>OZ020530.1:4250875-4884615 GCA_963971445.1 Ornithomya chloropus
TTGGGGAATAATTGAATACTACCCCAAGGGTAGTAAATTTTCATTTGAGTTTACTTTCAATACTTTTCTTTTTATTTATGAAACATAATTTTCACTTTTTTACACATGCTTTCTATTATATTAATTTCTTTTTTATTAATTTTCTTGGAACCTCACAAATTTTCTTTTACATTTTACATTTTTGCACAGACTCCATAAACAATAATGACAACAGCTGTTTATTGAATTATTTTTTACAATGTGATGTTGCCAGATCGTTGTTGTGAAAAAAAAAAAAAAAGGTAAATTTTATAGCATGTTATAGAAATTGTATGACATTTTACTAAATTGTATTGCATGCAATTTTTATTTTAAATTTTATGTACTACGATACTGCAAAGTAGTATAAGGGCGTATTTTATTTGTGTGAATTAATGGTAATTAATAAATGACAAATGCCAAACCTAACTTTAATTATACCGCTCACTTCCGAATGTAAATCTTTATCGATTTAATCAGGCACGTCTGTCACTCTGTCCAGCAGTGGAAAGTTATGGGTAAGCTATAGACCGCTGTTCTTGAGATATTTCAATGAAATTTGGTACAATGACATATTATGGTCTAAAGAGGACCTCTATTGGCAATGGGTTGGATTAGACCATTTTTAGAAGCTCTCTTCATAGAATGTCTTTTTAAAAAATAGTGTGAAAATTTGATATTCTTAATATTCTTCGATAAAATTTGGTAAAAATTAAGTTAATTAGCTTTATAATACTAAACCGTACAAAATTTGAACTTGATCGAACCATTTTTAGAACCATTTCCCATATAATTATATATCACGAAGTGAATTTTCTGGCAGTGTATACTGGTGCAACTAAACTAATTGTAGCATAATTTAAGGAGCCAAGTATTGTGGGGGCATTAAATGGTCGGCCTTGACCGACTATAACATTTTCACTTGTTATCTTTATCTCATAAAAATGTATTAATAAAAAAACCTACTTTTTGGGCGTAAACATTATGCTATCCAGTTAACAGAAAATTTCAAATATAATGTTTTTGTAAATCGTGTTAAATTGAAATTAAGTAAAAACAGGTTTCGCTGTTCACTGCATACACAATATAACGCGGGCGTTATTAAAAAAAAAAGAAAACCATTGACTTTCGCTGGTTGTGATAACACATATATTTGTGTTGTTGTTATAGTATTGCTAAGTATATTGCACAATAAATGAGCGCGTCCATATACTGATACATGAAGTACATACTCAAAGGGTTATAATTGTAAGAGTACCTAGTGAACTAGTGGCCAAAGTGAACAATGTTCAAGTCACTCTCAACAGAGTGGTTGTAATAAACGTGAAAGTGCAGCTCTTTGCGAGGCATACTATTACACGGGTTAGTGAACTTTTTGTTTGTATACAAGTAATTTTGAATGTTGCAAAATCCTTATACTCTCTTCACTATTCTCCTTTCGCCATAAATTTGTAGGCGTGAAAGATTAATTGAAGAGAAGCTCAAGCCATGCTTTGGTAATAATAGTGTGATGAATGTACGTACATGTGAATTGTTTTAAGATTCTTTGCTCTGGATTATAATGAGCAATAAACATTAAAGGGGTTGAATGAGGAGGGGTTTAATGAGGAGAGTAACGTATGAATGTATCAACCATACATCGTGTCAAGCTAAAGATTGCAGCGATCGTGTTTGTTAACATGAATTAGTCGTTGACAACGATTTAACCAAAACGGTTGCATTGGCAAGTAAACGAAAGTTCAAAAAAGTTATAAATAAATAATTTCCTAAACCAAAAATATTACTTAGTGTTCTATAAATAATTCAGATATAAATAAAACAAAGAAAAGTTTAAGAAAAGTAAGATTTTTTTTTTTGGGTCCCCAACCGGTTTTTATACATATATTCTAAGTGCTGCTTGCGTCAGTTCCCTTTTATTTGCAGATGTTGTTTATGGTTTAACCAGTTTTTTTAGCACACAATACATTGTGTATTAACACTTATCATATGTTATACCAGTTGAGGTAGAAGAACTGTACGAACTGATTAAAAATATCCAACAAGTTAAATTCTACGTCAAATACGGTTTTGTGTGAATTGTGAGTGTGTCTGTTATCCAATCACGCCCACTTCTGGCTCTAATTATAAATGTATGTACAAAATTTCAACATCATAGATACATTGTGGGCGTGGCACTCTATCAATTTTGTCCAATTTAACGACACACAGATTCTAGAAGTGTTTATACAAAATTTCAGCTCGATAAATGCATGGACTCACTGACGGACATGTGTATTGCAAAAGCAAAACTTTCTTTCCTGTCTAAAGCCGTCGTGACCTAACTGTAATGTTTTATAAAAAATGTTTTTTTTTTTTTTTAATATAATATTATCGCTGCTTTGCTAATGTTAATCATGCACTTTGCAATAATTTTAAGTCACTGTTTGCTTTGCATCGCTTGTTTACATACTTTCATGTTTATTTATTTTTTATTCATCATATGAAATCAAATTTGTTACTAAATGCAAATAACGATGATTTAATCATTCAGTTAAACGTTTAATCAAGAAAAAAATTCCTGTATTTTTTCTTGCGTTGGAAGTAATAATTATCATCAATTAATAATAACAGTGAAAGCTGTTTATAATAAAATTAACATAAACACGGGAATTTTTTAGGAAAGATCAGTTGAATCCTGTTTAATTAAGAAAATAAGTGAAAAACAAATAAGACAACTAAATTTGGTTAAATCTTAAATACCTTCCACATCTACAATGGTGGGCGTGGCAGGTATATGATTACGTTCTCTAATAGTGTATTTATTACGTATCAGCTCGTAAGTTGAGTTTTACGTTGATGATGGTTTATTGTAAATTGTGGGCGTGTCTGTTATCCGGCCATGCCCATATTTGACATTTGTATTATATATGTATATACCAAATTTCAAGTTAATAGGACTAGTTTTGTGGTGATATAAAGATTTTTGTTGATTGTAGGCGTGTCTGTTGTCCGAAAACGCCCATTTTTGGCGCATTAATGAACGGGATAATTATAGATATTTGTATCAAAGTTCAACTACGTAGTTAAATTTTTGTTGCAGATATATTTATATATATATGTGACCGATTCCGCCCATTTTAAACAGCTATCAGCTCATATCAATATCGCAAAATATGCCAGTGTGAGAATGCAAACAGACAGACACACGGACATACATGTCTAGATCGCTTCAGTTTTTGATGCCGATCAATAATTTATATACCTTGTAGGGTTTTTAATGTGTCATCCTGTTCGTTGTAAATGGAATGACAAACTTAGTATACCTCCCGTCTTATGTGGAATGTATAAAAAAAAGTTAAAAGGTGTTTAATAATTAAGTTGATATCAGTGAGTTTTTTAATTGATTCTATAATTAATTTTATTTTATTTTATTGAGATAATTAATATTTTTATAATCTAATCGATAATTTCCTAATTTTATTTTTAACCATTGCTTTTTAAATCAATTCTTGTGATGGACTTTGTTTCATTGTATTGTAGTTGTTTAAAAAATAAATTGGTTGAGAAGTATTGTAGAATGTTCCTTTTTTCGGATTTCCGTACGTAAATATAGATGCTTACGTACGTACCAGACAGAAATGTAATTTCTAAGATTTGTATTAATGATAAGTAGTTCCAAGTATTATAATGTAGTGTCACACCATAAAAGTTTGATTGACATACTTAAATAATAATAATGAATAATAAATAGTGCCAGCGACAGAGAGAGAGAGATAGAACGAAATAAAGAAACGAGGTATGCTTTTGATTTTTGGACAGAACGGATGTAAGACAGGAGGTAAGAAGTTAATGGGATAAAATTCATGTAATCGATTTATTAAGATGTGATGAAAAAGTGCTAAACATCCGCTTCATTAAAGGATAAATTATTACAATTAAAAAGATGTAATGCTTAATTAAAAAAAAAAAAACAATTAAACAATATTATTAAAAATTCAAAACAATATTTTATAAGATTTATTGGACGCCTTTTTAAGGAACTATTAAAACGAAATGATTAGAGTGGGAAGAGTAAGCTTTTATTAGTCTAAACTTTATCATTTGCGGTCCATTGAAATTCTAACAATCCAAAACTAATATTTGAAATGATCGTTGAATTAATGCTCAATCGATTTCTGGAACACTTTGCTTATTTAAGTACATGCCCACAGTTGATAAACTGAAAAAATATCAACTTTTTAGAGATTTTTAATTGGATTTATAAACGGTTTTTACATGGTTTGTCGCTCAAAAGTTATGGCCCACGAAAAAATACTCCCTCCTTTTTAGATATTACATTGTAGGCGTGTCATTTGGCAGATTTTATACACTTTAATACCAATCAGTATACAGAGACTATCAATACAGCGAGGTTTGAAAATATTTATTTCTGAAAACTTTTACCAGAAGAAAGGTTTTCATACACGGCCGCACGGACAGACATTATTAGGTGAGCTCACTATTCCATGCTAATTGAGCATATATATATATACTATCCTGGGTTTTCCTGGGTTCTTTGCTTCTGTTATAAAAAGTTTGACAAAGTCATAAGTTGTTCCAACCCTGGGGTGGGTATAACAATACAATGTATTATTGTAGTTTTTTTTTAAAGTTTTTTATATTGTTAACATTCCATAATATATTTTATTTATATATTTTATAGTTTTATCATCCTTTGTGTATTTTATTTTTATTATTTTATAACGGAGTGATAAAATGTTTTCTTTTGATGAATGATAATAATCCGCTTATAGTGGGAAAAGTTGATTATCAATAGTAATACTCGAAGTCATTATAAATACCGAAGAAGAAAGGGGAAGGGAGGGGGGAGAGGAGGTGCAACCAACAGAGAAAGACTTCAGGAAGCCTGTGTACATAATACTTATTAAGTTTCAATTAGTCTGTGGCGGTTTTTTTTAGAAAATTTCTTTAACTTCTAAACGACGAATGTTGTTAATCCAGAATCAATTTTATCATATCCACCCGTCTGTCTATGCCTCCATTAGGTTATACTTCATATTATCATTATTTTTTTTTAAATTTAGCGTAGAAATGTCTATTGGTTATAGGATGGAACGGTCACAATTGAAAATGAAGTGATTTGATTTTTTGGGACTCCTTCCCACATAAACATCCCTTTATACAATAGGTAAAAAACTTAATTTGGCTTAGCACCTCTGCGATCTATTGCACAAACATACATTGGGTGTGGCTGCTACCCATTTACGCCCCTTAATAGTACGTGTAATCATGTCTCAAAGTATCGAGTGCTACGCTGTATAAGTTTCTTTCTAAATTATGAGGGTATATTTTATCCGAGCACGCCCATTTTTGGTACATCAAGGGATGGGTTATTTATAAATATTTCTGCCAAATTTCAATTTTATAGCTCAATTTTTGTGGCAGATATATAGCTTTTTGTGGATTGTGAGCGCCTCTGTTATCCGACCATGCCTATTTTTGGCACATCTATGAATGGGACAATTATAAATACTTATATATATACCAATTTTTGTTGTAGATAAAGAGACGTCAATTGTGGGCGTGGTTGTTAACTGATTTTGTCCAATTTAAATAGAAATCTGCGTTCGTAAATTTCAGCTAAAATGTGCGCGATGGTCAATAACTGCCAGTCTTCTTCTTTCAATTGCTATATACCATTAAAGGTATTAGGCCGCCTTGATCTTAGCAATGTATTTGTACTTTTCTTTCAATTACTATTTCTTAAAAATTGTCGCTTAATTAAAATTTTATGGTTTCGCCCAATTTAAAAACGATTTATATGTGATGCCACTTAAGATAACATAAGCATGTACAATACTTCAAAAGCAACCATTTCATTAAAACTAATTATACAACGATACAATAATAACTTTTCAAAGATATTAATGATAAAATAAAATAAACAATGACAATAACAATAACAACAATAGCAACAACAATGAAGTATAACGAAACGTTACTTCCTAATGAATTTGAATTGATAGCCACCATATGTGAAAATATACAATAGGTGTGTGTATGGATGTTAATTGATGAGTGAAATAAAAGCATAAACTATAATAACAACCACAACAATTATCAATTTATGTTATTAATATGCACGCAAGCAAATAAGATATCTATTATGCTGTAAATACCCCTGCACTCACAAGTGCTATACATCCATGTCTGTCATGTAGTTACATGTATATAAATATACATAAATGGGGTGTAATTATGATTATTATTAATGTTATTATCAAAGCGTTTTACGATAATGAAATTGCTAACAATTTATGCTATAAAGCAAAACATAACACAATGCAAAATGATTGCTGGTTAATGTCTGCTAAGTAAGTTTATTAATAACGTAATATGGTGAAAATTGTGGCATGATTGCAAGAGATATTGTATCTAAAATATCGACACTCACATGGCGTGGTCGTATAACAGACACGCCCGTTGATTTAAAAAAAACGTACTTAGCGTAAAAATCGACTTTCCAGTTGACACATAATACATACTGGTATATTGGAGGCCACTTAAAGTTTAGCCTAAGCCTAAGATTTACTCTTCCTACTTGTTTATTAATAATTTTTTTGCTGTTATTTAGAGTTTCTCTCATCGAAGAAAAGTTCCATAACGATGAATTCAGATACTATTATTAATGAAGAGGAAATTCAAGCTTTACGTGGAGGGCGTAAGCAGCCCCGCATTGTTAAGGGTTTAAATCAAGAGTACAAGCCGAAACCTTTAGGTGAACAGACCAAGGCTATGAAGCGTCAGGCTATGTGGGTGATATTCGGTAATTTGGGTGTAGTGTCAACAGGTTTGGGCATGGGTTTGCCCACCATAACGCAACGCTCTATGACCGACAACATCAATGAAGTGGTTTACCTAACACAATCCCAATTTACTTGGTTCGGTATGATTCCTTTCCTAATCATTAGGAATGGACTCTTCTTAAAGAATTTTTTATTTTCGATATTTACAGCTTCATTGAATCTATTGTCAGCACCATTAGGTGGCCTGTTGTCGGGTCTATTGTTGGATAAATTGGGCCGCAAATATACCATGTGGGTGTTAAATATATTGGGTTTAATAGCCTGGTTAGTAATGGCTTTAACGAGTCAACAGAGTAGTGAGGTTATGTTTATACAATTAATGGTGTCACGTTTCATAATCGGTGGGTAGACGGTCATTTATTTCATTTATAAATAAAATATAATTCCTGTCATTTTTTTTAGGTATAACAACTGGTTTGTCAAGTGCTCCGGTTGGTGTATATTCCGCAGAGATTAGTACGCCAAAAATGAGAGGCCGCTTAATTTTGGGTACTTCTATATCGGTGGCAGCTGGCATTACAATAATTTACATTTTGGGCTATTTTATACGTAATGATTGGCGCTTAATTGCTTGGCTATGTTTTAGTTTTCAGCTATTGGCTTTATTAGCTGTTCTATTTATGCCCGAATCACCCAATTGGCTGCTGACAAAAAATCGTTTAGAAGGAGCCCGAAAATCTCTAAATTACTTTAGAGGTTTAGATAAGAAAGGTACAAGAGCATTGCTTCGTAGAAACAAGAATCATTATAATGAAAGAAGTAAAATGTTTTATTTATTGCAGAAGTCATAACGCACCCGGAAGTCTTGGCCGAATTTAATATCTTACAAAAGAATATACAATTGTCTACAGTGGATCAGAAGAAGCCCTCTTTTTTGAGTTCTTTACGTCTACCCGAAGTATACAAACCGTTATTAATTTTAATGGGTTTGTTTACCTTTCAACAAATCACCGGCATCTTTGTGATTATAGTTTATGCGGTACAAATCTCTATAGAGGCCGGCGTCTCGATTGATCCCTTCTTGTGTGCCGTTTTTATAGGGGTAGCTCGTTTAATTACAACATGCCCGATGGGTTATATATTGGAGAAATGGGGTAGACGCCGTTCTGGTATGATTTCTGCCACCGGCATGACTATTTGTATGTTTCTCTTGACATTACAAAATCAACCCGGTTTGAGGCAAGTGCCCTATTTACCCGTCATAGCGATTGTATCATTTATACTCTTAAGTACTTTGGGCTTATACACGTTACCGTTCTTTATGATATCGGAATTGTTTCCACAAAAAGTACGAGGTCCCGCTTCAGGATTGACAGTAGCCTTTGGCTTATTAATCTCATTTGTCTGTATCAAAACTTATCCCGGTCTGAGAGATGACATTGGCAATGAATATTGCTTCTTACTGTATGGTATAGCTTCGTTTATGGCTTTGATATTTATCTATTACTTTTTGCCAGAGACGCGAAAAAGAACGCTGTTCGAAATTGAGGAACAATTCCGCCAGCCAAAGAAATCTAAAGGGCAGCCTCATGAAGTGGAAATGACTGAGATTTATGTAAAATGAATTGAAATCATTCCATATGAGATTAAATTAATTATAGAATTAAACTCATCTGTGATAAGTTTTGTTTTTTAAACTTTTGAAATTTACACATAAATAGACTTATGTTGTTTTACCTTTTCTACTGTAAAGATATTAGACATTCCGAGATTTTGTTTATACGTGTATTAAAGTTATATAGAAATAAATAATAATTTATAATTTCATTATATACATAAATAAATAATTGTGTTTTGCGTGTTTATACCCTTCACTTGAAGGAGGGTTAACTAAGTTTATCATTTTGTGCCGAACAACCAGAAACCCGGTACAAAAAACATATATTTTTGATTTGATTTGAAGTTGATAGAAATTGATTAAATGCCTTATCCACAAGATCTTTTTTTATATAATTTGGCAGAAATCAATCATGTGCCATGCCCACAATTGACAAAAATCTATCTATTGCCCACAAAAATTGGGCTCTAATGTTGAAATTTTTAATCCATTAATGTGTTAAAAATAAATAATAAATAACTGACACGCCCATAATTTATAAAAAAATCTTTTTGGCGCAGAATCCGATTTTTTACTTGCACACTTAATATTATGAACCAAAGAGGATGTTTAAGATTTTCTTTAAGCCGAATTTAGTTCATTTGCTTGGTAATGTTATTATTTGGGCCGGGCCATGACTTGGACACTTAAGCTCCAAGTCTTTGAATCCAATAACATTGTATAACTGGAATATGAGTTATATTTCAATAATATTTGTTTTGTCATATACACATATTTGTGAATTTACTAAAAGGCTAGAAGACCATCTGAAACTCTATCCTGTTATTTATGATAATTGCCATAGGGAATTTTTACCAACTAATTATTATCATATAAGGGCAAGAACAGTCATTAAGTTTTATAAGTAAGATTATAATGTTAAAAGCCATCTAAGTAATGTGTGGAGATTTTGTCGTAAGGTAAGATTATGATAAACTGGTCAATTAATTATATTTTATATTATACTAGCTATGACGTTTTTAAAGTGTGGGCAACATCTTGATAGAATTGAAATATTGTTTAATAAGTGCTAAAAATTGACTCTTTATGAGTTTAATCCGAGGGCATCTGTTTCAAAGGATTGTATTGATGTCAATAGATAGACATTTAGACTTCAAATCCATTCAGTTCAATTCAATTCAAATCAAATCAAATCAATTCAATCCAAGTCTGTCTGTCTGTCTGTCTGTTTATCAATATAATTAAATTCAAGTCTTCTCAAGAGTCCTCTCTCCTCCTGCCTGTTCAATTCATTTCAAGTTTGTCCGTCTGTTTATCTATTCTATTCAAGAGTGTCTGTCCCTTACATGATGCAGTTCTGTGTTCTAAAACCGTTTTTATAAAACAAAATTATCAAATATTTCTTATTGACAATAATTTAAGAAAACACTCATACGTACTGCTGATCCAAGTGGTATAACATTACAGTAAAATAATGGTAAACAATTAAAACACAGACTTAATAAGTATTTCAGGAAATACATTTGAACAATTTTTTATTGTATTATATACGAGTATATATAAATATAATCTCTTTAGAATGATCGCGTTGGTAAGAAAACTCCTCGTATATAATAAGTTATAACATATTGTTTATATCTCTTTCATTAATTTGTTGAATAGTAAATGTTTTGTTTTATAAAAAGAGAATCTCCCTCTCTCTTGAACATAAGGGTTGCCATGTGTTATAATGCAGGTACTATTTTGTATTTTTTCCCAAAAATCATATTATAGTGTAAAGGGTGGGATACTCTTCTTACACCATATTTGTCTGTCCGTTAATATATCGTTCAATGAACAAGGTATTCCTGATCGTTCAAACAACAACAAAACCTGAAAAAAAAAACTGCGGAACTACTGGAAAGGGACCTCTTCGTTTCGCAAACGCAATCACACAAGATTCCAGTAGTCTAAGCTTCGTAACAAATATAACCGATTACACCGTTTGGTTTAGAATCGATATTTAAATTGATTTAATTACGTCCGTCTGACCGTCCATGTATTGCTTGTAATCCTATAGGTCGTAATTTTTAATATTTCTTGATGAATTTGGGTTTAGGTACGCTTTTCAAGGCAAGGAGGGTTACTTTTGAAAAGGAACTTGATCTACCAATTTTGAAGAACACTTCCCCTAGTAGGCCATCTTTCAAAATAAGACTTTATATAACAAAGAAATTGTATTTTTTTAATATTTAGTAATAAAATTGTTGCGAATTGGTTCCGATTGAACCATTTTTAGAACTCTTTACCATATAAGGCTTTTTAACGAAGTAATTTTTATGTGATAATAACTCTTTTTTTCTGATCCAACTCAACTAATCAGTGTAGAGTACTAAATGGTTGGTTAAAACCGACTAAAATATTTTTATTTATTTTTGATTGAATTTGTTTTTAATTATATAATATATTTTAAATAATTTTATATATTAAACAATTTATTATATAATTAACAGCGAGCCTACAAAACTATAAAACTGTATTGAATTTTTTTCCGGTGTATCTCATTTAATGTAGTTGTGCTTTGTTTTCTAATATTTTGGGTTTATTTCTCTTAACAATATTGTTTCGTTAAGTGTTGTGGTTGTTGTTGTAGTATTTTGTTTAGTGATAGTAGAGAAAGGGTACAATTTCTGCACATTGTTTAGAATTGCGAGAGTGGAGAGAAATGGGCCAAGTTCATGTTCATTCATTTAGTAGACGTTTGTCACTGAAAGCAAATAAACGGCTGCCGTTAATATAGCATAATTCCGTTATAACGCTATGTATTGTATGTAGTGTGTGTGTGTGTAAACAGTTCTTCCGCATTTCTTTTCATATGAAATTGTTTACGGCATACGTGCGTGTGTATGATTACTATACTATATATTTTTCTTAAAACATAAACAAAGACGACATTTTTTTTTTTTTTTTTTGATGTTTACAAGTGATTTTTTTCTTTAAATAATTTCTATTCTAATAAAAGATTTAAGTAAATTTTTTTTTTTTTTTTTTTTTTTTTTTTTTTTGTAAAATTTTTTATCTTAACAAAAGTTATCATAAGAAATATATCATCAACAAATTAAGAAGAGCATTTGTGTTATAATATTCTATGTAATTATGTCCGTCTTTATGTCTGGTGATCAAATTTGTGTGTGTGTGTGTGTGTGTGTGTATGGGAGCAATTCAACCAATTAAATATCAGTTGAAATTGTTTAATGGAATGGAATGGAAATTGAACGATTTCGATTTGTCATAATTGTCATCGATGTTTATTGTAATCATAATGATATTGAAAATGATTATTACCGTATATCTACGATATATATCATAAGCTTTCATTTGAATACAATAGAATACCAAAACAACAGAATTGTTCGCTTCGATACAAAATTGTCAGTCGACGTTTAGTATTTGTTAGACAGTGAACTGTAAAACACTTTTAAAAACAATTTTTCAATTTTCAATGTACAAAATTTATACAATAACTATTACATTTTATTGCTAGATATTAAAAAAAAAAAAAGGAAAAAATGAAAAATTAAGAAATTGTAAAATAAAACAAATACAATAAAATAATAAAAATTTAATATCATAAAAAATTTTAAAAGTTTAAATAAAAAAAAAATTTAACAAAAACTTTATTATAATAAAATATTGTTCAGTGACAATCACGTGATGTGGGCGTTATTTTAATATATATTTTTATATTCAATTTTATTATAATTTTAATATCAATCAAAAGTTTCATTGTATGGTTTATTTGTAAAGATCGGCCCTTGGGCGTTGTCTCTTGTACATGCCTGTATAGTGCCGATCTTATCACCCAGATAGATAAATGATTAAAAACACTCCATCTCTTCGTACATGGGTTCTATTGTTATACAGGGTATGGACAAAATAATATGAACAGCTGACATAATTGGTAAATCCTTCCATGAATGTTAGCTTTGTGGAAGTTCCGCTGTACTGTTCTTGTCGAATTAGTATTACTCAAGTGAGTGTTGAGTTTTGCCACAATTATTTACCATTACCATGGATACTGTGCGCTCGTAAAAAGTGGCATTATTTACACGGAAGTAGTGTTACCAACATGCAAAAAGTACTATAATGCATGGTGTGTTATTATTTATTATTTTGTCCATCCCCTGTAAGTATCTAACCCGCAAACCACCGCTTTAGCTAAATGTCTCTGGCCTATTGCAGATGTGCCTCTTAATTTTGGATAGTTTATCAATCACAATCACAATCAGTTATTAAGTTGATTAACTATTCTTCAGCAACCTTTACCAAAAAATATCCAGAATTACTGATTTTCGTCATGTAAAGGCATATTTTATATAAAAGGCTTATATGGGAAAGAGTTCTAAACAATGTCCAATTCTAACCATTTTTAAAAGAGCCTATCTACGTATCGAAACAGGTCTTTGTAGTAAATTTAAGGGAAATGTCTTAAAAACTGTGGTCAAAACTTAGCGTACTAAGTAGAGACAGACAGACAGACGAGTTTGATTAAATCGATTCAGAAAATGCTTTTAAATACAATAAAAAAGAGAACACAAAAGTGAAATTGACCTGAATTGATTATAGATGAATACTACATGCACCGGTACCAGTTTTTCGATACACACCAGTATAAACAATAATTTAAAGTCAAGGTTTTTGAAAATAAATGTCAAGTTTAATGAATAAAGAATTTTTACTAACGTAGAGAAACAACAACAACAAGAGCAACAATTAAACCAAATTGATTAAATTGATTTCTATATCTAAATACTTATTATGTAAAAATCTTTCAGAGAACGCAGCATACCTGCCATTATTGTTGCTAACATATATTGTATATCAATTAATAGAACAGAAACACAATAACAATAACAATAATAATAATAATAAAAACAATTTCGAAAAATACAATATATTGTGTATCAACGCAGAAACATTTGTTCATTAAAACTAATAATTCTTCAATTACGAACGTGCACCGAAACCTGGAAACAGATTAAAAATAAATAAATAAAATAAAATACGACAACAACAACACTAATAACAACAAAGCAACAGTCTCACACTACTATTCATTAAATATAATTAAAGAAAACAAAAAAAAAAAAAAAAAAAATTGTAGAAAAAATTTAAAAAAATAAACGACTCGTTTTCACTATTGCGACATGTCTCACGATTTCAGTGATGACAATAAATTAAATTTCAACAATAATGGTAAATCAATTACGCCCATTTTATGTAAGGGTCTTAATAAGCCATCTAAGCCAAAGACCAAGCCTTTGGGTGAACGTCGCAAAGCGGTATGGCGTCAACAGTTGATGGTTTTCTTGGGTAATAGCGGAGTTTTAGGTGCCGGGATGTGTGTATCATTGCCATCCGTCACCTTAACCTCACTAACCGATGAACAGCAATCATTTCATCTGAACACGGAAGAAGCCAGTTGGTATTGTAGGTTATTTAAACTATTTATATCTAAAATTTTTAGTAAATATTTGTTGTTTTATATTGAAGCCTCTATCAATACTATGGCTTGTCCGTTGGGTGGTTTATTGGTAGGATATTTGTTAGATCGTATAGGCCGTAAGAATACAATCCTTGTAACGGATATAATCGGTATTATAGGCTGGGCCTTATTAGCGGCCAGCCCTCTGCATACAAATCATATTGCAATTTTTACACAAATGTTGGTCGCACGTTTTCTATCAGGTAAGTGGAATCATTCAAGTTTGTCAAATCCGTAGAATTTATGGAATAGAATATATTTAATCAAAACTATATTTGGCCTAGGCCAAATCTTAAATAGCCTCCACATCTATATAGAAACGGTGGGCGCGGCAGTTGGCAGTTCTTCTGAGTGTTGTAACAAACTTAGTACCCACTCCCAATAATTTCTAATTTCGAGGTAGAGTTTTAGAACCATTTTTACACATTTTAGAATCTGGCGTTTGAAGAGGTAACTGAACAGTTTGTACAATTGCTTCCGATATGCTGCTTCTTTTGCCTTTTTATTTATGAGAACTGATGCTTTGCCCTTTCACTTCTCTTCCCACATAATATACACTTTTTTCATTCTCTGCTTTTTGAATTTGTTTTTTTTTTTAAACATATGTAAAATTAAGCATCAAGGTGTGTTTTTAATTATTTTACTTACTTACTGTTCCCTAATACCATAAATCAGCACAATTGTATATAAATTGAATTTAAGCGGATGTTTGTATATTTTAATAGTAATTTTAATTTGTACCAATCGGCTTAAAAACAAAATCTGAAACGATTTAATTATGTTCGTTTTTCCGTCCATATATTATTATTATCTGTTTGCAATATTTCATATATATTGATAACATTTGACTTAGGAGTATATTTTAAGCCTCTAATCAACATTCTTATGTTAACTATTGAAAATGGTTCTAATCGGTTTATTTTTAAGACCCCTGGCCACATAACGCTTTATTTTAAAATAAGTCTTTATATGACGGTACCTTGTTTTTCTTTTAAATGTCACAAATAAAATTTGTTAAAAAATCAGGTTAATGAGTTATGAGCTCAGGAATTAACTGCGGATCCGCTTAGGCCAATTTTAGAACCTCTTTCCATATAACGTCATAATATAAAGAATTTCTTTATACGGCGACATCTAGCAATTCTTTATATTCTTAGATCAAATTTGGTATTAATAATTAAGTGTGTGAAATTTGCACCCGATCGGATTATATTTTAAAACTCTTTCCATATAATGCTTTCTTAGGAAATGACTTTTATAAAACAATGACTCGCGTTTTCTCATGCAACTCTTCTAATAATACCATAAATTATGGATCTAGGTGGTGTAGGGTAGAAAAAGGTTGGGTAGTACTTGTTTTTTTCCCTTTATATGAAAATGCTTTTTTTCTTCTTCACTAATTATAACAAATTAATCATGCATTCAGTAAAAATTTTGTATGCACGGCAATGCATAAAATTGTAATGAAAGTTAATTTGTAATAAATAACTTTTCAGTGGTGTGTCATGCGGTGTATAAAAAAGCATTTTTTCGCAATAATTCTATAACAAAAGTTTTAAATGGTTTTCTATTTAAATAAAAAAGTAAACAAATTATTTTTTATACTATTCACTTTAGTGATGAGTGTATAGTAAGTTTGTTCTTCCGTTTGTAAGACCAAGAAGGAGGCGTCAGACATCCTACAAAGTATATATATTCTTGATCAGAGTCGAAAACTGAGTCGGAATAGACATGTCCGTGTGTCTGCCTGTTATTGGCATTCTCACAGCCGCAAGTTTTGAGATATTGAGTTGAAATTTTGTACAGACACTTTTACTTTCGCTATTTAAACGATCTGCGTGCAAAATCGGTCAAGAGCCACTCCCACAATCGATCTTAATCTTTATAACCAAAAAGTAACTAAAGAAACTAGACTTGCAAGCTGTTACGTAATACATACACTATTAGAACGCGCAATACATATATATTTGCCATGCCTTCTGTTGTGGAGGGTATTTAAGATTTGGTCTAAGCCAAATTTAGTTTTATTACGCGTTTGTTATTATTGTAGTTCAATGACATGTGTTTCGCTTCCTTTATAGATAAATTTAAAAACAATTATGACTAAATTTGGCTCAGGCCAAATCTTAAATACCGTCCACATTTACATATAAAGGGGGGGGAGTGGCAGGTATATAATTACGTCCTCTAATAGTGTTACTTATCAGTCAAATTTTCTTTTGAGTTTTTTGTAAATTATGGGCGCATTTGTTAACCGACCACGCCCATTTTTGGCACATTGATAAATAGAATAATTATAAATATGTAATAATAAATAATTATAATTTTAAATTTGTAACAGATATATAGATTTTTATCAATTGTGGTCGTGTCTGTCAACCGATCATGATGATTTTTGCCACATTGTGATGGATGGAGCAATTATAAGTATATGTACAAACGTGACTTTGAGGTCTTTCTGACGTCATCTTCTGGGTGTTGCAAAGGGAATGTCAAGCTTAGTATATCTATCGTTTGTGGAGGGTATAAAAACTAAATTGCAGAGAGAGAGAGAGAGAGAGAGGGAATACATTTTGAAGAATTGTTTGTTTATATTAGCGACATAAGGCCAAACTCGAGCATTATTTCACCTAACGAAAGTATAGTTGGGTTAAGATAAGCGCAGATTAGATATGAGTGGCCTGTCGGAACTGTTTTATTAATACAAAGTAATAAATCATTAATGAAACGTTTGACTTGGTCAAACGTGACTGTTTAATACGTTAAACCACTTAAGCTTGAACTAAGCACCGGAATTATTTGATTACATTATTTATATAATGAACTTAACTTAAGTGCATATTACGCGAATATGCTTTAATTGCTTTAATTATTCCTTAATGATTTTGTATTGTTTGGATTGTTTTCTTTGTTTAGGTATAATGTTGGGCTTGTGTCTATCACCGGTTGGGGTTTATTCGGCTGAAGTGAGTTTACCGAAAATTCGTGGCCGTTTAATTTTGGGCACCTCAATCAGTTTAGCATCCGGTATACTATTTATGTACATTGTGGGATATTTTATACGGGTGAGCCTCAACGGTGTTGCAATTGTCATTAGTTTTGTAAATGATTATACTTTTTTAATAGAATGATTGGCATTTGATAGTAATTATATCGACTGTCTATCAAATAATCTCCACCTTGTGTGTCTTGCCTATGCCGGAGACGCCCAGTTGGTTGCTGCAAAAGGGTTACACGGAAAAGGCTCGAAAGTCCTTGAAATATTTTCGCGGTTTACATAAAAATGGCAAGTCTTTTTATTCCTCCACCCCTCTCTATCTCTTTCATTATCTCTCTTTTTATCTGATATTCTATTTTCAGATATTGCTTATAGTGACGAATTTGAAAATGAATTCGCTTTAATGAAACGTACTTCGGAAATGAGTCGTAATTCAGCCAAAACGGAATCATTGCTGCAGGCGGTGCGCTCTCCCGAGGTGTACAAGCCTTTGCTAATAATGATTGGTTTCTTTGGGTTCCAGCAGTGTTCGGGGGTGGTGATAGTGGTGGTGTTTGCTGTGCAAATTGCTACATCAGCCGATGTTTCTATTGATCCGTTATTGTGCGCTGTGATGGTGGGTGTGGCACGCCTTATTACCACCTTTTTCATGAGTGCACTATTTGATCGTTGGGGTCGACGTCCGGCTGGTATGATTTCGGCCACCGGCATGACTTTGTGCATGCTACTGTTGGCCATGTCGGGTTGGTTTCCCGAACAATTCCATTTAGTGCCGTGGCTACCCGCCATCTGTATAATCTTGCATATAATCTTCTCAACAATGGGCTTATTAACTTTGCCCTTCTTTATGATATCCGAGGTATTCCCCCAACGTGTACGCGGTACGGCATCTGGCTTGTCCTTATGTTTGGGTCTGTTAACCTCGTTTGTTATGATCAAACTATATCCCACCATGGAATTAATGTTAGGTACACCCAATGTGTTTGCTTTTTATGGCTCTGTGTCATTGGGTGCCATAGCTTATATATATTTTTTAATACCCGAAACCAAAGGACGGACTTTGTTGGAGATAGAGGAATACTTTCGTACGGGACGTCGCACCACTAATACTAGTACCAAAGACTTGAACCAAATGAACGAAAATCAAGAATTTATTGTTAAGCCGTAAGTGATATTTATACTTGAATAACTGGTACTTAAAAGGTACTTACATTGTACTTAATTGTACTTAAAATACTTAAAGAAATCTCACTTTGTCTCTTTCTCTTAAGTGTAGTCTGTGATGTTTAAAAGAACGTTCAAATAAAGTTTTAAATACAATCATGCATACGCACACACGTATGTATGTGTATATGGGCCATAAACTTTTGAAGTCTACCGTATCATTTCATTCATAAAGAAGTTCTTTTTTTCTTTTTCTTTTTATTTATTTATTTATTTTTTTATTGTTATGCGTGTAATTGTATCATCATGTGTCAAAAGGTTATCATCACGAATTGCTTCGACAACAGCTGCAGCCCTGTGTGGCAATGTATTTATGTCAGTGACAATGCGTTGTTTCACAACTGATACGAGTACATAAGTGAGTCATTACCATAGAGTTGAACTATAATTCATATTTAATCAGTCTTGAAATAGTTATTGTTGCATGAAGGCTACCTACCATAAAACAAAGTTGTTTAACTTTTACAGAATATTTGCTTCAGTCAATATATTTCACTTAACTAACTTGTAATGGAAGTCTTTCATTTAAGTGGTAGTTCTCAACTATCCTAAGCTTAAAGCTTAAAATAAAAAAGCTTAGTGTTAAATGAAATATTTCAGGGATTTAATGGGAAACTCTGAAGTAACGCGGTAGGATTAAATTTAAAAAAAATATATATTAAAAGCTGTCAGTTTAGAAGAGAGGAGAAGGTCATCAACATCATCACCTTTTAACTCTAAAAACTTTTTTATATAAAGTTTTTTCGAAAAATTTCACATTATGACGTTACTCGAAAGTTTCGTTCTTTTTTCGCTCACCCTGTATATTATAATTACACCCCCAAAAGACACACTCTCCTTCCTTACCTTTACTGTAGAAGGAAAATGTTGGCGTTTGTAACTTTTTCATACAAAATAATTTAATATCAACCAAACCAGACGTTCTAGCAAAGACAACCACCACAAAAGCTCGCAATAATTCATAGATGTATAATAATGTATGTTTTTATGTTGTTTTATAGTAAAATGTGGTGAATAAAATAAGATGATTTTACCATAAAATGTATGTTAGGGTGGTATGGTGATAACGAATAATACGTTTATGTTTGTATTTTAGAAACATAAAAACGGCCTTAGAAATCGGTTTGTTGTTGAGGTCGTAATCAAATTTTGAACACGCCTACGAATACTTTTAGATTGAATTTTTATACCCTGCATCATGGCAACATTAATTATACCGATCATCTCCCCATTCAAAATCGAAATCCATTTATTCTTGTCCGTCTAGCCCTCCTTTCAATCTTTGTAATCAACCTACAGGTCGCAATATTGGATATATGTTATAAGATTATGTTTTCAGTCAAGAATGATCACTATTGGAAATAAATCATATCGGTTCATTTTTAAGACCTTCCTCCATTTAGGCATTATTTTTCCAAAAAAAAAATCGAAATTCTTAATATTTTTTGGCAAAATTTAGTGAAGAATAATTAGCTTAATAATTGGCGGTGTCCGATTGAAACATTTTTCGAACCCCTTTCCATTTAATCATACTTCACGAAGTATCTTACGTGGCATTAACTCGCGTTTACTTTTGCAACTAAACTAATTGAGGATAATTTGTGGAACTAAGTGGTGTAGGGTATTAAATGGTTGTTTTTGATTAACTTTTTGCAATATTAGTAAGTGAATGAAAACAAAAAAGAAAGCGTTACAACATTTAAGAACAAAGTATTAATAAAAAAACAACTCAAGGCTTGCACCAAGATTTGAAAACCACCAGAAACACATGTGTAAGCAGCAGCAATAGTACGAATTTCATCAATATTCTTCTTCAGATGATGAAGATGGAAATAAAATGTTGTTAAAGCATTCAAGTGATATTGGGTAAATATTAATCATAAGTTTGGAGGCTGTAGTAATATCACCGATTTGTAATCAGTAGCAAAACGAAAATGAAAAGTGAGTAAAAGGAAAATGTTCATATGAAAGAGTAAGATGCCTTTGGGTGGTGATGGTGATGGTGATGGTGATGGTAGAGGCTGGCTGGCTGACCCTCACTCGCTTAAATAAAAATTTTGCCATAAAATGATCAAAAAATTTATTGCATCGGAAGATCGAGTTGCGTGGCTAATGAACACTCTGATAAATTGCACTGAATGTTATGCCTTTAGGTTAACTGGTGGGTAAGTAGATGGAGATGGGCCGGTTAAATACGTAAGTATTTGTTAAGGAAGCATTAAAATTATTACCAGTTGCATACGATTTTTTTTCGACTGCTATTAAAATTCAATGTTTTTATGGCTTAATAACACAGCAGAAGGGAGTTGGGTAATGGTTTCCAGCAACAGTAAAAACAAAAAAATCTTTCCGAACGGAGATCACAATAAAAATGCACTGCAACAAGCATCCTGTGTTGTCATGCCTGTTGCACACGCACACAACCTTACATACACGTGCTTATGAGTACGTAAGTAGTGTGTGTGTGTGTGTGTGTGTGTGTGTGCGTATAATTACTAAAATTAAAATAACCATGCGTACAATCACTGCCTACCAGCTAAACAAGGGAGACAACAACCAACCAACCACTTGCAGCTTGCCTGCCTCCCCATCATCACAGCGTGTTGCACACTTGATATCCTGCATGTTTATCATCATGCAACATCAGGTAGCAGCAATAGCAATAACAATAACAATTATATTAAAGAGAATGTGAATAAAAGTACTTCAGAAATATTTTGAATGGAGGCGCTAAAAATCGTAACAGACGCACGCGTTCTTTCTTAACTCATGACCAAAAAAATCGCAAAAAAATTCAATATAATAATCATCACAACAACAACAACAACAACAACAAGAACACATCACCAGCCTGTTGTTGCCTGTTGTTATGTAGTGTTACTGATAACGTGTGTCATCAGAATATTTATGAGTAATATTCACAAGTAACCCAACGGTACGAGTATAATGTAATGAAATCTTTATAACTGTAATAGTAGAATAGTTGACATTATTCGGGAATATCTTCCCATTACTCCCTTATAATAATAAAAAAACCTGAAACAACCTTTAATAACCCTCAAGATTGAATACAAATCACTTCCGATTTCATGTTGAACTTTTTAGGGGTTTGCACAAATTACAGAACAGAAGAACGAAATTGTACTCACCTGTCGTCACCTATTATATATCTCACATGCACACACTTACACTTACACTCACATAATAATAATAACGATAAATGCAGGATCGTACAGGATTGTGATGTTTTGATAAGAGCGTTAATGTTGCTGTTAAGCAATTAGCTTTGGGTTGTCAAGTCATATAGAAAACAAAACACATGTACGCACATTTTTATTTACCTTTAAGACCTGCTGCCTTCAAAGGTTACAACTCTTTACTTCCTTGCGATCACATATTCTTGTATTTTGTTTTTTTTTTGGGGGCCCTTAGCCAATAGGTGTGTAATCAATGATCAGTAATTACTTAACATCATCATCATCATCATCATCATAATTTAGTGTACAAGACATTAAGCCAAGAACAAAAAAAAAACGAAAGAAAAAAAGGATAAACAAAGACCCTTCAAAGGAGTACAAACACGGGAGTTTGTTGCTGTCGGTTTGTTAATATATGATCTCAACACGTTTACATGAGTGTTGGAGCGTTTGCTACCAAAGGAACCCTTCTCCTTTCACGAGCTGTTGTGTTCTTGTCAGGACATTACGGCACACGTCATTTCATTTTATTTTCATTTAATGCCATTAAATGTTTTTTGTTTTTAACACGAGAGAATCTTTCTGAAACATGTCTTTTACTCTTCACATTTTAATGAATACACTGCAGCATGTTTCCATTACAAGACCAGAAACAACTTGATCAAATTTGATCAATTATGATCGTTTTGAGGAGCGGCAATAGAAAAGTATTCGATTTGCATAAAAAATATCTTTCACTGTGTGTTCCATTTAACAAGAAGCAATTGTTCAAACGAAATATTTCTTGTTTAAAGACAATTGTTCATAAAGTACCACTTGTTGGGTTACCTACTTGTATTCCACTAAGTAGGTCCAGTGAGGGTAACACATCAAGAATAACATATTAAAAACAACAACAACAGCACGAACAAGTAAAAAACTAAATTTGGCTTAGACCTAATCTTCAATATCCTTCACATTTACATTCAAAATAGTGGGCGTGGCAGTAACATGATTACGCCCTATAATAGTGTATGTAGGGCTCAGCATGCAAGTCGAGTTTTAGCCTAGGTACGGTTTTTATACATTATGTAAATAAATAGTAGGCGCACATGCTATTTAACCATGCCCATTTTTGGTATATCGATAAATATGGTAAGGTATCAATATGTGTAGAGAATTTCACTTTATAGCTTAATTTTTGCGGCAGATAAATAGATTTTTGTCGATTGTGGGCATGGTCCTCGACCTATTTTGTCCATTTCCAATACAAAACTGAATGCAGAAACCAATACCAATGGTAAAAATTGCAAAAATTATACGATCGTGTGAGTGCTCACAACTAACGGACACACGGACATGTCTAGATCGACTCAGTTTTTGATGCTGATCAAGAATATATATATTTTGTAGGATCTCTGATGTATTCTTTAAAATGTTTCAAATATTAGAACAAAGTGAGTTTACCGCCGGTAATGGATATAACAACATACCATGCAGTGCAGTGATTAGGGATAAATAAGAAAAAAATTTTACAACAATTTTTGCTAATAAAAATCTATTTTCCTAAACTACCGCATACTCTGTAACCACACAATGCAACAACAAATAAATGAATTCGTCCCCCTCTCCACATAGTTAAAATTACAATTTGAATGATGACACTTTTTTATCCACATCATTGACTATCTAACAACAGGGATGAATGTTAACAAACATATTAACACTCTTGTTTTTGTTGGGATAATATTTTGTATATATTTTTTGAAAGGATATTGATAACTGGTAAGTGGTGTTATAGTGTACGTGTGGGTATCAATGGTATGGTTTGCACAATTGTTGTCACGCATCATCCTCGTACCTTTTCGAGTTGCTTTGAAGAGATTTGAAAATATTTATCACTCAGTATTATATGCAACATATGTATGTGAAAATAAACAACAATCATCACACAATCCAACTGGTTGATTTTTAGTTAGAGGGGACAGCATATATAACACAGATGAAAATGTGAACGCAGAACTCAAAAACTCATAAATCAACCTCATAACAACAATGTATGAAGAGTGCTTCTCTTCTTCAACTTCTTCTTCTTCTTCTTCTTCTAATGTTTTACGAATAGATTTTCGGTTTTGGTTTTGGTTTTGGTTTTGTTTTGTTTTGAGAGTGTTGACAGTTTAAATTATTATGTAATTTTATATATACACACACAGATTTATGTTGTGGTTTATTTTATTATCATTATTGATATTAATGTGGTTGCTGTTGTTGTTGTTGTTGTTGTGGTTATAATTAAATAAATCTGTTAATATTTACGGTTACCGTTTGACAGAGGTTTCCGATTTGTATCCTCCACATTTTACTACATACTAGAAGCTATATTAAGTTTGTCATTCTCTACGTAACCATCGTAACGTTGAGAGAGATTTCAGAGACTCTATAAAGTGTTAGCATCAGCTACCTAGACTAGTTATGATCTCTTAGATTAAAATATTTCCACAGAACCTAAGAATGCTGGCAATCTTTTAAATTTTAAAACGTAGTTAAAAAATTTAAAAAAATATATATAAAAAATAGAAAAAGTCCAGAAAATCGGATTCTTTGTCAAATAAGGTTTTTTGTTGAATATTGGGCGGGTTTGTGACCACGCCTGTTTTTGGCAAGTCAGTGAATACACTAATTACAAATATCTGTACCAACTTTTCCAATTTCGTAGGTATATATTTTGTCGATTGTGGGCGTGGCACTTGATAAATTTCACTTAAATTTAAACTCACAATAAACTTACGTAGAATAACTCAATTTTTGGCGACCATGAGCTGTACATAAATGGTGTAAGCGGATCGACAAACTTGATGTAACGTCATCATTGAGGTGGAAGAAATAATAATGATTTTTGTTTTCCATAATACAGTTGGAATGTTGTATTGTTTGAGGGGATAGAATGATGGACAGACAGACAATCTTTTGGTACATTAATTTCTTTGGTTTATTACAAAAACACACAGATATGAACGTATACAGATGCATGTACTTTTAAGGATTACATCAACAAAGGGATGGTTTGGTGGCACAGGAGACAACTTAATGATTGTACAATTTAACAACAGGTGTTATTATGATTTAATAAGCAAGTGGCAGCAACTATGAAATACGAGATTTACATGTTTTTATTGAAGAAGAATTATAATAATAAGTAATCAATAATAATAAGCTTTGAACGACATTTTAAATACTCCTCTAGTCTATATAAAAAGTGTGCGCGTGGTAGGTATATGATGATGCCTTTTAACGGCATTTGTAGATTCTCTAAAAGAGAGTTTTTGTTATTGTAATTTGGGGGCGTGTATGTATGTTATATGACCCCTCCCATTTTTGTGGTCAACATTTTCCAGCTGATTAATATATTTTTGTATATTATGGGCGTGGCAATTATGAATTAAGCCCAATTGTAAGAACAACCTGTTAGAAATTTATTAAAAAAAGAAAAATTTACGAAAGTTCTAAAAAAAAAATACATATGGACGGATGGACATATCTAAAACGTTTTAAATTTTATGATGTTGACTAAAAACATACATACTTTGTAAACTACTCCAAATGAAATGATAAATTAAGCATACCATCCATCCATATAAGGAGGGTCTACAAATAATTTAAAGTAACTTAACGGCGTCTTTAACATTTCTTTTGCATATAAATGTGTAATGGTTTCTCTCTACTTCAGCGTTTGCTTAATGAAACCATTTATGTTTTATGCTTTCCTTCACATTTTTACAATGTCTCAGTTAGGTGACACTTTTGTCCCTTGAATAAAATTCACAACAAGAAAATGTAATTATAATTTATAGCCATTGCTTAGGGAAGGAAGAACGTACGAGTCATTGTTTATAAGGCGTTATTAGCTAACTTGAAAAGGCTGCAAGTCAATATCCTTCCTTGTGTTTTTATACATATAGTATAGGTTCAAGAAAATATAGGGTGTGTTTATAATTGTTTTCTTTGTTAAGCAAACCTTTTATTATGATAAAATTATAGCATTCTAAGCTCTAAACTTTTGATTGTTTTGCGCGTTCTCTCTTAACAGATTATATCAAATTTATAACCAATACATACACACACACATATGCGACGCTTAAAATATATTTTATTGAATATCCTTTTTATGCTTTTGTTTTTGCACTTTTATTATATGGTTAAAGTCCTTGTGTACATATAGACAAAGATTGCGTGCATTTATTGTCCGTCCATCCAACCATAATGTGTGAGAAATGTTTGCTTTATTATGTAATTGCTCATTCCCTGATATGTTATCTGGATATCTCTTCATTTGATCATCATCAGCTAATGCACACACACACACACACACACACACACACACACATATATATATATGCATTTATTAATTCGTTACTTTTTTTTGGGCAGGTGGCTGATTCCTTTGTGTTATGTGTATGTCCTTTTTCTATTGTAAGTATTTCGTTCCCGAAAATATTTGAACGCCTTTATTGTTTTCACAAGTTTTTTCTTGTTCCTTACTGTGTATTTTGAAGCATTATTTTTATTAAATAATTGTTGCATTTCATTTTTTCTTTTGTTATATCATTAATTAGGTCACAAATTTTATTATAGTTGTCGGTACGTCCTTCTTTCGTTTTCTAATTTGTAGCAAGATTAAGGGAAAGCTGTTGAAATACTGAGGGCGTTTTTAAAAATTAATAAAAAATGTTATAAAAATATGTATTAACTGCAATTAAGTTGTAATTTAAAAAGTAAGAGAAATAAAAAATTCGATTTTCAAGGATAGACTGGTGATGATCACTTCAGAGAAAAGCATTGAAATCTTTTCTATTGGACAAGCAGTTACAAAGTGTCTAGGACTTCACAGTGACAATAAACCGTGTATGGGTGGTCTAATATAATTGTAACTAAGACGCGTTTTAAGCTTATAAAACTTGTTTGAATTGTTTTGATTCAATATTCTTTAGAAGCTTCTTTTTAGGGTTGCCCAGAATATCTTTTTCATTTACCAACAATTAAGAAAACTAAATTTAGACCACATCTTAAATATCCTCCATATCTGCATATAAACTGAAGGCATGGCAGGTATATGATGACGCCCTATAATAGTGTATATATTACATCTTAGCTTACGAGTCGAGTTGGTATCTTTGTAAATTGTGGACGCGTCTGCTATTCGTCCGCGAATATCGAACATCGATGGATTGGGTATGAATATGCTAACAAAATTTTTAACTTCATAGTTAATTTTTTGTGGCATATAAATACGTTTTTGTCCATCGTGGGTTAGACTTTTGCCATTTTTAGTACGTTTACTGATAAATATGTTTTTTAACGTCGTAGCTGAATTTTTTTATGGTAAATAGATAGATTGAGGGCATGGCTCTCAACCTTTTCACCAACCATGTGACTACTTCATATAGATATCTGTGGAAATTTTCAGGTTAATATCTGAAAATTTAGAAGTCAAGGATACCAGCAAAAGACAGACGCATGGACACCACACGGACATGTCAGTTTTTGATGTTGATCAAGAATATATATACTTTGTTGCTACTCGGACACCTTTTTCTAGATGTTGCAAACGGAATAGTTAATTCAGTATACACTTTATACCTTTTGTGGGTGTACAGGGTATAAAAAAGCCTGCTTACTTGGTCTAGCTATATACTCCTTAATATAGTAGAGGATATATGTGAAATTGTTACGCTTAAGAAGACGTCTGTTCATTATTGTCGCTTAGAGCTTCATGTCGTTGGAATTACATTCTAGATTTTCCATCTAATCGTTGGCCAATCTTCTCAGTGGCTACTACATGCATATATATTGTTGCTGCCATTGGAATTGTTTTAATTGTTGTTAATTTTAATCTTATAGTTTATGTTGTTGTTGTAGTGTTTTCATCTGTGAAACATTGTTTTTTGATGTTCTTCTTTTCTTGTTTTGGAGGGTACACACATCACACATGCTTCTTCTTATACTGTAGTTGCAACAAAACAATCAATTGTTCCATTTCTACTACATTTTCCATTTATCAGCTAATTTTGATCTGTTCAACAAATTAATTTATCCAATTTTGTCTTTGTGTTGTCAATTGTTACACATGTTGCCGACAGGAATGCAGAAATGAAAATAACACAAAAATAACAAAAAACAAAAACCTTAAACAAAACTAATGATCACGTGCTGTCTACTCATCTTCAAGCGTACAAGTGATTATCAGAGTGACACACCGACACAAGGTGGAGTACACACACACACTTACTTACAAGTGAGTTGCAGGTGGAAATCCAGAAATAATTTTTGTGTGTAAATATTTTTCAAATGTTTTCAAGATTTTTTTTTTGGTTTTTGTTTCGAACAAGTATTGTAACGGAGTTCATAGAGGAGGCATGAGTACATCGTTGCGATCATTATGTTGTATTGATGATGAAGACACCTTTTTGTAATAGCTGGAAAAGATCGCGTGGCAAATTTATCACAACAGCAGCATTAACAACAACAGTAACAACAATAAAAACTTTTAATGGATATGTACGTGTAGATGTATTCCTTGAATATTTTTGAAATGTTTTGCCCTCAATCCATACGATATTGTTGAAAAGAAGAAGAAGAACAACAACAAGAACAAGCACAAGCACAGGATCAAGTGCGTTATACATAACTGCCAACAACTCTTACTTCAAATTAAGTGAACGCGCATGCGTACGTAATTTGCTTTTTGGAGTTTCAACGGGTGAGTGTATGTGTTTTTTTTTTGACAAATACTCCAGGAACTGCAATATATTTCTCGAAGGTGTTTATCTTGTTTCTCTGTCTTTCATTATGTTGCTGCTAATGTCCTTTTGATGCAGCTGCCATAGTGAACTGAAGTTTTACTTCAGTGACTTTGAACCCGCAATTATTACGCCCTTCCATTATATACCTAACTACGTTATATTTTTGGTTTTTTGTAACACAAAGAACAAATTTTAGAGGAAGAAAGGAGCAGAAAAAGCAAAAACACAAAGAAGAAGAAGAAGAAGAAGAAGAATTTATTCAGCCAATAGCAAAAATTCCTAAAAATTAATTTCATTAAATTTTCAAAAGTCAAAGAATTTCTAGTTTTTGCTCCTAAACAATCTCGCCTTCTACTCGGTTGTAAAATAACATAAAAACAATAATTGCTCAACACCCCCACAATAATAACACAGATCATAATACCTCATGTTTGTTTTCTTTGGCCTTAAGCTTAAAAAAAAAAAAAAAAGGGAAATTTTTGTAGTAGCCAAGTTTACTCACTAATAATGATCACTGGCGATCCTTACCACGCAATCCCCACACGGCCAACCAGGTCGATGACGATGTTCATGTTCATGTTCACGTTTATGTTTATGATTATAATATAAATGAAAATGATGATGATGATGATGATGGAGATGATGGAGATGACGATGCTGTGATTATTGAAGCCTTAGGTGATGTTGTGCGTGCTTATATATATTTTTTATGGCATAATTTTATACAATTTTTAATGACCATGAAATTTTGGCGTTTTAAACCTTTGAGCAAAAAAGAATAAATAAATAAAAGTCAATAATAATAACAACAACAACAATAAAAATTAAACAAGTAGACTTATTAGAATATATTGTGTATCTCGGATGCTTTTCTTATATCCTCTACCTCAGCTGGGAAGTGTAAACATTTTCCTATTCCGTTTGCCACACTCAGAACAAAAGTGTTCAAGTGTATGAAGCATTTGAATTTGTTGAATTTTAGTATTCATATATATAAAAATCTTAAAAATGGGCATGGTCGCATAACAGACACGCCTACAATCGACAAAAAAGTACCTCTTTGCCACAAAAATTAAGCTTTAAAGTTGAAATTTATAATTATTAAATTTATGGATGTGAGAAAAATGGGCGTGGTCGGATAACATAAATTTCCAAAATTTACAAACTGCCGAATATGTTGTAAAATCGTCATACATACACTATTAGAGAGCATTGTGAACTTGCCACGCCCCCTATTTGCATATATCATAAATGTAAAGGGTATTTAAATTTGGGCCTCAGCCAAATAGAATTTTTTACTTGCTTTTTTTCATTCTCTTTTACTCTAAACTTTTTCGTTAATATTCATTAACGGTAGCCAATTATAGTTTTGGTTGATGTTTCCATTTATGTTTTAATTTGCGAAATAATGATTTCAAAACATGAAATGAAAGACTTTTAATAAAGTTCTAACAAAAACGTAAATAAGACTATTAAGCACGAGGCAAACTTACAAATCATTAAAAGAATTTGAAATTATAATAACCGGTCAAATACGATTATTCAATACCCTACCTCTCTTAGGTTTAAAGATATACTGAATTTCCTCATCCGCATTTATCCTTAAAACATCTAAAAAAAGTCACTTTTTTGTTTAAAGAAGGAATTTCTAAATAGATCCATTCAATACATTTCGAATACAGCTTGTTTTTAGATCAAAATCCAGTGTTTTTAATAATATCAAAATATCACAAAATCTGCCTAAGTTTATGTACATGAATCATACAAATGGATGGACATACGGACAGCATACAAATGGATGGACATACGGACCGAGGTTCATTAGTCCCACGAATCTCGGATTTCATGGTAATATTGTTACCTGTCGTCCGGTTATTATGTAGTTCAATGTCGCAGATGTGTTTAAGTTACTTTCTGAAGAACTTTCTTTACTTGGAAAATTAGTTGAAGTCTCGTTTAACAGCGTACAATAGTTACTAAGACAACATATTAGTAAACTTTCCTACCAAGGGGCAAATATGTAGAATAATTAAATAAACAAATATACAATAAAAACAACAAATCATAAACAATATCAAAATCAACAAAACAACAACAAGAAATAGAAGAATGTCTGCTCTAAACTTCAAAATAAACCAGAGTGTACAAGACCCAAGACTCGGATAATAATATGTGACTTCGGGACACATTGTTCAGTATACTGGTGGAGATAATGAGAAGTTTCGTAAATTTTCAAAGGTTACGGTATATTGATGAATAATACAGATGGACAGCAAGATTGTTTTGAGATGTATGTCTGTCTGTTGTTGGCATTCTCGCGGTCGTAAATTTTGAGATATTGGGATAATATTTTATACAGACATAATTTCTACGCGTAAGTCGCTACTTAAATTAAGCAAAATAAATCAGAACCACGCCCACAATTTACAGAAAAATATGTACTTGTTACAAAAATTGTGTTCTGAAGTGGGATTTTGGTACTTATAATTAGAATTACTCAATCCATCGAAGTACAAAAAATGGGCGTGGTCGAATAACATTTTATAAAAAACCGGATTCAGCTTAAAACTCGACTTGTTAGTTAAAACGTAATATATTAATAGTGGGTGGAATAATACACTGGCCACGCCCACCTTTTTCTAAGTACATATTGAGGGAATTTAAAATTTGGTTCCAGTCAATTTTATTTTTCATTTAGTTTTCTACAAAAACAAAAATTTCTGCTTAAATGAATTTATTGTATAATTAAAAGTGAACGCCTGGTTAACGCATGCTAATAATTATGATACCGTTATCAAACATCACATCAGACGACAGATTGATTTGAGTAACACTCTAAAGCCGCTTAAATGAAAGTCAATCGTTAGGATAGAAGGACACCACCCCGGAAGGAAGACAAAAAGAACAAAACGTTATTTACCCCTAAAATGAAATATTGAGAGAATAAGTGGCAGTAATGCTACGATTAGAAACCACTTCACACACTGATTAAAATGAAACAAAAAAGAATAAAAAACAAAAAACAAAAAACGGTATTAACCACAGTCAGGGTGTTCTTCGAGTGTTTACAAAAAATATCAAAAAAAAAAATTATTTTCCGAATTTTTGGCATATGATTCGATGTGTGTGTTTATGTGTGTGTGTGTGTGTTAATAGGAAGGAAGTTTTCCTTTAATTTTACACGTGATTTAAGCATAACTTTTCAAGTGGGCCAACAACAACACGTAGTGAAAAAGGGGAGGATAGACATTTTGCTTGTAAACTAACAACAAAACAAGTTAATCTTATTAACGTACGCTTCGTCGAATGGGAAAGGAGTACAAACACACCCATTATAATGCGTTTCACAACATTGACGTGCACTGACTTGGTCTATAAATGTGAGCAGTCGCTCTCTCGTGTTAAGCTTTATGTCAATTTTATCTTAGCTTTGCAGGTTATCCAAAACAGAACATGCACACGCACACATACACACATGCACTAGTATGCTCCTTATACACTGTAGTGTTCAAGTGGCTTTTCATAGTTGCTTGAACGAACATAGCTTTTGGTTATGTTAACCTGAAAGGATCTGATTGTCTATCCTTTTATTTTATTTTAGAAAAAAACAAAACAAAAATACTCCATTTATTGTTTTTGTTTTTTATACACTTATACATTGTTGTTTATTGGTTTATTTGGTATTGTGTTGTGACATAAACTCCGGACTAAGTGTTTTATGTGAAACGTTTCTCTTTATACTCTCCATCCCTAGAAGTGTATTAAGTTTGACATTCCATTTGCATTACATAGAAGGAGGCGTTAGAAACTCTACAAAGTATATAAACTTTTAAAAAGCATCAATGAGACGATTTGGAGACGATCTAGACATGTCCGTCTGTATGTCCGTTTCTCTGTCTGTTATTAGCATACTCACAGTTATAAATTTAGAGATTTTGAGAAATTTTGTATATTTTAGTTTCTGCCGTAGAGAGTAAAATGGAAAAAATGGGTTAAAGGACACGCCCATAATCGACAAAAATCTATATAACTGCTAAAAAAAAATGATCTGCAAAATTGGAATTTTGGTACACATAAATATATTCAGCCCATTAATGGATGTGCTAAAAATAGGCATGGTCGGCTAATAAACACGCCCACAATTTACAAAAATTCGTACTCAGGGTAGAACTCGACTTTCAAAATGATACTTAATACAAACTCCATTAGAGGGTGGAATCATGTACCTGCCACGCCCACCGTATGCACATGTGGAGAATACTTGAACTTTGATTTAAGGCAAATTTCGCTTTTTCACTTGTTTATTGTCTGTATAGGAAGAATTGGATTTGAAAGTTGACTTTGACTGGCACTGCGTTTCCTGTACATTTGTTCTTTCTTTATAACCTACACACTATTTATTGTTAAGTGTATATACCTTAAGCATTATATAAGGTTTGTGACATCTAACAGTACACCTTTTATTATACTGATCGGATTCAGAATACTTTTCTGATTTGTCAGTAAGTCCGTCTTTGTATACTTTGCGTCCAACGTACCGTATCGATTACAGTTTATAAGGTATTGCCATATAATTTAGATCAAGTATGGCCTAAAGCAAATATCTATTAATAATGGATTGAAATGGAACATTTCTCCGCTTTTTTGTAAAAAAAAGTTTTGCTTTTAGAACAGTGATGAATTCCTTGTGCTTAGAACCCTCAGCTACCCTTAATGATTCTCAAACAATTTGGGTAGGTAGTTATTTGGAGGTGTTCTGTACGTAAAATATTCTCTGGTGAAGGTTTAGTTTATTACGACCATTGTGTAGCATACAGCGCCCATCTTATATCCTTATTCATACATATTTAGTTATATATGTATATAAGTGTGTGTGTGTGTGTGTTTTGTTATCTATACAAAACATTCGCTGTGAATTGTTAATGGGCCCATTTAAAACGATTTAAGTAACTGTCATTTTCAAGTGAATTCATTTTCAAACAATTAACACCAAACAACCAACCCACCAGAAACTCTCTGATATTTATATAATACATGTACACCTCCCCCTCCCTTATTTGATCAATTTTGTATAAACTTTTTAATTACGCTTACAGAAGTGTGTGTGCGTTCGAGTTATATAAATGTTGTGTAAAGGCGTTCAGAGAGCTGTTGCTACAATTCAAAAAGAAGTCGAAAAAAAATTATATTTGGTTGAGACCAAATCTTGAATACCTACCAACGATGCGCCAAAGCTTCCCGAGAAGTATATATTTCTGTACTTTATAAGTGTTACGGAAGATTTGCTTAAAAAAATGGCTTCTTTATCAGTTTTTCTTGCATTGTGTGCATTGTGTGCATTGTGTGCATTGTGTGCATTGTGGGTGTGTCGCCACCAACACTTCTGCCAAGTTTGGAATTGATATCTGAATTTTTGTGACCTGGGGAATGATTACCATAGAACTCGCATACCGGACAGACAGACAGTACTCGGCATTCACTATTGATCCAAAATATATACAATTTATAGGGTATCTGATGCCTCCTTTTGGACTTTGAAAACGTTTTGACAAAGTCATATATACCCCCATATATATGTGATGATGTGGGTATAAAAAAAACGTTACTTCAACTTTCATTACTTGCTCATATAAGTGGGTGTTTAAGTTATTGCTGTTGTTGTCGCGTGTCTCTCATTTAAAAGCATTGCCATTGGCCGGAACGTGGGCGACTGAAACGGTATCGGTGTCGGTGACAGTGATGGTGTTGGTGCATTTCTTCTGTAACGGTTATGCTGCAGCAACGCTTTTAATGGAACGGCTGCAATTGACATATGTATGTGTGTGCGTATATATTGTCACAATAATAATTTCTTTTTATTTCAACTTTTTGTTTTGTTTCACTTCTGTTACGCTCCAAATGGGTATGGTAACCACCCTATACGTAAATATGAAAATAAATTTATAAATACATGTCGTTGTGTAATATATACAAATGTATGAGTGAGCGTATATTCGTAAGCAATGAAAGGAGGCAGTATCAGTAACTAGGCAGTATTATAGTAACATGCACGGTGGGCATAAAGAATAAAAATATTGTATGTTAATATGAGAAACTTTTAAAATTAAATTAGACTTAAATTAAACCTTAAATAACCTCCACATCTATATATAAAATGTAGGCGTGACAAGTACTTGATTAAGCGTTAACTTTACACGTTGGATTCGGCACAAGAAAGAATGTTTTATTAGAAATTGTGGGCGTTTTTATTATTATTTAAAACCCGACCATTTTTGGTACCTCAATGGATTGGCTAATTATAAATATGTGTATCCTGTGTATAATTTCAACTTTGTAACTAAATTTTTATGGCAAATAAATAGATTTTTGTCGTTTATGGGCGTGACTCTCAACCAATTTTGTTCAAAGTATTTGTGGAAAATTTTAGTTCATAATCTCTAAATAAACGAGTGCTAACAATGGATGGACTCATGGATGGACATGTCTAGATCAACTCAAATTTTAATACTGATTAAAAATACTTTCAATAGCTTTAGTCTGAGTATTGCAAATGGAACAACAAACTTGGTATATCCTCATCCAGCTGAGGGGTACAAAAATACATATATGAACCTAGAAATAAAAACAAGTGAGAGTAGTATAGTCGGTAAAGCCCGTTCATTTAATATCTTACACCATTTAATTCCACAAATTATGCTACAATCAGTAAAAGCGAGGCATTATCGAATAAGTCCCTTCGTGATATATTATTATATAGAAAGGGGTTCTAAAAATGGTCCTTTTGAATTCAAATATGCGGCCGGTAGCATGCTCACAAATTTACATGGACAGACAGATGGACATGAATAAATCGATTCAGATATTGAAATGATATTAAGGTGTTTCAAAACATCTCCACAAACTTTCTGTACTCTTTGCCCCAAGTGGGTCAGACTATAAATATTTGTATAAATTCGTAAAAATCGAAGCACCGCCATATCTTCTCTTAATTTTATTAAAAAAAAACTTTTACGAAATAAGAAATATTTGTAATTGAATGAATTTTCAATCCCACAATGATATATATCTCGTTATTTTGCTTTCTATAACCCACTGTTGTTCATTTATTTATGCATATATAGAGAGAGAGACGTCTTCTTTATATGTACGGCAATAGTTTACGTGTGTAAGAGAGAGTATTGTTTGGGTAATGCAAAGAATCTCATTGGCTGGTTGTTTGGAACAGTGGATGGCGACGGCGCCGTAACAAATGTATTGTTGTTGCTGTTGTATGCATGACCGTAAATGTGGTTGGTGCAGAACTCGTTTCTGTCAAAGAGCATAACATTCATACAGCTACAGTTATAGCTGCTGATGTGGTGGTCGTTATGGATGTGGAACCAGTTTTTCTCCCAATTTCCGCCTATTGCTTGTTACGCATACGCACATGCACACATTCACGTAGACCTTACCTTGCCTAGAACGAAGGTAGAGCATTGAAGGAGGGAAACAGGCCGTGGCCGGTTTGCTTCGCTATTGTTCCACCTTAAAGCGTTAAAATTTACGTTAGGCTTTTGCCTGTGTGTGTGTGTGTGTGTGTGTGTGTGTGTTTTTTATGGTTTGGGTTGGTGTCTAACTTCATGATACGGCTGCTTTTCTTCTTCTTTTTATAAACAATTTTTTTATTGCTGCTTAAGCTTCGCTCAATAGCAAAGCTACAGCAACAACAGAAACGCACTCTTCAACATTAGTTTGGTCAAAATCGTATCAAAATCGTAGAGGGTAGGTAGAGTGTTTGTTAGGTGTTTGTGTGTGTATGTGATTGTGTATCATGCATTGTAGTAAATTAAGGCGAAACTGTTGATGAGCGGTGGTAGTTACGTTTAAACAGCGGTCACATTAACACAAATTTACGCAGAATTTTCGGTTTTTTTTTGTTTGGGTGAAACAGTTTTTCATGGTAAAAGGTGATCAGCGCGTGTTAAAACGAATTCATCGGACATTTTTGTTTGTAAAGAAAATTATCAAGTTGACAGTTCTTTAGTTGACGTTGATATTTGAATTTTAAAACCGCTTTATGTGCCGTCTGAGTGTGTTAAATCGTGGAAAGATAATTGAAACATTTCTGAAACATTTCAAGAATGCTGTATTTGTTGGGATTTGTGTAAAAGGTTTGTTAAGTTCTTAATGAATTTTTAAAATTTTTAAGTTTTCTTTAAGAAATATAATTAATTAATATAAATAAGTATGTAATGTAAAGTAGCTGCAAGGACCTCGACTATCCATTAAATTACATTGAAATCAAGTTTTTGCTTTAGATTGTGAACATGGTTTCAATAAAACACTAGAGTGCTAATGTCATTGTTTTTGTTTTGTAATAGATGCGATTTGATTAGTTCTGCCTATCTTTAATATCAAACTATCTTCAGAGACTTGCCGCTGCTCATTTAAGATTGATATTTTAACTTTTGCGATTAGGAGAATGGTTACTGTGCACAAATGTAAAAATGGACAGACAGACATTTGCCGATTAAGCCCTTGTTATACTTTTTGTTGTCTTCAAAGCTTGGTTTGAGGTGTTGTAAACATTTTGACAAATCTTTGGCTACAAAAATTTAGGGTGCTGGTCATCAAAAAAGCAAAAAAGTTTATTTTAATGTACAAGTATTTAAAGATAGTATAATACCTCCCCTTAGCAATATCATTATGAAGAAAAAATTCATACGTAATGCTTCTAATGGGTAATTTTTAGAAATTTATTTGCATATAACCAACACAAGAATCATGTATTCTCATGGATTTATTTGATGACAACTTCGTTATTTTAGTCCGTACGTACGCAACATTTAATATATTTGAGATTGATAGGAAAAGAAGAAACAACAACAACAACAACAACCCAGTGAAGAATATTAAATATAGAAAATGTATTTGTGTCGGACTGAATGGCTGTTGCGTTCTTTGAGTAGAATTTCTCACATTTTCTAATTCAATTACTACCTTCAGCCATATAATCCAGAAATAAATTTTCTATAAATGACACAAAAATACAAACCAAGTATATGCTACAAAATGATAAATAAAGTTTCTTATGATCATTGAATGTTATAGTGATAGTTTAGCAATTTTAGTCCGTACGTCCAAAATTCGCAAAAATTGAATTGTTTTTTATGTGGCCCCTCTGAATTATAATAAATCTAAATCTAAAAATTAATATAAAACTAACTTCAACTCGTTGATTATTTTAAACATATGCATCCATATATTAAATTTGTTGAGACCGTTAACTTTTTTAATAATCACTCACTTGGCAATCGACACTAGTGAATGCCTTTAGCATTCACTTTAACTCTTCTGGCCTTGTCCAGAACTCTTTGAATAATATGTAAATTGTTTTCCTATTCTCCTATTTTAAAAGCCAAAAATTATTTCCGTTTCCGTTGCTTTGTTGCATTATTTCAACATAAATGGTATTCTTGCTTGTAACGCTTGTCATATGAAAATGGGGGAATAACTCGAACACATTGATTTACTATTTTAGAACCCTTTACTTAATCATGTATAATTTTGTATTTTATATAATTTTTACATAAGAACACCTTTCATAATCGTTAGCTTTGCAACTCTTTAACAATAAGGTATCTACCTGATAAGTGTAATTTGTTTAGAAGTCCACAATGATATTCTAAACCATCAAGGCTACACTTTTGACAATCATACGATGGCAAAATCTCACATATAAAGTTGAAATTTCAAATGTGAAAACTTCATTTTCGTCAACGTCAAAAGTGTAGTATTGGAAGCGGTTCAAATCGGTGAACGAACACTCCCACAATTTGACAAAGTTCAACATGTTAACCGAGGCTATATATTTCGATTCTAGTCAAGCTAATTTTTAATTTAAAACAAGAAAGAAAACTAAATTTAGCTTAGTCCAAATCTTAAATACCCTCCTCATCTATAACGGTGGGCGTGGCAGATATATATGCATATTGCGCCCTCTATTAGTTTATCTAATATTTATAAGCTTATAAGTCTAGTTTTACGTTGAGTATGCGGGCGTGCCTGAAAATTGACCACGCCCATTTTTGGTGCATCAAAGGATATATTAATTGTAAATATGCAAACCAAAATTTCAACTTGAATGTTTAATTTTTGTTGCATGTAATTCGATTTTTGTCGATTATGGGCGTGGCTCTACACACTTGTTTCCCATTTTAAATAGCGATCTGCGTGCAAAAACTAAGAGTGCAAAATTTAATCCTATATTTGAAAATTTACGCCGTGAGAATGACAACATAGACGGACACAAGGACATATGTACATGTCTAGATGGACTCAGTTTTTCATATTGATCAAGAATATATATACTTTATAGGGTCTCTAGCGCGTCCTTTTAAGTGTAGCAAATGGAATGACAAACTTAGTATACATCCCATCTTATGTGTAGGGTATAAAAAAAAATCGAGACTACCCCTTTTTTTTCAACATTTAAACGGTGTATGAATAAAATGTGTATCTTTTCTGAGGAATAATTTCACAATTATGATGATTCCCCCAGATTTGGTATACACCTAATATGTAAAGCTTCGTTACAACTTTATTATATAATTATTCACAAAATAAATTTTTATACGTTTTGTAACTAGTTTGTTTTTTTTTTTTTTGTAATAAAATCCTCAATAAATTTCCATTTCGCGTATTTCAACGAAACAGAGAAAAAACAAAAGAAAAAACAAAGATTTAATCAGAACTGTGTCAATAGACGAAGCATTGAATTACAAAATTTTCATAGAAAAATCAATAAAAATTTACCCCATATGCATTGGATACGCTAGCGTTAAAGCCAATTAATTAACCAAACGTTCATTTACAACTAAATTAGCGAATAATTATATATACGATACGATGCGATGCGATGCGATACGATGCGATGCCTATTATACGATAATATTTAATCATTGGGTGTTGAAACTTTTATTGTAAAATTAATTTGTTATTCATTGGAATGGTAGATGGACAGGTGTGGATATACATATATGTACGCACACATATTTATATGTATCTACGTGTCTCTATTGACAATATAATCACCGACCAATTCATTAAGAAATTTCATTAGCATACAAATTTGTTGTGTTCTACTTTTTGTTTGTTTTATTTTTTATTTGTGATTTATATATAAATAAATTTTTTTTTTGTTTTTTAATGAAAACCGTGAGAATTTATGCTTAATGAACGCTTGATAAACAGCTACAAATATTTGGACAAACTTTAATATTTGATATTATAAATTATGATGAGAATGTTATGTAGTCACACTCTACCATTTAATACCCTACACCACTTGGTTCCACAATTTATATCATAATTAGTTGGGTTGTGTCCGTAAATGCGAAAAGTTACTACGTGAAGTATCATTATATGGGAAAGGGTTTTAAAAATAGTTCAATATAGAACGTTATATGGGGAGGAGTTCTAGAAGTAGTCCTCTTCGGTCCATTAGGATTCTTTTCCAAGTCAAAACATACCCTTGATCATGATCTGAATCATACACTATTGGAGAGCGTAATCATATACCTGCCACGCCCACTATTGTAGATGTGGATGTTAAATTAAGATTTTGATTTAGTTTTTTCCTTTATTTTTAAAATTATGGGTGTGGCTGTTGATCGATTTTCCCCACATGACCTAAGAGTGCTTGGACTAAATTTTGAGCCCAAAATCGAATTTGTGATTGATTGCAATCGTGGGTACTTCAACGTAAACACGTCAGATATCGTTATATAGACTTGAATTTTGACCCTGATTAAAAATATATATAATCTGAGACAATTCTGAAGACTCCTCCTATTATTTGCAAATGCAGTGAGAAACTTCATAAAGCTCTTTCTTATAACGATGCTATAATTATGGGAGTCCGTCTTCAACCGGCTTAGAAGCTCTTACAATACATTTATAAACAATTTATTGGATAATAGTTATAAGGAAAATCAAACATTGGCTTTAGTAGTATGGGTAAGCTATGAAAAAACTTCCATTGCCTGAAATTGATATCCATACTGCGGGGGGCTTATTAAGCAAACTGATTACACTTGTGTTCTCACCGTTACAGCTGCGATATCTGATCATCTACCTTAACTTTACACAACCTCATCCATAGCCATCTACATACACACGCACATGCAGTAATAAACTATAATTTTGGTTAATTTTCCAATAATTATTTTACGATTTTGTTTGAATGTATAATCGTTACGATAAGAGATAAGAGAGCGAGTAATATAAAAATGTTGTGATCATCTTGATATTTTTCTAAACAATTTATTTAACAAAAAATTTCCACAATTTCTCATCTATTCAACTATTTTAGGATTTAACGATAAAATAATCAACCGGCAAAGCTAGACGGTGTACTAAATCTACATAAATCTGTTGTTGTTGGCTGTTCACTAATGTCGTTAAATTTTTGAGTCATTAACTGTCTAAGTAACGAGTTCCACGAAACTATCAGCAATATAAAGTGAACGCACAATTTTTACGTTTTGGATGCTGATGAAAGAAAAAAACAAACCAAAAAAGACACACACACATACACAAATAATATAAAATTCTGGGTGAATCAAGTAAAGTGAAAAAGGAGCCTCACGCTTATAAAAAAAACTCTATAAAATAATAACAAAACAAAAACCAAAGAATCAAAAATAACTCAAAAGCGTAGTGTAACCAAAAAAAAAAAGTGTGTGTGCTAGTGTGCGTGCATGTAGCTGGCTTGTTTTTATGGATTTTTAAGTTTTGTGTTGTTGTTGATGATTTTAAACAAACGATTAGACGGACGTCTCATTAAAACGTAACACGCAGCATTACCGGCCATCAGCTCGACAGCGTCCAGCTACAGCGGCAGTCAGCACGTCTTCTCTTTTTTTTTTTAGTCAGCACCAACATCATCAGCATCAACTTCTCATATTAACGTGTGTGTTGTGAATTGTGTTGGAGCAGGCTGAGGCCAAAATGCCGCATACAGGTGAGTTTTATATGTAAGCAATGACGCCAGAGATTATTACATTTCAAGTGGTGAAGCTTTATTACTCTCATAAAAAAATGTAAATAAAACAACAGCAACAACAACAATAACAACAACAAAACCAATTACTCAATAAAGGGATCGGTAATACAATATTATGTTATCGGTTCATGTCTGCGATGAGTGTATCTTAAGGATTACATTGGCATTTTCCTCGAACTGAAGTGGCATTCATGCACTTCCTTTCAAGTGATAATTGTACGGTTCCATTAAAAAGGATTAATAACGCCTTTCTGCTATGTGTATGTATATACGTGTGTGTATGTTTGTTTGTTACATATTCATATCTTGCAGACAACATTAAACAATTGCTTCTGGCGAAATGTTGTAAGTTTCGCTCATGCTTTCACGGTTATTATTTTTATGGGTTTTTTGGTGGCGTTCGTATGCTTTGCGACACACACGCACACATATAATTGATTGTTATTGTTGTTGTTGTTGTTGTTATTGTTGCATGTTTCTTGAAAACCCCTGGTAGCGCTTTTTACAGGAATTGTTTTCTTTTTTTCTTGCGCTTGTCTTTCAACTGGAAATTTAATAAAAAAAAAAAACAGAAAAAATTCAATCTGGTTGATTGTGTGAGCAAGAGCTTTTTCATGTCCAGTGTGAGGATAATAAAACATTTTTACAGCCCAGCAAAGATTCATCTGCGACCTCCTTACACGTTTATTGAATCATTTTTGTTTTGCTTTGTTTTGTTTTGTTTTGTTTTTGTTGTTATTGAACGATCTTTTCTCACACTGTGAAGAGACGCGATGTCTTATGGGCTTCTTACATAAAATCATGTAATTACCGCCTCTCTCACTACACCGACTACCACAAAATTCAATTTCAGTGAACAGTGAACAGTTTTTATAAGCTTTTAAGATGTTGTCGGTAAAGAACAGTTTTTTAGTAATTATTACATGCGCGCGCGTGTGTGTGTGTTCATTTTGCAGGACAGGCTGGTGTTAATCAATTGGGCGGTGTCTTCGTTAATGGCCGCCCATTACCGGATTGCGTAAGGCGACGTATCGTAGAGTTGGCTTTGTGCGGTGTTAGGCCTTGTGATATATCACGGCAGTTGTTAGTATCTCATGGTAAGTTCAATCACTTAGAATACAACAAACTTTATTTGAATTTCGAATTTTTATATTTTTTTTTTAAAAATATTTTTATGGAACGTTGTCTAAGTTTGTTCTACTGTAACATTCAGTAGAAGGTATCAGAAACCAGATAAAGTATATATATTCTGCATGACTGTCTGTCTGTTTTAGGCACTCTTACGTTCGTAAATAAATACTTAGTTGACATTTTGTTTTGTTTAGCTTCCGATCAGAGATTGCTAATCAAATTGAGCAAAATCAGTCAATCGATCACAACGACGACAAAAAATCAGTTACAAAAATTCAGCTAAGAAATAGAAATTCAGTACAGATATTAATATTTAGCTTCTTCATCAATGTACCAAATATGGGTGTGATCGGAATACAGACACGCCCACAATTTTGAAAAAAAAAATCTACTTGGCGGAAAGTTTTACTTGTATGTTAACAAATGATATATAAACCATGAAAGGGTACAATGCCACACCCACTTTGGAGGAGGGGTAAACGGACAGATGGACATTGTTAACTATTTTGTATATAATTCTGAATCTAAAGCTGTAATAAGAGGGGATTTTCTCTATCTCAGGACTCTTTATTTTATATGATCTAGTTTGCTCTGCACAAGACTCACTATTGGAGACATTTGCAGAACACTTTACATATTTTCTTTCTTTCAATTTAACTAATCGATCATTTTTTTTACAGGATGCGTCTCCAAAATACTGACACGATTTTACGAAACAGGTTCAATACGACCCGGCTCTATTGGAGGTAGTAAAACAAAGGTGAGTGTATTTTTTCAAACCCAAACCAAAAAATAAAACATACTTGCTTTTTATGTGCTTCTTATCATGTACACTATGTTACATTAATTGAAGTAAACTGCTACCGTATACAGGACGTAATCGTCAATTGGTAAACACAACAATTTTATGACAGTTGATAGGGAAATAAAAGTAAAATTGGAAAAAATACATTAGTCATCACATAACCCTACAACCGAAAGAAGCAATAAGTGAAAAAGTCATTGTAACCAATAAAACTTGTTCTATATGAATACGATTACATGACTTGTGTGAGTGGCAACTAGCTACTTATGTAATAAAATAAAACTTACCATAATAAATCAAAGCCTTTTATGCCTTCTAAGGCAACGATTTCTCATATTGTTAGAAAATCAACACTAATCATAACAATATGGTTAATGGTGGCACCATGGGTTTACCAGAAAAATATAAAATAAGTCTTATAAATCAATACGTTCGTAAGTGAGGTTATAACGAATTATTTGATGAACCAGCAAAGGCATGAAATTGTTATCAACAGATGTGCAAACAGTTGAAATTTCTCACAATATAATTAATTATCTGGTTTTTTTTATATATGTAAACTGTTGAATGATTTACGCTATAGCGTCACAATTTCATCAAATTGTTGCTTCAAATAGAAATGCATGTGTAAGAACTTTTTGATTGGTGTCCGTACGTCCACTTTTCTTTACCTTCTGAATTAAACAAAAACTGAAAAGGTGTTGGTGTTGGAAAGTTTTTTCATTTTTTTTATTACACTAAAAAATTGTATTTTCTTAAAATTATAGTTTTAATTAAAAAAAAAAAATCCAGACGTAGATATAATGCTTCGATTACAGCTACCTCTCTTAACAATATTTTCGAGATTCAAGTAACGATTACTCGTTATATGTAAAGAATTCAAACATGAAATTTTGCTGGTAGATGTCTGCGCTAAATGCAGTCTTTACTGTGTAAAAATTTTAAAATATTTGTATAATAAGAAAGAAAACTATGTTAACAATTGCTAAATTGAAGACGGATGTATGGACAAATGTTCTTAAATCATGTAAATAAAAAACCAATTAAAAAATTTGCAGAAAAAATGAATTTTAACACTTAAAAATATCAAATCATATTAGGACGGACACGTTTGCGATGACTGACTAAAAATCTATATACTTTGTAGAGCCTCTGAAATCTCCGTCTGGGTGGCAAGCAGATTAACTTACTGTACGCCTATCACTAAGGTGATGCGAATAAAACAAATTGATTATAATACTGACTCACTTAATTGAAATAAATGCACTTGATGATATGAAAACACGCCCCCTATTAAAATGTTAAACTCAACTGAGGACAGACTGAGGGACATTAACAAAACGATGGCTATCTTTTGCTTGTACTCCCATCACAAAATAAACTTACACCAACATATTTTCCTGTTTCCTTCAGATTTCTTACTTTTATATAACTTTTATGAATATATAATGAATTGCTTAGTCACACGTTATGCATCGGATGTAAAGGCCAATAATTATGATTGTGTGTGCAAGTATTTAAAGTGTTGTATATGCAACTATACCTTGGCGTCATATGCCGAGAATATATATGTATATGTATGTGCGTTTATTAAAACAAAAGGTGTAAAGTTGGCTGCACTTGTAATTTGTCGTGTTCCCATATAAAGTGTTTAACATTAAAAGGGTGTTAAAATTACACTTTACATGAAATCAATTCCAATACGTGGAATGGGTTAAATAGAATGTTACATAAAAATAAATAAAAAGGTGAACAAATTATGAGCTAATGGGGGAAAAAGTTGAAACAAAATCGATTTAGAAGGAAAGGTAAGCAAATTAAACGATCGCTGGACGGATGGACATTTATTTTTTAAACCATTCAAATTTTTCTGAAAATGATTAAAATTTATCATCCAAATAGCTCACTTTCTTCAAGGATATAATAAAAAATATTTAATTTTTTCTCCACTTATGCTCTCTGTACCCTTATGCACGACTTCAGTTTAAACTTTATTAGAGGGTTAAGAGATTGCGTGATTTTTACAACAACAATTATGTCATTCATTCTGTCTGTGGCAACAATTAAATTTCACGGTATTTAATTGTACATTTTTAACACGAACCCCAACCAAACTGTACAAACTCGCTTACACTCACACGAAGTAGTGTAGGAGAGAGAGAACCCGAATAACAATAAAAGAGAATCATGATAAAGATCTTGTACAAATTTTTTTCCGTTTTATTACAGCAAGTGGCCACACCCACGGTGGTTAAGAAGATTATACGTTTGAAAGAGGAGAACAGCAGCCTGTTTGCTTGGGAGATACGTGAACAATTACAGCAGCAGCGTATTTGTGATCCCAGTTCGGTGCCATCAATCAGTTCTATTAACCGGATCTTAAGGAATAGTGGTTTATGGACCGATGAGATGACCACGAATCAACAAAATGCAGTTGCAGCAGCCGCTGCCGTAGCGGCTGTGAGTAGTTCGGGTAGTCCCAGCAATTCACCAGCTGTTTATAACAATACAACAAATCACTTGTACAGCACGGCAACCGCAACTGGCATGGATACTAATAAATTTCCGCACAATACGTCGGCACAATTATCGATAAATCATCGTACATTGGTAGCTACATCAAATCCAAATTTGAGTTCTACGTACTCATACAATGAGTTGGCGTCAACGGCAAATACGATGGAACAGCTCATCAAACCCTCACCTAAGCATGCTTTAGCAGCATCGGCTACAACAAATGCCAGTTCAGCATTTGTGCTGAATTCTGCCCAAGATCTTTCCTATTCAAGTGCTTTGCAAAAGCACTGGTTTTGGAATCCATCTCTACTTTATTACTCACAACATGTCCAAGCGGCCACACAATTTCTACCATATTCGGCAACAGCAGCAGCAGCAGCAGCAGTAACAGCCGGACCCACATCAACCACATATTTATCGCCTACCTTAAGTGCTTACACCACCAAATCGGAAAGTTCTATCGATTTGACCTCGAACGCTTTAAGTACTTGTGATAATTTAAGCGATTGTGATTCGGGCAAATCATCACCAACCATTATAACCACCAACCCCAACCCCAACCACAACCCCCACACAGCAACACTAACCACCATTAGTTTAAACGCCACCACCGGCAGCAGTACTGCTCGTAATCATGGTAACAATCATAGACAACCAACATCAGTCGGACAATCGCCAGTAAATGGTAGTCGTAAACGGAATCCGTACTCAATTGAAGAGTTATTAAAGAAACCGGAAAAGCGTTTACGTTCTACTCAGAGCTGTTCAAGGAGTAACGAAGCAAGTTATTTGGGTGGGAGGAGGCTGACAAATTTAAGTTTATTCAATAAAACGGACGATTGTTGTGTTAGTATATGTTCAGCTTCGAGTAGCAGTAGCAGTAGTAGCCGTTGTTTAGCTGAAGATAGCGGTGATGATGAGCAGCATCATCAGCAAAGTCCTTCTCATCACAGCCATACAGAGGCGGATGATAATTGTGAAACGGTAGAAGTGGTGAATTAAATAAATTAAATACAATGAAATGAAATGAAAGCAGATAAAGCAGTAGTTTTAAGTTTCTTAATTTAAGCTGCGCAACGCATTGAATAAATGTATATTATGCAGGGAAGAAGCAGCTGAAGATTATTATTTTAAAGTGTTGTATGTAATACACGCATAACCGGGCATTTTTTCAAATTTCTGATAGCTTTTCATAAACAAAATTTTGAGTTGGCCAAATAACTCTCCTCTCTCCGCGTTAGATGCATAGCTTAAAATGTACTGTACGACAAAATATGTATTTTATTGATAAATGAAACCTTAATTACAGTTATTCTACGATGATACAATTTAATGTAATAGACAAAATACACTTAATAAATATATGGCAAATAAATAAATTATACACAGGCGTACATGTATTTACTTTAAATGTAAAGCAACTTAACGGAGAGTTAGGGGATGCATTACTGTTTAGAAAAACTCTTCTGTTGTAAGTTTTTTTTTGTAGGTAAGGGTAATAAGGTGTGCTTCCAAAGAAGGGCATATTCTTTTAAAGAAAAAATCGGATAAATGTGTTACTATGTATGTGTATGCAAAGGATGATAAATACCTGACCTGATCCGATTGCATAAAAATATTTTTAAAAATGATGAAATTTTTGAAAAAAAAAAGCATAAAATACAATTTCTATTAATTATAACCACAATTTTAATTTTTATTTTTTTAATCATTATCGATTATCGGTCTCCGAATTTTTTTTTTTTTTTTTATTACAATATTATCCTTAAAAAACGCAGTAACTTATTTTTATAACATTTTGATATTAATCTTTTCTAATCATTATCGATTATCGGTCTGTGAAATTTTTATTATCATTTAATCTTATACTAAAACAAACATGTGCTTTTATTTAATATATCTAAACAATCGCAAGTGATATAAGCCCCTGTAGCCAACTGTTTGTTGTTGTTGTTGTTGTGCTTCATCACTCTACTTTTAGTTAGTCTTTAATTAACTTCGCGTACCCCAATGAAGTGTCAACATCAATATATAAATATATAATGACAATAATATAAACAACCACAACCACAACGGCAACAATAATAGCAACAACAACAACAACAACAACACTGAATAGTTAGTTTATAATAAATATGTACGTTAACACTTGATGAGACCCCAAAGTGTTGTTGAGTTTGGTTGGTTGGTTGGTTGATTGGTTCCCCATTACATACTTTTGCTTAACACTGTATTTATATGCTATGCTTGTTGCCAAAGCGTATGCGCGTGTACTCACTGTTTATACGCTAGTTAAACTAGTGTTGTTGTTGTTTGTTGTTTGTTTTTGTAATGGTGGTGGTGTTGGTGTTGGCTAGCTGTCTTTTTTCCTTTTTTTAGTGGCGCAGCGTGCGACTTACGTGTACAGAATTCATAATCGATCATGTCTGACTAGTGTTAAAAAGGTATTGTTGTTGTTGTTGTTGTTGTTGTTGTTGTATTATCGTTGTGTTGGTTGTTTGGCATCTCAAGCGAATTGTTATTGTTTTTGTTTTTGCTTTGTTTTCTAACCATTTAGGGAATGTGTTGGTAGGTGCAAAATATTTTTACGTATTCATTTATACAATTTTAAGGTTTTTTTTTTTATATTTATTTTACACTTTGATAAATTTTTTTCCCAGGTTTTATGGTTGACTGAAAATGTGCGTTGTTGTTGTTGCTATTGTAGCACCATGTTCATCATTTTTGGCTATAATTGATTTTGTCATTTCGACACTCACCCCGTATAGCGAATATTGTATTTTAATAAATTCAACATTTATCGAAAGTGTTCAAAATAGTTTTAGAGTGTTTGCTGATGTGTTGTTGCGATAAATTGATTTTTTTTTTTATAAAAACTTCAAAATACTTCTAATAAGGGGAATTTAAAACAAGAAAAAAGCTCTTCTTTTTAATACCCACAATGGCACTTTTTGAAGCTTGGAGGCTTACAGACACTTTGTCAAATATCGCAAAGAAGGCTTAAGCCAGATTTAACACGGTTTACAGAGTGTTTAAATTGATCATCATCTGAATCGCTTTAACCATGTCTATCCGTCTGTCTTTCTATATGATTATGGTTAGCATGCGCAAGTATAAGATATTGATTTCAAAACATAGCATACACCCAGATTGTTATTGAAAATGGACAAAATCGAAAATAATGTTATCAAAATTCTTTTTTAGGGGTTTTTAAGCGGTTTTTCACTCAAACATTTCATAAAGACGCGGCTACCAATTTAGTCTAAATATGGTGGGTATCCCAGATTTGGCCTAAACCTAATACTTGTTTATACATTAAATGGCTTACGTAAGTATCATTATAAGTGTGACACATAGTAGTAGCATTAAGACTTCACCATCAATTTGATGGCTGATCAAATGGTGTCTATATACGTATATATGTCTACTCTAACTCAAGCGCTTCAGTATGACTATGAATATGTAATAGTTTCATAAATGGCGCATAAATGGAGAAAAGGAGAGAGTCTCATGGGTGACACGTTGTTGTTGTTGTTAAAGAACGATCGTAATTATATTTTATTACACAGACCATATAAAATAAATAATTGCAATAACATTAGAAATCCATGACCATCTGAGAAGAAGAAGAACATTTTTTATTGCTTGAACTTTTTTATAATCGATGTTTGAACAAGATGCAACAATATGTTGTAATATACACACATACATACACACATATGAAAGAAGTAAATAGTGAAGAGAGAAGTCCAAGTCATTTTATTTCACTTTCGAGTGCATTTTTAAGTAAATTTTTGCTACAAATATTTATTTATTTATGTATTATTAAAATTATACATAAATTATTAATAAACAGACAATCGCACAGACGGACATCTCTAAAGCGATTTAGATTTTTATACACTGAAGCCTCTTTCTGGCAGTAATAAAGATGCGCTATTTAAATTGAGTCAATTCGGTTAAAAGCCACGCCCATAATCGCCAAAATCTCTTACAGACGTAAAAGTTGAGCTCTATTTTTGAGATTTGGTACATATTACCTTGTTTACCAATATGAAAAAAATGGGCGTGGCAGAATAATAATCACGACAACAATTTACAAAAAACGCTCATTTGGAATAGAGGCCGACTTGTAAATTGATATGTAATATATACACAATTAATAAACCTGCCACGCCCCCATACAAATGTAAAAGTTATTTAAGATTTGGCCGAAGCCAGATTTAGTTTTTCCTTCTCCTTAACTTTAGGTTATCATCATCATAAAATCATATTATTTACTGCTAAGATGACTCTTAGGTCACTCTGATAATTAATAATGATAAGACACCATTAAACTTGTAAAAAAAATAATTATAACACAATTCATAATGAATGAAGAGAATTAAGATTCAAGTTATGTGAGATCGTGTTAAATATTCGAAACTTGTACATTTCGCAGCTACGGCCAACAAATGGTTTTTTGTTTTCTTTTGCGAAGCAACAGAAAAAAATACGAAATTAAAACAAATAAAAAACTGGATTATTAGTATTCAGACACGAAATGATTTGGAATATTTTTGAAGTGAAAAGCACAAAAATGGCATGAAATTTAATTAACGACACAAACAACAAATGTTGTGTTCTTTGAAATGGTTTATAAGGACTTTGTAAAACACCTTACACTGAATATCTAGAAATAGGTAGAAAAGTATTGAAAATTTAGCAATGGAACTAAGGAGGATCTCATATATATAAAAAGAACGGACAGACACGTGTATATAGTAAATGCAAGAAATATACTGAAATAGGTCGGAATAGCGAGGAAAATGAAAACACTGCAATTAACTTGAATTGTTTCGCAAACTATTAAAAAACTTTCAATCAAAACTAATGCCGTTCAAAGATCGGCCCACACTTATAGAAATTTTCTACCAAGCGCCCAACTTTAGGAAAAACATTTTATCGAGAGGTTGTTTATCAAAGACAGACAGACAGATTTTGATAGATTTTGGCCGATTTTGATTGATGAAAAAAATTTTGATAAATTTTCATTTCAAACGTTTCGATGTTATTAATAAACAGTTATTCTTACAGTGCAGAATATCCACAAAAACCCCCAAAAATACACACAAACACACGCACACACACACACACACATATATAAGCACAAGAGCAGTTCATAAACATCTTTAACTCTCTTTGACTTTAATCATCATTATAAACCTTTTTCTGCTCTACTATCTATCAGACTATCATCAGTCAATGTGATCGTCATTGTAACCGTCACCGTCACCGTCACCATCACCATCACCACCATCGTCATCTTCATCATTATTATAGTCAAACTGTCATTAAATCTGACTGAAATAGTTTGGTGTGTCAGAGTTGGGCGAGCGCGATTTTATCGGCTGTTGAGTTGATGGAATGATGAGGACAGACGTACGTACGCATATATGCTATAGTATGGTATGGTACAGTAAGTAAATAATAATGCGTTGCGAAAACAAAATTCCATGACAATTGACAGCAAATCGTCAGCAATAGTTGGAGACGTGTACATAGCAATGCGACAAAATCATTGCCAACAAAGAGCAAAAACGAAACGAAAACGAAAATGAAAACAAAAACAAACACAAAAACACGTTGCCAACAGGAAAATAAAAACTGGGCATAAAGTTTTTACTCCTCTAGCAAAATTTTTAAAGGAGATACTATCGTATATGTCGTGTGTATACACAATGTGTGGACGTGTAAAACAGCTTCTGACTATGCGGCCAATATGTGTGTGTGTGTGTGTGTATGTTTGTTATCTTTCGTTTGGTTTGGCTTTTTTACCCTTAAACTTTAGGCGTTACTTTTAGATCGTTTGTCTACGCTTTACTCTGCGGTGTTGCTGTGTTTGTCCTTTGGTTGCCTGTGGTGGAGTGGAAGTTTATTGCGTCGGTGATCATAGGGAGTGAAACGACAAATACTTCAACAGAATATTTTTATACGGTCGCGCTCAAAATATCAATGAGCTTGAATGGGTTTTTGGGATTTAAACATTGCAGCAGACTTTTAGTCAGTTACCCGTTTTTTGTCTCCATGCAGTTTCTCCCGCGATCACTTTATAAATGTCGTCTTTAATACCTTCCACATAGGATGGGGAGGTGTACCGTGTACCACGTTTGTCATTCGATTTGCAACACCCAGAAGGAAGCGTATAAAGTATATATTTTTGATCAGGATTTTTGATTGCGTCCGTCTTCCTGTTTCTTGTTGACACTCTTAAGGTTGTAAATTTTGAAATATTGAGATAACCTTTTTACAGATCAATCTTTTTGCACACAATAACCATTTAAAATGGGCATAATAGGTCAAGAGCCACGCCCATAATCAACAAAAATCTATTTATCTGCCACAAAAAATAAACTATGAAGTTCGTAGAAGTATTTATAATTACCCCATTCATGGATGTGCTAAAAATAGGCGTGGTCGGACAACAGACGCGCTCACAATTAACAAGAAACTATACTCAGCCGAGCTAATCTCTATTACATACACTATTAGAAGGCGGAATCAAGTAACTGCCACGCCCACCGCTTGTAAGTATATGCGAAGGGTGTTTAAGATTTGGCCTAAGCCAAATATGTCTCTATTGCACGTTCTGTTATGCACTGTATTTCGGGTTTTTCTTCCCATTCCACTATAACTCCATCCATCGATAATAAGGAATTTTGTTTGGATTTCTTGTACTTTTTGTTGACGTTTGCTTTCGGTTTCCTGGTTGCTGTCGACCACTTATGTGCCTGTTGGCTAAGATTTCATGCGAGACCATATTTTTGTATTATTATGTACATTGCAGAATAGTTGATAACGTACTGGATGCTTTTCAGTCATGTTCATGTGTTGTTTGGTTATTGCTTTTTCCAACTTTCGTTGCTACCGTGTTGGGTCAAAATAAATCAAATCCCATCACACTCTGATTTGATTTACACAATCACCAGAACAACATCCACACACATTGCCAAAGCATGTTCATGTGCTTTAGTTAACGTTTTTGCGCGCGCACACACACACACACACACACACATCAGAGTAAGGATGTGTAAGGAAGCATAAGCAGGATGATTCAAAGAGATCTTTACAAAATATAAACGACAGCAATAAATGTTTGTTGTGAGTTTGTTAATATGAAATGTAGTTCTAATTATTCGCATGCAATGAACGACCAAAACCAAAACAACAACAAAAAACTATATAAAAACGTTTTTTGTTTTTGTACAATAATAACTTTTTTTACGATCCCACCACTACACGTGGATGTGTTTAATGTCTCTTCGTAATGATATTGCTCAACATATTGAATGTTCGAATTGAATGTTTGTCAGTTTGTTGTGTTTTTTTTGTTAATCGTACAGATGTCCATTTCTGGTTGCTGGCAGATATCATGGCAGAAAATTTATTTTATGGCGGTAATGGTGTTATTTTTTACGCGAACAATGTTTTAACATTGACAATAATGCAACAAAACAATAACAATAATAACAACAACAACAACAATTTGGTTTCATCGTCCGTTCTTTTATTATAGACACCAGCTCACATTAGTGCTCAGGCTCTCAGACTCATGCAAGGTCTTAGATATGTAAACGGTGGGCGTGGCATGTGCGCCCAGTATAACATGAATCAAATTCTGCACTAATTATGCATTTATGTAAATTTTTTTAAGAGACTCCATTCATATTTTTGATAAGCACTTAAATCATAGTCGAGATGGAATTGTCCATCCGTCTGTCTGCCCCGCAAATTTTTAGATATAAAGCTAAAACTGTTTAATGATAGTTTTATTTTTATACGCAGCTTCCTCTTTCACTTGTGGACATGGTCAAGTATCACGCCCACCAAAAAGTACCCATGACAGTATAATTACATTTGTCTATAATTAGTTCATCCATCGATGTGATCGGCGTAGCAAAAGGTGTACACATGTGGTATTAAGTTTGGGTGCATTGCTTTTATTATACCACTCATTTCACAATCATTTTCAGAATTGATTTAGCCCTGTCATTAGATGTGTCTGTCTGTCTGTCTATTGGTTTGTCTATGTAAATTTTGTTGTGTTCAAACTATGAGTCCATTTTTATATTCTGTCTACGACAACGTTGGAATTTGCTACACATATTTTTAATAATTATCTGTTTCATCGATGTGTCAAAAATGGGCGTGATCACATAACAGACACAACCATAATTTGCGAAGAACCTTACTCAGCGTAAACCTTCACTTGATAGCTGAGGCGGTATCCACTATCAAAGGGCGGAATTATATACTTGCCACTCCCTCTGTTTCTACGTAGATAAGCAGGGTATGTAAGAGTTGGCCCAAGCCAAATTTAATTTTCTTACTTGTTTCTACTAAAACAAATTCAAGATAATTTTATATTTGCTTAAACATGTACGCCGTTGACTTTTCCAACATAAATTTTTATTGTTTTTCCCCAAAAGAAAAAGAAAAAAAATCGGAAAGATAACTTAATTACTGCCTTAAAAGATCAACAGAAAAGGTTGATAGGTTGAAAGGTAACTAATGTTAGTTAGTAGGAAAGTAGGTAATCGTGGATTAAGAAAGTGTCGGTGTCGGTGTCGGTGTCGGATGGAGAGTGGTGTCATCTATTAAATCTTGCTTTAGCTGTTTCTTTGGAATAACTTAACGATGTCACTTTAATGGCTGAAGTGATGCAGGTTTTTATGTGTTATTTTGTTAAGTAAATTATATGGTATTTGGTTGGTTGGTAGGTAGCTGCAACTAACTACAATACTGTATGCACTGGTTGATGAAATTGATTTGAAGCATTTACTTAATTGCCATCATAATGCTTATAATAAAATCTAATAATTGGGACCAAGTTGTAATGGGTGCCGTGTAAATAAAAAAGGCATATAAAGATCAACAACATGTAATAAAAAATAAAATTATAGTTGTTAGTTTTTGCTTCTCATACTACTCTACGCTTAAGTAAATGTTATTTTGAGAGTAATTGTTGTAATTTAGGTTTAAATGGGTAATCATGAGGTGCCATGTTAATATTTCAAATTTGTTTGTATAAATTTTATGACTTACTTAACACTTATGCACTCATTTTCATGCAAGATTTATTTATTCAAGATATTAGTTCATCTCTATGGTTCCTGCTTATGTTGTGTTATGTGTTTATTGTCCCGATAGCTCAATTCGATTGATCGAATAGGTACAGTTTCATTGTTTACTAATCAACTAATATTGATCATTGATAGTACATGTGTTTGGGCTGTACCTTCCCCAACTATGGCAAAGATAGTCTCCGCATAGATACTTTTATATATTTTTTAGGACACATATAATTGCTTTTAATGTTGCCCATTTGACAAAGCTTTACTACGTTACACTTTAATAAAATTACAATTTCGGGTCAGTCGTTAACTGTTGTTATACTTTACCCCATTAGAGTGGGAGTATAGTAAGTTTTTAATACCGTTTATAATTATCAAAATGTAATTTTTACACTCTCTACCTTAGTGATGACGGTATACTAAGTTTGGCATTCTTTTTGTAACACCCAGAAGTAGCCGTCAGAGACCTTAAACGATTTTTGTGAGCATGAAAATGTCTGTGTTTGCTGTTCACAAAGTGAGGTATTGATCCGAACTTCGCTAATGACATTCATATTAAATGGTTAGCAGCCAGTTCACAATTGATAAACACCTGTAACTGTAGTAAAAGTAAAGCTTATATAAAGTTGAAATTTAGTAAATAACAGACACGCCTACAATTTATATTAAATTTATTGTACTTAAATGCAGATTTCGACCATTCAAGTAAAATGCTTTTTGTAACCGTTGAGGAAATGAGGAAATGAACGTGACGCGAGTCCATTTCTGTAATGCTTCGATTTAACTACTTCAGTCGTTTTATATATTCATCATTTTTCAAATTTTCATAATCTTGTATCAACAACGGCTCATATTGCATGTACTGCAAAAAAAAATCGCACTGAAACTGTCTCACTTATACGTACTTTAATATTTGCAATACGGAGGCGTACCTTTGTTTTCCTCGAAATATGTAGGGTATCCAAAATGTTAGTTAAACCGAATATAGATATTTTCTTGTTTTTTTTTTTAGTGGGTACGCATTTAATTGGCGGTAAACAAGAGATATTTGCATATTGTTGTTGTTGTTGTTGTTGTTGTTGTTGTAGTTGCTATATTTTACAACCACTTAAATCAATTTGAATGGTTTTAAAGTAGATAATAACTCCTCACAGATGCATGCAGAAAACTTATGTTCAGCTTCTGTGTGTAAAACACCGACTTTCAGAGAGAGGCGTATGAAGCATAAGAAACAAGCCAAACCAAGCCAAGCCAATCCAAGCCTACCCAAACGTGCACAACACTTGACATTAATGGTATTCAACATTCAACATATGGTACTTGTACACACATTCACACACACACATTCTACCCAGCATATTCATATATGCACGTTTACACGTTGGCATGCATCATGAAACCCATAATAGGCGTCGTTTAGACCATAAAATTACTTTAATGAGAGAATTTCTACTGAACTGTGATGAATGTTGTAACGTATTTAGGGTAGTAAGAATTGTTAATGGTTAATGAACTTTTCCCCGTTAATTGATTTGATTTTTTCTTTTCTTTTTTTTCTTTTTTTGGTTGGTTAAATGTTTGGCTATAAAGAAAAGCAAAAAGAAGATGGCGGGAGAGTACGTTAATGGTTGTTTTTATACATAGGATAAGGGGTGTATACTAAGTTTGTCATTCTTTTAGCAACGTCCAGGTTGAGGCGTCAGAAATCCTACAAAGTATATATATTCAAAAACTGAGTCGATCTAGATATATAAAAGTCCGTCTGTGCGTCTGTTGTTGGCACTCTCACTATCGTAAATTCTGACATATTAAGCTGAAATTTTATATAGACACTCGTTTTAAATCGGGCCAAATAACCCCGCCCACAATTAACAAAAATCTATTCCAAAATTAAGCTAGGAAGTTCAAATTTGATATATATTTATAATTATTGGAGATGTGCCAAAAATGGGTCTTGGTAGGATAACAGACACGCCCACAATCGACCAAAATTTATTTATTTGTCACAAAAATTCAGACACTAAGATATTTATATTTACCCCATTCATAGATGTACCGAAAAAGGGCGAAATAGGTCAATAGCCATGCCCACAATCAACAAAAAACTATTCATCTGGCACAAAAATTTACCTATTAAGTTAAAACATGCTATCCACATTTATAATTACTTTAAATAGGCGAGGTCGCATAACAGACACGCCCATAATTTACAAAAAATTCATATTCAGCGTAAAACTCGTCTTGCAAGCTGAGACGTAAAACATTTACTATTAAAGGGCGTAATTATAATTCCGCCACGCCCACTGTTTGAAAGTATATTCGGAGGGTATTTGGCCTAAATAGAATTTAGTTTTTTTACTTGCTTTCTATGGATGAGAGTAAAAATTGTTCCAGCATTAGTTAGAGACAGTTTTCTTATATAAAAAAATTATCGTTTTACAAACGATGAAATTTAAAAAAATAATTCAACCAAATTATCTACTTAATGGACTGATCTAACTTTAGTACTTAACAGAGACTTTTGAATATTATTTCTTGGCTTTGGAAATATATGGAGGTAATGCTTTGAATATCTTCGGAACCGATGTGAACTGTTTTTATTTTTACTAATGAAATAATGGAAATATGATAAATTTTGTACACATATTAGAACATATAAGCAATGACCACGTGCCGGCATTTTAAGAAAGAGCTGCAAGCCAATAAACTAACGGTGTCTTTTCTCTTCTGCTGACAACGACCGACCACTTGTTTGTGTCGCACTAATGATTATGTGAATGGATGGGGATGGTAATGATAATGTTGCAAAAAAGTAACAAACATAACAACAACAACAACAACAGCTACAAAACATCTATAATTATAATTGCATTATAAGATGGGGAGAGAGAGAAGAAGGGAAGGAAATAAAAAATGATTACTTGCATTTGTTGTCAGGATACCCTCGGACAGAGTCCTTACATTATAAAATTATATATAAATTAAAAAAAAAACATTCAATTCTTTTAATGCATGTAAACGTTAATTATCCCATTGTTGGAATTTGCTCTCAACAAAACGTAAAGAAAACAACGGTTCCTAATATCCTTTAAACTGAACTTATATTCCACTAATACATAAACAAATACACAGATCTTTTGTTGTTGTTTACCATTTTTATTGGTGATATTCTTGATGACGTTTAAAGACGTCATTCATTTACTCTGTTGTGCATTTTGGCTAATGCGGGTTATGTAACAACTGGCAACAGGTGATTTTCTAAAAAGATGATGACTAAAAATAAGAAGAAGAATTGCTGTTGGCATAGCTTTCCATAATTGAGGTTATTCAACTTGATTTGACACCGAATGGAGGGAAAATTTTAGGTAAAAAAATGAAAAAAAAAAAAAAAAAAACAAGTGAAAATGTTATAGTCGACTATTTAATACTCTACACCACTTAGTTGCACAAATTACGCATACCTACAAATTTTTCGCAAATCATATATGTGCTCCGTCGATATTGCATTTCTACAGGTCAAGAAAAAGTTCTCTTTAAGGGCACTCCTTATATGGTAAACAAAGGCAGAGACCTCTAAATAAATATTGCAGAAACTTTTATTAACAGTTTTCTGTTATATAAGCCTGATGGAAAATATTAACACCATTTAGTAACGAAATGTTTGAGTTTAAAAATTTAGTTACAATAGAAATACATCCCTGAATACTTTATACAGAATACTACGTAATAATTGCAACTCCGTAAAAAGTATTCAGTACTTTAAGTGTCAAATGTAGTCTTAACACATGAAAATTTAGTACAGGTTATATTATAAAATTATCTCTTTAAAACATAAGAAAAACTTTTAAATTCAAGTACAAAATATAGACAAATGTTTACTTTATAAGAATATGCAAAAATATTATCATAATGTATGAAAGTAAAAGCAAAAAATGTGTATGTAGAATAAAATTTTTCACATAGATTGATGGCCAATGTGCCGAGTGCGTTTTACAGTTGTTTTTATAATGTGTGAAAAGCTCAAAACGGGAAGTGCTTGAATTATAGCATTAGCTATAATTTATTTTATGAAAAAAATTAATGGTTTTTTTTTCTTAATACAGATAATTTAAACTACAACCCTGTTGCGTAATTGTGAAATTCCTCAGGAATCAGAGTTGTATTTTGATAACCATGATTCTACCGTTATTTGTTATAATTGTGAATTATAATAAGACCACGTATTCACAACGTTTTAAACATATCGTTAATTAAGAATCAAAACATGATTTGTTCAGTGCTACATTAGCTACAATTGCAGTAAGTATTAATTTTATTGTATTTATGCATTCTGTCTTCTTTTCTATTCCATTAACACATTATATAACTTTTTTATGCAATAATCTTACTGCATCATTTGTGGCAGCGGAAGTTTGTAACTTCTAAACTACAAAAACTATACTCACCTTTAATTATCCTAATCAGTATAAAATCGTTGTTTGAATCGAATTAACCATATGCATATGTGTCCATATAGAATTGTAAGTAAGCTAGAGGTAGCATATTTTGAGATATTTTGATGACAAAAAAGTGCATGTTTTTAGAATACGTTTTAGTAGTGAAAGAAACTTATATAAAATGAACCGAATTGAACCATTCTTAGAGCCCCTCCCCATATAAGGCCTTTTGTTTATTGATATAAATAGACTAGCGTTTCTTAAAGGGTGCTACGCGCAGCCCTGGGGCTTCGAATTTCTTTGGTGTTAAGCATAATCTATATATCTGTGTGTTTCGAAATGAATATTTCATACGGACTTTTTATAGTAAAAAGTAGTGATGATGTATTTGACGATGTGAAAAATTAATACTTGGCGACTGCAGGGGTTGAACCTGCACCGCCCCCATCAGCAGGAATTTACCAGTTGAGCCAAATCCACCTTTGCAAATTCATGCGCTAATGGTTTATATCAATAATTCACATTTCAACATCACAACCCTACACCATTATTAAGCATAATCAATAGGGTTGCGTGTAAATTATTAAGCCTTTGGATGGCTTCGCAGTTCAAAAAGTTTAAGAACCGCTGATATATATTAATTAAAGCATAATTTGTGGTAGAGTTTTAAAAAATTCGTACCACTACATCATTTCCACTTGTATAGAATAAAGAGCTGTTCTTTATCCCACCTAAGTTTATGAACGATTTTGTAAATAATCAAATATTTGTATGTTTTTTTTTTTAAATAATGTTTCTTTATTGTGTTTTCTGTCGTAAAAATGTTTCAATTTGATATACAGATTATTTTCATAAATTATTAATGAAATAAACATATAGTGCGTGTATGTACTGTATGTACATGTATTAAAAATATACATAAACTTAAAAAATTTGACATGTAAAGTAATTAAATATTAGATTTTACACTATTTGTTGTTGTATATTTCATTTTTGCTTTTGGTTTTTGAAAACTTCTGTTCAAACGTACAATTCGCATAAATTATAGAATTTAAAAATTTTGTGTAACGGAAAGTTGCTGCGGTGCCTTTATTATGTTAAAAAGAAACATAATTAATAAAGTGAAATATGGAAAGTGTTATAACTGGAGATATCGAGAGAAAGAGAAAGAAGAATTAGTGAGTTAGGGGAAACGTAAAGCTTAAAGTAGACAAGAGTAGGAAAGAAGCGTAAATGGCACACATTCCTTTTTTATTTGTTTTTTTTATTTGTTGTTTTCGTTTTCGTTTTATTAATATTACCCCTTAATTATGAATTAAACTTACAATGATATATAAAACTATTATTTGTATATTACAAAATATTTCTAAAAACTAGATTATGGTTAAAATTATTCGCGGTTTAGTTTGTTTTGCTTTTTCGTATTCTAAGTTAATCCTTAAACTATATTAAAAGGAAGTTATCACAGTTGGATCTTAAATATTACTTTATTTTGTTTATTAGTTTTATAGTACAAAATGTTTATTGTGTAGAATTCATTATACCCTGCACCACTTGTGGAATATCAAGTTTGTGGGGATGGACTAAACGATTAAGTAGCACTATCTGATTTGATTGAAGTATGTCCGTCGGTGTGTCCTTTTAATTTCTGCGCAAAGTTTTGGTGGCAGTTTTCAAGCAATTTCGATAAAATTTGGTACAAGAGCGTTTCTTGCTTCAACGGCGTGCACTATTGAAAATGGTTTTAATCGGTGTGTTTTTAGAATCCCTCGCCACTGGTTTAAAATAAATTTGATGTGACGAAAACTGGCAATTCTTATTGGAATATATATTTGACAAAACTGGATGAAGAATATTTAATTGGCTTAATATTTGACTGCGCCAAATTTGGACCCGATGCTTCAACTCAACTAACATGATTGTATCATAAATTGTGCAAATAAGTAATGTAGGGTATTAAAGGGTCGGACTGTACCGACTGTAATATTTTACAATATTTAAATGAATGTTATTCCTTAAGTAAGACTTTATACAGTTTGTTTGTATTTGTTTTTTTGTATTCCTACAATAATTTGTTTCTAATTTTTCGTTACCACAGTCCTTTCGGGATTTTTGTTGTTGTGTGGGTGTTTGCATTTTGTTTATTAATAAATCATATTCGGAATCAGGTGGTTTCTGTGTAATAATGGGGCAACCATTAAAAATGCACTAACGGTGTTTGATGGTGTTGAAGTGAATCTCTAGCAAAACACTTCATGAACTTAAAACTATCAGACGATTAATTATAGAAAAAAAAAAACTTAAACAACTAGAAACGATGTTATTTTTTTGTTTTTTTTTTTTTGTAAATTTTATATAAAGTTAAACTTAAAATTTGTGCTTAAAATCTAGACATGGTTTAAATAAATATCTTGTAAAATAATTAGTTCGTATAATAATGCAGGCACTTTGAGGTTTTTTTTATATCTTAATATAAAATGAAAATGATTATTTAAAGAGTTGCCATGTAATGTAAATATAATTTAAATACAATTTACAGTTTTTATATGAACTCTTGAAAAGACAGAAGGAAGTGTTCATTGCTTACCATTATATTGGCTTTAGAGTAAGGGCAAGATTGTGGGCGGTTGGGCAGTGTTTATTACAGTTCCTAGTTTTCACGCTCCACGGCCTTCTCATTTTTTCAAACCCTTGTTTCGTTGCGATGCAAAGGTTGCAATTCCCGTTGGGTGTCGTTGTAGTATTCATGATCCGAACTGGTTGGCTCCGATATGGCCACAGCCACTGGAATCTCGATTACTGCACTATTTGAACTCGTCGAGGTAGCTATACTCAGGCCCGTTGCCATTGCATTATTGGGCAGCATCACCGGTATACCTAATGTTTGGGTGGGTATTGGGGGCTCCTGATTTTCTAGCAAATTATTATTAGGATTAAGCAAATATTCTGGATTATCTACACTGACTGGTACACCAATCAAATCCATATAACCTCCCGGTGTCGTCACCGCACTTAACCCCGCATTTATATTAGCATTAACATTCACATTGTTGTTGTTGTTATTGTTGTTATGGTTTAAGGATGCTACCCCACCATTGGCCGTGGCTTGACAGGTGGGCATTAAGTAATCATCTTCATCCACGGGGAGATCTAAACGCAAATTACCCACACCTACTTCGCGAGCATTGGAATCGGTTTCGTCACTTTCATTTGAGGTCGTTTTGTTCATGGGATCTTTACAATAGCGATTCAGTTTGGGCACCTCATCCGTGCCATCCCGTGGTAGTGCACTTTCATTATTGGTTTTTGGCTGTAGACAATGATTCGGTTCAGTGGCAATGGTTTCGGGGCCATCAAAAGTAGGCGCGAGTTTACGTATTAAGTCCTTTTCATCTTGACTGGTGTAGGCGGGTAAGCGGGTAAATTTGTCACCGGGTATTGCCAAATAGCGGCCCGGGTCGCGTGCAAACTCAGCAAATATATTTACCAACTGCTTAAACGAGGGCCGCATTTCTGCATCCAAGTGCCAGCAAGACAACAGAGTGCAATAAATATCCAATGAACAAATTTCAGGTTGTTTCAGTTTTAGGCCCACTTCAATGAGGTCTGGTATGTCCTTGGCCGGTATAGTTTCATGCGGCCTTTGACCGAAAGTCAGCAGTTCCCAAATGGTAACACCGAAAGCCCACACATCTGATTTACTGGTAAACACGCGATGTCGAATGCACTCTAAAGCCAACCATTTAATCGGCATTTTGCCTCCAGCTGCTTTGTACTCATTGGAATCTTGATTTAAGAGCTTAGCTAAACCGAAATCGGTAATTTTTATACATGATGGAGTTTGTACCAAAACATTGCGTGCCGCCAAATCTCGATGCACTAAACGTTTCTCCTCCAAATAGGACATACCCTTAGCAATTTGAGTGGACCAGTTCAATAGGGCTTTCGAGCCAATCTTGTCACGATTATTACGCACATAATCCAGCAAACAACCCAAGGGCATTAGCTGAGTGATCAGCATCATTTGTGATGTCATGCATACGGCTAGAAGTTTCAATAAATTCGGATGTTCAACGGAGGCCATAATGTAAGCTTCTCTTAGAAATTCCTCACTGGATTCAGCACCCGATGTTTTAATCAGTTCTTTAATGGCCACCGGAATTTTGACGTTCTCACCCTCGGGCACCCATACACCTTTGTACACTCGACCGAAAGCTCCCATCCCCAAAACACCACCCTTGGCCAACTCAGCATGTTTGACAATGCGTAACTTGGACAGATTAGCGCCAATGTTGGTGGGTCTTAATGGTTCAGAGTCCTCACACCCCGACAAAACCATGGTCATTTTTACAGCTTCTTTCTTGGCCTTGTTCTTCTGGCGACACAAATACGTTACCACAATCAGTGTGCTGCCAACCAACACCAAGGTAACCAAAGCTATGACCAGAAACAAATAATTGTCCACGGCGGCTATGAGTTTAGATCCTCTTAAAGGCACTGCTGAGCAATATGTGCCAATTTGTGGCGATTGATATATAACGTGGGGGTATTCGGGGGGGCACTTCGAAGTACAATTAAAACTGGTAGAATTGTCATATGGATCACCATCACCAAAGACTTTAAAACTGCGGCAGGAAATGCAATCGTCAGAGCCGGGACCCGTACAGCCCTTGCATTCGGGATGGCACATAAAGCATTCACGATTCAATTCGTCGGCAAAATGGTCTGTTGGACATTCGTCTTCACATTGTTCGCCCCGCTTGTAGCCGGCACACTTTTGACAAACCTGTTCATGAAATCCGTAACCATTACATAGCTTGCAGCGTGGATGACATTTGCGGCAAACGGATTTGCGCGCCAAAGCTCTTAGCTTTTCCGTCTCATGCGGATGAACATACTCCCAATAATAACCATTCGGACATTTATCATTTTTCATCAGGCAACGTTCCACATCACCTGAGGAATTAATTATAGCTAAATTGCAAGTTTTACAACCACCAGGACCCAGGGTGTTACGTGGCCCTGTACAGCCCTCGCAAGCGCGATCACAAGGCCGACATATACCATAATCGGAATATTTATTGTCTGGACAAACGTTTACACAACGGTTTTCATCCCGCACATGAACGCACTCATCACAATGTTCCGCTTTGGGTCCAGTACAAGTGCGGCACTCAGGGTGGCACTGTTTGCAAGTTTTGGAATCAAATTGATAAGCGCTATAGAGGAAAGAAGAAATTGTTTTATTAGCCAGCCAAGTTGTTGAATAAAAAAGTAAATATTACTTGGAAATGTTGCGGCAATCAGCTATACAGGTGCCGTTGAATTCAAAATTTTTGCATTCCAAACATTGGTCAGGCCCGGAACCCCAACAACCAGTACTATTGCATTGATCCGAACACACCAAACCTTCTTTTTCTAAAAAAATTAATATAAATCTTTAGCCGGAGGATAGTTTTTTAGCGCATAATACTTACTGCAGTCTTCAGCATTACGATTATCAGTCACCACAGTAAAATGATCGACAGACTTCTGTATTAGCGACCAATCAATAGAGTCCACATAACAGATTTTGTCATTATTTTGTATGACCACCGAACCCGAATTGATCCTCTTCAATGATTTCAATTCTAAACTTTCCAGCGAAGACTTTACAATGGACAGGGAGGCAAAGAAACTCTCCATCAGCTGACGACCGTGTATAATTTCCAAATTACGAAAATAGGAAAGATTTTTAAAATCGGGATGAGCTCCTTCTATATCTAAAAAACCGGTAATTTCTTTTACGGTAGAAAATACTTCCATGCGATCGGGATGGATGGCAATGTAACGTGGTCCAAACGTGTAATTCTTATTAATATCCTGGTAACCCGAGAAAGTTATATCGAGAACACGCACGGAACCCTCGATTACTGTGCAGCCTTTATATGAATCAATATTGCCAGAGCTTAGGATGTCATGTCCGGGACAAGTTTTGGGGCAAGGCCCATTGCAGGGTACACAAGCCCCGTCTTGAGCCATTTTATCAAATGGACAACTGCGCACGCAGGCCCCGTTATCTTTAAGCAAGTGTTCCGGACATTCTTTAACGCATGTGGCCCCATAAGCATATTTACCCTCCGGATTCGGTTCCAACATATAATTTGTGGGATTATATTTCTGCATGGGGGGGCACTCCTCCTTGCACACCCCATCATCATAAAAGTTCTTACAAGCGATGCATTCTCTCTGAGTGGGTCCTGTACAACCGCCCGCACAAAATAGGTGGCAACACTCACGCGGCCGCGGACCGAAGCAACGCCCCTGAGCACACTGCGGTGAACAATTCACTTTGCTAAATTTCTGGCAATTGTTTGGCCCCTCACCCCAACAACCGCGCTCGCAGGACTCATGACATTTGGGACAGTCTCGTTCAGGCAGCGTAAAATTATAAACGTAATTATACTTGTACTTATCGGGTGATCCAGATATGATCTCCTTCCAGTCTATACTTTTAATGTGACATAAATTGAAATTGCTGAAGAAGCCAACGGAACCTTGTAAAATGTCCCGTAGTGCTGGCATTTCCAAAGTGAACATTTTCGAATATGTAACGAACAAGGCGAACTGTTCTTCTTGAACGTTCAGATTGAATAAGGTGCGACCGCGAATAATTTGAAGTCTATGAAGAGAGGGAAAACGTTGAATGATTGATGGAATCAATAAATTTCACGTTTCAGGAGCTCAACTTACCTAGGAAACACGACTTGCTTAATATCCACATGACTGATTAGTATATAGCCGGTCACTTCGCGTATATTCTCAAGGAAACTTAAATCCAAATTGGGATCCTGTAGCCATGTCAACTCCAAATTCCCATCCACATATGTGCAATTGTTGTAACGATCTCTCAAGTTGCGATAATGATGTTCACGATTAGATGGCACAGATAATCGTGATTTGGTGCCAATACAAACTATAAAATGAAGAAGAGAAGATACCCGATTACAATATTGTTGCAGAAGAAATTATGGATTTAAATAAAAAATATTATAAAAAGGAGGCAATTGGCGCCATTTGTCTCAGCAAATATATCTAACAGGCAATCAAACCTTAAATGGCGTTGACTTGGAGAACCTACAACTGCACTTCATTTTACATGCAATGACTTTATTTGGCGAAAAGAACTTCTGCTTTTCTGCTTTTTTTATACCCTCCACCTCATTGGTGAGGGTATACTGAGTTTGTTCTTCCGTTTGCAACACCCACAAGAAAACGTCAGAGACCTTACAAGGTATATATATTCTTGAACAGCCACTGAGTCGATTTCGACATGTACGTCCGTGTGTCCATCTGTTGATGGCATTCTCATGGGCGTAAATTTTGAGATATTGAGCTAAAATTTGGTATAGGTATTTGGTATCTGCTACAAAAATTGAGCTATGATCTTTAAATTTAATGCATATATTTAGAGTTATCTCATCCACTTATATGCCTAATGCTATGCTTAATGGGCATGGTCGGATCACAGACACGCTTACAATTTACAAAAAGCCATATTTACCATAAAACTAGACTTGCAAGCTGATACGCAAAATATACGCTATAAATATATATTATTTGTCACGCCCATTATTGTGGATGTGGAGGGTATTTAAGATTTGGCCTAAGCCAAATTGAGTTTTCTTACTTGCTTATTATTATTGTAATTAAATTGAACATCAGTTAACGATGATTAAGGTATGAGGCGAAGAGAGGAAATTAGATAATGTGTGAGAAATCACTTGATCTGTACAAGTTTTCTGTTGAAAGAGCTACTGTTCGCTAAGAGTGGAAAAGAGATATGATTTACAAGTTTAGTTATTGAATATGTTGGAGAACATGTGTGTACATGTATACTCTCGTATAAGTAGGTTTTTATACCCTGCCCTACTAGTGGCAAAGTATTTGAATTTGTTTAGATGTTTGTAACTAGTAAACGGCAAATACCATACTCATCTTCACTTTAAAATAAAAATCTAAATTAATTTAACCATATCCGTCTGTCCGTCAGTCTTATAATGTAATTTTGCACTTACGGTACAGGGTGCATTTTTGAAGATATTTCAATAAAATTTAGTAAAAGCATGTGTCTTGACTCATACATAAGTTCTATTGAAAATAGTTCAATTTGAACCATTTTTATAACCCCTTCCTATATAAGGTGCTTCTATAATGAAAATCTTTATATGGAATAAAATCGCAATTCTTAATGTTTTTTGACAAAATTTGGTGGAGAATAGTTAATTGGCTAAATAGTTAGCCGTGTCAAATTTTGAATCCAATCACCATCATTTTTAGAACCCCTTCCCATATAATGTATATATCACGATGTGGCTTATGTGGCCATTCCTGGCGTTTATTGATACAACTGTACTAATTGTAGCATACTTTGTGAAGCTAAGGGGTGTAGGGTATTAAATGGATGGACTTATCCTCGCAAATATCACAATTCTCGATCTAGGGCAATATTAAGTTGGTCTTCACATAGACCTCATGTGTAAGCATTTCCATCTGTTCATACTTCTAAATAACGTTAAATGTAACAACGAATGGCATTCATTTCTTAAATTATGAAGTGTTGTAGGGTATGAAACGTTCGAGCTTTACATAAACTAACAATCTCTTCTATAAGAATTTTCTATATATTTGTTGTTGTTACTATACCAAGAATTTGTTGTTGTTTATGTAACGCTGTGACTTGTTTTTTGTTAATATAAATTATTGTTGACAATTATAGGAGCTGAACAACTGAGCTGAGAGGTGCAGCCACACACAATTTATTGTGTATGTGTTTCTCTCTGTTTGCTTTAAAAAACGAGTTTACCGCTTAAGTCTTTTTCATATCGTTATATGGCAAACTTACAGAAACAATTGAATTTAATATTTTAGCCACACCCTAAACACCTTATATGTACGAAAAATAAGTGTAGGCGTGGCAGGTATGTGATTACGCCCTCTTGTAGTTTATTTACGAAACACGAACTTACACGTCATACGCTGTGTCAAAAAGGGGTTTTTGAAAATTGTGGGCGTGGCGGCGACTGGACACATTTTAGGCTTATTTGATGGACTTCAATTTATTATTTCAATTGTTTTTTTTGGTTAATGGTGAAATATTTTGACAATTGTGGGCGTGGCACTTGCTTAACCAATGTCGCTTTATTAAACTAGGAAAATGAAAGTGTTTGAATGCAATTTTAGCTTCATAGCTCAACATTTACTACTGTGAGAGTGTTGGCACAAGAAAAAAAAAAGACCAACTCCCGGACACTCAAACGGATTTATTAAGTTGGATTCAGATGTATACCTTGTAGAAACTCTAACTCTGTGTTTTACAAAGGTACTGACAAACCTATGATATCCACCGTTTGCGGGACGGGTATACACACTGTATGAGTATTTAGTTACAAGGAATTGTTAATTTATTAATACATTAACAGTTGTTTAAATTAATAAAACTCTTATAAAAAACTATTAAAAAACATAATATCAAATTGTTGTAATAGAAGAAAATTAATTAGTGTAACAAGACACATATATTGGGTGAGATCATTATCTCATAAAATATTTTATTGAGCAATTAGTGATAATTTATTACGCGAATGGTTCAGAGAGTAATAGAAATAGATAAAATCAAACTCAATATAATGAATAAAAGATATGTTTAAAGAAAATGTAGGAAAAATGAAAAAAAAAAAAAATATTCTTCACTTTGTTTTAGGTTACACAAGACTTTGTCAAAACGCATGTAATGCCCAGAAGGAGGTCTATTCATTTAGAAGTGTAGAAATCATTCCCACGTAGACAGAGAGGGTGTTTGGGATTTGGCTTAAGCTAAATTTAGTTCTTTTACGTATTTTGTAATATTTTCAACGGATTTAAAACTTGCAAGTGCTAGGTGAACGCTGTTGAAGCGTTCACAATAACCTCATTTGCAGCATTGACTTCTCACTTAAATCATTAAATTACAAAACAATATAAGTTTCAAAACGTTATAAACGATTGTTCATGAATAGTTTAGCATTTCCTGTTGTAATGCATCCACTCCCTTATTACGCCCACTTGTTTTCACAGTCATACTCTAAGCAATAAATGAACAGCCGTACAGAGTTTTTTTTCATATATATTGAACAAGTAATTATCAGCAGTTGGGTTAAAGTGCTGACCGAAGTGTATTAGATGATAAAACGAGTTTGTAGATTTTCATTTAATTGTTGCCACTGTTGTTGTTGTTGTTGTCGTTGTTGTTGCAACCACAAATAAATGATGTGCACACAGAATGTTTTTTTTAGATTCAATTTTCTTATTTTTTTTTTTATATATTGTAACAAGAGAAGTAAAAAAATTACATTAGTTTAGGCCAAATCTTAAATGCCCTCTAAGAAGGTGAGCGTGGCAGGTTGTCTAATAGTAAAGTTTCACGCTGACTATGGTTTTTTTTTAACTGTAAACATATTTGATATCCAACCACGCCCATATTTGTTACATCGATGCATGGAATGTATCTATATATACTCAATTTTTCAAAGCTCCAATTTTTATGGCATATAAATAAATTTTTTTGTTGATTATGGGCGTGTCTTTTATCTGAAAACGCCTATTTTTGGTACCTTAATGAATGATAATCAATTTCCAACTTGATAGCTCAATTTTTGAGGGAGATCAATATATCTTTGTTTACTGTGGGCGTGTCTATTATCTGAAGACTCCCATTTTTGACACATCAATGAGGAGGTAATTATAAATTTCCACCAATTTAAGATAACTGAACACCAAATACCAAATTTCAACTTTGTAGCTCAACTTTTAAGGAAGACATTTATAGTTTTATCCATTGTGGGCGTGGTTTATTAGTGATTTAATGGCGATCTGCATGCAGAAACTAAAAGGCTATGTGCAAAATTTCAGCGTAGTGTCACAAAATTGAATACGAGCCAACAACAAACGGACACACAAACATCTAAGTTTGAATCATCTCAATTTTTGATGCAAATCAAGAATTTTTGGGTATTGCAAATGGAATGACAAACCTTGTATATCACCTATCTTATGTGGAGGGTGCTAAAAAACTACATGATTGTCAAACTTCAATTTGGAGTAAATGTCATAAAAATTTAGGCAGTTGCCATAGTAAGCCATAATACGTACACCCACACCATCAGTAAAAACACAAGGCAAGCGTAGAATATTTCCTGTTAAACATTAGCAACAGGTGGTCTTAATAAATTTCATTTATTGGTTTTCTGTTCAGTTATCTTAAATTGATGAAACCGGACCCTTTTCGTTGATAAAGTTGTTATTTTGAAGTTTGTATGATAATGATTTTCTATTGGGTGGTATATGTAAATTATCGATATCACATTTTGTGTAACGGCAATAAAAGGCATTAATTTCAAATATATATTTTTTTTTTGGGGACATTTGAACCGAAAACCAGATTTTGTGGAAAGATGCTTAAATACGTTTTGTGTTTATATATAATGCATTACATGTCCAGCTGAATTAACTCCAGCTCGGAATTGTAGGCATTGTCCGGATCTGTCTTGTTTGTGATGAAAGAATGTTTTCATTTTCATAGGTACAAAATATTTTTCGTTGATGTTGCATTTTCTTTACATAAGTGCACGGGTACGCAGGAATGTCATAAATGTTTTTGAACAGTAAAGTTTTTTACATATACATTAATAAGCAACAAATGAAGCAAATGAAAAAGCCTTTGAGATTAACGTGGCCGTAAACAACAAAGAGACAAAGCCGCTTGAAAGACTTTCAACTTTATAAGGCGGTGTTCTGACATTTCTGCATTTCTTCTCGTACCGTTTAAGAGGAGCACCGAGCAACTCTAAGGTTTTACTGAGAGGTAGAATAATGGATAATTGTTGTTGTTGTTGTTGTTGTTGTTGTTGTTGTTGTTGTTGTTGTTATCGCTGTTATATGAAAAGTTTTATAGTAAATATTTATCACATACAAAGATCAAATTATAAGTAGGTATAATATATTTCATATCCAATGGGCATGGCTATGGATGGGATTTGTATGAGATGTGTGGATATTTATAAACGTGACACAATGTATAGTTTTTTGTTGTTTTGTTGTTGTTGTAAAATACAATACTAACTATAACAAGAAAGACAAAAACAACAACAACATAAACGACATGATCAACAATTTAAGACAATCAGAGCTTAAAGGCTGGCCATCAGCAAAAATAGTTTCATGTAATTTTCTTGTTTTGTTGTTGTTGTTGTTGTTGTTGTTTTTAAATTTTATTTGACTTATTAAAACAAAAGACTTAAGCCACAAACTGTCAGAAATAATTACGTTTTATGTAGAAAAATAAAAAATAAAAAAAACTGTATGTAAAAAACTCTTTCTATTTTCTTTACTCTCTATCACTCTCTATCACTCTCTCACTCTTTATTTTTATTATCCAACACTCGATGCTTATTTTATGCTATTCGTATAAATTGAAAAACACGCAAAAGTATGCTTGGCACACACATGATTGATAGCTTAACGAGTAGAAGTTAACATATGCACGCACACACACACACACACACACATATATAGAAGGATATACATAACTCTACCACAACATAGTTTATAGCCAGTTGGGTACAGGCAGGCAAGCCGTGATAGACTTACACTTGATAACATAGTTCGTTTATATATACATAAGTATGTATGTATGTATGTATGTATGTATGTGTGTACTTATGTCTAAAGGCGACTTTCTTGTACCTTTTACTCCACCAAACAACCAACCAAGCTGAACACGAGAAAAACCGTTTTTTTTCTTTTTTTTTTCTGCAAAGTTTTGCGGTTCTGTGCATCAGGAGAGAGTCTTATAAAAAGAGAGAAAGATGTGTATATATGTAGAGAGGGAATTTAACAGAACCTATAAAAAGAAATATGTGGTTTATTGTTTTCTATTCGGCTATATATTGCTATAAATTATGCTGTGTGCTGTGTGCATGTTAGTGGCCTCAGGTGAAGTAAACAAGTTTTATATTATCTTAAATGTTATTGGTATTGTTGTTGTTGTTGTTGTTGTTGTTGTTTCTATTATTATTTCGTTTTATACATTTGTGGCTAACCCAAAAGGTTGTCTATGTACGCAGAGCAATCACCTTTCTTTTGGAAAATCCATTTCGTTACCATAACCACCACCAGCCAACAATACAATAAATTCATCAAATTATAAAAAATTTGATAATAATACCAAGAAATCAACAGTATCGCCGTCTAAGGAGAAGTGCATTTCAAAGTAGGAAAATGATAAAAATCTACTAAAATATTCATCCATTCGTTCATTCTTAGATGGAATTTGTTTTTCAAATGGTTTCCAGAATCAAAATAATATTCAGATTATGGTTAATTAATAACTGCTTTAAAAAAGAACCATTTTATAAAATTGATTAAATCATGGGTAACTTAGTAAAGGTCTTAAAGACCCGACTGTACCCTCCACACTACACCAAGTTTGCCAAAATCTAGAATTAAGTGTTAGAGTAGGAGTCTGTATTATAATCTTAATCAATATCTGTCGATTTTCCGTCCGGAAATCCATCCATTGTTGACATTCTCACGGCTGCAAATTTTGAGGCATTCAACTGAAATTTTGTACCAGTTTCTGCACATAGATCGCTATTTATCTATCGGTCAAGAGCCCGCAATCGACAAAACTATATATATCTGGCACAAAAATTAAATCTATAGACTTGATATTTGTCGTCCGTACTTCCATCCTTCAAGCTAAATGGACGTAAAAAGCAACTTTCAAGCTTGAAGTACTATTAATCATTTATCTGCCATGCCCACTCTTTACATGTGGAGATGAAGAGTATTTAAGACTTGGTTTCAAGTACACTTTTGTTTTTGTTTTTTCTAAATCTCCTAGAATAGAAACGTGCCTGATTCTATTCTATTGTTTCATAAAATTCCTGCTGGGTATAAAATATTCGGTTTCAACGGTTTGTAGTCCTCGAACCTGTTTAGTTTATAATACCAAATTGCTTCTAAACATGCAGGCTGACAGTCTAACTAGCTGTTGCCTGTGTGCCAGCCTGCCCATCTATATGTCTGTCTGCATGGCCTTAACATTTTAGCCTGTAGAATTGTTTTTCTATTTGATTTTTTTATTAAGATTTTCATACAATGCACTGAGATTCATAGGTAAACCTCTTTTATATTAAAACCGGATTTATTTCTTCTTCTTCTTCGGGAATGAAGTGAGTAAATGAAAATTCGCTTGTATTTGTTTTTAGGTACAAATTTCTAGCCTGGAATACACTCGTGTAACTGTAGATCATTCAGTTTTATGTTTTATTATAACTTTTTCAGAGTCGCTATATAGATTGGGATAACATGTGCGCAGCAGTGATTTTGCCATAACATCAAAGTGACTTTTTGATAACAATTTAAGAAGAATGTCCATCACTCCTTAGCCTATATGTAGTATTCTAAACATCGCAAATATATGTGGGTGCGATTGTCATTAAATCAGAAATTAATGGCTTTCCTTTCAATCGAAACCGTTTCATTTGAATTTGACAGTGAAGGCGTATTATTGTTGGTCTCGTGCCAACAAGTGTTCTACTTATGTTTTGAGATATAAAATATAAATATTTATAAATTTTATGATATCTTATCTCAAGTAATGAACATTGTTTTGTTGTTGTCGTGTTTCATAAACAAAGTTTATTGGCGCCCTTAATTTATATTGATGACATAAATTAACGGCCCACTTGAAATAATATTTTTATTCAAATTGAAGAAACATGTTTTTTTTCTTTTTTTTTTTTTTTTGAAATAATTTTCCGTTTCCGTTTTTGGCATTTTTTTTTTTTGGTTGTTTTTGTGCGTCTTATAACTGACCGAAGCAATAAAATCTGTAATTTGAGTTTTGCCGATTAGTAGGTTTAAACATAAAACAATGACTCATAATTATTTTAATATAATTTTGTAGAAAAATTAATAAAAATATATTTTTTGGTTTTGTTATTATGCGTGGTTGTTTGGTTGTTGTTGTTGTTGTTGTTGTTTGCATAATTCTTTATGGTAAACTTATATTTTATTAAAAGATTCATAACGTGGGCTAGTAATTATTGTTAACACCAACATCTTTTGATACCCTACTTATAAGATGGAGGCATACTAAGTTTGTCATAGCATTTGCAACACTTAAAAAGAGGAGTCACATTACCCTTCAAAGTGTATATAATCTTAATCAGCATTGAAAACTGAGTCAATATAGTTTTGTCCGTCTGTGTGTTTATTTTTGGAAATCTCACGACTGTAAATTTTGAGACTTTTACTTTCTGTAGTTTCTAGCCGGTTTCTTTCTAGTTTCTAAACCACACCCACAATTGACAAAAATCTCTCTATCAGTTGTGACATAAAGTTGAAATATTTTTACGGTTACATGCTATATAAATTAGGCACAGTCGGCAAAAATCTATTTAAATTTACCTATAAAGTTGAAATTTAGTATACATTATTAACCCATTCATCGATGTGCCAAATATGGGGATAAGGATGGGATTTGAAAACGGTCACAGTTAAAAACAAACATACTTAGCTTGAAACTTGACTTTCAAGCTGATGCGTATTACATACATTATTAAAGGTATAATTATGTACTTGCCACGCCCATTTTTTGTACGTATATTAAAAGGGTACTTAAGATTTGGTTTAAACCAAATATAATTTTCTGAGTTGCTTTGCTTTACTTACTTATTTATTATTTCTCTCTTTAACAATTTTCTTGTCTTCTGTGCTGTTGTTTGGTTTAATGCACAGACAGACAACCCACTTGTTTCATTGTAGTTCAATTAATTGGGTTTTGTTTTGGTAGAATGATGAAGAAATCGTAATCAAAACAAAAAACTTAAGCAACAAACTTGATTATAATGTGTGAAATTTCTTTTATAGATAATTATTATACGAATTAAAGTTTGGCTGTTGTTGCGTTTTTTTAGGTCATGGTACAATATTACTAAAGTAGCAAAGCTTAAGTAGGTCGAAAGAAGACGTTTTTGAAGAAAAAAAAAAAACAAATGATAAAATTCATTTTAAGTGGAAATTTATACCCGATGCAGTAAAATATTTTGTGTTTCCACTTAAAACCATCGTGCAGGTAATGTGTTAAAGTTGTTTTGGCAAATATGCACATATACCCTACACATAAGAGAGGTATACTAAGTTTGTTATTATGTATGCAACACCTAAAAGAAGGCCTTAGAAATCTTACAAAGTATATAAATTCCCAAACAGTATCAAAATCTGATTCGATGAGTCCGTCTGTTGTTGGTTTAGTATCGCAAATAAGACACATTGAGCTCAAAATTTTTACCTACACATCTAGTTTCTGCACATAGATTGCTATTAATTGGTTTTAAACCATGCCCATTATCAACAAAAATCTATCTAACACTAAAAAGTATGCTATGTTTAACATATTTATATGTAACCCCTTAAACGGAGGAGGCTGAATAACGCACACGCCCCTAACTTTTAAAAATCCCCATTTCATGCAGCATCTGTCTTTAGTTGATTTAGTTAGTAATACCTAAACTATCGTATAAAGAGCGTAATGAGATAGTTTTCGATTATTATTTATTAAAAGTAAACGAACCGACCTAGAACCACTTTCTCAATTTCATCTTTGTCCGTCTGCCAATATCTATCACCCAGTTAATGGGTTTTTCAAGTTTAATTGTTGCTTTAATCAACTAAGATATAATTTCACACAATTTATCACTCTGACTGTCCCTCTGTCCGTATATTGTTGTTGATAAATTTGCTGTTTACTAAATATTTTTTTAAAAAATTAATCTTCAATTACAAATATTTCATATATATGGTAATTTTTTGTAAATAAATTGAAATAGATAAGAAGAAGAAGCATTCCTTGACAATGCCGTCACCCTAATCCTATTCATTGTACAGAAATCTGCAAATATTTCACTCCCAAGAACTACAACACAAATGTATCGTTAAGTGAAAAGTTAAATATAATAAAAAATAAATGCAATAAACAATAAAATGCCAGCAAAATAGATTGTATTTGTATAGGAAACAAACAATTCATTGCCGCACAACTCCATTGATCCCGTTAACAATAATCTAAATTAACCCTAAAATAAAGTTTATGGTAAAAAATGTACGCCGCATACATTACACATATATATGTATGTGTATATAACATACCAGCTGAACTAAACATTGTTTTTTTTAAATAAATCGTGATGGTTTCTTTTTCTCTTCAATCGAAAAATTGAATATTTCTGAAAAGGAATAAAATATCTACTTAACAGACATCTTGGTAACAATAACAATATGCAGCTGTGCACCTATATGTAAATAGTATATAAAAGTGTGTACATTGCGATAATAAAAGCACACACAAGTATAGTCATAAATGGAAAATTTGTTTTTATATGTAAATTATTACAGCATGTGTGTGGGTGGCTTTGTTTATTCATAAGAGAACAAAAACATAACTTTATAGCATTTATGGTTCGATATTGAAGCAATAATAATAAAATATATGTTCATTAGAAATATTTATAGAAATATGAAATGAAATCATGTTGAATCGTAAAAATATTGAAACTTTATAGCTGTCAATTATAACACATATCAAGTGTTTGGGTCTTTAATACACACAGTACAACAACAAAAGACAAAAGGTTGATATTGAATTTCACATTAAACCAAATATTATATGCCTTCGTCTCTATCACACGATTTTTACGTTTTTGTCACTATTTTGGTAAAATATTTGACCAAAATCGGAGCAATAGTTTTCTAGTTATAAGTCAAGCAAGCAAAACATTCTTACTGATGTAATTTTGAACATTAAAATGTGTAAAAAAAGCACCAAGAGCCCAGAATTGTTTAGTAAGCTAACGTGGATTAAACAAGTTTTCAAACTCTTATAACTCAGAAACGGCGTGACGGATTTAGTTCAATCTTTCTGTGAAAACTTGTAAATTAATACAGCTTTCAAATAAAGTATAGTCTATGGGCGTGGCTCTACCCATTTCTTTATTATCTAAGTAAATAGATAGTGCCACAACCATTAATTATAAGATCATCGGAAAGCTACAGAAATTGGCTATCTGCACTGCGACCATTGAGTCTATTGTGCAACGAGACATAAGCGTTCAAAGTTTTCTCAGTAACATTCTGAATGATTTTCATATAATGAAAAAAATCTACATTTATTGATATTTTCCTTGGTACAATAATTTTATTTGCTTTAAGGTATAATTGTGCCAAATTTGAGTGTAATGGGGCAATTATATATTGCATGGTGTTGTAGAGTATTAAAGTATCGACTAACTTAAATAATTAGACATTAATAACACTTTTACCAAGCTTGGTATTGCATCAATTTTGCAACAGCACAAAAATGGACGTACAGACATTTATATATAGATGGATGCTAAATTCAGAACTTTGTTGAGACTCTAAAGTCTCTTTCTAAGCTTTTTATAAAAGTTTTGATAGGAACCCTGTGCTGGCGGTTATAAAAATGAAAATACCAAATACAGGGTTTAGTGAAAGGATTGTTATATAAAGTTTATAATTTTTCATATTTGTTTTTGCATAAAACAACTTTCAAAGCTAAAGCCGATAATAAGAATTTATATGCTTTTTAAGAATTTATGAGAATACATTTTTAGAGATTTCTTTTCGTTATATGTCATAAAAATCTTATACTGCATGCATCATTAATATCACCCCTGGCGAGAGTTGTGGTTTATGATAAATCAAAAAAAAAAAACAAAACAAAACAAAACAAAATATAAATAAAAAAGAAGGAAACAATTCTCAGAACTTCTCAAAACTTCCACTGATCATCTCTCCAAGGTAGATGTATTTATTTCTTAAACATAATTTGTTCAGAGTATATATGTGAGGCTTAAAAGTTGTGCCATAATAACCTTATAAAGTTTATATGTGTTTATCAGATGCTGCAAAGATTTCCAGTAAAATGTGCCCAGCACAGGTAAAGGCAACATATAACAAAGACAAGACAAGACAAGACAAAGCCAAACCATATTTTATACCCTTCACATAAGATGGGGAATATACTAAGCTTTTCATTCCGTTTGAAACATCCAGAAGGAGACGCCAGACTATATATATTCTGGATCATTATTTAAAACTGTATCGATCTGGATATGTGTGTCTTTTGTTGGCATTCTCACGGGCGCATTCCTTGACACATTGAGCTGAAATTTTGTACGCAGCTGCAACAAAACTTGAGCTATCAAGTTACAATTAACATAGACATTGATGAGCAAAAAATAGGTGTGGTCGCGCGAACAAACACGCCCATAATTTACCAAAAACCATACTGAGCGTTAATCTGGCCTTTCAAGCTACATTAGAAGGGTTAGTAATATACCTGCTATGCCCACCTCCGTAGATGTGAAGGGTATTCAAGAGTGGAGCTAAGCCAAATTTGGTTTTCTTGACTTGACTTTATTTTATTTAATTTTTTAATTTTTTCGCTGAGCATCTCACTGGAAATAAATAAAAATTTCATATCATAATCGTGCTTTGCTCTCTTACAGTTGTGTTTCCTTTTTTTTTTTTCGTTAATTTTTTTCGGGCAATCACTTTTTTTCAGCTTCTTCTTTTTTCACTGGTTCTTGTTCGTTTGGTTTGGTTTGGTTTTGTGTGTGTTCCTTATAATGATGTTAAAGTTATATTCAGTTGGGTTTGCTTGGCGTACACTTAGACAGCGCTTCGTTGAGGAGCATAAAGTAAACGTGAGGCACGATTTTTGTGGCAAAAAAATTACTGAGAAGTTTAGTTCTTGTACACACGATTCGTGTAAGAAGTAACAATCAACCAAGCGAACGCTAGATTTTGATTACAATATGAAAGTTGTTGAAAATGTTTATATTGTTACCATTGTTGTTGTTGTTGTTGTTGTTGTTGTTGCCCTTATAGCAAAACTAATCTTTCTCTTACACTTCTCGCTGGTAAATGATGTGTTTGCGTTCATGTTTAGGAACAAACACACACACACACACATACACACACACAGAAACACAGAAACAAACAAAATAATGTTTGCAGAAATAACGTTTTATGAGATGTGGACGAAAAAAAAAAAGAGAAAAAAAAAGAAAAAGATTCAATTGACCATTGCAGCAGCAATAATCTCGAAACAGAAGAAGAAAAATAAAACGAGGACAACTACAACAATAATAGAAAATATACTTCACTCCGTTAGTATCCGTGTGTTTAGTTTTTAATGAAAAATTGTCACGTCTCCTTAGTTTTGTGTGTTGTTTTTTTTTTTCGTTTTGTTGTTTCCAGCGATCATGCTGGAATGATCAGTGAAGTTAATAATCAAAACATTGTCACCGCCACCAGCCACAAAGCAATATACAGTTGTCGCGTGCCGTTAGATGAGGCTTTTGTTAATGTTTTCTGGGTATTTGAGTTTGTTGTTGAGTTGTTGACTTGTTGTTGTTGTTGTTGTTGTGGTATTAATATTTTAGTTTTAATTACATGAAAAATAAAAGCACACACACACACACGCACACAATCATTAAAAATTTTAACTTTACTTTTAATTAGTTGACAACTATTGTTTTTAATTAATTTTTAATGAATTTATGATCGATTTTGAAAAAAAGTACACATCACTGAAGACAAGTGGAGCAATTAATTGAAGGAAAATGTTGTAATTTTTGGAAAAGATTTTTCTTGAAATATTTCAATATTTCGTTCTTTTTACCATTCACCTAAAATATAAGGGTATACTAAGTTTGTCATTACGTTTGCGTGTTGTAATCCATATGTAGAGGTCCTGCAAAGTATATATATTCTTAATGAGAATTTAAATCTAAATCTTTAGATATGTCCGTCCGGGTGTCTGCCTGCTGTTGGCTTTCTCGCGGTCGTAAATTTTGAGATATTTAGAAATTTTGTAATTTCTTTCATTTCAAAATTGGCTAAGAACCACGCCCTGCGACAAAAATTGACCTATACACATAAAATTTGGGGTTTAAATTGTAATTATCCTTGGCTTGAAAGACATCCTGATGCCAAATTTCATGAAAAATGTTCAATTTTGTCATCTATTGATCACAAGAAATACAAAAGATGGACAGACGGACATGGTTAAATCAAGTTTAACATTCTGGTTTTGATATAATTAAATAAGGGTGTGGCATCTACCATTTAAAAATTACAAACATGTAAACAAATACAATACATCCTGTGGTGTAGGGTATAGAAGGAAACCAAAATTAAAACATTTTAAAAAGTCTGCAGCATTACAAGGAAATTGTACAAGTAAAGATAAATGAGTTGAACAGAAACTGTGACAAAGTAATACTTTACATTACATTAGCTACGAAAAAATTGAACGAAATCAAGCAACTGTACGTGGAAAACTGAAATGAAAAGGTGAATAAACACAAAACGAAACAAAACAAAACAATGACGGTTGATATATTTTTGTTTGAAATATTCGTTAAAGACGAAAATCATTAATAATACACGTAACATGTAAAGTATACTTTCATGTCATTCCATTCTTCAAATTAAACATTTTAATCAGATATGTCAGTGGAAACACGTTCATACAAAGCGTTTGATTTGTTGTGTTAACAACACATAGTGATTTTTTTTAACATTTTTTTTATAACATAGTGAAGTATATTTTATGAGAATAAGTGTAATTTCAAAATTGAATCAAATTTTATTACAACACTTGAGTCAGCACAAGTTTTGTGTCCATCCGTCCGTACAATTATGTATGTTTACCTTACATGTTACAGTTGTTGAGATTATTTAAAGAAACTTGTATGCTATTTGAATCATTCATTTTGATGGGGATTAAAGTCTATTAAAAAATCTATGAAATTCCGAAATACATACACTTCACCTCAAGAAACTGCCATAACGCGAAATAAATGAAAAAAATATATTTCATTTAAAATGAACATTTTTATACCCTTCACTAAGATTGTCAGTCCATTTGGTAACAGCCAGAAGGAGGCATCAAAAACTGAGTCGATCTAGACATATATGTCCGTGTGTCCGTCTGTTGTTGACACTCTTCACTATCACAACAGCTGAGATATTAAGCTGAAATTGTTTGTAGAAATATTTAGTTTCTGCACTTGGAAACGCTTTTTAAATGGGGCAAAACAATCACGCCCACAATTAGCAAAAATCGATTCAAAAATTGACCTTTAAAGTTAAAACTAGGTGTATATATATTTATAAGTAAGTAGCGCCGTCAAAAGTCTCTCTATCTGCCACAAAAATTAAGCTATAAAGATGTAATAAATCGATAGTACTTTCATGATTATCCCATTTATCGATGTACCAAAAATAGGCGTGGTCGAATAACAGATATGCCCATAATTTACAAAGAAACTATACTCAGCGTAAAACTTGACTTGCAGGCTGATACTTAATGCACTTTTATGGATGGTGTAACCATGTACCTGCCAAGCTAATCATTTGCATGTAGACGTGGAGTGGAGTGGAGTGGAGTGGAGTGGAGTGAAGTGTATTTAAGAGTTGGTGTAAGCCAAATTTACTTTTTTTACTTGTTCTATATAAAACCAAATCGATGGCCTAACATGACTGACGTTTACCAATTCGATTTGATTCCAAAAAAAAAAAACACATTTTCTATTATTGCGCCAACAAATTAACATTAATGTTCAACTTTTCATAGTCGTGTTAGAATTTCTATTATACACACACACACACACACACACACACACATGTAAAAACTCTTTTCTTCTTAAACAACTACACGGGCACGCGCCCATTTATTTAAAATGCATTATTACACACACACACATGTGTGTGTGTGTGTTTGGTATATACATCTATGCAGAGTGTTAGTTGTTTATTTGTCGTAGTTATTCTTCTTGTTCTCTTTGGATTTTAGTTGTATAACAACATTCCAATCTTAAGTTCATATACATGTACCAGCCGCACATATATTGCCAGCCAGCTATTATACTGGCATGTATAGTAACGTGCACAAAAATTTATACAAATAGATTTTAAAACTAGCCAAAGAGTAGAAAAACGAAACGAACAAGATGAAGAGAAATAAACGAAAATAAAAAACACTTTATACTCTCACAGAGGGATACCTTATTGCCTTATATACATATACATACAGCTTCCATAATTGTTAGAAATTTTTTTCCTTTTTTTTTTGTTTTTCAACATCTGTGCGTTGTTTGTTTCGTTTGTGTTGAATTTTTCAAGTAAAAAGTACAACGGCACAAAGGTAAAGGTAATAAATGATGGAAAAATTATTAAAGTGTGTTTTTTTTTTTTGGTTTTTTTATACTAAAATTCTAGAACAATGATTTCAAGAAAGGTTACGACAGAGAAAAGGTCAAGAAAATTAATTGTAATTCATCCATCAAGTCATTGTTTCTGATGTTTGGACGCAAACTCAAACATTTCAGTGACTTTAGATATAGATAAACATTTATGTACGTATGTATGTAAGTAAACCTTAAGGTAATGTATATTTATGGATGTATGTCGGTATTGTTCTATGTGTATAATGTCATAAGTATGTGAGACGTGTGGAGTAGATTTCTTGTATTTTGATATTGACTTTAAAAAGTTACAAAAAAAAAAAAGAAAAAAATATGAACAACAACAGGCAAAGTCCACGATTTGATACCCTACACCGTTTAAACTTGCACTGAATTCACACATAATCTAAACTAAATGCTTTTCATGGCATAGGTGGAGGAATGCAGTGTTTTTCACTTTAATACAAGCTTTCAACAGCTGCAACATTGCAAAAAATAAACGCAGAAGAAACATTTTTACCTTGTTTGAAAGCTTAAACTGTATAATTCGTGAGATGGAATGCATAATTTTACATTGATTCGAAATGAGCCATTTTTCTCTAATACTGGTTCTAAGACGTTTTTCATAGAAAATTCAAATCATCACCGAACAAGTAGCAGAGGTCTGATCAAGATCAAACATGTTTTAATAAATTCGTTTGATTATTTTCTATCGATTGGCTTCAAAATTTTTGTAAATTTTTACAAAAAAAAAAAATACTCGCAAAATTTTGCAAATTTTGAACAAAAACAGTAAATATCGTTCGATTGGATTGAAACTTGTCACAAGTCAACTTCATTATAAGTAATGTGCCAAGTTTATTGAAAAATATTCAAAATTGTGGATTTTTTCTATATAATGATCTTGGGACCCCACTGTAATAGAGAGGAAGGGGTTCCTAAAAATCATCCGATCGGGTCTTAATTTTTGAAACAGCTAATTATGAAGCTAATTAATTATTCTTGCGATTATTTATCATATATAAAGACTTGCTTCATAATAAGTTGTTATATAGGAGGGATTCTAAAACAAGGTCCGAGTACAATCTTACATGGACAGACACGCTTAAATCGTTTCAGATTTTGATCCTGAATTGATACATATAATTAAAGGTATTCAGATGTTATAAACATTTACACCTACTTAATATACTCGTGGCCACAAGTGGTACAAAAATAAATAAAAAAAAAACACCAACAATCAATTGTTTGAATTCAAACACAATTGTTCAAATACAAATGGCAAAAATTGAAATTGTTGCTGTTGTTGGTGTTGGTGTTGTTGTTATATTATCTTGTGGCTTTTGTGGGTAGAAAGGTAAGAAATAAAAAATAAAAAAAAATAAGAAAAAATTAACAAATGTTGGCAAATATTTAAAAATACACACATAGCATAGTAAATTACAGATAGAGAGTTATGCAAAGACAGGCAAAGATATGCAAGCATAACAATCTGTATAAATATATAGTAACGTAACGTAGACAAATGAACGTACTCGTATGTTGAAGATAAGACATCAAATGCCCAGAAAACCACCAAACAAACAAATGAAACGCTTGTGCAAATACACTGGCAGACAATTGAAATTGTTTATAATAATAACGGTATATTTTATGATATATTTTGTTTCTTTCTTTCTTTCATTTTAAATCATTTTAATAAACGGTTTTAGATTCAAGAAATCAACTTTAATGATGATATTAATGATCGGAAGTTGATAATAAAATATGTATAAAATATATATAATATATATAAATATAATTATTGACTATAACGATAATGAATGGTTTTATAAACTTGGAATGAAGCTACCAAGAACCACTACTACTTATGGACATACGGACACTCGTCGACAAATCATATATTCTGAGTTTGCATCAAAAATGGAGTCGATTTAGTGACTTCTTTGTGTTCGCCTGCCTTCGTGTGTATGTGTTTATGGAAATTATTCTTCCAAATTCAAAAATTGAGATTCCAAAGTAAACAGAAATGAACAAAATCGGCCTGGCACCACATTCACAGAGCAACCAAAACTGAAAATGGTTTAAATTAAACAAAACAAAAAAATGATTCCTTATTACTTATACAGTATAGACGATATATTAACCCATTTGCACCTTAGGTAAGTGCATCGGTGGTGGGTATTCAAGATATGACCTAAGCCACAAATACCTTTGTTTACTTTTTCCATTTCTATGTGGATTTTTGGAGTTTCTTTTCCACATCGAATGTGAATGAAGTGAATGTACAATCCAATCCAATACATTTACATAAAAGCAAAGGGTGATCCAATTGGTTCATTTATATCCTCTAAAGCCTTAGCAACATTATTTTTTTACATTTCCATAAAAAAAAAAAGATTCTTTACAAAATTTTAAACACTTTTTACACTCATTACCAATACAGGCATGGTTTACAATGTGTCTGCCTGTTCTATCTATCTATGCATTATCATTGATAATGAAAATTTTTATTATCTGAAAAAAATTTTTTAAAAGTAAATTCAATAAAATTTGTTGTTGTTGTTGTTGTAAACTCAGGTGTTATATTATTTATCACATGATTAAAGAAAATGAAACGTTCTTAGAAGCAAACGTCTCGACTATATTGAATTTTAAAAACTTGTGAAAATTTAAGCATTCACTACTACGTCGGCATTACATGTATGTACACTTTAACGTTTATTCAATATTAAGTATGTGTTGAGTGTGTAGAGAACAAGTAAAAAGAAACTCCGATAAGATAAAGTGCATTACATGTACAAACCGACTTACATACACACAGACATGCTTACGTATAACAAACAGTAGTTAACTTTTAGAAGAGTATGTGAGGGAATGTTTGCATGCCTTCCAACACAGCGATGAAGGTATACTAGGTGGTGTCAGAGGCACCACAATGTGTATATATATTCTTGATCGGTATTAAAATTTCAGTTTATTACAGGCATGTCCGTTCGTGTCCGTAAGTCTGCCTGTTGTTGGCATTCTCACAGTCGTAAATTTTGAAACTTCTCAGAAACGCTTTTTAAAAATTAACTAATGAAGCTGAAGTTTAAAAATTAAACCATTCATTTATCATATGTACCATGATCGGACACGCCTACAATTTATAAAAAAACATTTTGTATTGAATTCAACATGGATGTTGACATAAAATATATAAACTATAGAAGTCGTAATTAAGTACATGCCATGCCCACTGTTTGTACGTAGAGTGGTAGGGAATTTAAGATTTGTCCTAAACTAAATTTACTTTTCCTACTTGGTTTTTCATATACTTTGCATTATAATAAGGGTATACTAAGTTTTTCATTCCATGTAAACCTATCAATTCTTGATTAGCATTGATCTTGGTTAGCTTGTGCGAAATTGTAGTCGCAGTCGCTCTAATTATTGTTAAAATGCAAAATGATTGCAAATTGAATTAAGTTGGTTCCACGCCCACATATCTTGTGATAATATAAATAAAAAACAGAACAAAGTTGAAATTTTGACACAAACGTTAATAAATGAACTTTATCAATTTATAGGCTGAAAAATAGATGAAATAGACACGCCCATAAATTATGAAAAAAAATTCTTTTGGACAAAATTTTGTGAATTTTTTGGTTAAAAGTTTAATAATTGTTCTAAAAAAGACAAATTCTATATTTGCCACGCCCACTAATTACATATATACATGGAGTATATCTCCTCTCTTCATTAATTGTTGTTAATAGTTTAGTTTGTTAAAAAAAAAAAGGCAATTGTAAATTTGCCACGCCCACTAAACTATATAAAAATACAAAATGTATCTCAGATGCGACTACAACCAATTATAGTCTCTTTTTAGTTGTTTTGTATTCTATTGAAGGAAAATGTAAAGTAAAGTGAAAAAAGCAGAAATTGTTAAACCGTTAATACATGTATAATATAAGTATATATATACACACTGTTACACTCTGTAAAAAGATTTTGTTTATACCTCTACTTGCCATACACTATATATGTACATATGGAGTATATCAAGTTGTGTACAATTTAGTAAACACTTGGTGTGTGTTGTTGTTGTTGTTGTTGTTATTGTTATTGACGAAAGTGATGCAATGTGATTTCCAATGAAAACAATAACAATTGCAACAACAACAACAGCAACAACAGCAACGTACCATATAACAAATAAAGCAATGCAATGCAGTTAAATAAACTACAAAAGGATAAATATAATAATTGAAGTGAGCAGCATTTTAGGAACACAACCAAGAGCTTGTTTATATGTAGGATGATTATTATTAAGTATTGGAAAATTCTCAAGCAATACTATGCCATCTCATGTAACTTCAACTTGATGCATTGCAACACTAAACTCAGGTTAAGCAATAGGTTTTGCGAAAGAGTTAAGATTTCAATATTTGCCAACATTTTTCACAAATACTTGCAATGGCAGAAGACATGGATACATGGAAACCTTGCTAGACTTTTCCTATAACTTTAAAGCCCTATTAACATATTGAATCGTTCAAGGAAAAGAAAGAAAACGATTTTTAACGATCTTTTTAATTGCTTCACTTTAGTTCAATTTCTTTGTTTTTCAACGATTCGATCTATTTGTCACTAGGTGGGTACCTAAACGAGTGACTTTCTAATGTATTTTTTCTAAATGCATTTCATTACAGTTTTCTCTTATTTATTGCTTTTTTATCGCAGTCAATTGATCTGTTAGTAAAAAACGAACAAATTGTAGATAACCTCTTTACTTTTGTGTATTGTAATGGCAGGTGTTTGTGTATATTCTGTTGAAACCCCCCCCAAAAAAACAACTCTTTCCAGATATTGTAGAAATAAAGGTTCCGAAAATGGTCTAATTGAAATTTTCACCAAGTGTTGGGAAAGGAAAGAAATACATTAGTTAATAATAATAATATATGGCTGTCGAGCCAACCTCGACTTTTATGGTAATATTCTTAACTGTCGATGACTATTCGGAGACTTTTCAATACTAGCTCGTCTTTTAATCCAAAACACTTATTCTATGCCATCGAATTATAACAACAACTGCTTTCTATAACTTAAACACAAACATGCCTCAGTCTAATATCATAGGTAGACAGACAAGGTGTGTCTAGTTTAGCTATTGAAAGTTGATGTAACGAATAATACAAGTATTCTGGTGGATTGAGGCATAAAAAATCCTGTTTATGCATTCATTCCTCATAAATTTACTACTTAAAGACTTTATTAGTTTTGGCATTTTAAGCGTTGTAAGAATATTGTGTGCAATTAGAAAACTTTCCTCTCCGCCAACATGGAAAAGTTTGTATTGTTTAATGTGGAAAATGTGCAGCTGTAATGAAGAAATGTTAAGTGCTGTTCAACATTAACCAACAACAACAATATTGATGATTATAAATTCGGTAACGAATAGTGAAAGAGAGAGAGAGATAGGGGGGTTATGCTGGACACGTACAAATCTAAAGTAAACTATGGAGCATGTAATGGCGCAAAGCAAATGCAAATTAGCCAACTAATCATCATTAGGTGAATGAAACGAGCAGAAATACTAAAAATCATCACACACACACACATGCACACATTTGTCTCTATCAATACTGATATTATCTCATAGTGAACATGGTGTTGAATAAAATTTGATTTAAGTTTTAGCAAAAGACTGGTATTCTGGTATTTTTTACTGTTTTGTCTACATTGTAGAGACGTTTGCGAAAGTTTAATTAATGATCATTATGTTGGGCAGGGAAAAAGAAGTTGGCTGGATAGTGTTTTAGGTTAGAGGAGAATACAGGAGAGTTTGTTGTTACCAACTTACTTTTGCCCTTAACAAATTCGGTGTGTTGTTGATCCTCAATTAGGCGATGATGATGATGATGATGATGACTGCTTATTATGTTGTTATGTAGCAGTTGTTGTTGCTGCTGCTGTTGCTGTTGCTGTTGCTGCTGCTGTTGTATAGCATATGAAGACAAGCCATAATGTTGTGTGGCACTCGAACTGTGTTGGCGATATGTTGAGGCTGGCAAACGATTATTATTGTTATTGCCATTATTGTTGTTGTTGTTGTTGTTGTTGTTGTTATTATTGCGTTTACGCGCCACAGAACGTTCCTCTGGATTATTACTATTGCGGCCATTACGTATACGTTCCGCCCCAGTTACGGTGGGCGTATGCGTGAGTAGAGCCAGTAATACGATGAAACTAAACACCGCCAGCGACGTCTTCAATCCTTTCATTGTCGTTGACACCATTGGCGTGTTTCGTTTTAATAATTTTATTTTATTTTATACTTTTTTTTCTTTACACTTAATACTACTACTACTACTACTACTACTACTACTAGGATACTGATGTCAGTAACGTCATTATCTTTAATCAGCAAACTGACTGCAAAGCTGTAAAGTGGGCTTTAGAAGCCATCGGTAATAATTCTTTTCATAATTATATAAATGCTGCTTGCACAGGTTTCCTTTTGCAATATATGACTCGTGTTATCTATATTATATACAATACTTGTATTTTCTATAAATAATTTTTCTTTTATTTTTTCATTAATTTTTTCTCGATTTTTTTACAAATATTCTCTCCTTTTTTTTAACAACTCTAAATATTATACATATTGTTGTTGTTGTTGTTGTTGTTGCTGTAGCTGTTATTGCTATTGCTTTAGTTGCACTTTGTTTGCTTGTCTGAGATTTTTTTTTTTTTTTTTTTTTTTTGTTTAAAGGCCAAACAAGTTTTTATACATTCGTAATTTTTTGCTTCAACTTCATTTTGTATTGAAGTGGTTGTTTTTCTACTTTTTCTTCCTCTTCTTATTTAGCTTCTCTTACTTGTTTTCGTTCTCCTCGAGAAACTGTGATCGTGTTTCTGATAAATGTTTAATTTAATACTTTTCTTGAAACCTTTCTTTTTGCCTTCCTCGCAATTAATTAATTATTTACGCATGTGGACGTACGGACACAATTTCATTTAATTGATTTGTCAATGCATACACAAAATATATTTTATCCGATACAGTATAATTGAACACTTATTTTTGGTCATGAATATGGATTGTGCCAATGAGATGGATCACCGTCGTTGTGCGCTTGAAAACGTTGAGTACGAAACTGAATTTGAAATTATTGTCATCTGAAAATTTAACAGCCAGCCAAACGTTGTCGTCTTTACAGTCGTTTTTAACTCTCTTTCTTATTTGTGTTGTTGTTGTTATTGTTGTTGTTATTACTGTTTGTCATAAAATCTATGCTCTTGAGCACGCTCACCACTTTTTTTTTATTGTTTACTACCATTTGGTAAAACTAAATATAAGGTTGGATGGATGGATGGATGGACGTTTCACGTATATATGAGTTTGTTTTTACAAAATTTCGCTTCAAAGTAAAGATCAGTAAGTAAATGAGAGAGTGTTTCAGTTTATTTATTATATTCCAGGTAGATTCTTGTCTAAACCACCCTACCGACCAACAACGTTAGCAATATTTTACAACTTCTGGTATTAGTTACTAAAGGCAAACTCTCTTCTCTCACTCTCCGTCGCATTTACTCACTCATACAATTATGTTATCATTTGAATTCGCTTCAAAACATGATTTTTGTGTAATTTAGTGGCTTTATGAGCAGCATGGTGCGGCTGTTGAGCAACTCTATTTACCCAGCTCCATAGTCTTTTATTCTCTTTTTCATTTAAACCTCTTTTTACCTGTGTTTGATAAATACGCTGGTTGCTTCTACGAGTATATCTTTGCTTCTTCTTCATCATCATCATTATCATTATCATCTTAAATATAGGTTTCGTTTTGTTTTGTTATTTCTTCACAACCCAACATATGTCTCTTTGTTTGTTTCCTTCTCTATTTCTGTAGCTTCCACTATGGTTACGAAAGTATTCTAAGTTTGTTGTTCAGATTACAACCAACACTTAGCGGTTGTCATCGTACAAATAGCAAAATGTGTGCATAATACCAGGCGCCCAGATTTGCTCAGTAAACCAATCTGGATGAAGCCAATTTTGAAACTCCTGTAACTCAGAAACGGCTGGACGGATTTTGTTTAAACTTTCTGTGAAAACTTGTAAATTAATTCAGCTTTCGAATGAAGCATAGTCGATGGGCGTGGCACCATTTATTTCGTTAAGCTTTTTATATGCAGAAGTAGAGAGCATTTCAGATTTCGCTTAAACCCATTTTAGTCTTCTTACTTGTTTTGAAATATTTTCATATTCTCTTTTGTAACTATTTCCTCTCTCTCTCCCATATTTTTTACTTTTTTTTTTTCTTTGGTCATCCAAATATGCTGCCTTTATGTTGTTGTGTTATGTATGGTTACTAAATACTTTCTTGGTCTGTGGTATTAAAACTGTTTAATGTTTACTTTGCATTTCATATTGTTGATCTCAACGTGACATTGTTTGTTGTTGTATACATACATTTATGTCATATTTTATATGAACTCATACACTACACATATGCGAACAGAAAAAGGTTATAAATAAATTACAATAATAATAAAAACAGAAAAACTTGACGTGTCTGTCAAATATTGTTCAAATTTGAAGCCTTTCATAAAAAATTTTTTTAAAATAAAATTTTTTTTTTCAAAAAAAAAAAAAATAAAATAAAATTAAGAGAGACGGGCTACAAGTTGTCTTAAAAAATGTTATTAATCTTGTCACTTTAGCATCAAAAACTCAATCGATCTAGAAATGTATGGTCGTGTGTCCGTGTCCGTGTATCTGGCGGTTGTTGACATTTTCACGGGCGTAAATTTTGAGATATTGAGCTGAAATTTTGTATCACTTGCACTTTTAGTTTTTGCACGCATCTCGCTATTTAAAATGGGCAAAATCGGTCAAGAGCCACACCCAAAATCGACAAAAATCTTCAAATTTTCCACAAAAACTCACCTATGAACTTGAAATTTTGTATGCGTATCTAAGGTAAAACTTTTGGCCCATCCTTTGATGCGCCAAAAGTGGGCGTAATTGAATAACAGACGCGCCTACAATTTACCAAAACCGTACTCCACGTAAAACTGTGGATGTGGAGGGTATTTAAGATTTGACCTAAGCCTCAGTTCATTTCCACACATTGATTTAATCTTTTGAAAATTTCGTTATATTTGGAAAAACGGACTTGAGTTATTTTCCGAATGTTTGTCACTCTCAACAACTTTTACAAACGCTATTGAAGACATCTCAACAAGACTTTTTTAAATACTCTGTACTTTTAAGAGTTAATGTGTACCTTGTCCGTCACTCCGTCCTAAATAAATCATGAAACTTTCCACCCATTTTGCCATACAACTCATTTCAAACACAATCTTTGTTTATTATGGTATTGACGTTTCTAATCAAAAGGAAACGACTGTTGAGTTATTTTTTTTTTTGTTTTGCTTTACTTTGTAACAGCAACGTATACAAGTTATTTGTGAAAACTGCTGAATATGATTTCATACAACAACAACAACAGCACACAAAAATTCCATAACTTGACTAATTATTGGCCAATGTTCACCTGAACCGTTCCTCATGTAGACAAGTGTTTACTAATTAAAAAACACGAAAAGTGTGAATTTTCTCATTTCAGTAATGAGAGTATGGAAATAAATACTGTGCTAACAAGCAATAAGCAACAAACAAGCAGTTCGAAGAAGTGAAGGTCATACAAAGAAAGAAAATTTGTGCTATTTTTATTACAACTTACACCACTTGAGATCTGGTAGCGGCAAATGTGTCTTAGCGTCCGTCTCTTACATCTTGAACTGAGGTCTACATACATTACGATTTTCATACTAATACTTTGTAGAATCTCTGTTGTGTTGCAAACATAATAGCAAACTTGTATTTAGAAATATTAGGTGCAGGGTATAAAACCATTTGGGTACCAACCTTGGAAGTTGAACTAGTATAAATCGTAAAGTCTTATAAAACAAAAACTACTTGCCATTAATATTAAATTATCTTCACCGAACATGTTTTATATTGTATACAGAAAAACCCAACAAATGAAAGAGAGATAAGAACAAGACTTTATAAAATATACATTAAAAAGAACAACTTGAAAAAAATCCTTTGGTTTTTTGCTTAAATCTCAAATTTCTTATTAAGGCCGAGTGGTTGTTGTTCACCTGTTTCCAAAAAAAAAAGAAAAAAATAAGGACAGACAGACATGTATATTATCACTTAACCACATTTGTATGTGTATATACCCACCAAGGCACAATAAGCAGACGTTCAACAGGTAACAACACTCTTTAGGTTTTCAACTGATAAAAACATCGATTAAAAGGTTTTTAAAAACCCCCCAAAAAAAAAAAAAAAATTATTATACAAAAAAGAAAGACATAAAAAACGAAAACCATACTTGTAACATACACACACAACAGTGCACATAAAGTAGGTACATATATGAAATTCTTAAGAAAACCTTGTGAGCGGCGTTAAGATGCTGGAGATGAACGGTACGGTTAAGGAAGAAAAGAAGTAAACTAAGATGAGCTGTGTTTCTTTTATGATAGTTTAGCTAAAGTGAAGTGAACACTACTTACTCAAGAGCCGAAAGCCATTTAGAGAGACAAGACAGATAGGTAGACAGACAGACAGACAGACAGACAGACAGACGGACACTTGTTACGCTGTAAGCTACAAAAGTCAACGAGAGAAATGCTATTAAATTTTCTTTTATTTTTCATTTTTCTCTTATGCACCATCCCGCTGTGTTTAGCGTGAAATTCAAGAGGTTCACCGTATGCATCTCTCCGCCACTCACTCACACTCATTGTGTGTGCGTCGTAATTCTTTAGTTTTTAAAGAAAAGAAAAATTCACAGCCACTTGATTTATATGAAAGATCCTTTAAGCTATTGTAACGCCTTCCAAAAAAATAAAAACTAAAACAATAAAAATATATACAACAACAACAAAATATTTATTGGAAAAATATTAGAAAAGAAAAATGTTGTGCAGCAGCAGCAACAGCACCAACAAGAAGACTCCAGCAAGTACAGGGAGCACAGCCATCAAAATGATTTGCACACATGCTTACGAAGAAACAAAAAACAAAAAACCAAAGACAAAAGAGCATTTTGCAAGACTGCTTATAGTTTATGGCATTACGGCACGGTATGCCAAGCAACTTTGTTTAACTGTTAAGTGTTTTATTATAAATTATTCTCCAGCAAGTATCGTTAGTGTCAATATCCAATATATTGTATTGGACGAATAGTGCCCCAAACAAATTTCATAATAATCGACAATATTGTTGGTGTGGTGGGAGTGGGGTTAAGTACTTTGAAAAAGTGATTATTTTTTAACCAGGTACACATACTGCATACATACTTGGGACGTTTTTCTTAGAGAAAAATAAAAATAGTTGCTTGGACTTCTGAACATCAGTATGTAGTCAGCTGGTAAATTACATTATTGACCAGCAAACCAAACATTTCGATGAAAAATCGATGAAATTAGAGTGTGGTTCAAGATGATAACTGCAAGGCAAGTGAATATTTGGCACATAAAGGTGAAGTAATAGTTTTCCCATCATACTAAAGACCTACAAAACTTCCTTATATGGACATCTAGGTACGGACAATGCAGCTTTTCTTTTTAAGGTCTCTTGTCTCTTATCTCTTGCAACAGCCATAATACACAATAGTCAGAGGTACTACAAAGTATCACAATCAAAATCTGAACAGATATTATTAGTTTCTAAACGCAGCATCTGAGTCGACGTAGCTATGTTTGTCTGCGAATCCCTCTGGGAGCGTTCGCGGTCAAGAATTTTATGATATTAAAGTGAATTTTTGTTCAAAAGTTTACAGATCGCTACTTAAATTGGGCTAAATCGGTTAAGAGCCACGCCCATAATCGATAAATACCTTTCACAGTCATTAAAATACACCTATAAAGTTACGTACACATATTTATAACTAGGATATTTAACGATTTGCCAAAAATGGGCATGGTCGTAAAATAGACCGAATCAAAATTTTCAGAAAATCAACTTTTTTGTTGATACGTCATACAAACACTATACAAGTTATAATGAGTTAAGTCACGCCCACTTTTTGTGTATGAAGGTGGAGGATATTTAGGACATTTATTTTTAACTAACAGCTTCTATTTAAAACCCTTTATAATAACTTCTAAGTATGATTACTAACAACACAACGTTTATACAATTTTTACGTAGAAATACAATAAAAAATATTTGTAAAATGCATTAAAAAATGTTCTCATCCTTTTTTTTTTATATTAATTTCAAATGAATTTTATCCATTTTGGTCCTTTATGGATGAAATATTTCAGCCGCCTTTAAAAGGAGTGAAGATGACAACGAAACAGAAGAACAAGAGAGACATAACGACAAAGCTACAGCATATTTTTATAACAATAACAATTGCTTTGCGGCCCGCTTTAGTTTTATTGTAGTGGCTGTTGTTGTTGTTGTTATTGTTGTTGTGGCAGTTAGTGGTATTTGTTTTTTGTGTGTGGTGACAACAATTATTGGTTTAACAATGCTGGAGCGTTGAGAGAAGCACTTTTTCGCACAAAAGCATTTTCATTTGTTTTTTGCCTGATTGTCTTTATGTCTACTAGTTGGTATGCTTATATGTCTGTCTCCTTGCCTGTTCAATCTGTTATGTATAGCCTTCATATAGTTCTGAACCGATTGTGTTATGTTTATAATCAATGTTGTCGTGTTTGGTTGCACTTTTTTTTCTTTTTTTTATACAAAGCGACGATCATCATCATCATTTACAACAACAGCAACAACAATAACAACATTAATACACAAACCATGTTGAACATGAATACTTGAATGTCGTACAAACGTGAACACGGAAAGAAAAAAATTGGTGAATAAAATAAAAAAAGTATAAAAACAGAGACACTAAAAAGGTGAAAGCATTAATATAAGTATGATGTAAACTTTATTTCGTTGCAATGTGAGAATTTCTAAAACCTTAACGCATCTAATGTTATCTCCTTCTCTCTCTATATGAGATAATTATTACAATCATTACCTCTGACTTAAGCATCCATTGCGAATTAAAAAAAAAAGAAGATATTTTAATAAAATACATGTTTTTGAATATTATATGATGCAGAAATTCCGGATTTTTCATTACTTTTTGCATACTTTTGATTAATTTGGTAAAGCGGACGTACGGACACTCGTTAAAAAATGCCTCCTTGTAAGTTAAAGCATAATATTATAGATATTAAATTTGTTCCATTCATTCAACAGATTTTGATTTATCATAAAAATATCGATATCGAATATAGAATTCTTTTTATCAAATAATTTTTCCGATAAATAATTTACAATAATTAACTTTAATTTGTACAAAAAAAAGTTGGAATAACCATAAGTTTTATGAAAAATTTATCGAAAATTCATTAGGAGTTTTTGAATGTTCCGATAAAAATCGAAAATCGATAAAAATCGAAAATTTATCGATATTAGATAAAAATAAATTTTAAACTATATTATTATCGTTGCATAATTTATTTTATCATAAATTTATCGATATATTAGACATATCGATAACTTTTTTATTTTAAATATATTTTTTTTTTGTAACTAATATATGAAATTTATATCATGACATATTATCGATATATTAGATATATCGATAACTTTTTATCAACATATTTAATTTTGCCAATTTAATGTGTAGATTAAAATATTTTCCATATAGATGATAAAAATCAGTATCGATAACATATAATTATAAATTATTATTACTTTTAGTAACCGATAATTTATCGATATATATCGATAACTTTAATAAAAACATACACAAAATGCTATTTTTGAAATACATTGCAGTGAAGTTTTATTATCGATAAATATAAATTGGTTAAAAAAATAATATTTTTAAAATAATGTTTGTATGACTGATACAAGATTCCATATGTAGGCAATTATTTATGTATTTTATTAAGTTTTATTTAAACGCTATAATTACGTCTTGACTTCTTTTTTATTGAGAGTCGTTTTATTGTTTTATTTTTTTCAGTGTCTAGAGTTTGTTTGAAATGTTTGAAGGGAAGTAGACGATGTTTATACATATATTTATGTGTTGTATGTACCATTCAAAATTTATCATAGTTATGTATTAATATGGTTTGGGGTTTGGGGCATAAAGTAACAACCAACAACTATCCATAACAACAACAGACAGAAGAAGATGGTTGACTTGAACCCATAACACACGGGGCGGGCCAAAATAAATATAACGCAAGAGCAATATAGAAACGTGGTGGACGTTAATCTTGTAGTGTAAGAAGAAACCGAAATTGACAACCACAGCATGAGGCTGTGTTGTTTCGCTGGAATCGTTGTGAGTGCTGTTGTTTGATGTGTTCGTTGTTGTTTGGGGTTTGCTTGGTTGGTTGGTATGCACCAACAACATTCCAACGTAAGTCGAGAAGAGAACATTGTCAGAGTGCTTACTATGGTTTCACACATACCGCAACATTGGCACAATGTACGTAAGGTTGCACGTTAAGTGAACGGCAGCGTTTTGGCGTTGCGGTATTCCTTTCTTTCGGTTTGACTTTTCTTCTTCTTCTTCTTATTTTTCTTCACATAATGATGCCAAACATTTGATAAGACGATTAAACCGAAACTTTATTGGAATTTTTCGCGGATTTTTGTTTTGTCTGTCCTGCCACAGGTATCTGTTACTGTGCTTGTTAAATGTTTTTACTTTTTTTTCCTTTTTTGTTTAAATACAAAATTGATGCGCTGCTGACCATAAGCATAAGAGCCACACAATACAATACAATGCAATAGCGAAAGAAAAAAACGGAACGAAATCGTGCAATTTGATGACTGAAAATGTAACCGAAATCGTGCAAAAGTCGTCTTTTTTGTGTTACGTTATCAAGTTTGACTCGTTATTATTTGGAAGGAACGCCATATAAATTGTGCTAATTTGTTTAAGTTTTAAACTTTTTATCTGTTTGTTACATTATTCTCGAGTTGAAGTTTTAAAAAGCGGTAACTCACCAGCACATACATGCCTGCATACATGCATTCATACAGGGACGGTGTGTACACGTGAAATGTTTGTGTATTATTGATGATAAAGTTGATGGGAATGATGATGAAGCTCATGTGGAAGATAAAAAAAACAAAAACCAACAACAACAACAACAACAACAACACTGTGCGAATATGTCATAAATGAAGCATAAATCAGAAAAGAGAAACATTAAGTATGTATTAGCCTTGGGATATAGAAAAGGAGGAGGTTACTGAAAAACTTCAGACTTTTTGTTGCATCAATTTTTAAAAAAAATATCTGTAGAAAATGAAAAATGTTGATTTGATTTGAATTTTATGCAAAGAACTTATTAAAGGTGTTTATGCAACATTATATGAAAAGTTATCAATTATCGATATATTTTTAATAATTTTTGTTACAAAATTTAAGAGTTGGTAAAGACTAAAGTTATCGATGACTATAGTTATTTTCTTTTATCGATAATAAAAATATATATCGATAAATTTATTCTACAACATTATATTTCTATTTTTTTTTAACAATTTTATTTAATATTTTTATAGTTATCGATAAAAATATCGATAGTTGTCGGTTAATTATCGATGTATTGTATTTATAAAAACATCGATAACATGATTTTTTTAATAATAATATCGATAACTTTATCGATTTTAAAAATATCGATAACTTTGTTGATATTTTATAAGCACAACATATTTAAGGATATTTATATAAACTTTTCTTCACACATCTACATACTAACAAACTTTTAAGGTAAAATATTTCACTACAAAAAGGTTTTAAGCAGAAATTTCAGACATTTTTAGTAATATTTGAAATTTTTTTAAACCGAAACTTGTGCCTCAACTGATGTGTTTGATAGCAGCAACATGCCAGAACTATTTCAACATGATATGTATATATGCAAGGTTATAGAGAATTTATGTTGGAAGAGGTATTTTTCGATACGTAAGCTTGAGCAATTCCTAAAAGTTACCAAGTGGCAAATTGTTATATTTGGGAACTTCAACTCCTAGTATGTACTCAACCATTATTACAAATGTATGCACTCACATGAAACTTAAGCCGTCGTTACAAAAAATATTTCTACACATATACACACACATACACACAAATTGAAAAACAAAGCTTGTAAACAAATACAATCAGTTATACGGTTGGGTACATACAAATCACAACAAACCGAAGAAGACAAAGAAGAATAAGAAGACGAAACTATAAAATTGAAAAATGAAAACAACAGTGAACACAGTGGTTGGTGTGTATGTGTGTGCGGCCATCCCAGCACCAGCATATTATCGTTATGCCGCCATTAACATGTAAAACAATTCAAACTTAAGTAAAAAGACAAAAAAAAAAAAAAAACCAAATAAACAAAAAAAGGTAGATTAGTATGTGTGTACGTAGTTCTTTCTACCTTTTAGATAAATGATAAACAAAAACAAGAACAAGCACATAGAATACATACAGAGTTACAATAACAACAACAACAACAACAATAACAAAAATAAAAGAAGAAGAAGAAGAAGAAAGAGTTAAACAACCTTAAACGTCAAGCTCACATATATATACATGGATGTTTGTTTGTATGTATATGGATGATTATTTCAAAATAAATAACAGAAGACTGCTGCAGCAATGATGATGCTCTCTTCATAAGCGATGATGATGATGATGATGATCATCAGCGTCCGCATCAGTACCATTGTCATTATGAAGAGATGTTGTGTGTTGCATACATGTGTACAAATCAATGTTTACGATCTTGTTAACCACACATGCACACATTTATACATCTATACATATCTGTGCAATATTGTACATATGTACACTCCGCACTCATTTATTAAGCTTATAATCCAGGTAAATGAGCAGCTCTGTTTCTATATGTTGTACATGCATAAAATTATACTTAAACTTAAGTTGAAAGATTCGAAAAAACAAAAAAAAATTTATGTCCAGATTATGGATAATCGCTATGGATAAATGGGTGGTGTTTGTATAATGGATGCAACGTAATGCAAGTAAATTATAATAATACAAAACGAGAAGAAGAAGAAAAGGTACAAAATATTCCATTGCGAAGTCTGTTTGCTTGAGGGAAACACATATATCCTCGAAATATTTGATATTGATCAAAATTTTGTATGCCTTACAGCCGGCCACGATGTTACCTCTTACGGTGGTACGCAACACTCTACTTGCTACTTGAATAAGCTTAACTTGTAGTATTAGTTGGATTTAATATTATTCTTGTTCTTGTTGTGTATATTCATACATAATCACCAGTTAGGCTACCAAACGTGGAAGGGAGTGAAAAAGTCTTTAATGAGTCTTAGCTGAACTTTTTCAATTCTTCTTCTTTAGTTTCCTTATACCTATAATAAAGAGCGATAACATTATTGAATTTTGTTGTTGTTGTTGTTGTTGTTGTTGTTGTGTTAGTTTTGTGGTTGTTAAACTTATTATCGCAAAAAGAGCAACTTAATCAATTCGTGTAAAACAACAAAGACAACATTTGTATTTTCTGATGAGCAAGAAGTAGTAAAAACGTTAATGATTTCAAAGAAATGAAATTAACCGCACACTATATATATATTTATATTTAAATTTTATTTATTTTTTTTCCTTATTTTGTTAAAATTTAATTTTTTTTTTTTTTTTTTGTTTAGAATAGATTGAAAAAATTATGGCCATACAGGCAAAGAAGTGCACTTAAACTGTCATTATTAAAGGTTATTCAGAATTAGTTCACTTAATCAGTCATTTTTTTTTTCATTGGACACTAAATACACATAAAATTCGAGGCAATTAGTCGAGTGGATATTTCAAGGTTCACAGTTTATGTTGTTGTTCTTGTTGTTGACACCATTGCCATTCTTTGGATTTTGATATTTGTCTTCTTCTTTTTGATCTACTACGTCTACTTGTTGTTGTTGTTGTCAAAATTTCGGAATTGTTGTTGTTGGTGTTGTTGTTTTTTATCTCCCTCACCTTCATTCTTATGTTTCTTCTTCTTTTTCTTTATATACTTCGTTTGGTTGTTGTTGTTGTTGTTGTTGTTGCTGTTGTTGTTGTTATTATTGTTGTTGTTTGTTGTTGTTGTTGTTGTTGCTGTTGTTGTTGTTGTTGTTGGTCTTGTTGTTCTTGTTGTTGTTGTTGTTGTTGTTGTTGTTCTTGTTGTTATTGTTGGTTTATTCTTCTTCTTATTATTCATCTATGTTAAATTTTTCGTTGGTATTGTTTTGATTGAACCAACTGATGTAGGGTATTAAATGATTGATTTGACTTGACCAAGTAGAACATTTTCGCTTGTTTTATTTTTATTCGTTTTTTGTTGTTCTTTTTATTTGAAAAATATTGAATTAGTTCAGTGGGTTATAAAAGTATTACAAGTGATTCAATTCATTTAATGTGTTTTAAAAATCTAGCACTGTTCAGATGAAATCAATATAACCCAACGGGGGTAATAAACTGATGCAAAATGGTTGTAAGTAGTAAACAAAACCACAGTTATAAACATGTTGCTACGATTATATTATTTAGTAAGCAGGCAACAAAATTTCTGTTGCTTGTTGTTGTTGTTGTCTTTTATTTTTTCTGTTTTTTTTTTGCAAAACCAACAACAACGTTAAGCGTAGTGATTGTAAATTATACATAAATGGAAAATATGGTGGTATGCCGGCCACTTATTATGTTCCAAGAAACGTAAAACCAAACGAAACACAAAATGTGTGAAACATAAACCTTAACATAAATTACAATACAACAAAAACAAAAATACGTTCTTACAATATAATAAAAAACTCCAAGTAATGGTAGCGGTGGCGGTGACGGTGGCAGTGATATAAAAAATTGTGTATAAGTGTAAATAACTCATTTGTTTATTCGCATGTCCAAGTGTCCGTCTGTCGGTCCGTCAATCCACTAAAGTCTGATATGTGACAAAATGATTTAAATTCGAACAAATTTCAAACACAACCGGAATACAAATGCAAACACACAAACGCTTACGTACGCACACATGTCATTACACATGAAGTGAAACCTCCGTTATGTGGATTACTGACTGACTAAAGAAACATATTTCATTAATTTTTTTCGTTTTTTTCGTTTTTTTTTAAATATTTTGTTATGCTGCTTATTGCGTAGAAACATGAAAAAGGATTACGTTTCAAAGCATAACGCACGCTTCCTTCACTTGCGGCATATTTTCCATTGTTTCATTAAGAGTTGTTCAGAAACTATGTACATAAAACCTTGATTAAGCGAAGTGATAACAACCACTTGAATAACTTTATATACCACTCGGTAATTACTTGACAAAAAATATGCAAAGTTTTGAAGGTTTTCAAAGGTATTCACTTTTAATTCATTGGCATGCTTATATAAAGAAACTCATAAAGTAACACTTCAACAAGAACACATATAAGCGTACAAACATACAATACATACCGACCTAAACCGAACCCTATCTTGAACAAACAAAATGTATAAAAAAATATATGAAGCCGCGAGTAAAGGTAAACGTCAAGTAACGTACGTTACAAAAAAAAAACATGCTTACATTATAAACGATGGAGCAGCAAGCACACACTTTAGCGGAGAGTACCGTTAAGTGAATGCCAAAAATTAACACAAACACTATAAAATGTAGAAAAGTAACAGCTTTCAAAATAAATAATAAATAGGATAAGAACGCGAGATATGAGAAAAAGACCTTTAAAACAATAACAACAATAACAACAACAACAAAATGTAACAAAAACTTTTATATTTTGTATTAAAACAACTTTTGGTCACCCTTCCTCATGACCTGATTACATATCTATAATGTAATGTATGGTGTAATAATTAAGGGGGCGTGGCTAGTGTAAGATTTTATTCCATTTCAGGGATTACAAACAAAGCCAGCATCAAAAATTTCTTCAATTCAAATATATTTCTTAAAGTCTCCTTCTAATCGTTGCAAAACGTTGTGAAAATGTAATATACTTTTGCTTATGTACGGTAGAGGTTAAAAAGAACAACAACAACAACAACAACAACTTTGAATATATATCATTTGTTGACGTGCGTATTACGTTCATACGTTTGTACATTTAACAAATAATCTGTTATATTGGTTGTGTGTGCGTAAGTGCGTGTTTACTTGAATTTATATGTTTATGTGTGTATGCGTATACACGAAAAAAGAAAAAGAAAAGAAAATAAAAGAACCGGCTGCCTGCTAATTGGTGTAAATGCATGTGCGTGCTTAAAATTTATGATTGTGCAAACTATGCGTGTGGTGTAGAGAGTTGGGCCGCTATTGTTATTGTTATTGTTAGTTTTTGTTTTTTGTTGTTGTTATTATTATTATTGTAATCACTGGAGGTTTTTTATGCTTCATTTTCAATTCCTGCTACCAATGCAGCCACTTCAACAATTATGTTGAACCAGTTTTGTTGACACTGCTTGTACAAGCGGCTGATATTTGGAAACAACATTTAAATTGAATCATATGTTGTGAACAAGTGTTTTTCTATGTATTATATTTATATAGTTATTTTTAATACAATAATTATATAAAAAATCTCTTTAGAAGAAGATTTAAGAAGAAGAATTTAAAATATTTTGCATATGTAGGAAAAGAGAAATACGTTGCGTATGAGTAACTAATTGTTTAACTTTTTAAAAATTATCTTCTCTAGGTAATATCTATGTAGAAAGAGTTGGGTTGGACACATTTTTAATTTCAAGTGTGACATATGAGCCTTTCAGTGCACACATCGATTAACTCCATAAAAAAAAAGTTGAGAAATTCGATGAAATAATAAAGTTTTGACTATACTGAGTGCTTTGATACCTAAATTTAAGATTTTTTAAAAAGTGGAGTTAATCAATGTGTGCACTGAACGGTTCATATGACAATACGTTTGGTCTCTAATTTTCAAATTGATTCTTGTTTGAATGTTTTGTCCATCCATCTGTCTGTTTTCAACACTCTCTCGATCGTTTTTAGATATTGAGATCTAATTTTTCACAGACCCTTCTAGTTTCTACATACAGGTTGCTATTTAAGTTGGACCACGCCCACAATTCTTAAACAACTATCTAACAAATAAGAAAGGTGAACTAAAAAATGGAAATTTTGGTGCATACTTTATGTGACATTTCAAAAAAAGTGAAAAATCAAAAAGTGGGCGGGGTCATATAACAAACGCACTCGAAATTTGCCCAAACAAACTTATTTTGTTCAGAATCTCACGCGTAAGTTGGATTACATGCAGAATTAATTGGCACCTGCCACGCCCACATTGAATGATATGTACATGAAGGGCATTTAAGATTTGGCTTACGCTAAATTTAGTGTGTTTTACTTATTTTACAATATTTCGTTTGACAATTTTTTATTGTCAACGTTTCGATAAAACTGTCACGTCTCCAAAAAGAGTTTAGAAACCCATATAACGCACTTATCTTGCTTGCTTTCATTATTTACAACAAGAAACATTTACAGTATTATTAATTTTATTTTTATAACATTCTATTTATTGTTTAATTGTTTGTTATCTACCCGTATGCCGTGTGCCGTGTGCCGGTGGACAAGGTAACATTTTAGTAGCAACAACTTATGATATAGCTCAAGGAAATCTTGTTAATTACATTATTATGTGTATGCTTGTAGGTGTGTAAGTGTGTACAAGTACATAATCTTTTGTAAATATAAATAACCAGTCAGTCAGTTTTGCTAATAATAATAATGATCAAAATAATCAGTGTCTTCATCAATCTCAACAACAACAACAACAACAACAATAATAATCCTCAACATGGGCCATTAACATTAATTGACGATAATAACTATAAAGTTCAATTTAAATATAAACACATGCACATGAAAATATTTTGTAAATATGTGACAACCAACAACATTAACACAACAAAGGTTTTCGTTTTTGCTTTTTTAATTCAAAATCAATTCAATATTAAAATTTAATTATCAATTAAGATGTAATATAAATTTAAAGTTAAGAAACAAACAAAAAAATACTAAAATTGTCATAAAAATATGTAAAATAATAAAAGGCATCCCTAGTCATGAATATAAGTGGCGGATATCAAAACTAAATAAAATGTTTTCTTTTTATGTTTACTATGTAAACAAAAACATATAATATTAAAGACACTGCTGTATCTACATACAGCACTCAGCCAAAAAATGCCATATGACAATGTCGTACGTACGTCCGTACACAAAAATCAACATTTGCCTTTATTTTTAAACTCATGATCTTACATGAATATAAAAAATAAATATATATATATGTTCATGCAAAGGTGCGTGCAAATATATGTATACATACATACATATAAACTTATAAAATGAAAAAGCAACAACACAACGTTTTGCTTGTTATTTGTAGTGTAGAATTGAAATTTAAGCATGTTTTCTACTCTTTTTCTTTACACGAAAATAAACCGGTTCCACATATCATTTAACTACATACAAACAGAGACATAAACAAACAAAGCTACAAAAAAAAAAAAAATGATAAATAAACTTCTTTTTTATACCTTCCCCATAAGATGGGAGAGTATAATAAGTTTGTCGTTACATTTGTGACAGATGGAGATATTTAGAGACCCTAAAAAGTATATATTTTTTGGGCAGCATTTAAATCTGAGTCGATCTAGACATATATGTTCGTGCATCCATCAGTTGTTGACACTTTTACGATCGTAAATTGTGAGAAAATGAGCTGAAATTTGGTCTAAACACGTTTGGTTTCTGCATACTGGTCGCTATGAACAAAATGGGTCAAGATCCACGCCCACAATCGATTAAAATATGTTTATCTGCCACAAAAATTGAGCTATAAAGTTAAAGTTTTATATACATATATATAATTAGCTCATCCATGGGTCTACCTAAAATTGTCTAATCCGATTATAGACACGCCAACAATCGATAAAAATATATATACCAGCTATAAAACCTATGAATTAAGAATTTAGTAAAAATATTCCTAATTATGCTATTTATCTATGTAGCAAAAATAGGCGTGGTCACATAACAGATAAGCCCACAATTTACAAAAATCGTTATACCTGTAAAGCTTTCAAGCTAATAAGTAATATACACACTATAAGAGGGCGTATTCGTGTACCAGCCACGCCCATTGTTTGCCTGTAGATGTATAGAGTATTTAAGATTTGATTTAAGCCTAATTTAGCTTTCTTTCTTCTTCTTCTTCATACACCATATACCATCTGAAACAAATTGTTCAACCAAAAATGAGAGCTTAAGAAAACATTATGAATAAGAGAGAATAAATTGCATGAAATGAGATATTTAAACAATGAATTAGATGCTCTATAATTTGTTCACATTTTCATAGGCCTGATATGAAAAAGTGAACAAATATAAAATGCTCAGCAAAATCTATAGATAACCAAATTATAACGAAAAAAGTTCTAAAAACGAGAATGAGTTTTCTTTCTTTGTATCAGATTCATATTATTATCCATGTATGTGTAAATATATGCGTATTGATGAAAGGAAAGATTCTGAAGCCAAGCCTCGTAGAAAAAAGAAAAGAGATCCCATCGTTCAAAAACTTCACGTTTTTTATGCTTACAAGAGAGAAATAGAAAGAGAAAGTAATATAAGAATGTGCCCTAAAGTACACTTGGTCACAAACTGAATTTTTTCACATATCGCGCAGTGCTTTTCTTTATAATTATATCATAAACTCAATAATTTTCAATCTATAATATATGCCACATAAAACATTAAAAGCAAAGGAAACGAAAAATTATATTATTGTTCGACGCTCTCTTAAATTTTATTATTTTTTTGTTTCATTAAATAAATGAAACTCTCTTGATTGAACTCTTCATTCTATATAACACTTAATTTATACCAAGAAACTAGTGTTCATTTTCTTTATACCAAACCCAGCATCACAGCAATCTAATGTACTCGCCTGCCTATGAGTAATGCGCCATTCTCTTGATAATCTATGAAATTCATCCAGGTGTTCAGTGTTCATGGTGTGTTCATTTTACAATTGAACTCTTTCATCTTCTATTCACATTACATGTTTCCTTCTCATTTGCTCTACGTACCTTTTCACAGCTTTGTTATTAAATGCATTCTTTTGGTATAAGTTTGTAGTTTAAGTTTAAGTGAAATTTTTGAAAATTTTTTCACAAATGTCCAAATTAGCGAAAGGACAGCGAATGATCTAATACCTGATTAATTCCTTACATATAAAGAAGTCTTTCAATTATTAGATGGCGATCATTCCGAGTGTTTTTATGAAAATTTTGAACGCTTATATCTCGAAAGCAGTACCTGCCATGAATCTAAAAATGTTTGCGCCCCTTTTTCTAAATTACCCATTTTTCAAAAAAAAAAGGGAATACTTTGTTATTATGATTAACTAAGCATAGCCACGCCTTAAGAACATATGTCTTTGTAAAGCTAAAGAATTTTTCAGGTTCCCATTTTCTTAGGATATGACTTTTTAAAAAGATGTTGATTATTAACTAAATGGGTGATGCCACGCCCACAATTTATGCTTCATTTGAAAGTTGAATTAATTTGGAAGTTTTCACAGAAAGTTTGAACAAAATCCATTCAGCCGTTTCTATGTTATAAGAGTTGCTTTTCGCTTCAATACAAAGTTTGAACTTTTTCGCAAACTTTTAAAATTCTTTTCAAATATTTTAAGCATGCCTCATATTTTTGATCATGGCTGTGTATCTACTACCTCTCTCTCAAATTCATTCTCTATAACTGCCATGGGATTTAAAAAGTGCGGCCAAGTGTTGTTTTGTTCGTTGTGTTTGGTTTGGATGTGCACTAGATCATAAAAAGTTTTAGTCAAGACACATGTCGTTATACAGCAAAGTTTCCAACCTAAACATCAGTTTTCATGATCACATTTACTAGAATTTTTTATGAGTATAAATGCTATAAGAAATCGTTAGAAAAATGTCCCTACTTGCTATAAAAGTCTTTCAAAAAGAGAGAGCATTGGTAATATTTCGAGAGATAAGAAATTGATGTATAAGATTCCCTACCAATCAAGCTTTGTTTGTATTTGAAAAAATTTATAAATTTTATAGACGCGCATTAGATTACATTTACATTTGGGTTTGGCTCCATATTCTAGGTGTCAAATGGTAATTATGTTATAAGATTAGCGCTATTAGCGATAATCTGTCGTGTTCACATTTGTGTAAACATTTAAAAATAATAAATAAATGTGTGCCATGAAGATGGGACACGTATTCGTGTTGGTAACTGTATAATGACATCTTATCACTCACGAGACTTGTTTATTTTAATTTTGTTGTGTGGAATGAGAAAGGTTATCAAACACCAGTTTTGGTAGATTCGCACTTATTTTTATAAAATATGTTCCCAACCTATTATTATACTGATAATGTTTTAGAAAAAATCTCAAAAATTTATGTTTAATGCTTTGACTTAAAATTTTTTTTTTGTATAATATTTCAGCTAAATGTTGAAACGAATTCTGTACAGATAGATTAATTTCTTTATTTGGAACGTTTTTTTGGAAATAAGATAAGTTTACTTTTTCAAAAATAACAAAATTGGAACATAGATTATATGTCGAAAATTGATCTTACGACAGCTGAATAGATGTGTTTGAAAAATGGACTTCTTCTTCTTTCAAAATTATGATCATACACTTTACTTAGTGTACTTATTCTTAATCATCAACAAAATACAAGTCGCTGTAGATATGTCCGTCAGTAAGTCCGTCTATTATTTGGAACTCTAACGTTCCTAAATTTAGAGATATTGGGCTGAAATTTTGTACGCAAACTTCTAATTTATTCATCCAGATTACTGTTTAAATTGGACAAAATCGGTTAAAAGCCACGCCCCCAATCGACAAAATTCTACTCATCTGCCACAAAAATTGACCTATGACAGTGATTGATATTGATAATGGGGTACAACAAAAAAGAAACACAAAATGTCAACTTCATAGCTTTCTTTTTGTGGAAGATAAATAGATTTATGACAATTGTGGGCGTGGCTTCGAAATGATTTTGCTCAATTTAAGGACTCTTCTGAAAGCCGATACGAGATGTATAAGTTTGAAAATTTTACCTCAATAACTCAAAATTTACAACCATGAGAATGCCAACAATAGACGGACACACGGACATAAACGTCTAGATCGACAATTATTGATGCTTTGTAGGGTTTCCTCCGATCAAGTCTGACAACTAAAATGATAAACTTGGTATACATTGTAGTTTAAGTGGAGGGTACAAGAAGAATTGCTTTTTATTGACGTTAGCCAGGCGTAAAATTTTCGTCTAGGTTTTCGTTTTTTTATTATTAACGCTGTCTCTTTTTTACTTTATTCTACTGAAACATACCAACCAACAGTTAGTATTGCACTAACCACTGAAAAACTTTATAGTTACACTCTACAATATACGCGTTGGCTGTTGTTAGTGTAACCCTCATTCTAAGTCAAGCTATTCTACAACATAACAAAAAAAATGATGAAAAATATTAAAATTATTAATTTCGCATGTGACCTTATTTTAATAACAATATAATGTATTTACTTGACTTACGTAGTTTTTTGTTGTAAATGTTATGTCACTCACCTGCAAACGAAATAAAAACAGAGAGAAAAGAAATCATTAATAAATGAATCAATTTTTATCATAACTCAAACACGATTAATGGTTAAGTTGTAAACGAATGTTTTCTTAGCAATTCAGATTTTATACTCTCATGAGCTGGGAAAGGTTCAATCATCAGTTCAACCTCAATCATTTCCCTTCATGTTAATGATTGATTTTCTATAAATTTTCCTTTCCTTTAACACAATCTCACCTTAACTGTATGCCCATATCTATATAGGATTACAGTTGCCATCAACAACCTGTATTTAACTAGTATCTCGTTTTTCTTCTTTCTTTTTTTTTTTTTTCTTTTTCTTAACAACAAACTACATTTTTCATATAATTTATTATGGTTGTAAGTGTGTTTGGCCCATTTTCAGTGTCATGAGAATTCCCTTTTCTTTAGTGTTAACACTTATATTATTATAATTTACTCTAATTCGTTCCTCCAACTCTAAACGCTTATATGCGGAGTACACGGCAAACATGTCTAGAGTCTAGATAAGAGAAACAAACGAATGGCATATAAAATGAGTAGCGTGTGAATTTTTCTTTAACTGTTTCTAACTTTAATGTTTTAATTATGTGTGTTAGTTATACATACATATGGTGTTTGTATATATATGTGCGAGGGTTTGTATAAGATAGCGAAAGTTGGCTAACGCGTCTATGGTGGCGGTTTCAGTATGACTTGCAGTTATATGTTAATTGTCAACCATTCGTATTAATTATTAGAGCATTTTATTTTAATTGATACGTAATATGTTTAAGCACCCTATTGGTAAGTATCACATCTCATATCTCATCATATATCTTCTATGTACTTGTGCGTTGGTGTTTGTTTGTTCATATGTTTGTATTTACACAAGAAAATGGGTGTTAAACAAAAAAACAAGAAAGAACTAAATGTGTCTCAAGTTGAATATTAAACACCCTGCACATATATAAACAAGTAGTGGGCGTGGCAGGTACCAGAGAACTTTGTCTGATGGAATTGCGAGTCGGTTTTTATTGTTATTGTATTGTAAATAAGAAATTGGGTGAAATTGGTGGCGAGTGCCACGCCCACAAATGAAAAAAATCTCTCAATATCTCCAAAAATTACATCTATGCAGATGAAATATGAATCGCATAAATATTTATATTAAATGCATTCATCGATTAGCCAAAAAAAGGCGCGATCGCTTAGCAAATATGCCTCAAATGTACAAAGAAAAGTCTTTCATTTTAGATTCTGACGTGTATTGGGTACCTGCCACGCCTAAGGTTTGTAGGTAGAAGTAATGTAAACTTGAATGTAAGATTTGGTTTAAGTCAGATTTCGTTTTTTATTTGCTTCATGCAATAATACAGACTAACTAGTAGTAGTTTTGAAAATCACACAAGAAAGAGAGGAATTAGAATTTTCAAAGTTTTCTTCTCTAATAGAGGTTTACCGACAAAAACGGACATTACCTAATTGAATAAAGTTATATTTTTAAGCAAATATTTTGAATTTTCATTCTTATTGAAAATCCGCAATCACTTACTTGCCAACCCAATAGTTTCTTTGTTAATAAATGTATTTTATCATAAAATTCTCAATTTGATTATGTAAACAATGTGTAAAGAATTACTTAAGTTATGCTTAACGTTGAAACAAATACAACAACAACAAATGGAAAATGAAAAAAACAACAACTAACTTTCTTGAAATTCTCACAGCTTACCCTTGAAAACGTTTCTGATCTTTATGGAACAGATGTGTAATCCACCCATATACACACATACAATATATAGTACACATATGCATGTATAAGTGAATAATCATTACAAAAGACAGATATTAATAAATGTGTAACAATATGTTTTTTTTTTTTTGTTTTTTACTAATTTTTCACACACAACATAAAATATTGGCGGCATTTAATGTTTGACTAGTTAGTGCAGGGAACAGAACAACTGACACTATGCGTGAGAACTTTATGGTTTTGGTACGATCACCGCCACTTGAATAATACACATGTTCCGCCAGCTGGCTAGTACTCATATAAACGCATGTGTAATGTTTTAATTTCCATTAGGTTGCATTTAAAAGATAAATTGAATCATTTGGTTTCTTGAGATTATCAAGGAAAATTATATTAAATCATAATTACCACAAAACCCACCAAATCTGTAAAGAAACTATTTTCGAAAACAAGTACTTGAGAATTGTTGTAGTAGAGCAGGCTATATGGGCATTAAGTAAGAGGAAGAAGTACCACAAACTAACGCGATATGTTGTTGTGTGTGTAAAAGTGTAGAAGAACTCTTGGCCTTACCGCCTTGTCAAGTAGTCCATTTGCATGCTGTGTCTGTGTAATTACATGTCGGTTTAATAAATACCATTCGTTCCTCTATTTTAATTAAAGATTTCAAAGAACTATTCAAAGCATCCATCGAGAGTCAAATGTTATCAATAACAGCTTGTAGTAAGAAAACAAACTCGAGCATGAAAACAATCAAAACACAATACTTAAAGGCCTTAAGAAATTATTACGCAAGAATTTTAAAATTGAAAATAAATGATAGCGACTGTGAGTTTGTATACAAATCTTATAAATATAGGAAAAAGTATTTTTATTATTGATCTCTAAAGACGGCCGTTGCTGTTGTTGTGTAAGTAGAGTTTCTTTCTTTCGTAATAATTACAATATATCAAGATAGGGGAGATGACTTTAGATACGTGCAGTTTCCGAAGAACTGAAAGCAAGAATTATTTTCTATAAAGTGTTATTATACACAAATAACGCTGTAAGCACACAAGCGAATGTTTGTCGTACTATGTACTTAACAAATAACAAGTAAAAACTAGTAAAGATGTTACAGTCGGTCAAACTCGACTATTTAATATCCTACACTACTTGGCTCTACAGATTATGCTATAATCAGTTTAGTTGTGTCAGTAAACGCAGGCATACAAGTCTCTTGGTGAAATATAATTAGATAGAAAAAGGTTCTAAAAATGATCCGATCGGGTTCAAATTTGCAACAGCCAATTATTAGGCTAATTAACTATTCTTTACAAAATTTTGTTGAAAAATATTAAGAATTGTGATATTTTGCCATATAAAGACTTCCATTAAAATATAAACCTTATATGGGGAGGGGTTCTAAAAATTATTCGATTTGGTCCATTTTCAAGGGCCATTCTCCTTAGGCTAATACATGCTCTTGCACAAAATTTCATCGAAATATTCCAGATAATGCCACCTGTAGCAAACAAATTTACATAGACAGACGGATGGACATTAATTCAGATTTTGTTTCTGAAACGATCGGTGTTATATGAAAGGTGGGTGCGGCATTTGCCGTTTAGGAGTTACAAACACCTTTGCCACAAGTGGGTTAAGGGTATAAAAACAAAATTTTGATTTGAAAATGAATATTTATCATCATAAGCTTTACAACAACAGAGAGGCACTTGGATGAACGTACTAAGGATAGCGTAGAGTGTGAGGGTACGCCTAGAAAGAGATCGTGGAAGTTCCACATTGTCTAGAAACTTTCAAATTGAAAAAAAATCTCCAACAAAAAATATTCTTTTTAGCTAAAGGGGCGTAAAAACTTTTTCCTCTTAAAACTTTCCATTTAAGTGTAACCAGCGCTGCTTAGATTTTGATGCAGATCAACAATATATTATGTATACTTTGTAGGTCTCCTGACGCCTGCGCTCTTTTCTCTTGCCAGGCATATCAATCAAAATAATTTATATTCAATAGAATATTAGCACAAGCCTTTAGGACACAACAACAACAAATGTGATTATAAAAAAAAATTGATTTAGATTTTCCCCCAACTAGAACATATAGTCCAACTTAAAGAATGACTTTATTGTTGTTATTAGTAAAGTATGTAAGAGTCCCCTTGGAATGTTCAAGGGCTTAACTAGTTGGCGTTGTTTATACGCATACACACGCATACACACTACTATAATAAAAACTAGAGCTGTATGCCTATCTAGAGTTGAAATGACATCATTTTGTTGCTTTAATTATTTCTATATGGACATGTGCCCAAAGCTATACAAGGATGAACAACAGCAGATAAAAACAGACCACATAGATAAAATAGCTGAAGACGTTACGCTTTTGAACTTTCTATCTGTAAATCATTCTTACTCTGAAACACACAATCGTACCATTCATTGCATTCAATAGTTTGGTTGTAGCCTTCCCTCTATTTCTTTTTTCTTCTTCTTCTTTTTTTAATTAAAAGCTTGAAAACAATACAAACAACAACCAACAACCCAAACAACTAACAACCTACCATCAATACAGCTGATTAATAAAATGAATGAACAAAAGAAGAAAAAAAATCACTATAACACAAATATCTGTTAACCATTAACCAGAGAGGCTGTTAAATGAAAATGGTCATTGACCAAATGCGGCAAGTTGATGTGATGCCATGCGATGGCAAGCTATCGTTTGTATCGCTTTTGTGTTATTGGTAGGTAGTCTATGCTAGGCAGTCGGTCTACAGATACCGGGTTCAATACAACTAATAACAATTATAACAACAACAACAACAATAATGATAATGTATAAACAAACACACATCATACCTAATTTATACAGACAACATCACAAGACATGACAACATCCTTACAATGAGGACAACGCTACCAATTTTGGTAAACATAACAATAACAACAACAACAACAACAACAACAATAACAACAACAACAATATTACCACCAACGCCAACGACAATTTCTAATTTATTATAAACTTCAACTGTATACTCATGTTCTTATAACCAACTAAATGGTTTGGGTTGTTGCCTTAGCTAAACACGCACAACCACTACATTTGTACAGATCTTCCGAAACTTTGTTTTGTTTTGTTTTGTTTTTGTTTCTATATATTCACACAAAGTATGTTAAATTTAATATTATCGTGGCATTATTTTCATTCACAAACCTTATAATTATAAAAATCAAATAAAAAACATTTCTACGAGAAATAAAAGCTTCATCTTAATGATCTTGGCAGCGACTTTCAGCCGATATACACGCAAACTTTTAACATTGATTAATGCATAAATTGATTAATGAATAAACAAAAATTCAGATTTATAAAAATTGACAACAAGCCACACCCACAATGGGCCAAAAGTCTCTCATAACTACAGAAAATAAAAATTGAAAATACAAAGTTTGTTAAATATATAATAGTATATCGTTGAGGTGAAAATGGGCGGGGTTAGATAATAGATACGCCCTCAAATCACAAAAAACCTTATGTAACGTAAAACTCCAAACTTTAAGGTAATATTTGACATAGAGACAATAGTAGTCAAGAGAATAGGGACCAATTGCATATATGCCACGCCCCCAGTTTATTTATAAAAATGGTCCTAGGCTTAGGTCAAGTCAAATTTTGCTTGTTTGCTTGTTAGTCTTAATATAAAAACACTTAAAAAAGCTTTAATTGTTTGAGGCCAAATCCACCATTGGTGCATCAAAGTTTCCCAAGCAGTATATATGCCAATATATCATCAGTTAAAGTACTGAAGAATACAGAAAATTTACTTAAAAAATTGCTAAAGGTTTTAGTTTTTGCTGCATTGTAGGCGTGTCGCTTGGCCGATTTTACCTAATTTCCATACCAACCTGCGTAAATACCAAAACATTGCCAAGTTTGGAATTTGATGTTACAATTTTTGAAACTAGAAGAGTGGTTACCACAACACAAACACCGGACAGACAGACAGACACAGCTTGATCGACCCAGTAATCGATGATGATTCGCCTTCTTTCTTTTGCAAACGTCAAAATGACAAAGTGACAGATGCTGGATATATACATATACGGTACGGTGACTCCTTGTTAAAACCTTAGAAATCAATCCAAGTATTATTGGGTATATTCTGTAAAATAACCTTCTTAGATTTTATAGCTTTTTTGAACACCTAAAAGGATTTACATCCCAGTTCATATGATTTTTGAGTTTTGTCTTTTTTTATATATGTTCCCATAATTGTTAACATTCACTCCACCTAACTAAAATTTATTCCGCTTTGTATAAAAGTTGCTATAAAGTCGATGTGACCTATTTCCTAAACAATAATTATTATTTTTATTGCATAATAATCACATTACACTAATTACCAAATTGCTATAAGTTTGCTAAACGACTAAAAAAAAACAAAAAACAAAAAAACAAAAAACAAATTAATGCCACATTCCATGAAAATGTTTATACAAATGTATATAAAATTACAAAACCATTAACTCGAAACAAAAGTAATACGAGAGTGTATGCATGTGCGTATATATGTAAATACGTAGTGTGTGGTGGATAATGTTCATATAGAGAAATATATTTTTCTGTTTATATTCTCATATTTATATTAAATTGATATTTGATGACTGTATAGAAGAAAAAGAGAAGGAAACAAAAAGAATAATAATTTAACAAATTAAGCATTTACAACAAATGATTATTGGTTGAACTATTTTAAAGGGAATGAATGCCAAATATGCAGAAATGGGAAAGAAATGGGGAAAGAATTCTCTCAAGATAAAACATCTCCCTGTAACATAACTTAACCTAGCCGGCTGACTTGACTTAACCTAGTCCAGCCTTTCCTATTCTAATTAAATCCAACCTTAACCTAACTTGATCCAACGTAAGCTAAACTAACGTGACTTAACTTCATCTACCCTGCCCTCAACTAACCTAATCTCAAGTTAATTTGTTAACTTGGAGCTTAACTCCTATCTGCCTTCGCCTAACCTAACCCAATTTAACCAAGCCCAGCCTCACCTCACCAAATCCAACCCAACCGAACATAACTTAACTTATAAATCTCGAAATTTCTCCAACCTACTCATACTTTGAATTGTTGCAAACTAAGGAAATATCACAAATTATTCCATGTTGTCAAACAACCTAAGCTTACCATTATTATTACCCGTACAGTCGTAAACTTTTATTTAGTTTATTAAGGAAACTAACGGTCCTGTTGCTCTCAAGAGTATTAGAAGAATCTCGTTTTGCTGTCTGTACGATATGAGTGGGATTCTTTAGCTGATATATTGACTCTGCGAAGAGTTATTTTTTATTGCACAAATGTTTGCTCAATTTCCTGATGGCTTGAAAAGAACATTGGTAGATAATTAATGAAATTTTTAACCCGGAAGCTTAATGCACGGCTGGACATTATTTTAGAGAAAAAGAAAAAAAAGAAAAACCGGTACACACTCACACACTTACGCACTATGATCATAACATAATCATTAAAATGACGCCTTTACCATGAACACTTAGAGCATCCGGTTATGGTGGCGATCACTAATTGTGCTGTTTTTGTTGCTGTTGTTCTTGTTTTGTATATAAAATCCTAGCTGAGAAAAAATGATGTAAAAAAAAAATAAATTCTGGTCACAACATGACGTACCAAAGAAGTTTTGCAATCCTATTGCATAATTGTTGTTGTTGTTGTTGGTTTTGTTGTTATTATTATTAGGTTAACTACAATGACAGCAGATCTTGCAACTATGAGATTAAAAATATGCAGGCTTAAACACACGTACACACACACACACACACACACACACACCGATAACCACCTTTTATGCAGAGCATCATGTGATCGTTATGATATTGAAAATGATGATGACGCTGTAGTGGTAGAAATATGTGCGTATAAGAAGAATAAAAAGGAAAAACCAGAGTACGTTAAGGTTTAAAGGCAGTGGATGATGATGATGCTAATGCTGCTACTGCTGGTGATGATACTAGAGATGATGGCCTGTCATGAAAATGAAGAATTTCTGTAACAAAACATGTTTACAGCGGAAGTAATTTGTGGTGTAATGCAGTCTTGTTGTTGTTGTTGTTGTTGTTGTTGTTGTTGTATTTACATTTTAATACTGGTTTTTATTGTTGTTGATATTGATGCTGGTTTTCTTATTGCTTTTATTTGCTAAGATTTATAGGTTTTTCTTTCACAGTCACTAAGTATGGCAAATGTGAGATGGCTTGAGAAGTTAAGCAGGTGGAAAAACAAATTTGTGTTTAATAACTACATATGTATGTGTATGTGTGTATGTGTGAAAGAATCAAATATTTTACTTTTCTTTTTCTTCTAATTATGTGGGAAATTTCTTCAAGTTATTCTGGAAATATGGAATTGTTTTAAGATGGGTTAGGTCAGGTTAAGGTGAGGTTGAAAAACTTTAACGGCCTCCTTTATTACTCTTAAATGTGGCCAGCAATGTGCTAAAGGGTATATTAAGTTTGTGCCATATATGCCACACCCACTTTCAATTATACCGATCGATGCAGAATCAAAATCTGAATCGATTTAACGACAACTCAAATTTTGGTCAAATTTTTTGCAAACATTTGGAAATTTTTGTAGCTTTTCGAGGATATTTAACTAATGGGCGTGGCTCTAATCATTTACTAACGAGATGACTTTTTAAAAATTCAAATTATTTATTAACTAAATGAGAGATGCCACGCCCATAATTTATGATTTTCTTTGAAATTTGAATTAATTTACAAGTTTTCACAGAAAGTTTGAACAAACTCCGTTCAGCCGTTTCTAAGTTATAAGAGTTTAAAAATTTCTTTAATCCAGATTAACTTACTGAGCAAATGTGGGCGCCTCGTATTTTTATGTTTGTGAGTTTTTCAAAATAACGACCGCCGAAATGAAATTGAAATATTTGCCTGAATTGTAACTAAAAACACGACTGCTTCGATTTTGGTCAAATTTTTTGCACAAAAAAGTGCCAAAAAACGTAAAAACCGTTCGATTGAACTGAAACTTGCAACAAATCAAGTTCATAATAAATGAAATTAATATTCCAGTTTGCATTAGAAAATATCAAGAATTGTGGATTTCTTCCATATAACGATGGCTTCATAGTGCGACGTGATGATGTTTTTCACTACAATATAGAAACTTTGAGCTGCTGCAACGTTGCGTCATAGGAACATAGAAGGAAACCCTTTCCAACGTTTAAAAAGTCTACACTTTTACATATTTTGTAAATATAAAGTGATTTCGAGTTGAAATGAGTAACGTTTCTGATATAAAAAAGAAACTTCAACAACATGATTACAAGCGATTACCATCCAAATAACTCCGAATCGGAATACCTTCTATGTAAAATAGAAGGAAAAAAGTAACAACAACACTAACAGGAAATATATTTCTGATTAAAGCAGCAACATGCATGTGAATTGTACCGCGTATCCTACACAGTCCAACCAGTGTTTGGTGCTCATGACTCTAAATTTTATTTAAAAGAAAAAAACAAAAACCCTTTTGTTTAGTCACCTCAATAACAACTAAAACAACAACAAAATACCAACTAACTATTATAATAATAGCAATAACAACAACAACAACAACAAATTACAGAACACGTGTGTCACCTATTGGTAAATATCTACATACAAGTACGCACAACCAAGGGGATCTATTTTATAATAGAATTAAAAACTATTTCACCCCATTTCCTACACTTCACCCCTTCATACATATTTTCGTGTTAGAGCAAATGTTCGAAATGGTTTCACATGGTTGACGCTGTTAATGTATATTTGTTGTTATCTACTTATCTACGTCAAATACTTTTCCATTAATGCAAACTATACGCGATATATGGAGAGATTTACTTGAACCTAATTTAAATTTCTCTCCCTATTTGACGGTGTTATGGTAAATAGGGTAATATGTTTTGTGGAATATATATATAAAATCGTAACATATGCCGGCATACATAAGTGGAAAGGATAATAAGGTGAGATGTGCGTAATAAAAACGTTCAAATAAATGGCGTCATATTTATCCATCTAGACATACAATAGGAGTTGTTTACTAACTTAAATGGAATACAAGAGGTATTAATAGTGGGATAAATGTCTTAGGGAGTACATGTGCCAAAGCTATCTTAGGTTGAACTGTTCGTACAAGTAAAAGATTTAAATTAATTTATTAGTGCAAGTATTTACAATATCATCCACAGTGTGTAGTTTCCCCAGTTTATATTCTCCTCTTTAATAAGGGATTATACAAAGTTTGTCATATCAGCACCAGGGACCTCTTTAAAAATCCACCCAACCATGTCCGTCCGTATGTCCTTATATGTTCTAAACGTTTAGAATCGTACATTTTTTACATATTTAGCTAAAGTTTTGTACAAACATTTTTAGTTACCATACCTGAGTGGGTCAAGTGCCACGCCTTACACATAAAAAAATAGCTACAAAATCCAAATTTGTTTCATACCAAATGTATAATTAACCCCTCCCTTTAAATATATTTTAAAAAAGACGCAGTTGGATAATAGCCACGCCCACATTTTACAAAAATAACTCTTTTTGATGTAGAATTCGATCTTCGAGTTGAAGTGAATGAAAAATATTTTAAAAATCGATAAAAAATGACGCTATTGCTTACATGCCACGCCCATGTTTAGGGTATTCAAGATTTGACTTAAACATGATATAGTTTTTTGTTTGTTCTGTATTAAGTTTGTTTTTGTTGATTGGTATTGTTTTTGTTATTGTTATTGTATGTGTTATTATTGTTGTCATGTTCATTCGTTCGTTCTGTTGCTTGCCCACAGCTGGTGTTATATAGCGTGTGTTTTATATTTATCATTTTTTTGTTGTTTTTTGTTTTTTAATTATCACCCTGAAAATGTTGATATAATCATTACAACATAATGTTTGTTTTAGCTGGAAAAGAATCAACATGTTTTAACTAAATTTGTCTATCCATCCGCCTGATATATATTTTAGTTTAATGAGCCTGTTGGATTTTACACAAAATTAAAACTATTTAATAATTGATTTAAATATATTGTAAATTAAAGGAAATTATTAAATAATTATATATTTAGAGCTGGTTTTCTTTAAATTTGTAGACAATCTAGAAATTTTTGTCTGTACGTCCGTTTTTGAGTTCTTGTATTGGTTTTAAAAATGATAGAAAACATAAGTAAATTATACAATAAAAGTTTAAAATTAGGAAGTTAACAGCAAATAAACATAGTGTTTATTCTAAACATATGTCTATTGTTCAAATTTTACATTGTTATAGAAAATGTGTCTGTACGTCCACCTATGAATTCTTTTGATTTAAACATTAGTGGTTGTAAAATATAAAATTTAGTAAAAGATAGAAATAGTTGTAATATAAGGGACAATGGGCTTCACCTTGACCTTTCGTTCGTATTCTAAGTGGGTTTTTTACACCGAATCTGTCCATGACTATCTATCTACCCATCTAGGTGAAGTTTTTTTTATGTAAAATGTTAAAAATTTCTAGAAATCTTTCTAAAATACTTTTATTAGTATAATAATATAATAAAAAAGAAAATCCTTTTATGCTGGGTGTTTAAGGTTCGTTGTAAACGTATTGTTTTTACTTGTTTTTAATTTAAAACTCATTCCTTCTTTATTTTCGTTATAGCGAAGTTAGTTTTATCAAGTTTCAGATAAACACCAACAATAACAATAACAACAACAACAACAACAAATAATAGTGAAAACAATAGCAATAACAACAACAAGAACTATTAACTTTTGAAACCACTGACCATAACGGTGCAACAGGCTTTTGTTTAACTAAAAAACAGTAACCTAACACAATATAACATAGCACACATACACATACATATATATATATATATATATATATATATATATATATATATACAAACACTTTGCCAACTTTTATTTTATATATTAATCATTATTACCATCTGTAGTAGGTAGGAGTTATATTCATCATCATCATCATTATGATCAAAAAAAAGCCAGAAGATGAAACACAAATTAGGCCGATTAAATGAGTATATTCAATTCATAAAACGATTTGCTACCAAAGACGTTTGACTTGATTGAATTAATGGCTAAGAGAGTTCATGTGAAAAAATTACTTAAAAAATGAAGCAAAAGTTTGTTCCCTTAAAAGCGCGATACCACTTTTAGGACTGATGTACTTATGAAAGCTTTATTTGAAATTCCGACAAAGTCCCTAAAATACCAAGAGCTACTAAAACTATTCACACTTGTACCCTTTCGTATAAACATGGCTTCGTATATAAGCTTGTTTCAAATCATTGTTAATCTCTGTATGTAGGGTGCAATCAATGTGAGTTTTAGATTACAATTATTTACACTATATGGATCACTTAGGGCGTATAGATGACTATAAAGTAAAACTTTGATGTTTGACTCTTAAGATGGCTTCAACACTATGAGCAAGTTTTTAATGCTTTATGGCACACATGGCATGCGAAACTAACAGAGAGAAGCTGAGCGTACATATCAGCAGCAGGTTAAAAGATTTTCTAAACAACAACTTGCAAAAAAAACTCCTGTTCCTTTGCCTTATCCTTTAACAAAGGCAGCCAAGCCAACGAAGTAGCACAGATTCTTGCTACTTCATACAAAAAAAGTTGTGAATTTTTTATTTTTTTTTATTATTGATGACAACAGTTTCGACATTGGAATGATGGCACCAGCTGTTTTATGTACTTTTATGTACTTTTTTTTCACCAAAAGCTACTGTTTGATATATTCCAACTTTTTTCTTTTTTTTTCTTGAATTGTGAAATTTGAGATCTTATAATCCACAAAACAAGATGATGAGTTTTTTTTTTTTGTAAATCGTGAGTGTGAGAAAATAAAAATGATCATGTAAAGGGTGATATAATATAGTGAAGTAGAGCAAATGGTATAAAAACCAGTGTAAAACACTACAAAGTACATGAAAGTAAAATGTAAATCGAGTGAGAGAGACGTATATGGCTTAAGAAACCTACAAAGTGTGCACAGTCTTGATCAGCATCAGAATCTGTGAATATTTACTGATGTATGTATGGTGGTCTGCCTTAAAATGTTTACGCTTGGTTCAATATATGGGAGAAATAGACTAATATGAGACCTTGTTCGGCACAGAATTGGACTTTAAAGGTCTTGATGGATCCCTTAAAAGCGAAAAGAAAGAGAAGAATGTAGAAGGATTACTTATATAAATATGAAAGGTGCTTCAGTTTTAACTTACATAATATATATATTCTTAAACAGAATGTTAAGAGCCACGCCCTTAATCGATAAAATTTTATCCATTGCCATAAAAATTTTATTAATGAGGAAATTTAAATTTGTTGTAGAAATTTATAATTACTTCCTCCATCAAAGTTCCAGAAAAGAGAGTGGTCAAACAACAGACACGCCCACAATCGATAAAAATCGATATATCTGCTACAAAATTATAGCTATAAAGTTGAAAATTTCCATATATTTTTATCCATCAACGCTATCTATTGATGTATCAAAAATGGGCGTGGTCGTATAACAGACACGCCCATAATTTACAATAAATCCTATTCAGCCTAAGGTCCGACTAGCAATTTGATACGTAATACATAAACTATTAGAGGGCGTAATAATGCCCTTGCCACGCCCACAGTTTGTAGTTTATGCTTAATTTTGTTGTTTCTTTTACTTATTCCTTAAAATTTCTTTAAATTATTCCTTTTTCGTTTTTGTTATTTTTGTTGTTTTTGTTGTTGTTGTTGTACAATAACAGAAATTTCATGTCAACACCATTTTATAAATAATGATGACAATTAACTTTTTTTTTATTTCCAATTTTTTTTTTTTTATAAACTTTTCCATATTTAATGGTATTTTGTTGTTGCTATTGTTGTTGTTCTTGTTGTTGTTGTTGTTATATTCTGTTCTGTGTCTTTGCAGTAAACTCGATCGAATATTATGGTGACAACACATTCTTGTAATAAGTGTACAATTCTAGTCAATCAGTATGTAGTACAACGCAGTGCTGTTAAAACATTCAAGTTGCTAAACGTAGCAATTGTTGGCATGTCAAGCACGTAGAAAAAGCTGTTGTAAGACGACTCATTTGTATGTGTATTACAGTTGTTCGTTAAATTAAGTTTAAGTCCGAGTCATACAAACTACACAAAACTGTGTGTGCGTGTGTGTGTGTGTAAAATCGATGAATTTGTTCAACCAACTACTGGCTGCCTCCTCCTTCACTTCACTTAATCACAAGAATAAGCAGAATTTTGATGAAAAAAGAAAACAAATTGTAAAAACAATAATAACAATAAATATATATTTTTTATATATAAATAATTAATGTAAAAAATTCCTTCAAGTGCTTATATACCGTACATACACACACACACACCACGTACAATAAACATGATTTTGTCTAAAGGCGCGTTTCTTGAGTGTTGAGTATAGTGTGTGTGTGTGCGTGTATGTGTGTGTTTTATCATATCTTGTATTATGTAAACTGAATTTTAATTTCTGTACTTTATATGTGTTTGTATTTGTTGTTGCTTTGATATTGTTTCTGCTGCTGCTGCTGCTGCTGCTGCTGCCACTATTTGTAATTCTTTACAGAGATGGGTTGGGCTCAGTTGCTGTTGTTTTTATTCACATAGTTTTCCTTTTATATGCTTTTTTTTTCATTTTTTCATTTTTTCAATGTTTTTATAACGTTACATATATACTTATATGTCTATATAGTGTGGTTCATGTGTATGAAGGGTATTCGCTGCCGAGTATTATGAATGTTTTTGTATCATTTAAATATTTTATTGGCGCTCATGTGTATAATTGGCTAACGATCATCGTCATGCCTTTGGCCTGCTTTTTTTCTATATAAATACTTGAGTATTTCTTGTCTTTCTTTCTTCTTTGTCTCATTTGTTAATTTGTTTGTGCGTTTTGGGTGAAGGGTCCGCATGCGTAATGTTGTTTTGTATCTTAAAAGCATAAATTATCAGCTTAAATAGTTATTAACATTTTTGAAATATCTTTTTCAATATAATTCCTTACACAACGTTCGGGTAGCGGGGCGTGTTGTTCAACTTTTCGTTGACGAAGGGCAGCCAGAAGACAGAAGACCTCTCTCTTCAAAGCATTTTTGTACTGTTTAGGTTAAGTAAGAATTTCAAGTAAATCTTGCTCTAAATTCAATTCTTATGATTTTCAAAATACTTGAAATATTCGTCTGTTTTATATCAGAGGAAGAGCTACGCAATTGAAATACTTTAGATCTCTATAAAGTGCATAGTCTGGCAGCTGGAAAGAACTGGGAAGAGAATACTCGAAGACTACTGTTACAATAGTAATGAAACGGTTTTTAGCCGCACGGGAATCGAACAACTTATATGGGTTTTATATACTCTAGTATCGGTTCAATCACAATCGAAATAAGGATTTACTATGTCTCATTAAGAGGTACTGTCTTGTAGGGCATATGTCTAGGTATTTAAAAATACTTAATTTTTATTAAATAAGTCTAAATGAAATCGCTAATTAACTTATCTAAGCCAGTGCTATTATTATAACTATTATTATTTAATAAAATTGTATAAAATTTGGAACGACATTCTCACATAATTACTCAGCTCATAAAGACCGTTTATCTCATTATTACCAAACACGAAAAAAGTACCTAATTTCACGGCTTTATACTAAAGCATGAGTTTCATTAAGTATAACAGGAAAAAAAAAAAAATGGACCTCCCTTCACTTCAAGTTTCTTGAGTGAGTATATGTGAAGGCAATATTTGGTTTTTTGCAAAACTCTTAAAAGTCTCAACAGGAAATCGAACCGGCTGCAAAAGATCCAATAAAGTAAAAAAACAACAAAAATAAAACAAACAATGTGTACTTTAACTAAGAAAACCAGTAACTTAAGAGACTAAAATACAACAACAACAACAACAAAGAACAACACCAACAACAATACTACTAAATAATGGTGCTAGTGCTGGTGCTGGTGCTGGTGCTGGTGGTAGCCGTAACCAAAGACTATAAATAAGAATTTCGTAAAAGAAATGATCAATTGAAGAAGAAGAATATGATCGAATATTAAAGAAGGGGCATTTTATAATATGTACAACAAAAAAATGTGCTAAACAGAGACCATTGCACAAAAAGAGGTCACAACAGAGTAACAAGTAAACGGAAAAATACAAATTTTATTGCGCTTGATTGAACAATATTGACACAAGAAATAGTTAAACAATCTCTCAAGACGCTTATCGTGGCAGTCATCACAGAAGCTGTCACAGTAGCCCAATCAAGCTCAAGCATGCAGCATTACATTAGTTTCAACATTTTCTATCGATTAATGTCAAAATTTTTGTAAATTTTTCAAAAGAAAATATTCCCAAAACTTTACCAATCTTTAACAAGAGGTATGCAAATTGATGTAGCTTTACGATAATCTTGAATTAAGGGGCGTGGTACTTCCCATTTGCTTAGGATATAACTTTTTCAAAATATTTGCTGATTATTAACTAAATGGGTGGTGCCACGCCCTTACTTTATGATTTTCTTTGAACGTTGAATTAATTTACAAGTTTTCACCGAAAGTTTGACCAAAATCCGTCCAGCCGTTTCTAAGTTATAAGAGTTTAAAAATTTGTTTAATTAAGAGGGTTTTCTCTACGTAAAAATCTTTTGTCGGAGCGCCATGTTGGTTTTTTCACTACAACACATGTATTTTATCATAATCATCATAACTAATCTCTATCTTTCTGAACTTGTTTCTTTAAAACACAAAGCTTGGCGTCTTGGCGTGCATTTGACACATCTCAAATTATGGACAACATTTATATTATAAGTAAGAGACACAATGAATTAATGGGTTGGTGCTTTTGGGGGAAGGAAATTAATATAAATTGAAGATCTTGTATCCTTTTGCAAGAAATATAAAACAACAATTCAATAAAGAAGGAACAGACAAATGCAGACAAAATAGACATAATAAAGGAGCTGGCAAATTAAGATTTAATCGCTTGATGTTAATATTAATAAAAAAGTTGTTGTTTTTTGCAATGTCACGTATTAATATATGTACATTAAGTTCATTGTAGCATATGGACATGCATTGAACTGAGTAGAAAAAGTTGACAACTTTTCAACTTGTATCTGGAAGATATATTTAACATCTTCAATGTTGCCATGCAAACAAAGTATTAGGGTCCTCGTGGTGAAAACAATATTTGTTGTTCTTATACCTTACTATAATTAGTGTGACCTAACGTATGTGTCACGCGGCTGTTAAATGTTAAAAAGTGTAACTCATCATATGTGTCACGTAGCAGTGATAATTTTGAACTACATATTGATACCAATTCGTATTACTGGTTACTCGAAGCATTTTTTAAATATTTTAGTGGTTGTGATTAGATTGGATTCAATATGGAACATGGATCCTTGCCCTGGATATTGTGAAATTCTGTAAAGTCTTGGGCACAAGTTTCCAAGGTACTGTAGAAGTTTATTTGAACTCCACACTTCTTAAGCAAATGTGCTTCAGATAGTCATTACCAGACCTTAAACTTTATTACTCTTGCCCAACTAAGGAGAGGCGAAGGAAGAAGATTAAGCCTAAAGCTTAAACTTTTACAGTATTAGAGCATTATTACAGTTACTAAATATCAATTGTGCACTTCAAAAAGTTTCAAATTGCCATATATGTACACATGCGTCCGTCAGTCCGCCTTTCTCCTATTACAAGTATTTCCTTTTATTACAGAGTTTATATATTATATACAGTACAGTACAGTGTCGCTGGAATATAGTTCATTATTATAGTTTATTATATATAATGTTTACTTTTTATATAATCTCTTGGTCCTCCCTTCATCTCTTTTTCTCTGTTCGTTTTTTTTTGTAATATTTGTCATGTTAAACCCAATTAACCGCAATTAACTGTTTGTGAGGAAGTTAATGCTGAAATATGGTACACACAACGCAACATAAAAAAGTGTCCAATAAAATGATATTCAATATAAAATTATGAAAAACATAATAAACGTTCACATATATAATTCGACAGTTAACATGAAGCAACAATTAATAAAACATTAAAGTTGTTTTTTCTGTGCGTAAATGTGTTAATTTTTTAAATCCCCTTTCAATTTATTATTTTACAAAGTGAAAATGTTAGCCAACTATGTAATACCCTACACTAATTACTTGCATTACTTCATTTAGTTGTAAAAGTAAACGCCAAGCATTGCTACATAAGTCACTTTGTGAAATATTGTTCTAAAGAAATGAGTTCTAAAAATGGTGCAATTGAGTCAAAATTTGGACCATTTGGCGAATTAACTATTCTCCGCTAAATATTGCGATTTTTTGCTATACAAAGACGTTGTTTATAAAAGATTCCTACATGGGGAGATGTTCTAGAAATGGTCCACATGGGTCAATTATTAAACCAATTAACTATTTTTCATCAAAATTTTGTCATAAAATATTACGAATCGCGATATTTTTGCCAATTAAAGACTTCTATTTAAAAGAGACCTTTTATGAAGAGGGATTCTAAAAATAGTCCAATTCGGTCCACTTTCAAGATTGTTTCTCTTTAAACAAAAATATATCTTTTTAATCAATTTTATGAAAATATTTCAAAAAATGCAAAAAACTAGCTTGAAAATAAATTAAAAAGGACGGACAGATGGACATTAGTAATTCGTTTCAGATTTTCATGCTATATGGATTGTTATATATGAAGATGGGCGTGGCATTCAAGTTACAAACATCCGCACAATCTTAATACATCCTTTGCCACGAGTGGTGCAAAATGTAAAAAATAATAACAACAACAACAACAACAACAAATTGTGTTAATATTTTTAATATTCTGGGAAAAGTAAAACAAAACAGAAACGCACAAATTACAGAAAAATTGAAAATTTTGTTGTTTTTTTTGGCTTGACAACCACCACCCAAATACGGGCTAAATGATACCCTCTCACTATGCCATCCTATAGATTCTCGCTCTTTCTTTTGAATTCCTAGAATAAATCATCATTTATATATTCGTTTGATTGTGTGTGTGTGTGTGTGTGTGTGTGTGTGTGCAGTGTGGCTGACACCCAATTGCCCTGATGCTTAATTGTTTTTAATTAACAATACATTACGTTAGGCCTCAAATACACGCGTCCCCAGTATGAATATATGTATAGTGAAATTTCAATGAAAAAAAAATTAAAAAAAAAAGAAACTTTCATAGAATGAGTACAGTGTTCAATAACTATTGCGTCTATTTACTGTCGTTTGCCGAAAAAACAAAAAAACACACAGAAACCGAAATTGTATAGAATTTCGTCATCATGAATGTTTATGATTGAAATCAATACTTTTACTTTCTCTCTCTCTCTCTCTCTCTTTCTTTCTTTTTGTATCACCCCCTAAATGAACTCAGTTTCGGATATACAATATATTGTAAAAGTTATAAAAATTCAATTGTTTTACAAAGAATTGTTTTATGCAGCGTCCGTCAGTCCATGTATCGTAGATTTTAATAATTATCAGGCTGATACACATACACATTTATAAAGAAAACAAATGATTCACTTTAGTTTTACTATTGTTGTTGTTGTTGTTGTTGTTGTTGTTGTTGTTGTTTTTGTTGTTTTTATTGTATTTGTTCTTATTGTTGTACTCTTTCTCAACCAAAGGTTAACTATTGAATAATTCGTGTGTTGATCTTTTTTGTTCTTCTTCTTCTCTTTCTTCTTCTTCTCCATTTTTTTTCTGTTGCTTTTAATGAAACGGTTGCCTTTGTTATTTAAATTCGATCATTGCAACTATACGCGCTGTCAGTCCTCTTTTCATTATAATTTTTTTTTTTTTTTATTACTACTGTTGTTGTTGGTATTGTGATGTTCACTTCATAGAGACAGATTTCATTTAGCAAGATCACTGTCACGTTCTTTTAAGTGAATACAGATTTTATATAATATACGTCCATACGTGAGTTTTTGTATGGCATTTATTTACACTTCCTTATTATGCTAATAAGTGTTAATAACATTCATAATGATGACCTTAAGCCATTGTCACTTTTAGTTTCTGTTGGTGATCTTTAACAGCAAAACAAAACAAAAAGAAAGATTTTTCTTTCATTTGAGTTTTTTTTTTCAAAAAGATTCCTCATACGTCCGGTTTGCCGTGTGGATGAGAGCGTTTGTGCTGTGCATTCTAATAATGGCATAAAAAAAGCAAAATACAACAAAAGTAACGGCCAGACAATGAACTTGTAGGAAGTAGTAGTTATGTAAAAGAAGGAAAACATTTGTCCATCCGTCCGTTCAAGTTGTTGCAACTTCTGATGTACTTTTCGAGCATCAGGTAGCACAAATAAAACTTTAGAGGCTACAAAAAGTGAACATATTCTTGTTTAGCATTATAATCTGAATATTGATATAGCCATGTCTGTCCGTGTTTCTGTCTATTATTGGCACATTTATAAATATTTACATTTACATATATTTATTTTATATAAATTTGTATGAAGACAGAGTGACAGACAAGTTTTTTTTTTCCAAATTTTAATAATAATCTAAAGTTGTTTGTGTTTTTTCTGCAAAAAGTTATTTGTGGTTGATACAAAAACATTGTTACAACTGGAAAACAACAATAACCACAACTTACCATATAACGCCAGGTAGCCGGCCGACACCTACTTACTAGTACTTTTGTAAAGTGTCTTTAATTTTAATACCGTCATTGTTTTCTAAGCATTTCTACTGATTTTTTGAAAAGGTAAACGTAGACATTTCTTTTGTATCATAACAGGAATTATTTTAATAACAACTCTTCAAAATCGTAAGAAAAGGTAGGAAAGAGAAAAACAACAACAGCAAAATGAACAACAATTGAAAACCTGACTAAGTGACTGTCCTGTCTGTACACTTGTATCTCTTAAATTATGAGTGGGTCTCTGTATGACAAAGAAACACACACCAAAAAAAAGAGCAACGCAGTCACTTAACAGCTGTCTGAGATTCATTTGAAAAAAAAAGACATCTATTTTGTTGTTGTTGTTATTGTTGTTGTTCTTGTTGTTGAGTACAAACAAAAAGTATCGAATTTCAAAGATTTTTACATTACAGGACATTTCATTTTCAATGAAATTAAGTGAAGAATGACGAGTACGTAGAAAATGAACAAAAATCCTTCAAAGAGCCCACGCATACCTTCACTTGCTACCTACTGCGTAATAAAGTGAAACACTTTACTTGAGGTATGTACGAATATTATAACAAACAAGAAATTTCTCATACTATGTAGAACAAAGCAAAAAAGCAAAAACAACAAAAAGGTTGAATAATGATACCTTCCTCCTGTTATGATTTTTTGTGTTTTCATAACGGCAACTTACCCAACGTTTACATAAATTTATGCATGTACGTACGTGTGTATCGTGTAACGGTACATATTTTGTTTAATTATCGGAAAACACTTCAAATGCAATTGTTTCCGGCTCTTGAAATATGTTTTGCATCATATATCGAATATGCAGCGAACAACCAATAATAACAACAACAACCAAATATATATATTTTTCATACAATATGTTAACACCCTGATTTTATAGTTTATGCGAGTATGAAATAAATATTGTCTGTACATCCACAGCCCACTGAAACAATTGTATAACTTAGCAAAGGAAGAAGAAACAAAGAGTTTAAGAAACAATCTGTGTTATAGTTATAAACTTTACCCTCTCCAATGGCAGCCACCATTTATCCAAATGTTAACATTTGTGTGAGCCATCACTAATCTAATCAAACTGGAGAATATATGAATGAATAAGAATTATGACAACACAACAATAGCAGCAGAAAATATAAACAAACAAAAACCATATTTTCTCATGCAGTTGCTGCTGCTGTTTAATACTAATATTTAGGCTGTTGTATATGCTGAATCTGTTTTTACACACACTTACTGCAACTTTTAAAGACTTTGCAGCTGTTATGAATAGTTGATGGGATACCATCATCATAATCATCACACATATTATTGTGTTCTTGATAATCATCATGGTAGAGTGTGTGTATAGTATGTTTGGCAGTCCGATTTCGGACCAATCATTTCATTTTGATACCGTTATCATTTTAATTAAACCAACAATCTCCTCTCCTTCCAAAACATTCTTCATATGCAAGAACGTACAGGAGTTAAGGAAGGAAATGAACGAGATTGAAGAAACAAAAAGATTATATGTATTAAAGGAACGGTTTGCTAAGGAGAGGAGATAAAAATAATATTCCCAAAGATTTCAGTTTCAAGTTTAAGAAAATTCCTAAAATGAAAAATTAAATAAACTTGAATTTATAAAATATGCAAAATTTCTAAATGTTGTAGAAATACTTACAGATTCATTCAATACCACTTGGCTTCAAAAATTATGCAATAATTGGTCTAGTTAAGTCAATAAGGACGAGGTATTACGAAGTATTAGTCTCTTCGTGAAAATCTGGCAAAGGGTTCTAAAAATGGTCCGATCGGATCTAAATTTGTTATGGCCAATTATTAAGCTAAATAACTATGCGTCAACAAATTTCGTCAAAAAGTATTAAGAATTGCAATTTTTTGCCATAAAAACACTTCCATTATAAAATAAACCTTATATGGGGAGCGGTTTTAAAAATAGTCCGACCGAATCGGACTATTTTCAATACAGTTCCTTTCTGAGCTAAAATCTGTCCTTGCACCAAATTCTATTAAAATATCTCAAAAAATGCTAGTAGTAGGTGGCGCACAAATGTACATGGACAGGCAAGTGGACAGATGGACATGATTGAATCGATGGAGAATTTGATTCCCAATCGATCGGTATAATCAAAAATGGGTGTAGCATTTAGGTTTAAGAGTTACAAACATTCACTCAAACTTAATATACATTATGCCACAAGTGATGCAGGGTAAAAAAAATTCTTTAGTAAAATGTAAGGCTGTCTGCTATGTGACACATTCAATCTTTCATTCAAATTTCAGCTCATTATGAAAAGATCTACAAGCGAGAACGTTCCAACAGCAGACAAACATTACTAGTTCACAAAGTTACTACTTCCACTCAGTTTTTGATGCTGATCATATAAAAAATTTATTTCGTTTTTTTAAATATTTTAACAAATGCTTTATGAAAGTAATGGATATACACTCATTAAGGCTTATAATCTTTACTTCCTATTCTTCTTATTCTTCTTCTTCTTCCTCTCCTTCTTCTTATTCTTTATGGGATTAAGAATATATAACATAATGACAAAGAATTATTGTTTGCCTTAAGCAGTGACAAAAAGATGCTTAGAAGATGAATACATTCTTCTTCTTCTTCTTCTTCTTCTTTTTAACTAAACAAGGTAGAGTGCAATTATTACAATAACTACACTTTTATAATGCTTTTAGGCATACTTATATGTTCTTTAAACTGTATACGTGTCCCACAAGAAAAGACAGACTGACTGACATTTCTTTTAGCAATTTAAAGAAGAAACCAATAATCATTTTAAATAAACGGTATGTGCATGGCGTCTTCATATCTCTATTACGAAATACTCTTTCAAAATGAGTTGGAAGTCTTAAAGAAACATAACCCCCATACAGACAAACTTCCCAATAGACAGACATGCGCATTTATTGTATTTGAAGGAATGGCTGACTTGTGCGTCATATGAGAATGTAATGTTGTTGGGATGTGTTAGTGTTTCTTCTATTGTTTTTTTGGTTTTTTTGGTTTTTGATTTTTTGTTTTTGATTTTTTGTTTTTGTTTTGTTGTTTACTGATCACGTCAACGTCGTGCGCGTAAAACTAACATTTAATAATCAAGTAAATACATAGACGCGACCAAGCCAAAGAGATGCTTTTATATGTGTATTGTAGAAGATGCAAACCAACCCAACCAGCCAACCAATCACCAGGCATTTAATCGTACACACAAGCGTTTGTGTATTTAATAAACATTTAGCAATAACAGCTATAACAACAATAACAATAACAATAACAATAACACAGCAACGTTTAGCCTTCCAATTAAATGGACAATTGAACAGCAATTTGTGTGTTATTTATGGGTGTGTGTGTATATGTGCTTTTTCAAATCAATTTCAATTTCAATTTCGATTTCGATTCGAAACGAATTTGAATTGCTGCACTGTTGATAACATACCAGTTGCTGTTGTGTGTAAATACTAGTTTAACTTATTCATGCATTACCATCACTTTAATAATAAGGACGGATGGAACGTATAATACAAGTGCAAATGTATATGATTCCAGGGAAATTGAAATTACTTTGAATTCTTCTGTTTTTCTTTTTATTATTCGTTGAATGTTATTGTTGCTGTTGTTGTTGTTGTTGTTTTCCTACATGGAATAGTAAGCAATGTTTTGAACAGCTATCGATACCAGTTATAGTTTAGTCTACAGCTCATTACAAGTACAAGTTAACTAACTAGCTGACTGGCTGACTGGCTGACTAGCTGACTGACTTATCTATCATTTGTTTTAACTTTCTCAGGAAATGTATGTTTAATAGATGTGTTTAAGTGTGTGTGTGTTTATATGGGTCTAATGAAATGTTTCTATTTAAGTAGAAAAAAGTTCTCTTGATATGTTTGTGTGTGTATGTATGTTACCGGTAATATGGTGGGAAAACTTTTTTTGCACAAGTGTTTTTATTTCATTTTTTTTATGTATGTGTGTGTGTGTGAGTGTGAGTGTGTGTATTTCCCCTGAACTATACGTAATTACAGATGTTAGCCAAATGGAAACATTTTGCGAAATTCAATTGCAAATAATAATATTTTGTTTTTTTTGTTGTTAAAAATAAATAAATAATTGAATTTAACTATTTGAGAATGTGGATGTGAATGTGAATGTGTCTATTAACAACTCTAACGAGATAACTTGACACAATTTTTTGTATTTTATGTGTTTTTTTGTTTTGTTTTCTGCTTAAACTAATAAAGATAAAATGGTTAAAGCTTCTGTTGCCGTTAACGAACACTAAAAATCTCTACTCGTACGAATTTTAAGGCTGTAAGCTTTTAAACTATGCATACGATTTTCTTCTCTATGGTAATTTTTTTCAAATTTTACACAACAGTTCAAATGTGGTGTTGTGGTGTAAAACGCCTCTGGGCGTTTTAATGGAATTAACATAAGACTTAAACATTTTAATTTTAATTAGATATAGAGCTGAATTGTAACAAGTTTGAGTCCAATCGCACGATTTTTACTATTTTGCCATATTTTTAACAAAGGCTTCGTTAAAAATTGACATATTTTGAGAAGATTTTTTTATAAAAATTTACAAAAATTTTAGTAATAATCGATAGTCGAACGATTTATGAAAATTTACAAAAATTTTAATAACAACCGATAGTCGAACGAAATGTTGCAGATTTAAGCTTAAACAAGCCACTATGACAGCTTCTCTGATGTTTCTAGATTACCATGAAAAGTGTCTTTCGAAACAGTATTTGAGAAAAGTGGCTCATTTTGATTCAATATATATGGCACACATAAAACTCTACACTCTTACAAATTTTAAGAATCTTTAATGTTAAACGAGGTTAAATATTTTCTTCTATGTTAATTTTTCGCAAAGCTACAACAGTTCAAACTATGTCATGTGGTAAAAAGCGTCACATGGCATCCCTAAAAGTCATTATATAGAAAAAAATCCACTATTCTTAATATTTTTCAATGAAACTGGGCACAATAATTGTATTTAGTATGAAGTTAAATTGTGACAAGTTTGAGTTAAATCAGATAACTTTTAGTTTAGAAACGTTGGCAATTTTTTGGAAACTTTTTTTTTTAAATTTATAAAAATTTTCATGGCAATCTATAGGAAATGGTGAAACGAATTGAATGGTGTATATTTCAGCTTGATCAGACCACTGTGACAGCTTCAAAGATGATTTGAAACGACCATTATCTGTTAAAGCATTTACTTAATATGAAGGCCGCACAAGAAAATCTCAGGTTTCAGGCTATACATTCCCCATCTATGCTATATATCGATACGAACATCCTAGACGATCTATATTCTTTGTTGTTTGAAAGGCTCTGCACTTCAAGATCTATTGTTTATTGCTGAAACAAATTCAAAATTCTATGATGAAATTTAAGATCAACCACTACAATGTAAAAGAAAGTTAGTTAAAATGCTTCTTCATTCATTTCTAACCACAATTTATTACATAAACCCTTAACTGATTAACTAACGAATACTAGTGTCCATCCGTCCTTCTATCTTAGCAAACCATTCCAGTCTAACACAATTAAGTTATTGCTTATATGAGGTTATAAATATATTATAAAACAATTAAAAAATTAATTTAAAAACTGCCCTTAAAATGTATCTTAAAAGCTCATTAGATGTATCCCATAAAGAAGAACTTTTGAAAAAAGTGAAACGAATAAATTTTGCATCAAATATCTTTAAAAAAATACAAGTTTCAATAAATTCTAAATAATCTGTATGTATGTATGTATGTATGTATGTATTACTCAATTATATGATTTTCTTGATTATACAAAGAACTCTTAACTGTACCAAGTGATATCAACTGTATGCGTATAAAGTGAGTTTAGATGAATTTAGTGATAACAACCAAACTATATATTACTTCGGTCATATATATACATGTGTATGTGTGTAACACAGTAAACCTTAAGTTATGGCTTTTTCTGCTACAAGTTAATGCATTAAAACATTAAACATTGTTATGATTGTATGTTGAAGAAAAGCTGTGCCAGTAAAGTTGGTTGGTTGTGTGTTGTGTGCAATTGTACACTACAGACTTAAACCGGTTTCTTTAAAGTAACGATATGTCAGTCTGTCCATTAGTCTGTATATCTGTCTTTCTGTCCGCCTAAATAAGCTCTAATGTACAAAATTGGCAGATTTTAAATCTATATAAAGTATGTATAAATGTATGTGTGTTTGTGTACATGTATGTTGGTGTTGGTAAGGCAAGTGTTTCAGTATAGGTTTTCTGTCATGCTCTCTCTCTCTTGCTCTCTATTTATATGTTTTTTGTTTTGTTTTGTTTTGTTATCTTTCTTAGTTGGTTTTCGTTGGGCTTGTGAGAGTTGCATCAACACTACGACAACAACAGCAAAAGATGTTTTTAAATAAAACACAAATTTTCTCACACACTCAAGGCAAAAAAAGCGTAAAAGTGGAAAAGTAATAAACAAACATGATATGAAGATACAAACAAACGCAACATAAGCCAGCTAAGCAAGCCGAACTCATGCCCTGTTACAAAAAAAAAAACTATATTGCACTGTAAAGAAAGCAACAACAACAATATGCTATTGAACTACTTTACAGCGAAACAAAATAAAGGACGGATAGACAGACAAACACTAATACTAATACAGCTATCATATCATTATAAAATAATCTGTTTGCAATTTTTCAAACTTTACTGTAGAAATAGAAGCCAACATGTAATATGTGTGCATGCGTGTTTATAAGGAGAAAAAATATGTATAAAACTAATAATAACAACAATAATAGCAGAGCGTGTATTTTATTGCGTGCAAGCACACACACACACACGAAAAATTGGAAGAAAAAACAACAACAAAAAAAACAGTCTGAGATATTTCGGTTTTTACTTTTCCTTTTGTCAATGAAAACAATATGAAGACAAACTCTGAACCGAAAAACAGTAAGAAGAAGCATTTATTGTGCTCGCACGCATACTCGCACACAGTTACAACATTACTTATTAATACTCCTTCAAGAAAAACGAAGCAAAACAAAAAAAAAACAAAAAATATTTAATAAAAAGTACTTTAGATTATTAAACTACCAAAGTAGTAAGAAAAACAACAACAACAACAACAACAACAAACAATAATATTAACAACAAATAAAGAAAACAAGAACACGTTTTATGTTAAAGAACTGCAGGTGATGCTTGAAAAATACTCCTTAACCTTGTCATGAATAATATATCGAGAGTACTAACTTACTAACAAACAAACAAACACAATGTAATCTACAACTACAAATATATATATATAGACAAGCACTTGTTTCTTATAATAAAACATTTAGCACACCGTGGTTGGATATCACATCACTGGCTCTGGCTCTGGCTCTGGCTCTTAATGTTTGCATTTAGTTATACTGTTATAGTATGTTTGTCTGTCTGTCCGTCAGGGTGGTTTAATTAAAATGCAGGTGTTTAATAACCCAGCAGAGTATGCTGGTATGTAATTATAACTAAACATTTAATAATTATTCTTAAATTTATTTATTTTTCAAAAATCAAGATTTTTTTCGTTTCATTTTTTCTTAATCGTAAATTCTCTTAAAAGCATTTCAGTTAAGCAGTTCATTTGTAGAACCAAAGTGTTGCTATTTATTAATTCTCTTTTTTTTTGCTTCATATGTATTTCAATATCTTGGTTGCGATCGTTTATTTGTGAAATTTCATTTGATAAGCATTTTTTTATGATATTGTAGCTCTTTGTTTAATTTTGTTTTTTTTTTTTTTTTATATAAATTTCATAAACAATTTACGTTAAAGGGTTTTTTTTTGCTATTTTTTTTTTATTGCAAACGTCAACAATTCTGTTTACAAGATAATAATAATTTATTATTGTAATTCTATATAATTCTGAAAAGCGATAAATATTGACAATAGGACAAGTGACATGAATAATTAGTTGTTGACAAGGGGAAAGAAAACCTGAAAGTCTGAACAGAGTACGTTGACTAAGAGAAGGCTTTAAATCTTACAAATTTATATAAAACTTTCACCTTTTCCTAGTCCGAGAGTTGAATGGTTTTTAAAGATCGAAGCTTGGGGAAAAACATCTATAGGGCATGCAGAGGGCCCATCCTACCACCCCACACAAATAGAATTGACTTTGAAACTCCCCCGCCTGCGGTAATTGAACCGAGGGAACTAAACCTAGGTCATCATCATCTACCATTAGAGACTACAGTGTTATGTCTTCGGCTAATACGTGGAGCTGTAGTTAATAAGTTAACCGCTTTAGATTAAATTTAATCGAAAAGAAAGGTAAAACAAAACTCAATTTAAAGAAGCCCTCCATCACCTCCTTCTCAATGGGCGTGGCATAAACCACGCTTAATTGTTTAAGGTTTTCTGAATAGTTTATATATTAAACGTTAACATACAAGTCGAATTTTTTTACCAACTATAGTTTCTTGTAAATTGTAGGCGTGTCTGTTATTCAATCGCTCCTATTCTTAGAACACCTATGAAAGTGTATCGAATTTTGACTTCGTAGGCCTTTTTTTTGGCTACAATATAGTTTTTTATTGATTGTGGGCGTGGCTTTCATTCAATTTTGCCCAATTTAAATAGTGATCTACAAAGTAGAAGTAAATTTCAGCTAAATGTCTCAAAATTTACGCTCGTGAGAATAACAACACCAGACAGATGTACGGACACACGGACAAACATTATTAGATCGAGATTTTCAAGCTGAACAAGAATATATATTTGATCTAAAACGCCTCTCTTTATGTGTTGTAAACGGAAAAGCAATCTAAGTATACCTAATACTTATATAGAAGATATAAAAATATTTAGTTCGAAAATTTTATTAAGAATGAATACCGAAAAGTCCTTTCACGTAATATGCATAAAGTTTAGACCGAATTGTAAATACTCTTCACACTTGTACGTGAACTGTAGGCGTGGCATGTACATAATAGCTACACAATTCTAAAGGCGCGACACATTTTATCTCAATATGCATCAAAGCAAGATTGTTTTTTACTGTAGAGTTGTCCATTATTCGATTGGGTTTATTTTCGAATCGTTAAGAAATCGATTACTTAAAATTATAATTAATATCCATTTAGTAGTTTTCTGTTGCCTCTGTAAGAGTGTTTTTACAATTGTGGGCGTGGCTGTTAGCCGATTTATCAAGTTACGTTCAAACCTTCTGTACAGAAATCAATTTTTAACGCCTCCTTCTTTCTTATGTATAACTTAAAGAATATAAAAATTAAAATACTTTGATATATTGCTCGCTTCTTTATTTGCTACATAAGTCTGAATTTATTCTTCTTTTAAGAATATTTTGAATATAAAATCGTTCAAAACTTAACAAGAATTGTTTTTAAGAGAGACGTGCCCAGCCAAAAGATCGCAAGTATAACTTAACACCAACAATTATGCAAAGACCATCTTTTCATTATGTTTCCTTCATTCACTTACGAAAACCTACAATACATTTTTGTTCCTTCTAGTTAATCTCAGCTCTCAATTTCAGCTTAATAAAAACAAACAAATTATAATTATTTTTTTGTTTGTTTTGTTTTGTTTTTGTAGCATTTGTAAACTCAAACATGTATAAAATTTTCATAAAAGATTTCTTTAGAATTCCAACCCAAAGGAATGAATGAAATTTTGTTTTGAAGTTACGCAAGAAGGAACATTCATTCAACGAAAAGGACATTTACAATAAGATTTTATGTATTTAGAGACATAAAATGCACAATCATCTCTTGTATCATATTATTCAGATGTCTTTTAGTCTGATCTTTTTTTCGATTATATATCTTTTTTTTTTTTAAATTCTAACCTTAGATTTGTTTGTCTGGTTTATGGAGTAAAAGCAAAAGGAGTTCTCAGGTGATACCAGGTATATATTGTATGTAAAATAAGTTGATTTTGTGTTTTTAATGTTATTGTTGGTTGTTGTTGTTGTTGTTATTATTCATGTGGGCAGACTTTGGCAGGTAGTTGTTTTTCTGAAAGGTTTTTAGTAGTACTGGTGATGGTGATGATGGTGGTGGTGGTGGTTGTTCTTCTCTTCTACCATACTTCAACTCAATTCCATGCTATCCATGGGAATTCATAATGAAAACCTGTTTTTAGTTTTGTTTTTCGTTTCGTTTCTTTATGATTTTTTCTGTTATCTTTTTTGTAGTGAGTTGAAGAGGGTGTTTTATGAATTATAAACAAAGAACGAGCAGATGTATTCTCCATGGAATTGTAATGATTTCTTATGGTTTTTGAGAAAGAATTGTTAAGTTTTAACCAGAGCCAAGTACGTATATGTTGAAAGAATATTGTGTAAGAACGTGGTTGTGATATATAACATAATTCATTAAAACGGTTGGAACTGAATTTATATAAAAAATTTAACAAGTTTCCCCCAAAGTTGACTATCCGCCACTTAACCATCATCTATCAACTAGAACGAGGCACTGGAAACAGCTCAAAGTATGTATTTATTCTTGTTGAGTATACAATGAATGATCGAAGATATATTTGTCTCTAAATATATAAAATGTCCAAGTGTCCGTACGTCCATTTATATTCGGCAATCTCACGATTATTGAAATTATATTTTTTTGGACTTTTTTTTAAGTACCATGCCCACATCTGTTATCTGTTACAAAAATTCAACCATAAGTAAATAATTTAGTATAAATTTACAAGGTTTTTAACTTCTTTTTAAAAATTTGACATATTTTTTATACATAAGTTGTAAAGAAAGAAGAAAAATCGTACCTTTTGTGTCGCCATGATCTACATAACCGGAATTGAGGCTAGCGTTGATTAAAGTGCCATGCATCCAACAAATGATTACAAATAATCCCAAGTTATTCAAGTGCAACATATTGATCGATTATTAAAAGATAATTACTTTAATTCTTACTTTTTTCTTGCAAGTGTTTGAAATTTGTATTCACACAATTTTCTCTTACAATTATAATTATTTTTTTATATTATTAATAAAATCATTTTTTTTTTCTTGTTACTTTTTATAACAAAAAGCATTCAATGTTATGTTCTGTTTTTTTTTTTTTTTGTTTGTCTTTGCTATAATTATACACACAAAGAAAAAGTTTATTAACTTGATTTCTTGACAATAATCACTGAAGCGTTATAAAAGCGTACTTTTTTTAGTGAGAGTAAGTGCAATAAAGCGCAACATGATGGTGATGGACAGACGTTATAAACATGCATAAACATGCACTGTCAAATGACAAACGATTACAAGTTTAGTTCAAATTATTTTTCATGTTGTTAAAAAAAAAAAATTTTTTTTTTTTTTTTGCCAATTTCCTTTATGACAACAATTATGTAAATTTTTGGTGAAAAAAAAAAAAAACAAAAAAATGTTTAAGAAAAAGTTGTTTGTTGCTTTTCTTCTTCTTGTGAATTAAATGTTAAAAAAAAAAAATCCTTGCTGTGAGAAGATGTTGTTATTGTTGCAATATAATGACAAATGTTGCATACAAGTACGTAAAGTTTGTTGTTGTTGTTGTTGTTGTTGTTATTTTACAATACACAAATAACTGGTTTTCTTTAGGGCTTACAAGCACTTGCTGTGTGGATTATATTCATATATTAAGTTGAAGAGTGTTACTGGGAAATTTTTGTTATTTTTTTTTTAATAATTATTTATTAAAAATTCATAAATTCTGTTTTAGTGGGAATTAACTTTAAATGAAACAACAAAATATTATAGCAAAATATTTATATTGTTGTAATAAAGTTAATTTATTCTTATATAAATAATAGATTTTATTAAATAAACTATGTTATGATTTTTTTCATTTATTTGTTTTATTGATTATCAATAATTACATAAATTATTTTCTTATTCCACAAAATTTCACAAATATTGATGAATATTAAAAGAATTTCAAAGAATTGAATTTTATATAAATATTTAACACATTTATACGCTTAACGAGAGACACAACTAAACGCTTTAATATCATTTCCACGACTGATCGTTATTCATAATAAACTAAAAGTAAGGAGCTTGATGTATTAACAATGAGCATGAACATGAACAACGGCACTGTGTGCTTGCTCTCTAATGGAGTAAACAATATTTGGGAAATTTTCATTATAAAAACACAAAGTCTCTCTTGAAGTATATGTCTGATCAACTTGACATTTTTTAATGAGAGTTTTTATAGTTTAAGGGATAGTCTAAAAATAATTATTATGGTAAAAATATAACTAGAGTCTCGTACTCTTACTGTGAGGTTGTCTTTTAACTAAAGATACTTTAGTGTCACATACTTTTAGGCGTAAATTTATTACAAAAATATCAAATGAAAATTCTGTTATTACTTACTTTATAAAATGTTCTTATGTTAGAATGGCATGGACTAAGCCAAATCCAAAATTCATCCTTGAGTAAAAAATTCCGTTTGCATAGTGTATTGAAATATTTTATAAATCTTTATAAAAACTAATCATATATGTACAATCTTTATCCTATTATTTTACACATAATTTTCCTTTCTTTAATATGTCACTATTTATATACGAATCGTATTGAATGAACTGTTGTCCAAAAGTATTAAAGACAATAGAAATAGTTTTAAGAATGTGGACTTGCACCAATTCCCTTACCAACGACTTATATAAGTGTGTACAAATATTGATAATTAAGAATGTTTTCAGTCCATCCACTCAAAAAGCTAAGTGCAGGGGTTACAAATGTATCCCAAACTTCTTGTATAATATCCCCGACAAAACTAGGTTCCACTGAAATTTTTGTTCCCTTTTCTTCACTATTAGCATCATTGCTCTCGCCATTGTTATCATCATCAATGTAACCATCGTCTGCATCATTACTATTAGTTTCATTGAGATATCTAATCGGAATGCCTGGACCAAAGCCTCTATCACCCAATGGAATAATTGTAACCGATACAACTACATTTTCATCAGCAACTGTAAAATCATCATGATCAAAAGTATATGTAACTTCTTCTTCTACCAAAGAGTTGCTTTCGGTATTCCCATTTTTAGCATCTCTGTCATAGCCTTCTTCTGCATTCAAAGCACTCGAATTTTCATGATTTAATGAAGCAGTAACTACGGTATTAGCAATTAAGCAAAATAAAAGCATTTTATTACACTTCATATTAACTTTTTTATACTTCTGTAACAAGACGATATTAATTCGATTAAAAACTTGTTATGAAACAACTTTTTTAACGTCTTTTATTTACCCTTTCTAAAGGTATTTAAATAAGTAAATATTTTTCAATATATCGCATAAATATAAAACTGTTTTTTGCACAAATAAAAATATGTACGAAACAATTAACTCAAAGTTTGTTTAACGATACAACAAAAACCGTGGGTGGGGAACCTTTTTCATCATAAAGGGCACATTTAAATTATAAAGTAGCAAACGAGACCGTAAAAGGTTTATTTATACCCTCCACTAGAGATGGAAAGTATACTAAGTTTGTCATTCCATTTACAACGAACAGGATGACAAATCAAAAACCCTACAAAGTATATACTTTCCTGATTAGCTTCAAAAACTAAAACAATCTAGACATGTATGTTCCACTGTGACACCGTCTGTAATGATTTTAATCATAAAAAGCGTCCTTTGAAACATTATCAGAGAAAAGCGGCTCATTATAGCTCTAAATGTATTACACACAAATTATAAGAATGTAAGCTTTCAAACGACGTAAGCAAATTTCCTCCACTTTCAGTTGTCGCACTGTTACAACAGTTCAAACTTTTGCTGTGGTGAAAAATATGACCTTTTTACCAATGGATGCCACATTTAAATTATTAAGTACATAAAGAAGAGAGTAAATATTTAATATTTAATATTTTATTGTTGGAATTTTTACTTATACACCTTATTACGTAAATGTTGTACAAGAAACTCTCAAATGTCGAATGCGAACAGGGTGCTGTACGTTCCCCACTTTTATTTTATAAAAAAAATAGTAATTTTTGGAAAAAAAATTATTTCTAAAAACAAAATTATAACTCAAAGTAAATCCACAATAAAGATTACAAAAAAAAAAAATAAGTTACAAATTTATGCAACTGGGGAAATAGGTTTATCCGGCGTTGTTTTAGAATCCTTTTTACCTCCTATAAAATTTATAGCAGTTTGCCCAATTTGACCAATGATTTCTACAACAGGTTTTATTATTTTCTTTCCAGTTTCAATTAATGCTTCAAGTCTCTTTTTCTTTTTGTTTTCACTTTTTGACCCTTCATTGTTATTTCCACCAGAAGGAACTAAACCTTCAGTAGTTGGGAGTGAAGGTTCTTAAATTGAAATAATTTCCTCACTCATGATCGCTTTATAAATTACAAGTTGAATACTTACTGCTCATTCCATCTGCCCCGCTTTTTACAGATTCCCCTATCTGACCACTGCCTCCCCCTATCTGACCACTGCCTCCTCCGTTAAGAGTTTCTTCAACTCCAGCTATAATGTTGTTTATACAACCATCATACAGAGAATTTAAAGAAATTAATTTCCTCGCTTTTAAATGCTTCATTTATCACAAGATGAATACTTACTTTGATCTCCTTTTCCATCACTTACTACAGATTCCCTTATCTTATCAATGCCACTTTCTTCAGTAACTTGTTCAATTTCAGCTTTGATATTGTTTACACAATATACCACAAGTAATAAAAGCAGAGTTTTACTGTATTTCATTCTTTTTTTTATTATTACTTATCACCTGGCCTAAATGATCGGTAATTAACCAAGAAATTCAACTGAAGTCCGTTCTTATAAGGACACGATATAAATAATTGTTTACAATGATTACATGTTTACAACATTTTTCAATATTTTACTGTTAGCATATCATTTACATAATAAATAAAAACCTTTGTTGGGCATAGGACAAATCTTAGATACCCTCCAAGCTTTACACCACCTGTGAACACTTCATTTTTATGGTCAAATTCGACATGTTTTTTTGTAAATTGTAGGTGCATCCCGAAACGCCCATTTTTAACTGGTTATTAGATAGGTAATATTAATGAATTGGTGGACAACCGCACTGCGACCTGAAAAGGTCTATTTGATATAACGATCTCTGTCTCTACTAATGCAAGAACAACCTAAAAATGGGCCCAAATTTTGAATGTTCTATAATACACTCTTTCTTTGTTACCATTTTGAAGTTACATCTCTGAAGAGAAAAGTCTTTTAAGTACATCTACCGTGACGATCTTACTCTAATGGAAAGAATTTAATCTATCAGAGGAACCAGCGGAAGTCGATCTCTTTTCTTAGGAACTCGAGTATTACGCCATCGACTAGGGCGACTCAAGACGTTGACGATGACTCTTGCAACTGTTAAGGAAGTATTTACTAATAAATACATGAAAAAACCAACTGAACAAATATTTTTTTATAAATTTATGTATAATCAATATTGCTAAGACAATAAAAAATTCTTCGATGGACTATTGGCTTTTTTGCATAAGAATTTCTTTTATTCTCATTAAAAGATGTTTGTACTCTAGGAAAATTGCTTCAAAATTATAAAATAAAAACACTTTTATTAATTTGAATTAAGATTTTCTTTATTATTTGAATAATGTAAAACGAATGGCAGCTTTAATTGGATTCACAATTTTCTGTATTAGAGTTCTTGCTAAATTTGATATGTTTTCACGTGGAAAAGAAGACGCGGTATTGTTTTTAATGGGTTTAGAATTATGAGGTGGGACAGGTGTGGTTTTATCAGTTTCTTTATTTTCTGCAGAGTCAAGAGGTTTAGATGGGCTGGAGGGAGTAGGCTTTGCTATAACCTTTTCAATAGGAGTTGAAGTTGCTATCACATCATCAGTTTCACTTTGATCAGGGGTTATAATTGTATCTGTTGCACCAACCGGATACCTTGAATGACCTTCTTCTTGTTGTTGTTCAAGAACTTCACTTTGATCGGTTCCACTCACCGCTTTGGCACCACTTAGTTTTTCTCCAACAGAATCTACAGAACTTTCGTCCACTTGTCTCTTTTCTTCAATATCCACTTTATTCGAACTCTCGCTGTCACTACCATTAAGTGGTAACGTGCCAATTAATGGTGTAGGCTCCTGCAATATTGTTGCTTCAGCTGTTGATGTTTCTACATCAGTTTCATTTTTTTCAACAAAGAATTTTCTGTTCTGCTCTTCTACAGTTGTTGACGTAGTTTCATTGCTCAATATTGACGTAGTTTCATTGCTCAATAATTGTGATCCTTCTCCTAATAAGCTATTTTGTTCAGATTCTTGATTCTCATCAATTACATTATGATCAGTTTGATTTTGTTGATTCTTAAATTTGTCCAATGTGGAGTTTTCAAAGTTTTCTTCAGACATGTTATCATTTATTGTTGTTAGAGGTGTTTTACCAGACCCATGTTCATCTGACTCCACAGTTGCATTATTTATAGTTGCGCCATGAGGCGTTGCAGGTTTTGTTTCGTTTTCTTGGACACCAATTTCATTACTCAAAGCTGCGGGCTTTCCATTTATCCCACTTTCAGTTATACTGTTATCAGAAAGCTCTTCATCTGGTGTAGCTTTATCATTTTCTTCTTTCTTATCACTTTTATTCTCTTTGAGAAGGTTTTCTTCACCAATAAGCCCGCCTTCAGTTGCAGGAGTTATTTGATCTTCAAGTGACGTTTTATTATTGTCTCTGTCGCTAGCTTTCTGTTTGTCTTTTTCTTCATCTCTTACTGCAATTTCATTAGTAGTTGATGTATCATTACTTTGTTTTTCCTGTTCATTTAACTCTAATCTATTTTCTTCTGTAACTAAAGGCATGCTACCGTTTTCTAATGGCCCTAAAGATTGCGGATCTAGTGCATTTTTATCAGTTGAGCCAATGTCACTTGCACTAGCACTAGCAGGTTCTGTAGATACATTTGCTTGAGTGGTTGGGATACTGGTATCAGAATCGTTACTTTCAGGTGACTCATCTGTAATTAGTGATTCTCTGCTTGGAGGAATAGTATCACTTGTGGCAGTACCATTATCATCCACTGCATTATAATCATTACTCCCAGGTAATCTATCTGGAAATAGTGGTTCTTCTTTCTTATCACCTTTAGCGTCTTCAGAAAGTTTTCCACCATCAATGTCACTTATTGTATTAGCACTAGCAGGTTTTGTAGATACTACATTTGCTTGAGCAGTTGAGTTGGTTGTATTAGAATCATTACCTCCAGATGATACATCTGAAATTAGTGGTTCTCTGGTTGGAGGAATAGTATCACTTGTAGTAGAACCATCATCATCAATTTCTTTTGTAGTTGTTTCATTTGATTTGGGTAACAAGTTATTTTGCCCAGCAGTTTCATTAATTTTATCAGTATTGGATATCGTTTGAATATCATTTGAGGGTTGTTCTGTTCCCTCTTGCTGAATTGAAATTGAATTAGTTTCACTTGCCCTTGATTTCGAACCCGCTTCAGCAACTTCTTTATCTTTTTCTGCACTAACTTTGCTTTGATCGCCTTCAGCAAGTTTTTTACTATCATTATCTTTCTCTTCTTCTATGACTGTCACGTTTTCAGGAATCTTATTTTCTAATTTGTTAGATCCTGAATCTTGAGGCAGTTTCCTCTCTTTTACTTGCTCAACACTATTTTGTTTTTCATCTCTTTCTGTTTGTGATAAAGTATCTGTTCTTTTACTATCTCCCCAAATTGATTGTTCTGCACTGCCTTCTAAAGGTGCTTCATCTATAAAATTCTGTTGTTCTTCAGTTTCATTACTGTTTTGTGCTTTTCCGCCATGGATAGCCGGTACTTTTCCTTCACTGGGTGATGTTTCTGTTGTTATTTTATCATTTGAATCATGTTTTTCCTTAACATCTTCTATTTTATTACTCAAATCTGGGTGGTCTTCCTCATTACCGAAATTACCAAATAACCATTCATGGTTATCATTCGAATAATAATCGTAATTAATGTATTTACATTGAACATTGGTGATTAAATAAAGGAAAACCATTAAAGACTTTAACAAATTCGTTTTCATTTTTAGTTGCAGCAAATACTTGATTATGATTAAATGAATAATTAATTAATATTCAACAACTTTGTGCAACTTATGTTTTTCACTATTTATAGGTGTTCTGAAAGAAGGTTAAATAAATTACATAATGCTTAAGAAGTGGGCATAATAACCTATTAATTTAACAGGTTATTAGTTGGTTTATAAACTATGTTAATAAAATTCAGTTAAACAAACTTCTTTAAAAAATAAGTAATAAATTCATTTAAGTACAAATTATTTATTTATTTTCTTTTTATTTTCATTTTCTTTATATTTTGGATTTATTTTAAATTTTTACAGGTTTTTTTCATTTCACATTTCAAAGTTTTTGTAGGGTTTAAAGTTGGACCACTTTTATGCAATAAAACGTTTACTCTCTATAATAAATAAAATTTCTCCCTCAAACAGCTAATTAAATATATACTTTCTATCATGAAAGCTGTCTATCAAGTGCAGTTGAATAGAATAAACACCCATGAGAATGACAATTTTTCCATAACAGAGGGTCAGCGCGCGTTAAGTCGGTGCGCTAAGCCGAACTAAGGCACACTTGATTGATACATTTTATATTAAATACAATATTTATATGTTTATATTTATTATTATTATATTTATAAACAGAGTTTAAGTATTTCCCTTTTACACTGTAAATCTGATAACTTATAACTTTATATAACAAAGTAACTTCTTAGTAAAAACATAGATTAAATATTAAGCTTACCTTTGTGACATGGACGTTCCCATTTATAATTAAATTGTATAATTTTTATGAGTTAATCATTATATTCATTTTTCATTTGTTATATTTTTCTACGAAATCGGGGCAAAATTTTACAACAGACAACAATTCATTTCAGTTAGTAATTACTACCTAGGGTTCTATACATTATTATTGATCAAACCTATTTTATGAACAATATATCGAATATAATACTTCATAATATGGTACAATTTTCTGTTAATTCAGTATATATTCTAATATTTTACAAAGGTGATTCTAAAACGACGACCATTTTGATCCATGAGATAGTCTACTGGAAAACCGTCCACTGAGGAATGGTCGCCGCTTTGAACCGGATTTTCTTCTACTGGATAACCGTCCATAAGTGGATGACCGTGTGGAACTGGATAACCATCTAGAACTGGATGGTCGTCTGGAACTGGATAACCATCTAGAACTGGATAACCGTCTGGAACTGGATGACCCTCTGGAACTGGATAACCGTCTAGAACTGGATAAACCCCATCACCTTCTTGCAGTGGAAAACCAACAATATAATTGTTCTTTAATAAATTATTATCGGAAAAGTCATGAAATAAAGGATAAGAAAACTCGTAGACACCCTAAGAAGAAGAAACTCATAGATGTGTTTTCTTATCCTTTATTTCAGTCTTTAAAATTTAAGTGTTCCTGTTGGATCAGGCCAGTACCAGTACCTTTTTGGTGTGCTTCTAGCACATCTTTAAGATTCATTTCAATTGGCACTTGAAAACGCGTTGTACCCGTTGGATCCGGTTTAGCCCCAACACCTTTTATACTCAAATCATCATCATTCATTTTATTACTCTTAAAAATGTAGGTTCCATTATCCTTTAACACTTTTATAAGACTTTGCATTAAGTCCTCTAAACTATCTCCGCCGAATTTTACAAAAGCTTCCAAAGGATTTTTAATTTCATTTTCAGCGGAGCTCAACGGTTTTCCATTAACCATCGCAATCATAAGATAAGAAGTTAAAAGGATAATAACGGTTGTATAGTTCATTTTTGCGCCTGTTTTTAAGAAACTTTTCGATAACTTTGATGAAACAAACGCTTTCCGTGTTGCTTTTTATAGAAAATTTAAAGTTTAATTAAAACAACTTATGCAACACTTTGTCAATAAAATATTGTAATTCTGTGTATTTGAATTTATACAAATTGTGCTTAATTAATTTCTATTGAAATGTTTAAGAGCCGGTTAAAAACTAATATTTGTGTAGAAATGTAGGAAAAAATTAAAAAATATATTTGGTCTACACAAAATTTTAGCACAAAATAAGTAAAAAAACTAAATTTTGGACCGAATCTTAAATACCCTCCACGTCTAAACAGTGGGCGCGATAGATGCATTATTACACACTCTAATAGTGTACGTATTACGTAGCAGCTTGCAAGTTGAGTATTAAACTGAATAAGAACTTTTTTGTACAAAGTGGGCGTGTCTGTTATACGTTGGCACATCTATGAAAGGGATAACCATAAATATGTGCACCAAATTTCAAGTTCATAGGTCAATTTTTGTGGCAGATATATAGGCACTTGTCGATTGTGGGCGTGGCTCTTATACAATACATGGGTCATAAAGGAAATCATCCTCTTCATTGTCTACTTATTGATTATAGTTTTCCCATTTTTTCACTTCTGTCTTTCTGTTCTTCTGTCAGTAAAGACTCACCATTTACTGGTTTATTGGGAGAAACGTTTTCCTCTTCATTTGGTCAATCTGATATGTTGAAAAGAACGCGGGTCCATCATAACACGAATTATCATTAAAATTCACGATTTATAAATAATATATAATTTAAATTCTTTATTTGCTGAAAGATTTTTGGGTTTTGTCAAGGTATATACAATTTTGAAAATGTTCGAGTACTTTAATAACAAACGGGCGGGAATAGGCCTTCAAAATTATATATTACAACAACTATCTACATATTTCAAATAAAACACTTTTGAATTTTGAACTCAATTTTAAAATCAAACTTTTCAGTGATGGCATCAGTCTTACTAAATACAAACATTGGTTACTTCTTTTTAATAATCATGATTTATATTGATTGTGTATAAGATTTTTGTGTAAACAATTATTATTCTCTAAGGGGATAAGGCCGACGAGGTCCTCCGCCATAAGCAGCATTATCTCTATCACCACCTGGAGCTGCAGGAGTTGTTGCTTGGGCACCGGCACTCGGAACACCCCGTTGACTGCCAACATAGTTTTCATTATGGCTTTCGTTACTAATACCACTTACTACAACGTTCCATACTTTAAACATATTATCGGCAGTAACTCTTAAAAGGACATATAGTGGATTTTGTTCACCTTGAACATTGTTAATAATCAGATACATTCCCAATAATGCAATTACTATTGTATATTTCATTTTCGTTTCTTTGGCTACTCCTGCAATGCAGTCTCTTAGGTTAAACCAAGTACACTAAATTCGGATCACATTATAAATATGTTTTATAGGGAAATGAGCGCATCTCTTATATAACTTAGTATGTAGTGTAAAAAAACTAATTGATATTTCAATCGATATCTTATTAGTTAATTAGCGCCTATTCATAATTTCAGAATTGTTTGCAACATCAATTTCATCAGAATACTTCATCTCACAACACATTATTCTCATTTTGTCACCGGTGCCAGTCCTCTGCTTTTTGATCCACTCTTTCAGGTTATATTCTCAACTGATGCTTCGCTATTATCCGAATCATTCTAGTTATGGTTAAATGGTCCTCCTCTTCTGTTTCATTGTCAGTACTTGCATAATTTGCAGAAATAACATTTCTTTCTTCATTTTTCCCTCCAATTTGATTATCATCTGTTGGACTGTCTTCCTCCAGTATTGGGTCTAATATTTCTGTGAAACTCATCATTTTATTCTATGTTCGTTCAATAAAGGCCAACTAAATTTATACTTAAAAAAGAAAAACAATGGAAAATAAATAAACAAATTAATACGTCAATAACACCCACAGCGTATGCGGAATTAAATTATGTACGTACTATGTCGAACAGACTATATTTGTGCAGTTGTTTATTACACAACTTATATAAGACTTTACATGACAGCTACAGTTATCATATCATAGTTTGAATGTGTACATAATATGTGTCCATTGTGATTGGTGATGAGGGTTTACTAAGTTTGTTCTTCCGTTTGCAGCACTCAGAAGGAGGCGTTAGAGACCCTATTCATGATCAGAGTCAAAAACTAAGTCGATTTAGACATGTATGTCCGTGTGTCCGTATGTCTGTCTGTTGTTGGCATTCTCACGGGTGTAAATTTTCAGATATTAAACTTTTAGTTTTTGCACGCAGATCGCTATTTAAAATGGGCAAAATCGGTCAAGAGCCACGCCCACAATTGACAAAAATCTATTTAACTGGCACAAAAAATAAGCTATAAACTTGAAATTTTGGTATATATATCTATATACATATTAGCTTCATCGATGAGCCTAAAATGGGTGTGGTCGGATAACAGACACGCCTACAATAAACAAAAATCTTTATATCTGCCATAAAAGTTAACCTAGGAACTTGAAATTTGGTACGCGTGTACATAGTTATCCCATCCACTGATGTGCCAAAAATATGCGTGGTCGGACGCGCCTACAATTTACAAAAAACCAGAACTTCAAACTCAAAGTTTGTGTCACGTGAAACCTTTTTCAAATCTATCAAGTTATCTTCCCTAAAGCACACTTTATTCTATTCCTCTCATAAAACACTTTGGTACATATGAGTAGGAATAAGATTAGGGGAAGTAAAATTCCATTAACTCGGAACTAACCATATATAATTTTTTCAATTAAAACACATTATTTAAAAATTTTCTTCCCAAACGTTTATTATATTACTTTATAAGGAAATTAAACGGCCAACCATTATGTTTTTTTGTTACCGCCGCCATCTGCATTCGTAGCATAGCGATGACTGCCCACATAGTTTTCATTGTGACTTTCATTTTTTATAAATCCCAAAAAGAAATCAAAAAGTTTATACATATTTTCGGCAGCAATGTCCATTATTGAGATGTTTGGTTTTTTAGGTTTATTTTCAGCTTTTTCTGTACCATTTAAACTGTTAACAGTAACCATTAGGCAGGTTAATAATATTAATAGAAACGTTGTTTTATAGTTCATGTTGTGATGTGTTATCCCATAGAATTTTTAATCAACATTAAATTGCCTAATGATGTTGTCAAATCAATTTATATCAATTTGAAAAATGCCTATTAATTCTACAATCGTTAATTAGCAACTATTTATATTTTGCAAACACTTGGGGTAAATATAATTTATGATGTTTTAATGAGATGTGATGCGTGACCTATTTTTCATTCATATCAAATATTCTATTTTCCTATTACACAGGGCCAAGAATTTAATAATTACGGTAGGCTGCTAGATAATTAAGGCTTTAAAGTAAAATTGGAAATGTTTTAATTTCAAAATGGCGCCTGCGAATCTCTAGGATCAGGTATTTACTTCTTTTTGTATTATTTTTTAATTTAAAGTCTTATACACACATAATTACATAATTATGTGTTAAGCTCGAGACATTTGAATAAACAACCGACAACTGTCAATCATAAGTTGTTCATATTGAAGTTGTCCATTTCACATTGTCCCACACTTTACTGTTTTTGTCACTTCATATCCAATATTGATTAAGAAAGAAAAATTATCGTTTCCTGAAGCTAAACCGACTAACTCGCGACCCTATATATCGCTGAAACTAATGACTCTCTATTGAAAAGTACAAACATTTATATGAAATCGTAACTTCCTAAATACAAGTAGGATAAGAACCTTACAATTCTTGATACCTGTCAAATAACTTGTTCACATGGTTATATGATATGTTACTTATTATATAAGCTGAATAACATTGAAAGAATTTCTATAAATATTGTTGTTAGCAATGGTAAGTTCTTGCAGTATATTTAAAATCTTCTTTTCAACAATAACGCAATAATTTAAAACCGAATATGAAGCACATGATTCTTACAAGCTTAATGATATGTGCGATTTGTTTAACAAAAAATATTGCTTGGAGTGCTGCCTTAGAGAAATCTGAAGTGGAACTGCCTGCAGTACAAAATCAAGATGAGAATTCTGGAAAATCTATTTCATTTTTCACAGTGGATATAGATAAAAATAATCATACTTCAAGAGAGAGTTTACATTTGACGAGTTTCGACGCAAATGGAATGGATATACTAAGTGATTCTCTTTAAAAAGTAATGGTTTTAATATAATAAACTACAATAATAAAATATCTAATAGGCGTTTTATTATGTTGGTGAAATGAATAATTTTGGGCGGAGAATATTTATTCTTTAAATGGAAGTTGAGTCCATTGTGTGTCCATAGTAATTTAAGCACAAGGTATTTCTTTTGGTTTTAGTTTGATGAAATTTGGTAGAAGGACATGTTTTGACCGATCTCAGTATTTTTTCACGAAAATAAGTGAATATTCTTTTTATACCCTCCACATAAGATGGTGGTTTATCATAAAGTTTGCAACACCCAAAAAAAGCTTTAAAGAAATTACATATATTATTGATAAGCATTAAAAACTGATTCGATCTGGACATGTACATATGTCCGGATGTCCGTCTGTTGTTGGCATTGTCACGGTCGCAAATTTTGAGATATTGAAATGAACTTTTAGTTTCTGTACGCCGGTCTCTATATAAAATGGGCAAAATTGGTCAAAAACCACACCCACAATCTACAAAAATCTATACATCTGCCACAGAAATTAGGCTATTAATATAAATTAGATAATTTATTCTTGTGCCACAAATGTGCGCGATTAAATTAGAGACACGCCCCCAAACCAACAAAAATCTATCTAGCACAAAAATTTACCTATGAACCTAAAATTGCATATGCATACGCGGATGTGCCAAAAATGGGCGTGGTCAGATAACATACGCCCACAATTTATAAAAAACCGTACGCAGCGCAAAACTCGACTTGCAAGCTGATCTGTAATATATATAGAGAGCGGAATCATGTACTTGCCACGCCAACCGTTTATATGGAAAATACTTAAGATATTGTCTAAGCCAAATTTACTTTTCTTACCTGTTTAACCCTAAAATTATTGATTATAATTTAAGATCGAATCGGAGGATTTTTAGAGATAACTACTAAAGGCACTACTAAATGAATTTTATCAAAATTGTGATACTTATATAGCTCGATATAGAAATACAGAGTATGGTTAAATGGGTTTATTAATCCCTCAAATATTATTCTCATAGATAAACTTTCACTTTATTAATATTTTCTATATAATATGTAATTCTTGATTGAAAATAATAAAATTAAACCGTAGTTTCACGTTTAACTCTTATGTGGGTATCAGGGGACGTATTTGTTTTATTTAGAATTTTTTCAATTTGTTGAATAAGATCATCAATTTGCTCTTGAGATAATTTTCTGGATTTAGGATAAGTAATATCAACATTATTCTTTGATTTCCCACCTTTGGCACCGCTTTCTAAAAGTAAAAAAAATAATAAAAGTACAACGTATAGTTCTAATATAACTGGGCACAGTTCATTAATTCAATTTCATCCACTACTGCACTACTTTATTTCTTAAAGAAAAGAGGATATTTGCAATATATATTACCGTTTTCCAAAGCTAAGCCGGGGCCATTAAGACCTTTCATTACTTCGTTAAAAGCCGAATCTGCATTGCTTCCATTTCGACCCAAACTAACAACTGAAGCACCCGGCACAGTAGGTGAATTTCCACTTTCCCGTGGTCTTCCTGTAACAGCGATGTCAAGTATGACGCAAGAAAATAATAAAAGAAAACCCTTCATTGTCACTTGATTGTACTCTACTAAATAAATTTTCTTCTTGCATGCTTTATAAAACCCATAACCCTCCATACTAGAAACAATATTTACCTATTAAATTTACATAATGGAACTATAAAAACTGCATTTATCTTAGACCAACAGTTAAATACTTTACGTAATGTAAAATTTATACATAGTGGCCATAAAGTATGAAAAAATTTGACCAAATCGTAACCCAAGTTCATATTTTCACCTCTTTTACCCTTCAAAAATATTCCGTGAAATTCATGTCTTTATAGAACGATCTTAGCCAGGGCTATGAAATTGTTAGGGGCGACTACTCACTACTTACCTCTGGTTCCTCTCTGAACCAATGTATGTCCTTGTACCAAATTTCTTTGAAATATCTCATAAAAAGGGAGCTTCTACAATTCGTAAATTAATTCAGCTTTCAAACGAAGCATGTTCTGTGGGCGTGGCACCACCCGTTTAGTTGAAAAAGAACATTTTTAAAATAGTCATTTCCTAAGAAAATGGGCGGTGACATGCCCATTATCTAAAGATCCCCGAGAAGATCGAGAAATTTCCCAATGTTTGCAAAAAATTTGACCAAAATCGGAGCAGTGGTTTCCTAGTTATAAGCCAAACAAATTCACATATATTCTTGTGTATGTGTGTATGTATGTGTGGTCGTAGTTTTAAAAATTACAAACCAAACATGAAAATGTGAGAAAAATACCAGGCGCTCAGAACTGCGCAGTAAGCAAACGGCGATTTAACATAATCTTTAAAGTCTTATAACTTGGAAACGGCTGGACGGATTTAGCTCAAAATTTTTACGGAAATTTGTAAATTAATTCAGCTTTCAAACGAAGCATGTTATGTGGGCGTGGCACCACCCGTTCAGTTGAAAAAGAACATTTTTAAAATAGTCATTTCCTAAGAAAATGGGCGGTGACATGCCCATTATCTAAAGATCCCCGAGAAGATCGAGAAATTTCCCAATGTTTGCAAAAAATTTGACCAAAATCGGAGCAGTGGTTTCCTAGTTATAAGCCAAACAAATTCACATATATTCTTGTGTATGTGTGTATGTATGTGTGGTCGTAGTTTTAAAAATTACAAACCAAACATGAAAATGTGAGAAAAATACCAGGCGCTCAGAACTGCGCAGTAAGCAAACGGCGATTTAACATAATCTTTAAAGTCTTATAACTTGGAAACGGCTGGACGGATTTAGCTCAAAATTTTTACGGAAATTCGTAAATTAATTCAGCTTTCAAACGAAGCATGTTCTGTGGGCGTGGCACCACCCGTTTAGTTGAAAAAGAACATTTTTAAAATAGTCATTTCCTAAGAAAATGGGCGGTGACATGCCCATTATCTAAAGATCCCCGAGAAGATCGAGAAATTTCCCAATGTTTGCAAAAAATTTGACCAAAATCGGAGCAGTAGTTTTCCAGTTATAAGCCAAACAAATTCACATATATTCTTGTGTATGTATGTATGTATGTGTGGTCGTAGTTTTAAAAATTACAAACCAAACATGAAAATGTGAGAAAAATACCAGGCGCTCAGAACTGCGCAGTAAGCAAACGGCGATTTAACATAATCTTTAAAGTCTTATAACTTGGAAACGGCTGGACGGATTTAGCTCAAAATTTTTACGGAAATTTGCAAATTAATTCAGCTTTCAAACAAAGCATGTTTTGTGGGCGTGGCACCACCCATTTAGTTAAAAAAGAACATTTTTAAAATAGTCATTTTCTAAGAAAATGGGCGGTGACATGCCCATTATCTAAAGATCCCCGAAAAGATCGAGAAATTTCCCAATGTTTACAAAAAATTTGACCAAAATCGGAGCAGTGGTTTTCTAGTTATAAGCCAAACAAATTCACATATATTCTTGTGTGTGTGTGTATGTATGTGTGGTCGTAGTTTTAAAAATTACAAACCAAACATGAAAATGTGAGAAAAATACCAGGCGCTCAGAACTGCGCAGTAAGCAAATGGCGATTTAACATAATCTTTAAAGTCTTATAACTTGGAAACGGCTGGACGGATTTAGCTCAAAATTTTTACGGAAATTTGTAAATTAATTCAGCTTTCAAACGAAGCATGTTCTGTGGGCGTGGCACCACCCGTTTAGTTAAAAAAGAACATTTTTAAAATAGTCATTTCCTAAGAAAATGGGCGGTGACATGCCCATTATCTAAAGATCCGCGAAAAGATCGAGAAATTTCCCAATGTTTACAAAAAATTTGACCAAAATCGGAGCAGTGGTTTCCTAGTTATAAGCCAAACAAATTCACATATATTCTTGTGTATGTGTGTATGTATGTGTGGTCGTAGTTTTAAAAATCACAAACCAAACATGAAAATGTGAGAAAAATACCAGGCGCTCAGAACTGCGCAGTAAGCAAACGGCGATTTAACATAATCTTTAAAGTCTTATAACTTGGAAACGGCTGGACGGATTTAGCTCAAAATTTTTACGGAAATTTGTAAATTAATTCAGCTTTCAAACGAAGCATGTTATGTGGGCGTGGCACCACCCGTTCAGTTGAAAAAGAACATTTTTAAAATAGTCATTTCCTAAGAAAATGGGCGGTGACATGCCCATTATCTAAAGATCCCCGAAAAGATCGAGAAATTTCCCAACGTTTGCAAAAAATTTGACCAAAATCGGAGCAGTGGTTTTCTAGTTATAAGCCAAACAAATCCACATTCATTCTTGTGTATGTGTGTGTATGTATGTGTGGTCGTAGTTTTAAAAATTACAAACCAAACATGAAAATGTGAGAAAAATACCAGGCGCTCACAACTGCGCAGTAAGCAAACGGCGATTTAACATAATCTTTAAAGTCTTATAACTTGGAAACGGCTGGACGGATTTAGCTCAAAATTTTTACGGAAATTTGTAAATTAATTCAGCTTTCAAACGAAGCATGTTCTGTGGGCGTGGCACCACCCATTTAGTTGAAAAAGAACATTTTTAAAATAGTCATTTCCTAAGAAAATGGGCGGTGACATGCCCATTATCTAAAGATCCCCGAAAAGATCGAGAAATTTCCCAATGTTTACAAAAAATTTGACCAAAATCGGAGCAGTGGTTTTCTAGTTATAAGCCAAACAAATTCACATATATTCTTGTGTATGTGTGTGTATGTATGTGTGGTCGTAGTTTTAAAAATTACAAACCAAACATGAAAATGTGAGAAAAATACCAGGCGCTCAGAACTGCGCAGTAAGCAAATGGCGATTTAACATAATCTTTAAAGTCTTATAACTTGGAAACGGCTGGACGGATTTAGCTCAAAATTTTTACGGAAATTTGCAAATTAATTCAGCTTTCAAACAAAGCATGTTTTGTGGGCGTGGCACCACCCATTTAGTTAAAAAAGAACATTTTTAAAATAGTCATTTCCTAAGAAAATGGGCGGTGACATGCCCATTATCTAAAGATCCGCGAAAAGATCGAGAAATTTCCCAATGTTTACAAAAAATTTGACCAAAATCGGAGCAGTGGTTTCCTAGTTATAAGCCAAACAAATTCACATATATTCTTGTGTATGTGTGTATGTATGTGTGGTCGTAGTTTTAAAAATCACAAACCAAACATGAAAATGTGAGAAAAATACCAGGCGCTCAGAACTGCGCAGTAAGCAAACGGCGATTTAACATAATCTTTAAAGTCTTATAACTTGGAAACGGCTGGACGGATTTAGCTCAAAATTTTTACGGAAATTTGTAAATTAATTCAGCTTTCAAACGAAGCATGTTATGTGGGCGTGGCACCACCCGTTCAGTTGAAAAAGAACATTTTTAAAATAGTCATTTCCTAAGAAAATGGGCGGTGACATGCCCATTATCTAAAGATCCCCGAAAAGATCGAGAAATTTCCCAACGTTTGCAAAAAATTTGACCAAAATCGGAGCAGTGGTTTTCTAGTTATAAGCCAAACAAATTCACATATATTCTTGTGTATGTGTGTGTATGTATGTGTGGTCGTAGTTTTAAAAATTACAAACCAAACATGAAAATGTGAGAAAAATACCAGGCGCTCAGAACTGCGCAGTAAGCAAATGGCGATTTAACATAATCTTTAAAGTCTTATAACTTGGAAACGGCTGGACGGATTTAGCTCAAAATTTTTACGGAAATTTGTAAATTAATTCAGCTTTCAAACGAAGCATGTTCTGTGGGCGTGGCACCACCCGTTTAGTTAAAAAAGAACATTTTTAAAATAGTCATTTCCTAAGAAAATGGGCGGTGACATGCCCATTATCTAAAGATCCGCGAAAAGATCGAGAAATTTCCCAATGTTTACAAAAAATTTGACCAAAATCGGAGCAGTGGTTTCCTAGTTATAAGCCAAACAAATTCACATATATTCTTGTGTATGTGTGTATGTATGTGTGGTCGTAGTTTTAAAAATCACAAACCAAACATGAAAATGTGAGAAAAATACCAGGCGCTCAGAACTGCGCAGTAAGCAAACGGCGATTTAACATAATCTTTAAAGTCTTATAACTTGGAAACGGCTGGACGGATTTAGCTCAAAATTTTTACGGAAATTTGTAAATTAATTCAGCTTTCAAACGAAGCATGTTATGTGGGCGTGGCACCACCCGTTCAGTTGAAAAAGAACATTTTTAAAATAGTCATTTCCTAAGAAAATGGGCGGTGACATGCCCATTATCTAAAGATCCCCGAAAAGATCGAGAAATTTCCCAACGTTTGCAAAAAATTTGACCAAAATCGGAGCAGTGGTTTTCTAGTTATAAGCCAAACAAATCCACATTCATTCTTGTGTATGTGTGTGTATGTATGTGTGGTCGTAGTTTTAAAAATTACAAACCAAACATGAAAATGTGAGAAAAATACCAGGCGCTCACAACTGCGCAGTAAGCAAACGGCGATTTAACATAATCTTTAAAGTCTTATAACTTGGAAACGGCTGGACGGATTTAGCTCAAAATTTTTACGGAAATTTGTAAATTAATTCAGCTTTCAAACGAAGCATGTTCTGTGGGCGTGGCACCACCCATTTAGTTGAAAAAGAACATTTTTAAAATAGTCATTTCCTAAGAAAATGGGCGGTGACATGCCCATTATCTAAAGATCCCCGAAAAGATCGAGAAATTTCCCAATGTTTACAAAAAATTTGACCAAAATCGGAGCAGTGGTTTTCTAGTTATAAGCCAAACAAATTCACATATATTCTTGTGTATGTGTGTGTATGTATGTGTGGTCGTAGTTTTAAAAATTACAAACCAAACATGAAAATGTGAGAAAAATACCAGGCGCTCAGAACTGCGCAGTAAGCAAACGGCGATTTAACATAATCTTTAAAGTCTTATAACTTGGAAACGGCTGGACGGATTTAGCTCAAAATTTTTACGGAAATTTGCAAATTAATTCAGCTTTCAAACAAAGCATGTTTTGTGGGCGTGGCACCACCCATTTAGTTAAAAAAGAACATTTTTAAAATAGTCATTTTCTAAGAAAATGGGCGGTGACATGCCCATTATCTAAAGATCCCCGAAAAGATCGAGAAATTTCCCAATGTTTACAAAAAATTTGACCAAAATCGGAGCAGTGGTTTTCTAGTTATAAGCCAAACAAATTCACATATATTCTTGTGTGTGTGTGTATGTATGTGTGGTCGTAGTTTTAAAAATTACAAACCAAACATGAAAATGTGAGAAAAATACCAGGCGCTCAGAACTGCGCAGTAAGCAAATGGCGATTTAACATAATCTTTAAAGTCTTATAACTTGGAAACGGCTGGACGGATTTAGCTCAAAATTTTTACGGAAATTCGTAAATTAATTCAGCTTTCAAACGAAGCATGTTCTGTGGGCGTGGCACCACCCGTTTAGTTAAAAAAGAACATTTTTAAAATAGTCATTTCCTAAGAAAACGGGCGGTGACATGCCCATTATCTAAAGATCCGCGAAAAGATCGAGAAATTTCCCAATGTTTACAAAAAATTTGACCAAAATCGGAGCAGTGGTTTTCCAGTTATAAGCCAAACAAATCCACATTCATTCTTGTGTATGTGTGTGTATGTATGTGTGGTCGTAGTTTTAAAAATTACAAACCAAACATGAAAATGTGAGAAAAATACCAGGCGCTCAGAACTGCGCAGTAAGCGAATGGCGATTTAACATAATCTTTAAAGTCTTATAACTTGGAAACGGCTGGACGGATTTAGCTCAAAATTTTTACGGAAATTCGTAAATTAATTCAGCTTTCAAACGAAGCATGTTATGTGGGCGTGGCACCACCCGTTCAGTTGAAAAAGAACATTTTTAAAATAGTCATTTCCTAAGAAAATGGGCGGTGACATGCCCATTATCTAAAGATCCCCGAAAAGATCGAGAAATTTCCCAATGTTTACAAAAAATTTGACCAAAATCGGAGCAGTGGTTTTCCAGTTATAAGCCAAACAAATCCACATTCATTCTTGTGTATGTGTGTGTATGTATGTGTGGTCGTAGTTTTAAAAATTACAAACCAAACATGAAAATGTGAGAAAAATACCAGGCGCTCAGAACTGCGCAGTAAGCGAATGGCGATTTAACATAATCTTTAAAGTCTTATAACTTGGAAACGGCTGGACGGATTTAGCTCAAAATTTTTACGGAAATTCGTAAATTAATTCAGCTTTCAAACGAAGCATGTTCTGTGGGCGTGGCACCACCCGTTTAGTTAAAAAAGAACATTTTTAAAATAGTCATTTCCTAAGAAAACGGGCGGTGACATGCCCATTATCTAAAGATCCCCGAAAAGATCGAGAAATTTCCCAATGTTTACAAAAAATTTGACCAAAATCGGAGCAGTGGTTTTCTAGTTATAAGCCAAACAAATTCACATATATTCTTGTGTGTGTGTGTATGTATGTGTGGTCGTAGTTTTAAAAATTACAAACCAAACATGAAAATGTGAGAAAAATACCAGGCGCTCAGAACTGCGCAGTAAGCAAATGGCGATTTAACATAATCTTTAAAGTCTTATAACTTGGAAACGGCTGGACGGATTTAGCTCAAAATTTTTACGGAAATTCGTAAATTAATTCAGCTTTCAAACGAAGCATGTTCTGTGGGCGTGGCACCACCCGTTTAGTTAAAAAAGAACATTTTTAAAATAGTCATTTCCTAAGAAAACGGGCGGTGACATGCCCATTATCTAAAGATCCGCGAAAAGATCGAGAAATTTCCCAATGTTTACAAAAAATTTGACCAAAATCGGAGCAGTGGTTTTCCAGTTATAAGCCAAACAAATCCACATTCATTCTTGTGTATGTGTGTGTATGTATGTGTGGTCGTAGTTTTAAAAATTACAAACCAAACATGAAAATGTGAGAAAAATACCAGGCGCTCAGAACTGCGCAGTAAGCGAATGGCGATTTAACATAATCTTTAAAGTCTTATAACTTGGAAACGGCTGGACGGATTTAGCTCAAAATTTTTACGGAAATTCGTAAATTAATTCAGCTTTCAAACGAAGCATGTTTTGTGGGCGTGGCACCACCCGTTCAGTTGAAAAAGAACATTTTTAAAATAGTCATTTCCTAAGAAAATGGGCGGTGACATGCCCATTATCTAAAGATCCCCGAAAAGATCGAGAAATTTCCCAACGTTTGCAAAAAATTTGACCAAAATCGGAGCAGTGGTTTTCTAGTTATAAGCCAAACAAATTCACATATATTCTTGTGTATGTGTGTGTATGTATGTGTGGTCGTAGTTTTAAAAATTACAAACCAAACATGAAAATGTGAGAAAAATACCAGGCGCTCAGAACTGCGCAGTAAGCAAACGGCGATTTAACATAATCTTTAAAGTCTTATAACTTGGAAACGGCTGGACGGATTTAGCTCAAAATTTTTACGGAAATTTGCAAATTAATTCAGCTTTCAAACAAAGCATGTTTTGTGGGCGTGGCACCACCCATTTAGTTAAAAAAGAACATTTTTAAAATAGTCATTTTCTAAGAAAATGGGCGGTGACATGCCCATTATCTAAAGATCCCCGAAAAGATCGAGAAATTTCCCAATGTTTACAAAAAATTTGACCAAAATCGGAGCAGTGGTTTTCTAGTTATAAGCCAAACAAATTCACATATATTCTTGTGTGTGTGTGTATGTATGTGTGGTCGTAGTTTTAAAAATTACAAACCAAACATGAAAATGTGAGAAAAATACCAGGCGCTCAGAACTGCGCAGTAAGCAAACGGCGATTTAACATAATCTTTAAAGTCTTATAACTTGGAAACGGCTGGACGGATTTAGCTCAAAATTTTTACGGAAATTCGTAAATTAATTCAGCTTTCAAACGAAGCATGTTTTGTGGGCGTGGCACCACCCATTTAGTTAAAAAAGAACATTTTTAAAATAGTCATTTTCTAAGAAAATGGGCGGTGACATGCCCATTATCTAAAGATCCCCGAAAAGATCGAGAAATTTCCCAATGTTTACAAAAAATTTGACCAAAATCGGAGCAGTGGTTTTCTAGTTATAAGCCAAACAAATTCACATATATTCTTGTGTGTGTGTGTATGTATGTGTGGTCGTAGTTTTAAAAATTACAAACCAAACATGAAAATGTGAGAAAAATACCAGGCGCTCAGAACTGCGCAGTAAGCAAATGGCGATTTAACATAATCTTTAAAGTCTTATAACTTGGAAACGGCTGGACGGATTTAGCTCAAAATTTTTACGGAAATTTGTAAATTAATTCAGCTTTCAAACGAAGCATGTTCTGTGGGCGTGGCACCACCCGTTTAGTTAAAAAAGAACATTTTTAAAATAGTCATTTCCTAAGAAAATGGGCGGTGACATGCCCATTATCTAAAGATCCGCGAAAAGATCGAGAAATTTCCCAATGTTTACAAAAAATTTGACCAAAATCGGAGCAGTGGTTTCCTAGTTATAAGCCAAACAAATTCACATATATTCTTGTGTATGTGTGTATGTATGTGTGGTCGTAGTTTTAAAAATCACAAACCAAACATGAAAATGTGAGAAAAATACCAGGCGCTCAGAACTGCGCAGTAAGCAAACGGCGATTTAACATAATCTTTAAAGTCTTATAACTTGGAAACGGCTGGACGGATTTAGCTCAAAATTTTTACGGAAATTTGTAAATTAATTCAGCTTTCAAACGAAGCATGTTATGTGGGCGTGGCACCACCCGTTCAGTTGAAAAAGAACATTTTTAAAATAGTCATTTCCTAAGAAAATGGGCGGTGACATGCCCATTATCTAAAGATCCCCGAAAAGATCGAGAAATTTCCCAATGTTTACAAAAAATTTGACCAAAATCGGAGCAGTGGTTTTCCAGTTATAAGCCAAACAAATCCACATTCATTCTTGTGTATGTGTGTGTATGTATGTGTGGTCGTAGTTTTAAAAATTACAAACCAAACATGAAAATGTGAGAAAAATACCAGGCGCTCAGAACTGCGCAGTAAGCAAATGGCGATTTAACATAATCTTTAAAGTCTTATAACTTGGAAACGGCTGGACGGATTTAGCTCAAAATTTTTACGGAAATTCGTAAATTAATTCAGCTTTCAAACGAAGCATGTTCTGTGGGCGTGGCACCACCCGTTTAGTTAAAAAAGAACATTTTTAAAATAGTCATTTCCTAAGAAAACGGGCGGTGACATGCCCATTATCTAAAGATCCCCGAAAAGGTAGAGAAATTTCCCAATGTTTGCAAAAAAATTGACCACAATCGGAGCAGTAGTTTTCGAGTTATAAGCCAAACAATCGCCAAATAATCGTTTAACGGCTCATTCGATAGTAAAAACCGAAAAATATTGACATTGTTTGTTGGAGGACCTTGTTAACTTATTTGTTACGTATGCTATATACGTTCAATAATACCCAGTACATACTAGAAATGTTCTATTATACAATACTCATAGGATCGCGAAATATATAACAACGATTAAAATCATACGTCATGTTAACAATGGTAGTATTGAACCATTAATATTTAAGCAGTTGTTTCTCAATTAAATAGTACGTATATGCCAGATATTTACTCGTATCATAGAAACTATAATATTGTCATTTCAAAAAAACAAAACAAAAAAAAACTAGTAAGAAAACTAAATTTGACTTGGACCAAATCTTAAATACTCTCCACATCTAAAATAGTGGGACTGGCAGGTACGTGATTACGCCTTCTAATAGTGTATCTACGACGGATCAGCTTGCAAATCGATTATGGTGAAAGTGTTTGTAAATTGTAAGTGTGTCTGTTATCCGACCACACCCATTTTTGACACATCAATGTATGGGATAACCATAAATATGTGCCCCAAATTTCAAGTTTATTGGTCAATTTTTGATAACGGAATGACATATTTAGTATACCTTCCATCTTATGTGGAGGGTATAAAAATTCACATGATCTATTGCTGTAATTATTTTGTCCTTCCTTATACGTAATTACTACACTTGTTTCGTTTGATCTTCAAAACATTTACAATCAATAATAAATTTCGGAATAATGGGACTGATTACTTTATTCAAGTATTATTAAACCCCGTGAATTACTATAAATACTTTTGAAAGCTGGAACATCCTATTAGATAACTGTAACATTTCAAACCTAGTGTCTACAATTTTTTAGCGAAAATGAATCATATATTAATTCTAACTGCTGGGATTATAAGTCTTCTGATTTGTGCGGCTCAAGCGCGACCTGACCCTACGACGGATATGCCAGAGCCAAGATTTCTGCTACCACAAAACTTCAGTTTGGATGCCTTCTTCCAACCGATCGTGGATTTTTTTAAAAACTTAATGCAACAATTCCCAATGAATAGAAAAGCCTAAAATGGATAATTTTATACTTACTTACTTATAAACAATTAAAAATATGTCCGCAATGGCAAATTTGTGTCTTCTTCACTTACCTTTTTCATTTTCAATAAAAGTGAATAAAAAACAACAATTAAGCCGTTGGAAAGTACTTTATTTATTGTTGTTATTGTTTTGTATATTTTATAATCAATTAATCTTTAATAATTAATATATTGTAATTATTTGTTTTTTAATTCAATATTTGTATACAATGACGGCCTGATTTTCTTTTATTGTAATGCTGAGCTTTGAATATTTTTTATTATTAGTTTTCATTTATTTTAAATCAATTTTGTCATGTTTTTATTGATGTTTACAAAAAGCAGTATTTGATGAATTTTTTTTTTAATAATAATATTTGTTATTAACAATATTTAGGCCGTAAGTTTTTTTTTATATCAATAATAATATATTTTGTATTAACATTAAGCAAATACGAGTATAACGCGTTTTGATTTTTTAGCTTTCTTTTAGAAAAATATTTTTTTCAAACAAAAACTTTTTCGTGAAAAAAAAAATAAAAAATAAAATTATTACTTTATTTTGTTTTGTATGTTTCGTTTTTTATTATTTTTTAAATGTTAATAAATACTTTTGATATGCTATTTAAATGGTTCCATTAGACATATAAAGACAATTTGTTTAAAAACAATAATAAAATAAAAATTAAAACAATTAATAAATATTTCAAAAAAAAAAAATATTAAAAATTTTTTAACGGCATACAAAAAAAATTAAATGAAGCCGGAAAATAAAAATAATTTTTCTATAAAAGTACATTTTTTATAGAAAAATACAAATACGTAAAGGCTTCAAAAAAACATATTTTTCATATAGAAAAAAAAAAAAAAGAAACAATATAGAATAGAATAATATTAAATATATTAATTAACAATATAAGAAAAACATATATGGAGCAAAATAATAAAATAAAGTAATGTTTTCTAAAAATAAATTTAAAAAAAATTAATAATTAATTAATACTATTGGGAAATATATTTAAAAAATAATTTTTGATAAATAAAACTTATCATTATATAAATTTATTTTATTTTTTTATTTAAAACATTAAAAATTTATTTTTATAAAAATATTAAAAATTATTAAATAGTAAATTTACAATTGAATAATAATATTTAAACAAATTGCCTTCTATTTGTTTATTATTATTTTTATTTTTTTGTTTAATTTCAAGCACGGTACATGTTTATTTAATCATAAAAAGCTCGCTTAATTTCCATTTATTTTGTTTTGTTTTTCTTTCTTTTTTTTTTGCTATATTATGAGAAAATAAAAAATGTTCAAAAATTATACATCTTAGCGATTTTATTAATACATTTTTTTCATTATCAATTATCAATTTCTCAGGCACAAAGTGATGTTTAATTAACTTAACAAAAGTATGCTTAAAAAGTATGCTTAAAAATAACACAAAAAAACATTAAAATGGCGCGGCATTATTATTACGTTATAGTAACTATTGAAAACAAAAAATAGTTTTTTTTTTTATGATTTTAAGATCCTTTAACAAGTACATTCTACGAAATTGAAGATATCATCTAAACCTATCTACGACGTGGTATGTTCTTGAGACATGTCTAATCGAAAATTTCATATTTTGACTTTATTTTTATTAATTTCAACTTTTCACTATTCGCAGTATTCATGCAAACTTGGCTAATTTTAAGAATATGTTAAAACTGAAAATATTATACTACTGGAGAAGTAAACCATCCAAGTATCTGGCTTAGGCCATAATACATTTACAAAGGGGAAGATTTTTTCAGTATCGACTGCCTTCTGTTTACGGTCTTCACCTTAATGATGAAAGTAAACTAAGTTTACTTTACCACGCACCGAAGAAAGATTCAGAAACCTCTCAAAATATATGTATATTCTGGACCTTGATCTTGACATAGACTTGTCGTACTTTTCTTGGTACTCTTACAGTCGTAAATTTGGAAATTTTGTATACCCACTGGTATTTACTGTAAGCAGATTTGCTATTCAAATCAACACCACGCCCTTAATTGACAAAAATCCACTTATCTGACATAATAGTTTATGATGGACTAACAAACACGCCCACAATCGACAAAAATCTAAATATTTGCCACAAGAATTTACCCACAAAGTTCATTCACATATTTATAATTAGCCGAGATGTGTTAAAAATAGTCGCTGTTGTAAAATTTATAAAATCTTCATTTAGCGTGTAGTCCGACTTAAAATTTAAACAATTTCGCGTTTATTAAGGTGAAGCGTACTTAAAATTCGGCCCAAGCTGAATTTAGTTGTGGTCTTACTTGTTTCTCTATACAACACAATGAAAATAATTTAACTTTACTGTTATTTAATCCATTTTTTTTCGCATATAATCTATATATTAACCTTTTTTTCTAATTCTGATGAGTACTACAAAAGCTTATTATTGTTGTTGTTTTCATTTCTCAAAGAACTATTTGAAGAATTTCAATACGTTACATAATTAAGTTCAATTTTTAATTTGATTATTTACTACATAAGGTTTTTCATTAATTTTATTTTGTTTTTGTTTTTCTTTTTCTTTCAATATAAGCCGCGCTTAACATCTACTAAGTATATGAGAGAGAGAAAGAAGGATTAATGGTGTGATTTGTGGATTTTAAGAGAAATTTGTAAAAGTTTAGGAGGCTGTAGAGTTCATAACGCGGTGGAGAGTTAGGGTGAGAGGGAGAGAGAGAGAGAGATAAATTGATATAAAAAGTATTCAAATATTATTGTATTTAAATAAAAAATTAAGCAAAATCGATATTTTTTTATTATACCCTCTACATAAAATGGGAGTATACTAAGTTTGTCTTTCCCTTTGCCACACCCAGAAGGAGGCGTCAGAGTTGCCACAAAGTATATATATTCTTGATCAGCATTAAAAACTGAGTCGATCTAGACATGTATGTCCGTATGTCCGTGTGTTAAGCTGTGGTCATAAATTTTGAGATATTGAGCTGAAATTTTGTGCAGACCCGCAGATCGGTATTTAAAATTGATAACATCTATCAAGAGCCACGCACACAATTGACAAATATATCTACATATAATTATGCTATCCATTGATTTGCACAAAAGTGAGTGCGTGGATCACAAACGCGCCCACAATTTACAAAAAACCACATTCAGCGTAAAACTCGACGTACAAGTTAATACGTAATACATATAAAATACTATAAGGTGTAATCATACATCTGCCACGCCCAGCGTTTGTGATATGTGGAGGATACTTAAGATTTGGAGGAAACCAAATTTGGCTTTCTTACTTGTTTATTAAGTGATTTTATTATAGAGTGGTGGTCTCTTGAATAATAACAGGTAATAACTTCTTCAATAGGATTTCCTTTTGCCCTAATAAGTCATTGCAACACTAAATTATTCATAAACTTGAAGGGCGGATAATTATTACCTATTCAGGTGGCCACCACTATATCATCATAACCGCAACTTTGTATTAAGAAAACCATATGAAATTGGATAAAATTCATTTCACATTGATTGTTTCTCATTAAGTGCATACCGGGGAGTGTGTGCATCGTAGGGACAAGTTAATACAAATTCAACTCAATAAAGTTAAACGTTTTTAAAAAAAAAAATCTTTTCTATCAAAATTATTTTTTCTTAATAAAAATAAAAATAAAAAAAAATGGTTCAAATTTTTAGGAGGGAATCACTTAACAAGTAACCGGTTCGGGCAGTGGATTTTCGGTAATGCGTATTTTTTGTTTATTCTTCAGTTGCACTGAAGGATTTGTGTATAGTGTGCCATTAATATTACGAGGAATTTCATCTATGTTAGTCTCGGCTTCTTCTTCTTCTTCTTCTTCTTGTTCTCCTCCTTCATATTGATTCACTTCACTAAGCATTTGTTGTTGCTGTTGTTTGTTGGCGTTATATAACATGTTGGCAGTTTGATTGATGTGTAAATGAAAAGTGGTATTGTTGTTGTTGTTGTTGTTGTTGTTATTGTTGCTATTATTGTTACTTTGATCGTTGTTAGTATTTTCTACAATTGTGGATGATTTAGATTGTTGTTGTTGTTGTTGTTGTATATTGGTGAAATCGCTGTTATTATTGGTGATGGCTGTTTCACGGCATAAACGTGTATTGGTGCGTAAACGAGGCTGCTGCTGCTGCTGCTGTTGTTGTTGTTGTTGCTGTTGTTCTTGTTGTAATTTCTCAGCTAAAATGCGTTCTTGTTCTTCTTTAAAGTTGGCAAAAAAAATGTTCGAGTACGATAAATATTTGGTGCCACAGGGTGAAGAGGCTGGGGTGGTTAATGGGGTAGCTAAGATGATCATCATCATTATCGTCATCATCATCATCATTATCATCATCCATTTTAAGCAAGGTTGTCGTTGATTTTGTTTTATATATACATATATATATACATATACATATATACATATATATTTTAAGTTATAGAGGATTGAAGTTGGGCAGTTGGTTATTTACGTTTCTTGATCTTGTTGATATGAAGTTTATTTGTTTGTTTGTTTGATTGTGTATGTATAAGTTGATTATTTTTTGTTTAATTTGTTTTTTTTTTTAATTTTGTTCTATATATATATATGTATATATTTTATCAAGTGATTGAAGTGTGATAAAAATTATTGAATTTTTTATATAAATATGATAAATTTTTAATGGTTTGAAATGTTGTGTGTGTGAATGCAGTAACGTAAGTGTTTATGTATATGTTGTTGTTTCTATTATATAAAAAAAAATGAGATTTGCGAAAAAGCGTTTTTTTTCTAAATGAAAAATGAAACTTCTCAGTCTCTGTTCCGGTTGTTGTTGTTGTTGTTGTGATTTGATTAAGAAAAACACAATTTTTTTATTAATATTGTTTTTTTCTTCAAATATTTAAAAATATTTTTTTATTTTTTATTGATAACGAAATGTGTTAGTATGCAGTATGTATACAGACCCTTATACTTATATATGTATGTATGTATTTTTTATATTTAATTATATAATTAATGTAATGCTTTGATGGAACAGGCAAAAAAAATAAATTAAATAAATTAAATAAAATATGAAAAAAAATCGAAATATTAGAAAAAATATTAATTCCTATTAGAAAAAAAAAAAACTTTAAATAAAACAAAAAACAAAACATTAAATTTAGCTAAAATATGATATATGAAAGTAGCCAACAGCAAATAAAAAATACATTTAACTACTACTTAATACGTGTTATATAAAAATATAAATAAAAAATTTAATAAACAAAGTAATGTTATAATTAATTATATTAAAATTGTAAAAATTAAAAAGCAAAATTAAAGGAAACAAATCATATTATATATAAATGTTTTTTTAAATAACAAATATTTAAAAATGAAATCAAAAATCAAGCTTTATTTATAAAACTTAAAAAAAATTATTTCGAATATTTTTTTTAAAAAATAAAAAAAATCAATTAACAAATTATAACAATTTTTAACAACAACAACAAAAAAAACAAATTCATCATTTAAATATCAAATGAAAATTATTTAAAAAAATGTATAATATAAAATACTTTTTATTATTAAAAATCATTAAAAAATAAAACTAAATTTAAAAATTAAATAAACAAATCAATGTTTACTTATACAAAAAATGTAAATCTTTTATTTCGAATATTTTTTATAATATTATTTTTATAAACATTTACAATCTTAAAAAACCCAATAATAGTAAAAAACGAAAATGTTTCTTTTATATAAAAAAAAAAATTAAAAGTTTGAATAAAAAAAAATCAAATTCCTTAAAAAACAATACACACACACTAACATTAACAAACTGAAGAAATCTAACATAAATACAGTATTTTTATTACTAAATTATGATTTAAATAACAATTGCTTAACAGTAATGGTTTCGTTTTCGTTCTTTTAATGTGCTATAAAATATTTTTCTGATTTTTTTTTTTATCTTAAAAAATCCGCTCTTGTGTGATTTTTATTTGTTTTTATACTTTATTGCATCGTTAGGTCCACGTGATGCTGCGGTGTTGTATTATTACTCTGGCTGGCTGTTGAAAATTTGCGTCCCAATTTTTGCAGTAAACCCACAGCTACCGTATTCATTGAAATGTCGTTTAGTTGACACGTTCAGTTAGATTATGAACAAAATCATAAAAAAAAATATAGGAAAGAAAACGAAAAACAATATGAAAAAGCAAACTCAACAGAAACTTAGATTAGAAACGCAACAATTGTTTTATAAACTAAAAGCGAGTTCCGCTAAAGATAATTGCCAATCCAAAATACTATGAATTAGATAAAGCTTTAATAGTGATGCAGATTAAGACATATTATTTATTAGAAAGGACTTAACTTTGGGCTGTCGTCATAATATCCCAAATTTAAAGAAATTATTCTTTTTATACCCGGCACCACTTGACGCAAAGAGTATATTAAGTTTATGTTTGTAATTGTAAAACGGAAAATATCACACCCATCTTCAATTATGTTCATTTCGAATTACTTTCTGAATCAATATAACCACTTCCGTCTCTCCGTCCATGTCGATAAACTTTTGAGTTGAGATTGCATTCATTGAGATATTTTGATGAAATTTAGTACAATGTTTAGCTTAGCTTAAAGGTCCTCTTAAGCCCCCTTAACTTAAAAAGGAACCCTATTGAAAATGGACCAATTTGGAACATTTTTAAAACCCGTTCCATATAAGATTCTCTTACACATAAACTCTTTGTAGGGCGAAAATTAACAATTCTTAATATTTTTTTACAAAAATTTGGTACAGAACAGTTGATTAGCTTAGTAATTGATGGTATCAAATTTGCACCCGATCCGACTATTTTTAGAACCCCTCACCATAGAATAATATTCCACGAAGTGCTTTATATGAAAATGTCTCGCCTTTACTTAACTAATTATGACATAATTTGTGGTGTAGAGTATTATAAAGGGGTCGGGTAGAACCGACTATAACTTGTACTATCTAATTCATTGTTTAAAGAAAGGGCCAAGCACATATAAAGTCTATAACTTTTCTCTTAGCAATAATTTTCTTTTTATATTAATAACATCTACAGCTTACTGAGATTTTTCTAAACCCATACAAAAAGAAAAAGGAACAGTAAACAAAATTGTTAGTATAATAAAAATAAATAGAAGAACATTTTTAATTATTATTTACATACATACCACATTATTTTTATTATTGTAATTTAAATTTGAATAAAAGTCAATAAAAAGTGATTTTTTTTTTTTTTTTTTGTTAGTTTAAGCAGTTTGTAAAATGTTTAAGTTTAAAAATAGAAAAACAAAATATCATATAAGTACGTACGTTATTTTATATATTTATTTATTTATTTATTTGGATACATGATGGAAATTATATATATTTTTATAAGAGAGCAAAAAGAAAAAAATTATGAAAAAATTTATTAATATTAATATTTTATATTAAACCCGCCCGCATATGAGAATGGTACGATAAAAGCAAAAAACCAAACAAATTAAACGAAACAAAAAAAGTAAAGCATATTTTTAGGCAGAAAACAATAATAACGATGAGTTATCATGTAAACGTTTTTGTTATTGTTGTAATGAAAATATTGTATGACATGTTTATGATTGGTTTTAATTGTTGTTGTTATTGGAGTTGTTATTGTTATGTATTGAGTGTAGAGTTTGAGAAGAAAAAAGAAAAGAAAATACAATTTTTTGACCAAATTATCTTAAAATTTAAAATATTTTGTAATTTTTTTTTTTTTTTTTTTTCAGAAAAGTATTTTTTACTTTATGAATATAAAATAATAAAAAACATAACTGTTGAAAAATGGATAACCAAAGTTTTAATGACTTTTTTAGTACTAATAAAATAAATTATATTAAAAAATAATAATTATTTTTCTTTTTTTTTTTTTTTTGAATATGTGGTATGATGAGATAAAAATCTTCAAATGGTAACTACAACAAAACATATCGAACTCATAATAAGATTGATTGATTTTAGTGTAAAATTTTATTAAATGATTTCGGTTTAATTAGTTGGAAACGGGTGAAGTGTTTTTTTGGGTAGATTAGGAATGGAATAGAATTCAATTCAACACTTACCATAACCCTCGCCTTGCAAAAATAGCCGAAAAGCTTCAGCCAGTTTAGCTGGTTGTTCCTCTAAGACCATAGCACAATCGGATATCTGAAGAAAATAAATAAAAAAATTATAAATTATTGGGAAAAAAAAACCAACAACACAAAATATTTACCTTCATCCAAGTGGAATTGGTAGGATCTAAACGGCCATTAAATGTTACCGTATCATCAACATGTGGCGACAAAGCACCCGTTATATTCATTATCGGCATCTTCAAAGTACTAGTCGATGATTCAGTACCCGGTGTACCGGGTGGTGTTCGTGCTATATTCAAATCGTTACGATGTATATACGAATTGATAAACATGGCCAAATTGGTGGGATTGACGCCCCGTTCAAAATGCTGCTTATACATTTGCACCAAATCGTGATTGCGTTCCTCCGGATTGCGACCGAAATGATGCCACATCAAATAATCAATTACACTCTGAGTCATGCCTTTGGTGCGTAAGAAGCGCGTATTAAAACTTTGATAGCCCCACTCAATCCAACCGGATTGCGTTGATACACAATTAATTAAACACATGGCGCCCACTTTGTCGGGATGCGCTAAAGCGAAACGTGCCAATATATTGGCACCAGCTCCAATACCAAAACCAATCACCGACTTTAAGCCGAAATGCGATAAAACGTATTGCAACTGATTGGCCAATTCATCCATGGTGGGATAAATGTAACTGCAAAAAAAAAACCAACAAGTGAGAACATTGTAATCGATTCTACCCAACCATTTAACACCCTACACCATTTTGTTCTATAAATAATGCTTCAAATACGCCGATTGATTCAACATGAATATCTGAATCGATTTAACCATGTCCGTCTGTCCGTGTGTGCGTCCATGTAAATTGACGGATCACATTTTTGGAGATATTTCGATGAAATTTAATACAGTCATTGACCTAAAGAGAAACACTATAGAAAATGGAACGAATCGAACATTTTTAGAACCTCTCCCCATATAAGGTCCTATTTTAATGGATACCTTCATATGTCAAAAAAATCGTAATTCTTGATATTTTTTGACAAAAATTGGAATAATTAATTAGCTAAAAAATTGGCTATGCTAAATTTGGACACGATCGGACCATTTTTAGAACCGCTTCCCATATAACTTATATGGAAGTTTATACAGATACAACCATATTAATTATACATTAATTTAAGAAGCTAAGTGGTGTGAGGTATTAAATGGTCGGGCTTGACCGAATCTCAGAACAATATCAAAGCTGAGCTGCGCCCGTAAAAAAACGGGCAAGCGACAAATAAGCTAAAAAACAAATACTTTTGGATCTTATTAGCACTGTGGGTGTGCCTTTCTGCCGATTTTGTATATAAATTGTCCATAACAAAATTTCAACCCAAAATTTCAACTTTTGCGTCTCTGAGAATGCCGCAGAAAAATTCACTCATACGCAGACAGAAGGGCTAAATCAACTGGGCTATGCCTCCTTCTGAATGTTATTGTATATATGCTGATACAAATATACCCTCATATGAATATGATGCAAACACGCCCACAATTTAGAAAAAAAATAGTTTATGCAGCAAAATTTTAATCGTATAACTACGCATAATATAAACACTTTCAGAATGCGTAATCAGGTATATGGCATGCCCACTACAAAGGAAGTCCTGCAGGATATTTAATATTTATTTCCTTGTTTCAAAAACAATTAAAAAGTTTATCAAACTCTTACTCTTCTGGTAAAATGGGTGCAGCTTCCTCTTGCCCCGGAGCGGTAACATGATAAACACAAAAATTCTCTAATAAACCGCGCATTAAAGGATAATTAAAAAAGCCAGCAAAACTGGTAGCATCTGGAAAAATATTTATATGTCATTCAATGGACAATTTGGACACATGATAAGATATAACTTACAATTCAATCCCAAATCGTGATAAGTTAAAATGGCCGGTTTATTATTGTCACCTTGTATGGCCACCAAAACATCACCCTTATCCGTGGGTATACGACGTTGATCGCACGCATCAATTATTGAGCCTCGAGCATGAGGAAATTGCAATTGAACTGAACGTAGTTCAATATCATCCAAAGGATCCACAGGCATACTGCTATTTATACATAAAAAAACAAATTAAATGTATTTGGTTTGCTTTCGCATATAAGAGGCGAAAAAAAAGAGATTCTTAAAGCCTGAAATCTAGTAAAAATCTTTATATTTAGATGGGAATACTGGTATACTGGTAAAAACCTAACCCTGCTGAGTAAGAACTTAAATACGAAATAGCGAGTTAAGGACTTTTTTCAAGGGGAAGCTTATGTCTGATATAGATTTTTGGTCGACTGGAATATTAAGAAAATTATAATATTTTACAACAAAACCAGGCAAACAAATCAACACATTGCTACATATCTAATATATATATATATGTGGGTGTGTATATGTTTAGGAATTAAGGAGTTTTCAAAATAATATTTTATATATAATATAATAAGGTAAACGGCAGGCGGCTTTCAACAAAATCCATTCAATTAGGAAACAGTTTTTTCTTAAGATATTAAAAGCATTCATAGGATTTCTGGTTTTTATGCTAATCATTCACATTTGTGATGGTAGAGTTATTTATGTAAAAATATGTTACGCACGTATGTAGATATGTTTGAATGTTGTTATATTTTAATTTGTAGATATCTTACCCTAAAAGGCGCGCCTCCTCGGCATTGTGTGTTGGTGCTGATGGCATCCTACTGCTGTTGAGGTTCTTACCACTTTTATCGCGTTCTCTGAAATAAATACTATGAGCACATGCAAGCAACAAGATGTACGATAACGCACCAATAAACGATTTACAATATAAGAAAATAAACTCTAAAATGCTTACTTGATAAATATATGACTTTTTCGTAACAAAAAAAAAAAAAAAAATCAAGTGAGATAACGGAATTTGGCTTAGGCCAAGTCTTAAATACCCTTCACATCTACAATGGTTACACCCTCTAATGGTGCATGTATTACGTGTCAGTTTTACTTTGGTTTGGTTTTTTGTAAATTGTTGGCATGTCTTTTATCCGACCACGCCCACTTTTTTATATATCAAAACATGGAATAACCATAAATGTGTGGAACAAATTTCAAGTTCACAGGATAATTTTTTGTGGCAGATGAGCGTATCTGTTACCTCGGCCATCTATAGATGGATTACTTGTACATATTCAAATCGAATTTCAATTTGATAGCTCAACTTTTGTGGCAGATATACAGATTTTTCTCAATAGTGGGCGTGGCTCTTGACCGATTTTGCTCATTTTAAAAAGCGATCTGCGTGCAAAAACTAAAAATCTCATCACAAATTTTATTACCGCGAGAATGTCGACCACAGACAGGCATACAGACGTACATGTCTAGATCGGCTCAGTTTTTTATGCTGATCAAGTATATATATACTTTGTAGGGTCTCTGACGCCTCCTTCTAGTCGTTGCAAACGGAATTATAAACTTATCCCCATATTATGTGAAGGATATAAAAAAAGGGATGTAAGGTTCCATGACATGACAAAACAAGCAAGTGAGTGTTACATGATATAAATGTCTATAAAATGATATTTACTTTTATTTCTCATGACTTAAGCAAAACATGTATTTTTAAAAATTTCTTAGAAATTTAGCATTCAATCATAATAAATCGAAATTTTACTAAAATTTTTAATTTTCTAAACTTTGTGCCACACTTACATAATAATGAACAACAGCACACAATTCAAATGTAAAATGATTTCACACTTATTTAACCGCACAACTCATACACTTGAACACAAAATCACAACTTATTTATTTGTAAATTATTTTCAGTGAATTTCAACGGCAGACACTTTTCAATACATATGGAATGTTGAAGAAAAAAAGTGATTTTCTGTGGAAAATTTTTAGTAAAAAAAGCGGAAAGGCACACACAACACCGAGCATCAAAAGATTTACACAATGTGTGTGTTGTGTGGTCGGTGTTATGGTTGCAACAAAAAACCAAAAAATTTGGCTCAACGATGAGTCAGCAATGGCAACACTATTTTACTACAAGCAAAGCTAGCATGCTAAATACTCCTTTTTTTATGTAAGCATATATGTGTGTGTGTGTGTGTTTATATATACGTAGGTATGTATGTATGGGTTCACATTCTACCTACCCCATCGTTTGTGGCGCCAACGAGAGAAAATGCAAAATATAGTCGGTTATAGCCGAACATTTAATACCCTACACCACTTCAAACCACAATTTATGCTATAAATAGTTGAGTTGTATCCGTAAATGCGACCAACCTTGTCATATAAAGCTTCCTTTATGTAATGTCATTTTATGTGGGGTAACTGTAAAAGGGGTCCAAACCTCTCAGAATTTCGCTTAGTCAATTTTTTACCAAATTTTGTCCAAAAATATTAAGAATCGCGAATTTTCGCCATATAAAGATTTTCTTTATAATAGGGCGTTTTATGGGGAGGTATTCTAAAAATGGTCCAATTCGGTATATTTTCAAGAGGGTTCTTCTCTAACCCAAAAAATGTTCTTGTATCAAATTTCACCGAAATATGTCAAAAAAAAAAAATGCGACCCATAGCTTAATCACAATTTTACATGGACACACTGACGGACAGATGGACCTGGTTATAGTAAATGGATAATCGATATATTAGAAGGAGGTGGCTACAATATTTTCCATTTAGTGGTTATAAATATTCGACATAAACCCTTGGCCACATGTGGTGCATGTTATAAAAACCGATTCAACACAGTTGGTGTTCATGTGTTATGTCGACTGGTTGCTATGTTATTAAATTAATAGTACCACTAAAAGGGCAAAAATAGTGTACACGGCCCATAGGAAAGAACGAAAGAGAAAATTTATCTATAAAAACTTATAACTGTTGGTTCCCCAACAACACTTCTCTCAACTCTATGGTAACCTTCATTTCTCTCAGTACTAATATCATAACAAAAACGTTATATCCACATAGTTTTACCATATTTAACATATAATTTTTTTCTACACCCTTAACTTTATGTCTTGCCACTTTTTTTTGTTGTTGTTGTTGTTTTATCGAATAAGTTCAAAAGTAAACTATAACCGGAGAGCAATGTTTACTGTTTAGAAAAAGTTATTTATTTAAACTAAATAAAATTTATTTAATAATATGAGTAGTATACTAAATTTGTAATTCCATTGGCAACACTCAGAAGGAGGAGTCAGTGACCCTATGAAGCAAACTGAGTCCATCTAGCTATGTTATCCGACCACGCCCATTTTGGTATGAGATAATTACAAATTTCAACTTTATAGCTCAATTTTTGTAGCAGATACATAGATTTTTGTTGATTGTAGGCGTGGCCCATGACCTATTTAGCCCAATTTAAAGAACAATCTCAATGCAGAAACTTGGTGTTTAAAAAAATCCCCTCATTAACTAAAAAAGTCTGCCAATTAACCTTTCATCACCGAACACATTGAACGCATGGTCATTTGGGTCAATTTTATTTCAAAATATATTCTAGAGAATACACTCTAATATGAATGAATTTCCTTTACGAGTGAACTGTGACTATATACGATAATGACATTTACATATCTGACCTTAAGGTTAAAAGTTAACACACAGTTTTACTCTGTTATAGTTTTTGCCAAAGAAAGAAAATGTAATTAAAGAAGCTTTTACGAAGGAAGTTATTCTCCTATATACACATAATTGAAATATAACGTACAATTACTATGTGTATGTTTGATATTTACTCATAGGAAATAATGGGTATTTAAAAAAGAAACAACAACAATTAAACAAAATTCTCATCAAATGCGTGTTTATAGGTAATTAAACTTTTAATCATACATCACGTCCAAGAACACAGAAAACAGTTAAATTAAATCAATTTTATTCGAACATTTAATATGTTACACCAGGTTCCACAAATAAGCTATAATTGTCATCGGTCTTGTCTTGGAAGAGTGTTGTAAAAATGGTCCGATCGGGTCCAAAATGGACTTAATCAATTATTGAACTAATTAACTGTTCTTCTCTAAATTTTATAAAAAAAATTTAATATTTGTGGATTTTTGTCATATAAAGACTTATTTCAAACGACGAGGTTATATGGAAAGAGGTCCTAAAAATTAAGCGATCAGTTCCATTTTCAATAGTGATTGTGCCGAGTCCAAAAGATATCGTTGTACCAAAATTTCTGAAAAATATTCAAAAGTGTAAACGGTAGGTTGATTACAAGATATATTTACATGGACGGACAGACGGACATGGTTAAATCTATTTAGATTTTGATTCTGATCGGGTCGTTATGATTAGAGGAAGGTGTGGCACTTACTTTTACCACTTTGTGGTATAGAGTATAGAGACTATATGGACGGACATACTTAGACGGCCTCTAACTTTGATATCGATTAAGAAATCATCAACATCTACATATTAAGAGAAGCAGGAAGTGAAACGACCATTAAAACCAACGGAACAACAAATTGGGTTGAAAACTGAACTGTCCGAACTGTCGTCTTGTTCTACTTTTTATTCACAAAACTTGCATTCCATTGAACTCTTTAATATTTTCCTTTTGTATCTTAAACAAATGTATATATATGGTATATGGATTGAATGACAGACATGTACATGAAAATGCAATACTAATGCATTCAAGTGGTGAACTCATTTGCTCGCGATTAGCACCTAAATGCAATAAAATCAAATGTTTACAAACGTTTTTTTCTCCTTTCGTTGTGAATAGTTTTTTTTTTTTTGTTTACAAACAAAACGTATAAAGAAATCACACACATACGATAATTGTAAAAAATATCGCATCACAATAATGAAGTTTTCTTAGTTGTTTACTACACACCAAGAGAGACAACAAGTTTGTAGCAGTTTAGACCAATGCGGACTGGCAACGAACCGGTTAAAGCTGGTATAAATCGGAAATTACAAGATCCAATATACTCTTGGCACCACAAAGACAAAAAAAAAAGGCGCACTTATAAGAAACGAATAAAAAAAAAAAAAATTGAAATAAAGAGACAAAGACACAAGAACAGTCAATCACAATATATTGCAAGCATGTGTATGTGTGTATATAGCGAGACAACGATCGTCGTCAATTGATATAAAAAAGTTATAAAAATCAATGAACTGAAATGAACTTGAAAATGTATAAGAATCAATTAATTTTTACTTTTTAATGAAACTTCAATGCAAGACCGAGAAATTATTGTTCAGCATACTACTGCGCGATTGTATTGTATAACAACGCGCCAAAGACAAGATTTTACTCCGCAAAAGCGAAAAAAAAAAGTAATAGACAACCATTTCCGTTTTATAGCCTAAACATAAAGTGGGGGGTATACTAAGTTTGTCATTCCGTTTGCAACACCCAGAAAAAAGCGTCAGAGACCCTACAAAGTATATATATTCTTGATCATCATCAAAAACTGAGTCGATCTAGACGCGTCCGTGTTTCATGGTCGTAAATTTTGAGATATTGAGCTGACATTTTCTTTTAAAAGACGCAAAATAGGTCAAAAGCCACGCCCATAATCAACAAAACTTTATATATCTGCCACAAGAATTGAATTATTAAGTTGAAATTTGGTATATAACATATATTTATAATTACACCATCCAACAATTTGTTTAAAATGGGTGTGGTCGGATAACAACCATGCTCACAATCGATAAAAATATTTATATCTGCCATAAATGAACTTGAAATTCGGTATGCATATTTAAAGTAATCCTATTCATCGATGTGCCAAAAATGGGCGTGGTTGGATAACTGTTACGCCCACAATTTATAAAAAAAAAACTTACTTAAGGCAGAATTTGTCTCGTTAGTTGAAACGTTATACAAAAACTATAGAGGGCGCAATTACATACATGCCACGCCTACTATTTGTATATGGAAGTGGAGCATATTTAAGATTGGTCTAAGCCAAATTTAGTAATTTATTTGTTATAAGTAAGGCATCCATCGATATGATAAAAGGTGGGCGTGATCGGATAACACATACGCCTATAATTTACAAAAAACCATATTCGGCACAGATGTTTGCTTGTTACACTTAATCTAACTTATGCCACGCCCAGGGTTTTTTATGTTTAATTTTTTTTAATTTTCCAAAGAATTGATAAAAAAAAACATTCTAACCTCCTTTCTTCTTATAAGTGGCGGACGATCTTCAAAACATAAATTCTAGCGGATTTTCCTCACCCATCATTTTCTCCAATATTTTTTTTTCATTATTATTTTTATTTTCTTATAAAAAGTAAATAATTGTCGTTTTCTTTTTTAAATGGAACTTAAAGCCGTGAAATATAAATGAAAGCCAATGTCTAAAGTAAGGGAAGAATAAAACAATTTCGAACAATAACTAACTATTCGCAATGCTTCAGAGTGGGTGGAAGAATTATTTACAAAACATTAACATCACAAAAAAAAGTTATTTAAGAAAAGACGACAGAACACAGTTTATTGATTTTTTCTCTCACTATACTAGACTTGTTGTTCTTAGTTGGTGTGTGCGTGTGTACAACATTTTCCGTTTAAGCATGAAAATGTGGCACAACGAAAAAAAAAAAAAAAAAAAAAAAAAAAAACGAAAAATTTATGTCACTTGTGTGATGGAAAAGAGAAGGCCAACGCTGTGAAATGAAACGAAGCTTACAAAGTGTGTCATACAACAAGGTAATTGCTATCAATTACCAACAATAACAACAGCAACAACCATACAAAATGAGCAATTTTCAATGACCCCATAAACATTAAATATCAACGCTTGCATTATATAGTAGTAGTGTAGTACTCCCTCCTAGCCAAAGGCGGATAACCAGCAATTCTAAGTAACTATAAGATACGTGTACGGTTAGAAAAAATACGCCAATGAAGGGTGGCATGCATTACAGCCCACATGTGAATAATTAAGTGTACACGTATAGAAAATTTATGAGAACCTATACGTGGGTGGTTCGAATAATTAATACAATAAATATCTTATCAAACACCAGGTCCGTCCAACTAGTTTACATTGCGGGCCAAATAAGTAAAACTATAACATCAACTATATCATAATAAGAACCGTTTAGTTTGAGGGCTTCGAGCCTTTTATTCCAAAAATATTGAGGCCTTGTGGCAAGGAATGCAGTAAGTTTGTGCATACCTTCAATTATACCGAACGATTCTGAATCCAAATATGTCGATCGATTTAACCATGTCTGTCGGTCTGTCCGTATGTCCATGTACATTTGTGTACAACCTTTAGATCGCATTTTCTAAGAAATTTTGATGAAATTTGCTAGAAGAACATGACGTTAAGAGAAATCCTATTGAAAATGAACCGAATTGAAGTATTTTTAGAACCCCTCCCCATATAATGAAAATCCTTACAAGTCTTACTTTGGTGAGGATTGGTATCTGTATCAAATTTGAACTCGATTGGACCATTTTTAGAACATCTTTCCATATAATGATATTTCACAAAGTGACTGACTCCATTTTACTGATCCAACTCAACTCAAATTATGGCATAATTTATAAAACTAAATGGTGCATGGTATTAAATGGACATCTATAGCCGATTATAACATTTTCATTGCGTAGGCGAAAATTCATTCAATTATTGACGCATTTAATAAAATTATAACTTAATAATTAATTACATAAAAGCCATTGATTGAATTCTCTTTAAACTTAAATTACTCTACAATAAATATATAATAAATGATTGCCATTAAAATGATGTCTGAGTAATTACCGTGAAGAAAATGGTATTTTAGTGGGGTGTAAAGAAAGTGTGGCAAAAAAAGCGATAGTTTAGAAGGAAGTAGAAAAAGCATTGCGCCAATGACATGACTTACCTCGAACCAATAATTACAGGTTGACGTTTTGAATTATTGAGCAAATCATCAGTATCATGCGATAGAGTTGCTGTAATTAAAGTGTTGCCGGCCATACCACCCCCATTACCACCACCACCACCACCACCACCACCACCTACATTTCCACCCACCACATGACCTAAAACACGTTTCATCGATTCTAGTACAGAATGTGTACCATTCGGCTCGGTAGTCGATTGATAGATAGCTTGACCATTCGCTAAATGACCGTTGCCATCTAACGAGATATAGCCGCCCTCCGATTGCGGCATTTCGTCTTTTCTAATATAAATGTAACTATCTCTCTCGTTTACAGTAAATTGTTAGCGTTTTGTCTTCACTATGCTTAGATAATTGAGAAAGGGTGATGGCTGGGTTGACTGGGTTGGCTGGGTTAGCTGGTAGTTTGTATATAAAATACTTAACTTGATTGATTGCCTGCTGCTGCCTGTACTATTACTGCTGCCGCTGCTGCTGCTAATGTTGCTTCTGCTACCACTTGAATGTTTAATGCCAGTTATGATAGCAGTTAATTTTGTGCTATTTTTTATTGTATTGTGCATGCATACGTACATACAGCAGAGCCGTTCATTATTTAAGGGTGCGTTGTTAGGGCCCATTATTCGTGTTGTATATATTCATATATATATAGTATAGTTAAACATATTGTTTGCATTGTGAATTGGATGCGTTTGCGGTTAGAAGTGGTAATGTGGTGCAGTTGTTAATTTTTTTTTTTTTCAAGTTTCAAATTAAATTTTTATGTGAGTACATAAAAAAGTTGGAATTTTTATGTAAAATTTTTGTATTTTTACAAAATTTGCAACAAATTTAGATACATGCAGAATTCAGGCATTTGATAATTTTGTTTTATATCGCGCAGTTTTTTTTTGTTTTTGTGTGTTATGTTGCAGGAGAATAAAAGAAAATCAGAAAAAAACAATTAAATGAATTTATAAAAATTTATCAACATCAACAACAACAACAACAACAACAAAAAGCAATAACACATAAACACATACACATACAAACACACACATACACACAAATAACCCAAATGTACTAAAAGTTTATAAAAGATGATGATAATGATGAAGAAGAAGAAGAAAGAAAAACAGAGCAAGAAGAAGAAAATATTAGTTACAATACCGAAATTGTTGAGGAAGGAATTAAGATAAGCCACACACAGAAACGAAACGTATTCATTTCCAACACATTCACCAAAAACATTAAAATGAAAAAAATATTTCCTTAGTTTGATCCCAACATGTGGTTATGACAACAACTTAACCACTTATTTAAAACAAAAACAACAAAGATTGATGAAACACACAAAACAATACAAAAATTTATCAAATTTCACGACAATGATACAAAACAAATACGCACAAAAAAAGTATGGTTTCAATTAATTCATGTCAATAACAATGATATATTGATAATAATGAATTTAGCAATGGAAAGCAACACCAGCAACAACAACCAAAATCACTAACACACTAAACACTACTGCACTCCTACCCTACCCCGTGCCCCAACAAAGGTTTCAATACTTTAGAAAAATATCGAAAAAGTTCACTTTTTTAACTTTTAAGCAAAATGTCATCATTTTCACTAAATTATCGCTGCATCATGTTCAAGTTGTTGAATTTTTATGGTATAGTGGGTGTAACCCTGAAGCACTTTACTACATTTTTAATAGATTGCTTATATAGAGAGCAAGGCTTATCCATAATTTTCAAAAAATTTTAAAGTTTAATGTCTCTTAAGCGAGAGGCGAACATCACTATTTAGAGTCATTTTGTTACTGCAATTATTCCTAATTACTAATTGTTCCAAGATTTATTTAAAAACAAGTGAAAATGTTATAGTCGGCCATTTAAACCTCACACTACTTAGCTTTCTATATAATGCTACAATTAGTTTAGTGGTGTCTGTACATCCGTGAAATATAATTATATGGGAAAAGGTTCTAGAAATAGTCTGATCAAGTCCAAATTTCGCAGAGCCACTTATTAAGCTAATTAACTATTTTTCACCAAATTTTGTTAAAAAATATTAAGAATTACGACTTTTTATCTTATAAACACTTTTTTTATAATATAAACCTTATATGGGGAGGGGTTTTAAAAATGGTCCGTTCCGGTCTATTTTGAGTAGCATTCTCCTTGGCATCAATACAAATCCTTATACCAAATTTCATCGAAATGTCTCAAAAAATGCGACCTGTAGCTTACGCACAAATGTTCATGGACGTACAGATGGTTCGATTCAAATTTTGATTCTGAATTGAGCGATATAACTGAATGTGGGTGTGGCATTTATCGTTTAGGAGTTGCAAACATCCACACAAACTTTGCCAGTTTGCCAGACTTTGCAGGGTATAATGTATATAATGAAATATGTTCTCATTTGATTTCTTATCCTATGCATGACTCATACGTACAAATACATATTATATACATGTAACGTTATGATATTCTCGGTAATTTGAAGCCCTCAAATAACCGTATTGTACAATATGTTTGCATTGCATCAACCAACCATCTATTATTAAATCATCAACCCAGGAACTGAGCCTGAGGTGGGCACATGCAATTTTACTATAAATTACATTGCGAACAGTTTCTATTATTCTAGGCTGAGAGCTAAGTTTTTAAAAATGACTAAATTTTTACCATTAACGATTATCGGCAAATGCAATGGTAACTGGTATAGAAATATAAGACTCGGGCAGACTCTAATAGACTTAATACTCTCCACTTTCATATGAAAACAGTGGGCGTGGTATGTACCTCAATATGTTTTCTATAATTCATAACGTATCAACTGACAAAGTCAAACTAGACGTAAAAGAAGAGATTTTATGAATTGTGAGCGTGTCCGTTGTCCAACCACGCCAATTTTTCGGTACATCGATGCATGTCCTCATTATAAGTACACTTTTTTTTGTGGCTGTGAAAGATTTTTGTCAATTGTGGGCGTGACTTTTGGCCCAAATAAAAACGTACTTACAACTACTAGAAATATTTGTATAAAATTAAGTTCGAATGTCTCAAAATTTACAATTCCCACAACTCTAACGTCTCCTTCAGGGTGTGGCAAACGCAACAACAAAGTTAATATACCATCATCACAGAATTTCACTTGGAATAAATTTCAGTATCACAAAATATTTGATATTATATTACAAGACAATATTTCGTTAGAAGATGACTTTCAGTTTCAATTGTAATACGAGTGGCCCACCTCTGCATTAGATAATCATAAATGTGGAAATAAAAAAACAATCACAGTAGATAATAGAAAAACATTCACAATCAGACAATCGCCATAATAATGAATTAACGTAATAAGACAACAACAACAACAACAGCAACAAAACAATGATAAATTATTATTTTTTTCCACTTGTATTAAAAAAAAAAAAGCATTAACCACCAACGTTATACAATATTATTGAAAGCAAAATTGTATCAAGTTTTTATATCAAAATACTTTTCAATTGTTGTTGTTGTTGTATAAATAATAGCACGAAAAAAATAAAACAATATCTAACTGTAGATAATAAAGTGAAGTGTTTCATGTGTATGTGGAAACGTTTGCATATAATTATAGTAATGAATAAATGCAAATAAATGCAACAACAACAACAAACTGTTTAATAATTTAAGTGCGAGATATGAACTCGAAAAAACAACAACGATGAAATAACACAAAAAAACAAATAGATCATCATCACGCATACACAGGCACACATACATGTACCTGTCTCCCCAGTAGCAGCAGCAGCAGCAGCAGCAGAAAAAATGTACAGCGGGGTGTAATTACTTGTAGTGGAACTGGAACTGAACTGAATGACTAAATAAACAGCTGGATTGAATAAAATAAACGCTGGCATAATATACACATACAACAAACGAGACGAAAAACCGCGAAAAACAAAAACAAAAAAAAAAAACAGTAAGAAAAAACAATTTATTGACAAAGTCAAGCAGGCGGAGAGATAAAGATACAGAGTGGCAGAACACAGAGTAGGGCAGGGCAGGGCATAGCAGGGCAGGTCGTTAAAGTAACGACAGGCAGCAGTCTAATGAAACCACTCAACCACTCAACCACTTAACGACCGTAAGTAGATATTTGCCTGTGTATGCATGTATGTATGTATGGAAACATGTAACATTTTAATAGATATTATTGCGTAGGCCAGAGTGTAGGCTGGAGTGAGTGTGTTCCATATAAAAACGCAAAAAAAAACAGTAATAAAGTCTTACATAAATTATTGTTGTTGTCGCTGTTGTTTCGAATATTGTTCCAATTTTTACATAAATTTGGTTTTTGCGATATTACAAATTCATAAATCAAAAGTGACGAGTGGAAAAAAGAACTATAAATAGCTTAGGGCAAACCTTACATACACTCCACATCTCTATGTAAAAGCAGCTCGCCCAGGTACCTGCCGGCTTGTACGACACATACGATTTTTGTTAAATTATGAGCGTGTCTCCTATCCAACCATGCCCATTTTACACTTTCTCCCAATTTTTTATCTTCCAACTTAATTTTTATGGCTGATAGATAATTTTTTGTCGATTTTAGGCGTGGCTTACAAATCGTATTGTCCCTTTTCTATTTCAATTGCCTGCAGAAACTGGAAGCATCTGTACAACATTTCAAAGTGACCGTAAGAGTGCTAAGAGCAACTGGACACACGGACGGATATATTTAGATCCACTCCGCTATATATGCTGATCAAAAATATATATACTTCGTAGGGTCTCTGATCGATTCTAGGTGTTGAGCAGGGAATATCAAACTCCCATCTTATGTGAAGATTAAAACGGGTTAAAAATGGCTGATTTAGATTATATTTTTATGGGATTAAGATCGAATGCAGGGATTTTTTTTAAAGAAGAGAGGGCCTGTAAGATTCCGTTGGCTAAAATTCAGTCATTATATTTAAGGAGAACCTGAAAGGTGTCGCGCAAAACCCCCGACTGAAAATTGAGTGAAAGTAGCAAAAAATTCTTGGCCTACACGCCTTAAGTTCGACATATAATCGCAGTAAGAATAATAATAGAAATAGTACCCACGGAAATAATACCAGAAGTTTTTTTTTAAAGAAACATTCATGTTGGATGCAACCAACTGCTAATGAAACTTCATTTACATTCTAGAAAAAGATGTAACTAAAATAATAAATACTGTTTCTCTTATGAATCGTTGGTGCTTCGTTAGCGGGAATTGTTTAATGTTTCAGAAGCGACAGTATCCACGGTAATCACAGCCTACACAAAACATGGTAAAATATCATCGGTGAAGAGGAATAGTAAGCAAAACTCACTGTCAGTTAACGACGAACATTAAAAAGAACTGTGGCCAGACACCATAAAACTAACTCAGCAAAAGTGACGGCAGAACTCCACACTCCCTTGAGTAATACTGTTGCGACAAAAACAGTGCATCGGGAGCTGTAGAAAAGTAACATTCATGGAAGGGACATTTTCTGTCAACTGTTCATATTATTTTGTCCACTTCCTGCAGTAAATTATAAAGCTCATTATATATAATTTACTTAATTCTAATATGTTTTTTTTTTTTAATAATCTTGTTCAAGTAAAATTAAATTAAAAAAAAGGGAATTGAAATATTGTAAAATGAAACCAAAGGCGACGAACCTCCTTCATTACGCTTTTGAAAAGTCAACGCTTCGTGTTTATAGGCAATTGAACTTTTTTTTTTTTTTTTTTTTTTTTCATTATTATAAAAAAATTTACATTAATCAACAAAAGTTGTTATCGCGTTTTTTTTTTTTTTTCATTTGAATGTTTTTGTTTACTTTTATGTATAAAGTAATATGTACTCTACAGCCGCGTATGTGTGTGTGTGTGTGTTTTCAAGGTTATATTTGGAGAAAATTTTTGTAAAAATGCCAATTTAATTTATTATAATTGCAACAATAACAACAATCACAATAATAATATCAGGACAATGATATGTAGTCGCGCATTATCCTGTTTACGGCAAAGTGCATTTGTTCAGACATGATATTTAGTAATTACCTACTTCAAGGTTCGGTTTTGTAAGAAAATATAATCAGGCCGCCATTCATTACTCTACAGTTGAGTATGATTACAAAAGTTTTCAAAAAAAAGGTAGATACCTGATTATGTTCTTTAACACTGCATGTAATACATATGAATTCTACCCACATATAAGTTGCAAGATTGTGGGCATGTTTTCTATATAACCACGCCTATTTTTGACCATAGATGAAAGTTGCAATTACAAGTAGCGGATTTTTTGTGGTTAATAGATAGATTTTTGTATATTTCGAGCGTCGCCCTCAACCGATTTTTTCTCTTCGGAATGTAGAAAAATTAAAGACCGTAAGAATGCCTACAACAGACAGGACATCTAGGATCGACTCAAATTTTTCTCATATATATTTTGTAGGATCTTTCACGCCTACTTGTGAATGTTGTAAAAATGCCAACCCTCCATCCTATACGAAGGCTATAAAAATTAGTCTTTGTAGATTTTGTTATAATAAAAAACTAAGCCGTTATGAATCTAACTTAACTTTCTCTTATTGTTTACATTTTATGTGTTTTGTTTATTGTAGCATATACTTATATATATGTTTTTTATATAAACCTACAATTGAGATGACATTGTGCAAGGCAGTGAAATGTACAGTAATGTCAAATACTAAGCACAACAACTAATTGTACTCGCAAACTAAGTTGATTGTTGCTCTGGCAATGAATGCAACTTTTACACACTCTACTAACCTAAAAAAAAAATAACTGGGCTTAGGCCAAATCTTAAGTACCCTTCACATAACAAACGGTGGGCGTGGCAAGTATATAATTACGCCCTCTAATAGTGTATATATTACGTAGCAGCTTGCAAGTCGAGTTTTGGATGGAATACGTCTTTTTTTTTGTAAATGGTGGGTGTGTCTGACATCCGACCACGCCCATTTTTGGCACATTTATGAATAAGATAACTATAGATATCCATAGCAAATTTCAAGTTCACAGGTCACAATTTGGTGGCAAATGTATAGATTTGTGGGAGCGGCTCTTGACCGATTTTGCCCATTTTAAATAGCTATATGCGTATGTCTCAGTTTTCGACGTTGATCAAGAATATATATACTTTGTAGGGTCCCTGATGCAACCTTCTGGATGTTACAAACCGAATGAGAAACTTAGTACACTACCCACCTTATGTGGAGAGTATAAAAATATTATATAGAAATTTATGAAATTTGAACTTTAATGTCTGACATCATTAGGTAAACTTGAAATATTTTTATGTAATTATTTTCAAACTCTATTCCAAAGGATTAAAAGTTGTTGTTTTTTTATTACAAATGAAAGTTTTGAAAGGATCTTTTTTATTGGCAATTGTTAAAGAGAAGATATTCTTATCAAAATCATAATTTATTTTGCCAAATAACAATAAACAATGAATATAATCTTAGGAAAAAGTGTAAACACTTGAGACGTACGTACAGACATAAGATATTACACATAGTTCAAAAGCTACAAGTCGTGCAAAAAAAAAAAAAATATGGCAAAAGTTATACAAAGCAATTAGCAATAAATAATGAAAAAAAATATTTTATATTGTGTATACAGTGAGTATCAAAAGTGAAACAACACGTTGGTTTACTTTAAAATCACACCAACTACTGCGCAATATGTTTGATAACAGCTCAGTTGTATATATGCCACGCCCACAAATTACATATAAATGAGGCATATATCCAACGCTTAGTTAAAGACAAGTTCAGCTTATTTTCTTGCTATATTCTCCGCATAAAATCTATCCCCCGTAGAGTAAGTTTACAATTTTGTTTACAAAACTCAGAAGGAGCCATCAGTTACCCTACAATGTATATATATTCTTGATAAGTATCAATATACGAGTCAATTTAATTATGTTCGTCCATGTATCCGTCTTTTTCGAGTGCTCACGGTCGCAAATTTTGAGATACTGAATTGAAATTTTTCAAAATCGGTTGAGGACCACACCCACAGTATGCAAAAAATCTATCCAAAATCCACAAAAGGTATCGCTTCCGCTGATGTATTAAAATATTTGTTTAGATATGTAATTTCACTATTAAAAAGAGTATTCAGGCATCTGCCACGCCCACTGTATCTGAATGTAAACGTGAAAAGTATTTAACATTTTATTATTTAGTTATTTTTCTTTTAAATTTTTATTTTTTTATATTTTTTATTAATATTTTTAAGTTTTTGTAGGTAATTTTTTTATAATTTTTTAGATTTGTAATATTTTTTAATTATGAAAATTTCCAAAAAAAAAATTATTTATTTTATTAATTTTTATTTATTTATTTATTTATTTTTTTATAATTTAAACAAAATTTCTTTAATGTAATTTTATTATTATTTGTTGTTGTTGTATTAATTCGGTAACTGACTGTAAATATTTGTGTAATATTTAGCCCATTGCAAGCACTCGTCTACACACCTGGGAAAGTGTGTACATAAGTATGTTAAAGGAGGCAAAGAAAAACTCTTTGATTGTGAATAAAGAAAAGCCATGAAATAAGAAAAAAGTTAAATAACAACAACAACAACAAATAAAAAAGGTAATTATGAAAGGAATGCCTTTTTATATGTGTTGTAACCGCCTCTTATCGAATTTCAAACAATGAATGAACGAACAAATACAATACTGTTGTTGTTGTTGTTGTTGTTATTGTTTAATACTACAACAACAACAAACAGCAATAAAGAAAAGTAAATTTTACCTTCGTTATGTGTGTGGAGCGTTTAGCAAATAATGAAGAAAAATAAAAAAGAAAAGTGAAAAATTGAAACTAAACAAAAATATTCTGCAATTACCTGGAAAGTAAGGAAAAACTTTTTCTTATTTTTAATTTCTACCGCAAACAAGTCATTTTTCTTTTATAACCCTACACCGCAAAATGGTAAAAAGAGTATAAAGGAATACTGATCGTATCAAACTCAACATACAAGTCGAAAATGTCCATCCGTCCATTCATGTATTTCTTGTAATTAACCTACAGGTCACAATTTTGGATATTTTCTTAACAAATTTGGCCGTGGGATGTCTCTTCGGTTAAGGATGATTACTATTCAAATTAGTCCTAATTGGTTTATTTTTAGTACCCCACCCCATATAACATTTTATTTTACAATAAATTTTTATATGACGAATTCTCACAATTGTTGATCTTCTTTGACGAAACTTGGTAAAGAGTAATTAATTTCCTTAATAATTGATGGTGTTAAATTTGAACTCGATCAGGCCATTTTTAGAACCCCTCCCCATATAACCCTATCACACAACTTGATAAATGACTTTCATATGAGGACTTGCATTTATGGTAGTAGTGTAGGGTAAAAAATTGTTGGGTAAAACAAACTCTAACAACTTCAAATATTTTTGGTTTTTTTTTTTTTTTTTTTTTTTTTCATTTATTATAAAAGTTTTTTTTTTTTTTTTTTATAAAAAAAAAATTCATAAAAAATAAATATTATAGTCACGCAAAGTGCCGGAAAATTTGCAACAAATCAATTGATTTAAATTGCATTGAATTGAATTGAATTGAATTGAATCAATTTCAAATGTTTTGTCTAAGAACCCAAAGAGAATATTAATACAGTTCTACTATTAAGTAAATCTTGCATAACATGATGAAATATTGTACTAATGGAAACAATAACAACAACAACAACAACAACAATAACAACTACAAATTTTCATTCTATTCTTCAATTTATCAAAATCAATAAACAACAACAAGAAAATGAAATATATTATCAAGTGAGTGAGAGAGAGACAGAGAGAGGGGGGGTCAACACTTCAATTTTTGTCTACGTATCGTATTTATTTGATAATCCTACATAAGCTATATATGCCTTTGACTTGAGTGCTCTCAAACTTTTAATAAATTTATTGCTATCGTGTCATATGAACGTAAACTCTAGGTACTACTACGTATACAAATTCGATAAAAACGTATACAAAAAAGTATCGTTCCGTCATCACATTATTTTTATTATATTTTCAACCTACATGTTAAAGAAATAATGAATAATAATAACAACAACAACAACAACTAAATGCACTTTATATTAAAGTATACAAAGACATCACAAATATAGGAATAAAGTATATAAACAGAGTGCCTGCTGCCCTGTGAGGGTTTCATGCAAACTAGATACGTTTACATGCATTCATAATCTATTGTTTGCCACTGCCGCTGGCAGCTATAGAGTTGAATGCATGTCCATTTCAAGAGACAACAATTACATGCACTCCCAGAATACCTTGCGGCAGCACAACATGCTTGCAGAGTGCGTACTCGTACGTACTCGTATTACGTCAAACCAGAAATGCAAAAACACACTAAACAGAAACCTTAATTCATCTCAGGTTTGTTGCAAATTGTTATGCAGCCACACACAGTACTATATAGAATAAATATATATTGTGTGTAAAGTAGAGAAGGGTCAGCTTATACAATAGAATCATATAAAGATGATACAAACAATGTAACGGCATTTCATTAACATAAAACACAATCTCATTAAGGTACAAGCGAATGTTTGCAACTCTTAAAGAGCTAAACATAGACCCACCTTTCATTTTAATGATTTGAAATTTGAATCAATTTAACTATGTCCGTCTGTCTGTCTAGCTGTTGTATATCCATGTAAACTTGTGCGCTATGTTTTGGTCACAATTTTGAGGTAATTTCAATGAAATTTGTTCCAAAGTTATGCTCTATTGAAAATGGTTTCAATACAACCATTTTGAAGACCCCCTCTCCATGTAGCGCCTTTATTTGAAACAAGTTATTATATAACAAAAAATTGTAATTCTTAATATTTTTTGTAAAAAATTTGATAAAGAATAGTTAATAAGCTGTCTGTATCAAATTTGAACACGATTGGACCCATCTCACCTATTTCGCGAAGTGACTCACATTTACTGACACAACTAAAGCAATAATTTCTGGAACGAAGTGAGGTAGGGTATTAAATCCTCTACCTTAACCTTTTCACTGTTTTATAAAGCAACCGGTAACCAGGCACCTAAATTCACTTCCATCTCTTGCCATCAATATTAAAAATATTACATTTTTTATTTAATTCAGTGCACGTATGCACACGCACATGACTGACAGTATTGGGGAGGTAGGTACACAAAAACCTTATTAAAACAAATTATATGATTACCACCGGATGTTCATGAGCATGAGCTGTGATTTGGTTGAAGTTAGAATTAAACGAAATATGTATACAATGTGACACACTTTTCCATGTGTCACATAGACAGATAAACATAGAAGTGATATAAGTAAAAAAGGCCTCTATATGGCTTAAGGAAAATCTTGGATTTTAAAACGGATAGCAATCAAATTATTTATTTTTTATATATAAATGGCGGTATTTTTTAAGATGACATCTACAGCTAGGCGTGGCAGGTTACACCCTCTAATTATGTATATACATCTGTAAGGATTCAACTTGCAAGTTCAGTCTTTTGCTGAAAGAATTTTATTTGGAATTGATGGGATCTGTTATTCGACCACGCCCATTTTTATGACATCGATATAGGGCGTAATTATAAATACTTCGATCAAATGTCAACTCCATTGTTCAGTTTTTATAGCATATAGATCAATTTTGGTTGATTGTGGGCGTGACTCGATCGATTTTGCTATCTGCTCATAATAAATAGAAATATTTTAACAACATTTCCGCTTGACTTACGATAGTGAGTGTTTCACGGACGGACATATCAAAATCGTTTCAGATTTCGATACTAATATAGAAAGAATATACTTTTTAGAGCATGTTTGGAGGCTTCCTTTATAAGCGTTGCAAAGGGAATGGCAAACTTTCTATACCAAGACAGAGGATATAAAACCATTCTGTCACTATTATTGATAAAAAAAAAAACATGATTGATTACAAAATATTATCATAAGTTTATTCAATTTTTTATCTCTTATCGAATTATATGTTAAATGGAAAAAAAGTTTTTATTTGTTAATAAAATTATTTTCTATAATAAAAGAATTTTAAAAAAAAAAAAAAAAAAAAAAAAAAACAAACCCAAAAGTAAACGAATACGTAATGCTTTGCCCTTCTAAAATAAGGTGAGATAACAACAACAACAACAACAACAACAACTTCATATCCAAACATATAATAGAAAGCACAAATGACGTTTACAACAAATTAAACACCTATGTATACGTCATTATTACATATGGTAGCGGGCAGCTTCATTCAGAGCACAAGTTGTAGCATAAGGAAGGTGGGACACAAGTTTCCTATAAACTCTGTACATGACCAAGCTCACGTACGCATTCAAATAACATTCATAACCAAAAACAAAATCAGACAAAAGAAGTTAGTAAACGAGTGAATGAGATGGGAAGTTGAAAGTGTGAAGTTTGGTGTGGTCTTGTGTGCTGCAGATCACGTATGCAATCAAATAATATTCCAAACCATGCAACTTTTACATAATAGCATAGAGAAACATACAATACAAGGAATTAGGAGATAAAAGAGAGAGGGAGAAGGGGTAAGTAAGTATGAATGTTGGGAGTTGGGGATGGGTGACCAATATGTTTACATAATAAACAGACTATGTGATAATTTTTTGCACTTTTAGAATAAATCCGTAGACAACATTGAGACGGTTTCCGAAACTATATAAAAAATGTTAAATTTTGTGCTGCGAATATTCTTCTTATACGACATATACAAGCGTTATGAGAAGTGTTATGAAAAAATGATAAATAATTGATGTGAGTATCCAACTATAACGCCCTTAACCGAACAAAAAAATAAAAAATTATGCGTTAATCACCATAAAAAACCTCCACCTCACCCCATGAACGAAATTTAACACAACAAACACAATGATTCAGAAACATGAACATATAATAACATACCTGATTAGTTAATGACGGCGGTTTTTTGTTATTGTTGTTTATTTTAATTAAACTGTTCCAATATATCAGCTGCTCTTATATGTGTGCAGTTTCAATATTTAATAATTATTAAAACGGTTACGGTTTGATTTTTTCCTTTTTTTGGTAGAAAATTACTTGAAAAATCAATAAATTTTCTTTTCTAGTTCAACGGTTATTCAGAGAAATACTTTTTCTAGTTTTGTTGTTTTAGTTTTAGGTTCTTCCCTCCGACTCAATAGAAACCTTCACACAGTTATGTTTTTTTTTTTGTTTTTTTTGTATTCGCCACGATTTACGTCTAGAATAATGTTCTCGTTTTTTTATTTCTTGATCTTTCCTTCCTACTTTCTTGCTACTTTCGTTTCTTCTTTATTACATTAACTTGGGGCTTTTTTTTTATATTCCTTCCATATAAAATACTTCTAAACTTGATGTTTTTGCTTTTTTTAGCACTTTTAGATACTTTTTCCCTTCTGATTAATGTTTTTCCAACACAATTTATGTTTGTGTTTTATACTTTTATGCACTTTTTATACTTTAATTAGCTCTTTATTAATTATTAAATGACCGTCCGCTTCTATGTTTAAATGAAAACTAATTGAAAGAATTCTTTGATAATTCTTAAGTAGTAAATTTCTTCCAATATTTTGACAATTATCAAGCAGGCATGTTGTAAAATTGTACGTTGATAACAAATTTTAACAACGCTGAAGGTAGTTTTATTCTCGTGTATAATAATTCGAACAGGGTGTTGTGAAATTTTAAAAACTATTTAAAATACAGATTTGTATATATGTATGTGTAATAAAATGTTGGAATTTCAAATAATTGAAAATGGAAAATTTTCAATTTTTCTCTGTACATACATTTCAGATTAGAACGTTAAATACTATGTGTTTAAAACATTATGAAATGTTTTTTTTTCGTGTGCGTATCGTATATAAAAGAACCCGCGAAAATATTTTAGCCAGATCTATCCAACCATATAATATCCTACGTTACACAATTTCACTGATTTGTGACACATATTGCGTCACATTTTTCAACATGTAACTTGTATAGGCAATGAGTTGGATCAGTAAACGCCTTTCATTTTATCGTATAAAATTCACTTGGAGATTTTGCTTATATAGCGAACAGATATAAAATACAACACCAAAAAGTATGCAACAGCTTTTGCATTACTGCAGCAAATACTTCATTGATCGTAGCAAGATATTTACTTAAGAAAACTAAAGCTTAATATTCTTGACACACATACGAGTATATGCAAATAAGCGAATTATTATATAAATTATTAACTTTTATTATTATCTGTAACGTAAGTTGCAAAAAGGGTTCAACGTTACGTCCCTAAACACTGAGCCTCATTCATGTACTGCTTAAAGCAAATAGGCCTTGTGTGGTGTGCTTTATGCTCTGTCAGATTTTTTCTATAATATTTTCAAATTCAAGAACATTGTGGGGGAAATGAATTGTGCAATAGGCGTGTTAGGTTTTCTACTAATTGGGGTCATCCTCATAAGATCACTATCAGCTGGTGCCTTATTCCCTTTAACTATTGTGCATATCAATGATTTCCATAGCAGGTACAGGCTTATCGCTTTGTTAAATAAAAGACGTCTTACATCTCATCTGTTTCAGATATGATCCCATTGACAAAAACGGCAATACTTGTGAGGAAGACCACGAGAAATGTTTCGGTGGATTGGCGCGTGTCATTCATACCATCAGGGACATTAAAAAGAAAAGGCAAAACGAAAATGTTCTCTATCTAAATGCTGGTGACAATTATCAGGGAACTCTCTTTTATAAAATTGGGGGAGCGAAGATTACCTATGAAATAATGAACCTGGAACCACCCGATTTTATGGTAAAAAATTCCTTTTAAAAAAAACTTGTACAAACCTTGTTTTCTCCCGGCAGACTTTAGGTAATCATGAGTTCGATGATGGTATCTCCGGTTTGACGCCATTTATGAATAACATTAATTCAACACTTGTCCTAACCAATGTGAAGGCTACCAGTGGTAGACATGTTTCGTCTGCGATTAAAACGTTTAAAGGTTCGACTCGTAAGATTGGAATAATTGGTTTGACTACGTACACTATTAAAGTAAGTTTGAGTGAAAAGAAATATAAAAAAAAATCACAATTCGATTGTAAGGAAGGAATTGATCTAGTTCCACGCCCGTAAACGACAAATATCTCTCACAGCCACCAAAATAAATCTATAAAGTTGAATAGATTGCTGCAACATGCTTTAGTGTAAAATTTGGACCTTTTTCTATCTCCTTCATTAAAAGTGGGCTCAATTGTACACATGCCACACCCACCCAGTTCAATTAAGATATAGCTCGTTACTTGATAATACATCAACTCAGTTACTTTGCCTTTAAAAATGGCCATCCAATCTTGTATTGAATTTTGTCCATTATAAAAATATTTTTGAACATTCAGCTTCATTATGTAAATCGTGATCGCCTTCGCTATCTTTTGCTATTGACGAATTTCGTAGTTTATGTAGTAGCGAATTATTTATTAGTCCCATCGGCGACAGCAAAGGCGTTGACGATGCCGACGACGGCTGCAACTTACATGATGAGGCTGACTAACGTCTATTATTGGCAGACATTAACCAGAGAGGAACATTTAGGCGATTGGAAATTTGAGAAAGAGTGCAAGGCGGCCTTCAATGCGGCAAAGAAATTAAGAGCACAAGGTGCAAATATTATTATTGCCATAACTCATGTCGGATACAGAGAAGAGAAAATTCTTGCTTATAAGACTGCTGGCTATATCGATGTTATAGTGGGCGGACATTCTCATTCTTTACTTTACAACAGTACCCGCCCTGCTCCCACTTCTGATTTAATTGAAGGTCCCTACCCCACCCTAATCGAAAGGAGAAAGGACAAAGTCCTAGTTGTTCAAGCTGGCTCTTATAGCAAATATGTGGGCTTGATAACTGTTTATTTTGATGATGATGGAAAGATACAAAAATGGGAGGGAAGCCCCATTTTTATGCACACTAAAGTACCACAAGGTGAGCGTGTATTGGAGGCAATAATAAGTAATTAATAAATAAATAAATAATTGATGCCAGCAAACGATGTACTGGTAGCCGTGAAATCATGGAGTGAACCAGTTAAAGCCGCAAACCAACGTCAAGTAGGCTCCTCTTTGGATGTGATAACAGGTCAATACGAGTGCCGTTCAGGTGAATGTACTTTGGGCAATTTCTATACCGATGCTTTGATTTATGGGGTAACTGAGATTGAAATCTTTAATTGATTATTAATTATGTACCTGACTGTAATTGTAAGGCTGGTGGTGATAAGGAAAAATGCAAGGACAATAAAGTATGGACTACAGCCCCTATTGCAATGATCAATTGTGGCACTATGCGAACGACAATGCCTCAGGGAAGTAAGTCTGTGACAACGTTCGTTCGTACCCAAGTTGCGATTTATTTAACAAATATTTTTAGAATGGTCTTATGGTCAGGTTGTGAGTATGTCACCATATGATAATGTTATATACACTGCTACGTTGAAGGGAAAACTAATACGCGAGGCATTGGAAGGCATGGTAACTGAATTGGGAGGCGATATATTAATGACGCGAAAGATGATGCAACTGTCGGGTATAAAAGTTGTCTATCATTTGTGGCTGCCGCCTAAGCATCGCATTGACACTGTAAAAGTACGCAAAGCAGAGTGTCCCTTTGACAGTTATGAGGACCTTCAAGATGATAAAGAGTACAACATCGTGACGAATGATTTTCTATTGGATACAAACTCTTTTATGAAGCAGGCTACTAACAAACAGTTCGTATCAATGATGAACCTCTTATTAATATAAATATTTAATATGTTTTCATTATTTTTATATAGAGTTGTGAAGGTGGTTTATGATATTTTAGAGGATTATTTAAAAGTTTTCAGTCCCGTGAATCCGCAATTAGAAAATCGTATAGAATTATTGTATAAAGAAAGGACACGTTAATTGAAGTATTCCAGAACTAATCACTCTTATTAAGCGATGATGCAGATTCCATAAATCAAATCAATTCTATTCACTTTAGTTCTGTTACCCAGGTCCAAATCCAGAGTTAATGATGATAGTTAAGGCATCTGTCTTTCTAAATTGTAGCTGAGATATATTATAAGTAACTGGGTAGAATAATAAAAGACACTAGAACCATGTCGTCATATATTCTCCGTGCCTCTGTCCCTATGTCTGTCTGTTATCGAACTCTCTCGGTTCTAAATTTTAAAACTTTTGAGCTGAAATTTTATTTAGACAAATTTGCAAGCAGAACCTACTAGCCACAAAAATTAAGCTACAAAATCATAATTCAATTAACGCTTAATATATACACTATTGGAGAGCGTAATTAAACACATGCCACACCCACTTTTAGTATTTTTGCTTTTTTTTTACCTAAAATGAACGAATGTTAACTACTCACTATAAAAGCAAATGCATATAGAGAGCGAATAAATTACAGTTATAATTAATAGAGGCGCCCTCCTTCCTTTTACACATAGTACATCTTAGATTTCAACCCAATTCTGTTAGGAAAAAGCTATTGTAGCAACACAAAGACTTAAAGCTTCTACTAGATTTCAGGCATATAAACATTGTTGTTGTATACAGTGCATCCAGCAACAACGATGAATAATTAAATAAAGAAAAATATAAATATATATATGTAAACAATGTCTATAATAAATATATATGTATATATATATATAATTATCGTTTAACGTACCTGACACCGTTATCTTCTGGCTCATATCCAGGATTGCTAACACCCATAAATTTCGTGGTAAGCGTTAATTGCCAGTTTTTATCCAAATTATTGTAATTGTTGTTGTTACTTTTAGCTATTGTTGAGGCTGTTGTTGTTGCTGCTGCTGCTACTATTACAAGGTCGTTTTCGATTATTTTATTATTATCCGTCATAAACACCATTGTTGAACAGTTTTGTAATTAATTTATTATATAATGTTAACTAACGAAAGAAATCAAATGTTTTCATAATATAAAAAATATAACTACTTTTAATTAATCCTTGTTTATGTATTTTTTAATTAATAATGAAAGTCTTGTTTATTACACATTATTTAATTGATGTGACAAAATATATTTATATTAATTTCATAAATATTTTATTTAGGTAATAATTTTATTTTATTGTTTGTATGATAATATAATTCTTTATTATTATTTTTTAAATTACATTTTTTTAATATAAACATTTGTGACATTTAATAATATTTAATTATATTTTTTGTTCATATTCAGTTGATTAGCACTAAATTGAAGTCACAATATATTTTTTTACTATATTTTATGTATGAAATAATTTTATTTTTTATAATTATACGTATTTTTTATTATGAATATTTAATATTTATGATAAAATTCCTTTTTTTATATATATTTTAGGATCATATGTATTATTTATTAATTATAAATATTTATAATCTTTAATATTATTCATTTTAATTTTTTATTTTTATTTTTATTATTTATTTATTTATTTATTTATTTATTTTCGTTTTAAATGTAAGCTCTGAATATTCACTCTTTAAACACTTACAGCACTGTTTTGTCGTTTTCTAATATTTAATTTAATTAAAACAATTTTATTTAAAAAAATTCAGTTAATTTTTTTTTTATTTTTAATTTTTTATTTATTTTTTTACCCGAATTTGTAGGAGAAACACACTCAAAATTTCTAAAATTTCCAATTTTCAAATTATTATTACTTTTTATTGTTACAAAAATTTTGCTGTGAACTCGCCGAAAATCATTTCGCAAATGATTTAAATAAAATTGAATTTCGATTTTGCACACAAATCAATAAAATTACAACAACAAAAACCTGTACTCAAGATACAATTATTATTAATCATTTAAACTTAAATACCGCCAACAACCACGAACAAGCTAGCCAGCCACCTGCCTGCCTGCCTCTGGTTAACTAATAAATTTTCTATTATTATACATAAAATACAAAACAAGCATCACTCCACTCACACACTCACTCGCCAGTTCCAACAGCTGAGAATAGTTTATGCGTTTCATTTATTTTTTGTTAAATAATTGAGAAAATTCATATAAAAAAAGCATTTCCTTAAATTTTCACAGTTGATCGAGCATAACATGAGAAACGAGAAGCTGTGATATAATAATCGTTTAAGGGTGTGCCCTATATGTGGATCATACCGGGTGTAAGTGGGAAACAATTCTCTTTTCAATGTCAACAACAATAACAACAACACCAATAATATGAGAGGCGTTTCTGTTTCTGTTTCTGTTTCTGTTTCTGACTTTTCCCATTTAAGTGCTATCGAGTTTTAATTGGAAAAAATCATTAAATGTAAGCATTCATGTAGTTTTAGAGCAGATGCTTATAATCACTTAGTTACTTTTAATGTATTTGTTCACACTTAAACAATATATTAAATTAAAAAAAAACTAGACTCATAGGCATTCGGCCATAATTGCAGGGAATCCTGTTACGCATAATGATCATGCTGCACTTGATATTGTTGTTATTGTTATGAACAGGTTGTTGCCCCTAATTATGTCTATTTTTTCACCATTTGCAACCAATTACATGTAATTAATAAAATATCGATTTATGGCAAAATATTTGAATAAAAAAAAGTCACGATTCATGTATTGTTTCAAAAATTGACGACGACGACGACGACGCCATCCTTATGACTTAAGCAATTAATTATTTAATAGAAAACGTGAGCAAAACAATGACTTCCCCGTTGTTTTGTTTATGAAATGGAATACTATTATAATTGTTGTTGTTATTTTTATCTCTATTTCATAGTCATAAATCTTTTAAAACAGGTAGAAAAACTTCTTTTCCAGCTAATAATTTATGATGTTAACAAGTTTTTTAGTATGCATAAGCACTGACAATTATTATTATTGAACAACAACAACAACAACAACAACAAATATTGTATTGTATTTGTTAAATAATTATTGTTGTAATATATTTTTTTTAAAATAATTCTTGGAAACTACATAAAATTAAATGCTAGTACACTTGCCGCTTGATTTACACGAACAATTTATGCGAATTATCGATAACTTTTTGTTTCCACATATTCATCGATAACTGTGCAAAATTTATAATTTTTATATAACATCGATTATTTTCACAATTTTAATTGTTTATCGATACGTTTATATGCATACTGAATGTAATTATCGATTACTGCGAAAGCTCTATAGTTGATCGATAATTTTTATATAACTTATTGATTATTTTTATATAATTATCGATAACTGAAAAAATTATAACGTTTATCGATTAATATTTATAATTTTTATAATTTATCGATAAATGTTAATAAATTTTTATTGCATATAAATACAAACTTTTAAAATGTTATCGATTATCTATACCTACAATATTTGTTGCATTATTAACTAATTGTTATTTTAACATTTAAAGAATAATTCTTGAAATCTTAGACACGAACCATAAATATTTGTATAAATTAATTGAGAATTTTATATCTCTATATATTTTTATCGATAACGATTTAATTTATTCTAAAGTTAATCGATAAATATTTATAATTTTTATATAACTTATCGATTATTCAAACAATTTTCATTGCTTATCAATAAAAATAAATAATTTATTATCGTATATCGATACATATTTTCATATGTTCTCACTTTCCCGTAATTAATAATAAACTATTTTTAACCATCAACAGTTAATTTATTTAATTCGGTAATCGACAAATTTGGATCATATATTAACGATTTTTGATAAATTTTTATCAACAGCATTAATAAAATTTTACTAATTTTATTTTAATAGTAATTCAATTTTACCAATTTTGATAAATATTGACAAACTTTTGTCAATTATTGATAATTGATGTATTTACGTAAAGTGCGAATGATTTTTTGTCCATTATCGATAATAATTAATGCATTTTTTCTATAAACAATAAATGTTGAAATATTATTATTGATTATTTTTTATCGATTTATAATCAAGTATAGATAAATAACTGTAATTATTAAATAATTTTTATATTTTTCTATAAAAATAACACCGATAAATAAGATTTTATCGATATCCATTCTACTAACTCTGTTTCTAATAAATTATGTAAATAAAGTATATTTGACTGAGTCCAAATTGTGACTACCCATCATCGATAAAAGTTTACTGAGGAGTACAGAAAATTTAATTTAAAAATTTAAGTTTTTGTTGCAAGTTCGATATCAGAAGTGTTTGCGATCAGGAGTATGATTACCATAAAACACACGTACCGGACACATAGACAGACGTGGCTAGATCGACTTAGTATTTGATACTGATACATTGCGGTGTCTAAAACGCCTCCTTTAAGATGTTGCAAACGTTTGACAGTTTTGACAATTATTTTGTCCATTCCCTATACATATGATGTTGGGTATAAAAATAATTTAACACTTAATTCGTGAACAGGTATACCATGTCGCCCCTATGACTATAACTACATCGTATAACATGTGACTCTTTTCTTGCCTGTGTGTGTGTTAAGTATATCATAACAATTATATATCGATTGTTAAGTCAATAAGATATATATAATATAGCGCATTATTCACTTTCTTTTCAACTCCATCATTTAAGCATCTATGGGTAATAAATGATAATTGTTTCTCGATTAGAGTGATAAACATGCATCCATTACATAAATTATTGTGTGTGTGGGGGGGGGAGTCAATAGCAATACAAGAGTACATTACATGCACACACATTACAACTCTTTTGTTACTTTAATTTATGTTGCGGATAAGAAAATCATAATGGGCGGTTTTTTTTTTATATACAAAACAATATTAATCGAATAAATTCAAGCTGATTGGTGGGTTTGGAAGCATTATGCGAAGTGCGCACGCTCATGGTATGAAAGGGGATGAGGATGAGGATGAGGATGAGGAAGATGATGATTAAGGGGGAAATGTATGTGTATATACATATATCCTCACTAGCAACATGTTTACAAACTCTTAGGAACTTTTCTAAGCAAGAGCTTTCTGTTTATAGACATTAGGGTGCAAGAAACGATTGAAACGATTGAATATCATACAACTGGAAACAGTTTATAATGAAATTTCTCAAAGTAAAGGTTGCGTTCTTGGAAAGAAATATAATTTTTTTATTTTTATAACAACATGTAGAAATAAGTAAGAAAATCGTTAATTAATGAACAGTTTTAAAAAGTTTAAAAAAAACTAAGAGCAAACGTTTGATTATAAACAAAACAAAAACGGTATTTATTTGTAAATAATCTCTGCTTGTAAAACTCTGTTGATCGCTAACTATGAGAAGAGAGTTTTAAACTCTCTTTATAAAAATAAAAACATTTAATAGTATTTATAAACCTGATTACGTAGACGTATAATATGCAGCGACTTCTCAACGATTCCTCCTCACATGCACACACACACACACTTGGTTGGTCATGATATTAGCTTGTTGCTCAGTTTAACAGTTTCTTAGTACAATTCGTGCGGTTCGATTGGATGGTTGTTAAACGCTTTCTTTTTTATAAAAAAATAAATCACTGCTCGATCAAAGTGTCAAAGTCAAGTTTGAATTAAAGCATAAAAAAAAAAAAAATAACTCTAAAACAATTTCTTTTGAAAAGTGTTTTCCAAAAAAAGGTAAATGTGATGGTAAACTTGTTATTTTATAAGTTATGTACTGCCGGATATAAGTAGATATGGATAAGAATTATTTTATTTTTACACTAAAAAAAAAAAAGTTACTTATGTAGATAGGGTCCTGTACTGAATCATATACATATTGCGATAATGATTTTATTTATCAAACATTCTCTCTATTGCTTTCTCTAATTCGTTCTGATTCCTCTATACAGGGTGAAGAAATTACATGAAAACTCTTGAGTTACGTCATAGGAGGGAATTTTGAAAAAAAAAACTTGAAATAAAAAAAGTTGTTGGGTTAGAAGAGGGATACCAAAGTCATTGTCCTCCCCGTCAAAAGTTTTCAGGGTCTTAAGAGAATCTCAAAATTAAGAAAATCGAGCTCCCCGTCAAGAGGTTCCGGGTTCCAAAAGGTAGCATCAAAGTCAAAGTCACCAAGCTCCATGTCAAAAGTTGTAGGGTTAGAAAGGGGGGAGGATCAATATCAAGATCACCGACCAGTTGCTCTCTTTTGTCCCACTAAGTTTTGTAAAAGATTTTTTTTTTTTTTTTTTTTTTTTTTTGAAATTTCAACCTATAATTTTTTCTTCACCCTGTATAGAAACAAAATAGTGGGAGAGAAGAAGAGAGAGAGGAACTAACATAAGACAAAGTTTAGTGACTACCACACAAATTGACCCAAAAAATAAAAATCTCAACCATTCACTTGTTAAGATTAAAGAAAACATTGTTGATAGATAATATTTAAAATTCGATTACTAACGTACAGTTTAATGACCTATAAAGGAAAACAAGAAAGTTGTAAATCTTTTCAATTACATATAAATGTACTTATATGTGAATACCAACCGATCGTGTGAGAGAGAAATATGTGCCGCTACAACAAATTTTAGCTTTAAGCTAAAACTGATTTCGTATGAAAGAAAAGTCAATGTATTGAAAAAGAATACATTTAAGAGAACCAGAGAATAGAGAAACTAAACCATTTATATCTCTATATATATACAGGGTGAGAAAACACATGGAAACTCTAACTGTAAGGAAAAAATGATGGGAACTCTCGAGGAACTTTATAGATTTTAGATTTTCCAAAAGAAAAAACACCCAATATTAAAAGTTGTCCTGTTAGAAGAGGGGAGATTAAGATTAAGCTCATCGTCACACACAAATTTCCCTCTTTTGATCCAACAATTTTTATAGTCGAACTTTTTAAAAAATTTTATCCATGTTACTGGAGAGTTCCTCACCCTGTGGATTTACTTTTGTGTAAAGCAAAAGCAAAAATATGTTTATTTTATGTACGATCCTTTATACCCTAGATTTGATTCGATTAATCAAATTCTACACAAGGTAAATGTTGTCCATTAATTGTTCTTTTATTTCTTTTCGTGAAAGATCTTGAAAATGGTTTGATTTGTGAAATGTTCAATAAAGAACGGTCGTCCTTATGTCTTTAATTTATGTCAATGTCAATGTCAATGTCATTCTCAATTGTTAACTAACAAAGTCTCTGACAGAACAAAAATTTACCTGGACCGATGGACACTCTTAAATAAATTTTGATTTTTATGGATTGAATTTGAAAAAAAAAATTAATTAAACTTTTCATAATGCATTTATAAACTATTAATGTATTCATCGACTGTCGCGCATGCTATCTACAATAATTCCCATAATTATACCAAAATTAACCTCATTCCTATATTTGAAATTCATTGAACGTGAGAAATATTTTTATAACGATAAATTTTCAAGCAGAACATACAAAAACCCAGCTTAAAATTTGAAAAAGAAAACGAAAAACAAGCGACTTTAAAGAGAAGATAATATTATAAATAAATGATTGTTGCAGCTAATAAAAAAATCCATCCATAATGGTATTTTAAAAAATATAATCTAATTTCATTTTAAAATATCATTTTGTATAACGTAAATGTCAAGTGTCAACAACATAGATAAGACATTTTGAAGAAAAACAAATATTGAGAATAAGTAAAATATTACCACAGAATACACAGAACGCACACACTGACAGACATTGATTCAGATTATATATACTTTGTAGTAACTCTGACGCCTTCTTTTAGGCGTTGCAAACGTAAGTCATATATACCCCCATATATGTAGGATGGTGGGTATAAATATGTGTAAATATGTGTATACCCACCATGTAAGCGTAAGGGTGCTTACAATGCTTTAAATCAAACGAGTAAAAGACTTACTTAAACGAAATCTTACGAGTTTTAAGAATGTGGGCGTGACAGGTACCTGGTTAGGCCTTCTAGTAAGAGTATTTATTACGTCTCAACTTCAACTTTGGATTTTACATGAGATTTTTTTTTACAAATTGTGGGCGTGTCTATTATTTGACTCCGCCCATCGATGGAAAATGTCATTATAAGTACGTGTACCGAATTTCAAAATCGTAGCTCATTATTTTTGGCTGATGGATGGTTTTTTATAAATTGTGGGCGTGGCTCTTAACCGATTCCGTGCAATCTGAACGCATTTTCTATAAATGTTGGTACAAAATTTCTATATCTCAAAATGTACAAGTGGGAAAGTGTTGGAAAGTAATTAATAAGAGACGGACATACGGACGGGCATCTATCTAGTTCAACTCAAACTTTGATGCTTTGTTTAAGAATATATATACTTTGCAGGATCTTTGACGTCACCTTCTGCATATTAGAAACGGAATAACAAACTTAGTATACCTTCCATCTAATGGGAAGAGTACAAAACTTCCGACCTTGATAAAAGTTAACTTTGTCTAGCCGTCCTTCAGCGTTAATCAGAGTTAACCAAATTGAAATGAAATTTTATGTAGCCGACTTTATATTGTGTATCTAAAAAACTGCTATTGTTACATATACATACGATGCCCCATTTTATTTTGAAATCATTTAAAAAAAAAACACGTTTTCATCCGAGTTTCACTTTATCACTCAACTTAAGAAATCAACATTAACACAATAAGCACATAAATTAACGCCAAAGAAGAAGAAGAAGAAATGATGTCAAAGTTGATTTCATAACACAAACAAAGAAATGAAACTTTTACCACAACATCAACTTTTACTTACAACAAAACGACAACGATGCCAAAAACGTGTCCAATAGTTGTTGTTTCCTTTTTCCCCTTTTATTGAATAACAATTTTTTTTATATAACACTCTCTCCCCCCATTATCTTTGTGGCCTTGTATAGGAAATGCTTTGAGAAAAAAAAAAAATTTTTAAAAAAAAAATTTAAAAAAAAAAATCAACTAAAACTATGTATGTAGTGTGATAAGCTTAATATGCCCCCTTGCATATATAGAGAGTATGGATACACACATCGTCACGCGTTTACAAGTGATCGTGGACTTGCGCGTATGTTTTTTTAGACATATGTTTTTACCAATCCGTATTATCGTCTTCGTCGTCATCTTCTTCTTGTTGAAATCATGTTTTATACGCGCTAATGAGCAAACACAAATGTGTGTTGATATCAGCGAAGGCAATCGAAACAAAATTGCATAATAATGCATTCACGCATGCATGCTACTAATGTAACTAACTAATCAACACACCTGCCTGTGGTAAGAAAAGTGGTTGTTCGAACATGTTAAAGAAGACACGAATTATTATGAATTTAATGCTTTCATGATTACCCATACATCTGTAAATATGTATGAATGTTAATATAAAACCAACTTTTCAATCCAACCACATGCATCGTGTTGTACGCATTTTTTGTACGTACGTCCGTGAAGTAGTGTTTTTTTGTACACTTTAATTAAAAGCAAGTAAAAAAAAAAAACGAAAGTTGTTTTTTGACCAATTGTGAAATATTCTCCGCATTCATAAAGAAACTGCGGGCGTGGCAGGTATCTGGTTGTGCTCTTTAACACATATGAAACTTTAAATATTGCCTCAAAAAAGGTGTTTTATTGACAAAATTATGGGAGTGTCTATTATACGATCAGTGGGCGTGGCAAATCTGTGGATAACAAATATATATACAAAATATCAACTTTACGAGTCAATTTCAAACAAATAAAAGTTTCGCTAAATGTGGGCATGGCCCTTGCTTAATGTCATAAAATAATATCAACAACAATAAGCAGATTTTTATACTCTGCAACACTTGTGAGAAAGGGTTAAGGTTAAGGTCTGCTAATTATACCAGAATCAAAATCTGAATCGATTTAATCATGACCGTTTGTCCGTCTGTCTATGTAAATTTGTCCTTTTTTTGTAGAAACTTTTTATAGAAATTTGATACATGAACATATATTGGCCTAAAGTGCAACACTCGTGAAAATAGACCGAATTGGACCATTTTTAGAACTCCTCCCCATATAAAGTCCTTTTATAATGGAAATCTTTATATAGCAAAAAATCACAATTCTTAATATTTTTTAATAAAATTTCATGAAGAACAGTTAATTAACTTAATAATCGGCTGTAAGAAATTTGGACCCAATCGAACCGTTTTTACCACCTCTTTCCATATAATGATATTTCACGAAATGACTTATAAGGCAATGCCTCGCGTAACTTAATTGATTGTAGCGTAATTTAAGAAACTAAGCGGTGTAGGGTGTTAAATAGTCGATTTGGATTGACTGTATCATTTTTCCTTGCTATTGTAAATATAGTAATTGTGGGCGTGCTTCCATCTGTCTCTATCAAGAATCTTTGCATATGATCCTCGTATTAGCGGTAGAACATATAACGACAATAACGACTCAAAAAGCATCCATACTTATTTCAATGTTGTTGTTGTTGTTGTTATTGTTACTACTCTTCTAATATTTAATTAATTTCTATAATTTTCCTTTTCCATCTTAACCAAATTTTCTAATTTTTAATCAAAATCATTAAAAATGTTTTTTATACTGATCATGTTGTTGTTGTTGTTGTTGTTATTGTTATTGTTTCTTTTGTCCCTCACCTCACCACAGTCATGTTGAAGTTTGTACTTATTGTTTTGAGCGTATTTATGGTGGCGTTTGTACATAGCACACAAGGCGCCGAAGAACTGAAAGTTGATGTCCTGAGTACACCGGAAGTATGCGAGAGACGATCCAAAGTGGGTGATACGGTAAGTTGCTACCTCTTTCGCTCTCTCTCTCTAACTATACAAATATTGTGCAAGAATTTTCAATCAAGTGAACAAATTTTAATCAAATTTCAGTTAACGATGCATTATACGGGCACCCTAATTGATGGCAAAAAATTCGATTCGAGGTAAGTGTTGAATTTACTTTAAAAATTTATGTTTAAGACTGGCGCGTGTTGACGTTCATGCAACGTCATCATCATGTGAATGGCAAGTATACACACAACCCTACATTCACACATACTTATATATTTTTACGCAATTGCATTAACAGCTCACTTACATCGTAAATTAGGATCCGGTTGATAACAATCTTTTTATGCGGGGAATTTTTGACCGACCAACAGCAATAACAACAACAACAACAATACAAACATACATAAATTGTTTGTCTGCTATCCAATTTTTTGTTATTGCTTTTAAGGGAAATTCGTCGCTTTTGTGTTGTTTGTCTTGTATTGTTTTTGTATAACAATAATACAATAATAACAACAACAACAACAACAACAACGACAACAAATTTCGATTATAAACCATGAGTTTAATTTAAATATATGTGGATTTTACATAATGACATAACACGTTAAAGCCTTCGAATTGATTTTGTCTCACTTGCCAAATTCCTTTCCTCAATGGAAGGTTTCAACAGTTAAGCAAATATGCTTGAAATTTAAAAAAAAAAGTAATAACTATACCCTACACATAAGAATGCGGATATACTAAGTTTTTCATTCCATGTGCAACATCCAGAAGGAGGCGTCAGATACCCTACGAAGTATATATGAGTCTTTCAATGCACACGACCTGGACTTGTATGTCCGTGTGTCTGTCTCTTACGCCCACAAAAACCATTATAAAGCGTAAATTCGACTTGCAAGCTGATACGTAATACATATGCTACTAAAGGGCGTCATCATGTATACCATGCCATACCCACTGTTTATATATAGGTGCGTAGGGTATGTAAGATTTGGCCTAAGCCACATTTAGTTTTCTTACTTGTGTTTTGTTTGTACAAAATGCAACCGTAAAGGTCAAGGGTCATTGCATTAGAATAAAGGTGCCACGTTTTTCTAATATTTCTAAAAAAATAAAAATCCAGCTCCATTTGTTACACTCTCACACAAAGAGTAGAGTAACTCGTATATATAGTATAAGCCTATACACGTATATTTACATGGATACACAATACATTCTCGATGAGTAGTAGCACTAGTATTCTGTAGACTAATTTATGATGATAAAAAGCTCTTGGTGCAAATAAATTATGCGTACTTGGTATGTGTCATAATAATGGTGGTGCGGTAGTGTATTGTGTGTAACTTTAGCAGCGGATATCATAAATTCACACTTTATTAAACATGTAACATGTTAGTATATTATGTGAAACATACTCATACACATAGACTTGTTTGTAACAAAAAACTTCAAGCAGCGTGATAACCAAATTAAAAATTATACAAGAAACGCTCAAAAAAAAAAAGAAAAAAAAAAGAATTTGTTTAACTGAAAACATTCACCCATATGTCCCTACAAGCAAGATTATGTGATTTTAAATTCTATTCGTTTATTTCATTTTAAAGGGAAATGACTTTTAGTTAAATTTTATTATAAGCTACAAATGTCACATGTCACCGTACAACTGTTGTTGTTGCTGTTGTTGTTGCTGTTGCTATTTTTCTACCTAAATATGCACGTATATACAATTTAGAGAAAATTTCCATTTTCTTTATGGTCTATTAAGTAATAAAATTATTTTTTGTAAAATCTTTGCTTAGCTAAGCTTTCGGAGCGAGCTTGACAGAGCTGACAAAAACAAGTGAAACTGTTATAATCGATCAAGATCGACTCTTTAATACCCTATACTACTTAGCTCCACAAATTATGCTACAATTAGTTTAGTTGCGTCCGTAAACGCGAAGTATTTTTTTTACAAGTGTCTTCGCCAAATATCTTTATATGAAAAGGGATTCTAAATATGGTTCAATCCGGTCCAAATTTGGCACACCTCATTATCATGTTGATTAACTATTTTACACAACATTTTATTAAAAAATATTAAGAATTGCAAATTTTCGCTATATAGAGAATTTCTTTATAATAGACCGTGACATGGGGAGGGGTTCTGAATATGACCCAATTCCGTTCTTTTTTAATGGAGTTGTTCTCTAAACCAAAACATGTTCTTAAACAAAATTATATCAAAATATTTCAACAATTTCCACCTATAGCATGCGATCAAATTTACATGGACATACAGACGGTTATTGTTAAATCGATTTAGGAAAATTGTCTCAATTAATGGACATAATTAAAGATGGGTGGGGTAGTTACAAACATTCCTACAAACTTAATATATAAGCAAACAGGACATTTGGGACCGTAGTCTATGGTAAACTGCTTTATAACGTATAAATACTGTTACAGATGCTTTGATTGTTTTTTAAGATGAAATTATTTTGTTTAAGGGAGAGAGACAGTACCCAAATAAAGGTCATTTTACATAAACGTATTTAGAGAATATAAACATCATAAAAAATTGAATATTAAGGTAATGACAAGCCTTAGGGAAGGTATAGGCTTGGGTGACTTGACTGCCATTAAGAGTTCAAACGTTTACTCTATTTCCACATTTAATTATTGGGTCTATAACTTAAAAGCCGGAATTTGATACTAGATGTAAACACTTTACTTCAGTTCAAGGTATCAAAAACTGGCTGAAATCGTTCTTCGATTCAAAAGATGATCGGTTTTTCTGGGACGGTATTCATAAAGTTTCAGAAAGATGGGAAAAGATTGTAGCTTCCGATGGACAATATTTTAAATAACACAATTTTAGAAACTTCTCTTTAATAAACGCTCAAGTATCCCAAAAAAATTCCGGTTTTTACAGCCAATATTATACCAAACAATTGCTTATGACCAAATTTTTCTTGAAAATTATTATAAATTGCAAAAATTCGTTATAGAGGGACTTTTTCATAATATTGAGAAGGGTTCTTAACAAGATCCGAATCGGTCCATTTACAAAAAGAATCGTCTTTAAGTTTAATGATGTTTATAAAAATACCTTCAAACTGTCAATTTGTAGACGAATGAACGGGGATGATTAAATCGATTCCGAATCGATCTGTGTATTAAAAGGTGGGTCTCCTGTTAATCGTTTCGAACAAACTTAAAATACTTTTATTTTCAAATGGTGCAGGGCTGGGATCTCCAAAGTTTACCCGTCAAAAATTACACATTTGTTATACTACTTGTCAATATGAACATTAAACATTATTTTGTTTTGGTTTTGAGGAGAAAGTTTATCAGTTTTTGTTTGCTTTTGGTTTTCCTTTTTTGATTGTTATTATGTTTAATTTAGCGTAACATTTGGTAATCTCTCTTATAATTCCACCAACCACCACCACCAACACTATCTGCCCACTCTAGCTATGCTTTTGTTATACCCTACACCACAATGTGGTAGAATTTTGTGGATAGTTTAGTGATGTCTAAAAACTAATACAAAACCTATCTTTAATTCAATATCAAAATCAACTGTGCCAAATTTGAACCTAATGGAACAATTTTTGGCACCTCTCCTCATATAATGCTTTTCCACCGAGTGACTTTATGTCAATCACCTCATACAACTAAACGAATTATAGCGTACCTTGTGAAACTAAATTATGTAGGGTAGCAAAAGGTCGTTTAGAACCGACTTTAGTTTATGATTGTGGCTTAAAAATCTGTTTTCACTTCATTTTGAACACTTGTTGCTTATGATTGAAATAAAATATTTTTGTTATTGTTGCTGTTTTTTTTTTATAAATAACTTTACATGGAAGCCATTACCGCAAACAGTTTGTGACATTCAATTTTCTGTTAAAGAAAAGTATTGTTGTGTGAAGCGTATACAAGAAGAAGAAGCAATTGTAGACAAAATATATCATATAACACTTGGATGAGCGGTGCATTACTTAACGTTCTTTAACAATTTACACGTTATTATAACTTCTTCAACAACCTTAAGGCAAATATTGCCCGTTTTTTGTTTTCCTTTCTTTGTTATTATTATTGCCAGCTTCTTTTCACAACAGCTTTAAAAACACTTTGTTGCCAGTAAGTACGTGAAAAAGTATATGGTTAGATGCGCCTTCAGCTAAAATCAACCAAGCGGATAAATAACATTTACGCGATTTTGACAAGTCCGGAAATTAGCAACTGCAACAACAACAATAACAACAACAAAACACAAATCTTGGCTTTTAATTATGATAAGATAAGATCTCTACAAAAGTAACGGTAATGAATATGTAGCTGGTTGTTGGTGTTGTGGAGGCTCCTTGTTAGCATGTCTTAGCATGTCTTAACCTGCTTTTTTTACCAAAGAAAACCACATGTAAAAAACCTAATTAAGCTGAACACAAATCTCAAAAAAAAAAACTTCCACCTCTATATATAAAATGTAGGCGTGACGGATACCTGTTTATGACCACTAATAATATATGTGCAACATATTAACTAATATGCTGGATTCTGGGTCAAATATGGCTATTTGCAAATTGTCTGTTATCCATCTATTATCCAACCACGCCCATTTTTTACTTATATAGGAAATTACTAATTACACGTATTTGAAGCAAATTTCAACGTTTTAGATGGATTTTTATGGCTGATGTAAGAAATTTTGAAAATTGTGGGCATGGCACTTGATTTATGTGTAAAAAAACTTAAAATAAAGGTTCAAAAATTTATAAACGCGAGAGTACCAACAACAGATAAACTCAGGGACACATGGACAGACATATTTAAATTGATTCAATTTTTTATACTGTGTCTCCAAGAATATATTGATTTCGTAGGGTCCCTGGCATATCACCTTCTTCTAAATGTCGTAAAAAGAATAAGAAAACGCAGTACAGCCAATGGCGGGTATAATGGCACAAGGACTAAACGATGTGGTGGGCCCCACAATGTCCAAAAACCTTTCAAAATGCAAAAATCCTTGGACAAAACACTTTTCCTCATAAAGCCCCCAAGTACTGAACCCACCGCTGAGTGTAAAATAACTCATGATTGCATTGAAATACGTTTTGGAGAAAATGAAGACTATTGCGTTTTGAAAAGAGTGAAAGAGACAGAAAGGAATAGTTAACAAATGGACGATGGACCAGTGCTTCTTCAACTTTTCAAACATCCTTCTTCCTCCTCAATCACAGTGGTTTGCTACATTTCAGATCTCGTTTTAATTTAAGGTTAAGGACCAGGATGCTAGACTAGGTTGCTTGTTCCTTATTTGATTACTGAAGCTATAATTCTACTTCTTCTTCTTCTTCTTCTTTTTCGTTTATCGCCTATTACTTAAACAACATCTTCTCCTTGAATCTCTATGTTATCGATTTGCTTGACATTGAAGGCAATATAAAGAAATGCATAAAAATGTATCCACTTATTACGGGGGCGGAAGGGTAAATGACATTTCTGTGCAAACGACATTCACATGTCCATTCTTTTGTTTAATGGAAAGAAATTTCTGGTTATATAAAATAACAACAAAGAGCTCCATTTGTTATTGTAGACTTGTCTGCTTTCGACACATCTCAAACGTTTTATTTCAATATTCATGGCATTCATGCCATGCTTTTAAGCGGCCACAAAAACTAAATGTGAATAAAATATATTCACCTGTAGTCCTGTTTTTAAGTAGACCCTTAAAAATTATATTTTATGTGTGTCACAAGCAATTGTCTCCATATTGTATTGCTTACGTGACATTTTAATCATCAAAGAGATTAATTGTTAGGTAAAGAAAATATTGCAGAAAAGGTGACAGTTTGGGTTGCAGCGGTGACAGGTTAATTATTGCGAATTTCGATTATTTATTTCTCATTTAATTAATAATTATGAAAAGCAAAGGGTGCTGTCTCTGCTCTCTCCAAAATTTCCAATTCAAGTAAGTTTTTATAGAGAGTTTTTTACACAGCTTTAAATTTATCTAATACTACAGAGAGAAAGGTTTGGCGTCTCACAACAATGTGTAATTTAATTAGCAAAGAGGTATAAGATTTAATTTGGCTTTGGTCGAACCTTAAATACCCTTCATATCTATATACAAATGCTGGGCGTGGCAGGCATATGATTACGCCCTCTATCACGTATCGAAATTCATGTAAAATTTTACGCGAAATATGGTTTTTTGAAAATTGTGGGCGTATTTATTATGCGAACACGCCCATTTTTGGCACACCGATGAATGGATTTCAACTTTTTCATTAAATTTTTTTGCAGATAAAAAAATTTTCATCATTTGTGGGCGTGGCTCTACACCACTTAATTCCCCAAAATTATGTTACAATTAATTTAGTTGGATTAGTAGCGTCTTGCCGTACTTCGGGAAATATTATTATATGGAAAAGGGTTCTAGAAATGGTACGATCGGAATCAAATTTGGCTTAGTTAATTATTAAGCTAATTAACTATACTTTACCAAATTTTATCTAAAAATATTCAAAATTGCGATTTTTTGCCATATAAAGGCTTCCATTATAATATAAACCTTATATGGTGAGAGGTTCTAAAAATGGTCCAATTCGGTTCATTTTCAATACAGTTCTTTTCCAAGTCAAAACATGTCCTTGTACCAAATTTCATTGAAATATTTCAAAAAATCCTATCTATAGCTTGCACACAAATTTACATGGACATACCGACGGATTTGGTTAAATTGTTTCAGATTTTAAAATCATTATGAAAGCACATGGATGCGACACTTGCAGCTTATTAGTTATATACTTTGTATATCCTTGGCCACAAGTACTGCACAGTATAACAACATTATTGTAGCATATGTTGCTATTGTTTATATTTGATAAAAGCCATCTGTCATCTTGTTGTTTTGTTGATATTGATGTAAATGGTATTTTCTTTTGTATACAAACATATGAGTTGCAGACAGTACCCTGCTCCGGAAGCTTTGTCACCTTATTATGTCTCTTTCTCTCGTTTCCGTACACCTTACTTACTCCCTCGGTTATCAATATATGAATCCATAACATATGTTGAATACATTATTGTTATTAAATTGAGGGAAATGCTGTGACAATTCGATTATTCTCGTTTAACACTCAATTAATATTTAATGCTTTTACCGTTATCAATAACGTTACATATTACCCTTATTGGTTATTTATCATCAACACAGCAGGAGATATTGTGTTGAAAATTGTATTCAAACATTTTTTTAATCCTTTTGGGTTCTTAATCAAATTGAGTGAAATAGCTCGAAGGCCACACCCACAAAGGAACAAAAATTTTCCTATAGGTATAAAATAAGAAATTTGATAAACTTATTTATAATTAGTCGAATTCATTGATTTTCTAAAAATGGGAGGGGTCACATAATGGACACGCCCCTATTTTGCAAAAAAAACTTTATTTACAGGAAAATTCAAGATAACAGATAATACATTAATATAGAAAACCCAATTGTATATATGCCACGCCCCCAGTTCGCCCATAAAAATTATAGGGTATCCAACATCTGCCTGAAACCAAATATAGTTTTTATTGGTTTTGGTCAATCTAAATATTTAATAATGCTTCTCAGTATTCATGGCGAATATAAGTAAAAAACAAAAAACAAAAAAAGAAAACAGCAACAACAACAACAACAACAAACAAGAAAAGCGAAATGAAATAAATAAAAGACGAAAAATTACACATACTCGGATAATAACAATAAAATCGAATTGTATACGGGATGGTAACGCGTATAAAATGTAAAATGTAACCAGAGTAGCAGCATACAGGTAGCGGAGGGTATGTGTGATAATAAATATATATGCATGTGTATCTGTCTGCTAACAGAGAGAGTAGGGTGTGAGTTGTGAATGAAGTGAAATGAGTGCAATTTTTTATTCATACAACATTTATGGCAAACACACATGTTCACCAACCTACATGAAAATTCGTGGCTTATGGTATTTACGTGTTTCGTTGTTGTGTACATGATGTGAGTACAACCGAATGATAAATAAACCAATAATCAAACGAGTAAACATCCGTTAACCAATGTTGTTGTTGTTGTTGTTATTGTGAACAAAAAGGGGGAGAAAAATCATATCAATTCAATATCAATTCAATCCAATACCCAGAGAGTAATACAGCAGACAACTATAACGATGACTTTTTGATAAGTTGTGGAAAATCAAACCAAACACATGAGTCCATAAAGCAAGACAAGGTGAAGGGCAAAGACCAGCGAAACAGTAAAGCAGAAAAAGAGAGAATAAGCAAGCGAGAGAGAATGAGAGAGAAACAAGAAGAAACGTGATTTTAAAGTATCTTCCTCTCTCTTTCTCTCTTTCTTTCTTAGTATATATCACACATACACATCCCTCGAGATTAATCACTTAACATGTAAACATAAGATAATGTTAACATTTCCCCCCTCTCTCTCTCTCTATCTCTCTCACTCACTCTTTTGGTCAATAGTTGGGAAGTTTTATATAATTTAGAAAATTTAACACTTTCTTTAACAACGACACGTACAAACGGCACACACACACACACACACACACTACATCAAACACATATTCAGTAAAAAATAAAGAAATATAATAAAATAAATTTGTCTGCGAGCAGACACTTGCATGCTTACATTTTTATAACTTTGCCTAAATTTTAAATACAGACGTAACGTAATAGCATGAAAGCCAAGCAAGCACGACTTCATTTTTATGATCCGACTACTGTTAAATTATTCAAAATATTTTTATGCGGAATATTTTCAAACAAAAAAAAGCAGAAAAAGCCTCCATGTATACACTTTGTAGGTAACGAAGAATTAAGTTACTCATACGCCTCTACGACCATTATTCCACTTATACACCCAGTCGGCATAAATGTGATTGAGGCAACCTTAGCACAGCAACAAATCGTTCATAAAGTTATCAGTTGATTAATTTTCTAATATAAACAACATTGCAGTAATGTGCTGCATGGTCGACTTTAACTGAAACTCTTGTTCAATCGTCTTAATGTTGAAGATTTGCAAACGTTAGTTACTTCATACATACATTCTCTCCATTTGTAACGTAAAGCACTTGAATTATATTTGGTCTGCCAGCCAAATGTTATATGAAGAAATGTATGTGAGGCAGGGGGGCCCTCTGCGTACTCGTACTTACATACACATGTGTAAAGATCTCTCTTTTTAAAAAAAATATATATATACACGTAAATATAATAACAAATGGAGTACAGCTACATAAATGGCTGGCTCTTTGGAGATATTTCAGATCAGAAAAAGGAGGAGAAGGGTCCTTTGGATAGAGAAATTGTCTTCTTCTTCTTCTTTATAAAGCTAGTGAAAAAAAAAACATTTGACATAAAAGAAATCTTAAATATCCTCCACATTTACATACAAAAAATGGGCGTGGCAGGTAATATGTATAGCTTGCAAGTCGAAGTTCTACGCTGAGTACATTGCGGAGGTGTCTCTTATCCAACCTCGCCCATTTTTGGCTTATCGATGTAGGAGATACTTTTAAATATGTGTCCATAGCTCCTTTTTTGTGGAAGATAAATAAATTTTTCTCAAATGTGGGCGTGGATTTTTTTCCAATTTTGCCCATCATACATAGTAATCTATATTCAGAAGTGTATCCATACAAAATTTCAGCACAGTAGTTCAAAATTTACAACCGGTGAGAGTGCCAACCATAGACAGAGACACGGACTTACATATCAAGAATATATACACCGTGCAAGGTGTCTGCAGTCTTCTTCTGACTGTTGCAAAGCGAATGACAAATTTAATATACCGCTTATCTTATGTGGAGGATATATAAAAATGAAGAAGCAACACAACTTTCACTTCACCAATCCAGAAATCTTCAATTTAAGTAAATTCATCAAAAATAAAAATAAAATTCGAATAAAACGTTACACTATGTGGTGTCAATGCCAAACACTACATCTGTCTGCTGCAAGTTATTATTAATTCCGGCATTAGTCCCGCAACTTATTGTAATAATCCCTCTTGGCTCTTGGTCACAGTAAAATTTTAAAACCGGTTAAAAAAGAGAGAGAGAAAGAGAGAGACAATAATGCGGATGTTTTCATACATTTCACAAGTTTCAAATATTTTCTTTGTTTTTTTTTTTTTTTTGTCCAACATTTTTGGTGGCTCTTCAAGACACAAGTTGTTAATATTTCATTTCCGGTGTCTGAGAGAGTGTCAAAGGTTCAAAAAGAAAAAGTTTCTTTTCTTGGCCTAACATATAAACTTGTTATAAATCTTTTTAATTAAGATGCTGCAAAAGTTTTTAATGTCATTCTAAGAGAGATCGAAAGAGAGAGAAATAATGTGAGAAAGAGAGAACATTTTTAAACAAATTTATTTCAACAGGTAAGAATGTAACTTTTGCTGGGTATTATTTATTATATAGTTTTGTTGTTGTTGTTGTTGTTTATTAGAGTTTTTACTCATTGGAAAATTATATGTAGAGCAACACATGCTAGTAATTATTTTGAGAATAAAACGTGACCACATGCTGTGCTCTTTTTAGACTAAATACATAGAGAGAGTGAAGGAGAGAGAGTGAAAGAGATAGACTGGTAATTGGTTACTAAAATGCAGTCGGTTTTGTTGAGCAGATGCTTTATTTTGTGTGACAACGTATAAGAGAAAAGAAACCCAGAAAGGGAAAGAGAAAGTGTTAATTGTTTACAGTTATTTTGCTATTGTTGTTGCTCTTCTTTCGAATGCCTTTAATTGAACCGTTCAGTGCACACATTGATTAACTCCACTTTTTGAAAAATCTTAAATTTAGGTATCAAAGCACTTGGTGTAGTCATAACTTTAATATTTCATCGCATTTCTCAACTTTTTTTTTTTTATGGAGTTAATCGATGTGTGAACTAAAAGGCTCAATTGTTCTGCTGCTACTGCAGCCACTGCTGCGGTATATGGTTGCTTTTATTGTTCTTCTTGGTTGATTGGTAATTTTGTTGTAATTATTGTCTTTGTTGTTGCTGCTATAATTGCTTTTATCGTTATTATAGTTGCTACAGTAATGGTAGTAATAGTATTATTTATCGTTGTTGTTGTTGTTGTTCTTCTTCTTCTATTGAATGAATACTGCTGCTGCCGTTGTTAGTTACTTTTGTTGTTGCTATTATTGTTGTTATTGTAATGACGTATCTTTCATCTCCATTCAAAGGTATTACTTTTTTTCACTGGTTTCAATGTGTGTTTTATTTTTATCATCGAGCCCCTTACAAAATCTCACAAAAACCTCATATAAAATGTTCAGCACAATAATTATATGCAAGATCTTTCAAATGGTTGATAATTTCATGTTTAGTTATAAACGCTCGTATACGTGGATATGTATAAAATAACAATTATAGCATAAATCAATGGATACTCATGCATAATGATGGAGAGAGTGTGAGAGCGATAAATATGATAACATTACATTTAATAAATGTGTGAGAGGAAGCGTTCAAACACACACACACACACACACACACACACACTTTTACATAATATTTAAACAATAAAACTCAAGTACAGATAAATAAAACATCACCACTTTTCGCATTACGTATAATACCATATGTATACAACTCGCACACATGCCTGCATATAGAAATATATAAACACGTTTAAACAAGCATATGAAATTAGCTATGCATGCACAGTTATTTCACAATGCTTGCATGCCACAGCACAACACAGCATTCATTCATTTATGCATGTATACTCGCGAGTATGGTGAAGTATGTGATGTACAATAACAACAACAACAATACTACCGCTACTGAAAACATGCATGCATGAGATGGCATATACGTGCAAAGCTATAGCACATCTTCACACATGCAGCCACGCACATGAATAAGAGATTATAATAAGATATAGTCGAGTCTCATCATTGCACACACACACACACACACACATGTGTGAATACTTTAAGTAAATAACGACAAGACAAGATAAACTGAGTGGAAAGCTTGTGTGACAAGTTTATAAACAATTCCATATAACATAAAAAACCAAAAGAAGAGGATACCAATAACAACAACAACAACAACAACAACAACAACAGATTTAGAAAGAAACAAAAATTATGCAATAAATATTCAAGGTGAAAATACTCTAATCGCACACAATCACACAAATACAATAAAAAATAAGCAACAACACGAACATACACACATACATACACTTAAGTATGAGAGATTTACATGCTTATACTTTGCAGCATACATATTTACATACATTTCAGACACACACACACATATATACATTTATATATTAATGCAATTGTTTTTAGATATGACCATGCATGTATGCATGCATGTATGTATGTGTGTATGTGTATGTTATAACATACATAACATCAATTTGCTTATATTATGATTTTTTCTACCATTTCCGGTAATCCGCTCAAACACAAACACATTTACAACAATAACAACAACAACAACAACAATAGGTGGCATTGCATGTCAAGGGTTCACGGATGCTTACACAAAACTTAGTAGTGTGTTGGGTTATGTCTTACTTCTTCCTCTTCTTCTTATTTTTCTTAAACATTTGTTTACTTTAATCCATAAACATCTTCTTCTTCTTCTTCTTTACTGTCTTTTCCTACATTCCCTTTAAGACCCTAAAACACTTATAAATGGTTTTTTCCGTGTAAGTGTGTATGTATTCAAAGATTGCTTGTTTCTTAAAAGACAGAGACAGAGAGAGCGAGAGACCTTATCCTTGCAACTCACTGTAATATAATAATGATGCGGCAGTCCGTTGTTCCGCTGTTCCTTCATAATGTTGTACAAACGAAAACATAAAAAAAAAAAATTTTTGTGCGGTGAGTCCCCTAGGACTCGTAGCTAGGCAGGTTGGTTGGAATGTTTATAAATTATTAAAAAAGTTATTGTGTCGTATAATGCATATACATGATAAACAAAAATAATAACAATAACAACAAACACATAGACAAGTGGCTGTGTTGCAGCCTTAGAGGTTGTAAAAAATTACACTATTGTTCATTTTGATAGGCACTAGGGGAAGACCCTCTCTCTCTCTCTCTCTCTCTCTCTCTCTTACGATCTCTGCTTCCGGTTTAACTCAAGTGATAATCGTAAGGTTGACTCAAGATTCCAACTGCAACAACAATAACAACATATTCTGCGTTTTTACAAGACACGTTACAAATCAAAACTTGAAAAAAAAGCATTAAAAAAATTAATAATTTTATCAAGGTTTTCCTTGTAATCATCAAAAATGTTTTTTACCAAACAAAACGTTGAGTTTTACAGTTTTTTAAACGACTTTGACTTTCTAACTGCAACAAGAAAAAATCTACTTTTGGTCCAAGCAAAAATTTTGAATATCTACGAGAGATACCCGACCGACCACTCTTAAATATTTACTTTGAGTAATATTGCAAAAAATCCATTTTTCAAGTTATTGTTTTGGTACTGGGGGCGTGTCATTTAAACAATTTTGCTTAATTTCAAAACCAAACGGCTTCAACTAAGATGACAAGTTTGGATTTTTGAGACCAAAACAATAAAGACAGAGATGGACCGACGGAAAAACAGTTGTGACTAGATGGACTCAATTTTCGTTGAGTGAAAATATTAAATAATTTGCTTATCTAACAATATAAAGGCTTTGCCAGATTTACTCTTAACCATGTATGGATTTTTCATTTGTTGTCTTTGAATTAATTCAATAAATCGTCTTCGTCCTTTAACCAGCAAACAGTAAATTGAGTGTATAAGAATGTCATTCAATTCACTGTGCTTGTCACTCAAGGCCACATAAACAAATTACACACTAAACAACAAATGAAACAAACAACAACAAACTAACTTACAAGATACGGTAACATTGAAAACTGTATGTTTGTGCAGTCAGTCAACATATCCTTGGAGACATTAGTAGTAAAGCGAGCGACATTTACATCTCGACGATAGAAAATAATGTTCTTGTATTTTTTTTGTTGCTTTTTTAAAGAAAACTTGTTGGCTTGATTGTTGTTATTTGTACATAAAGGAGGCTATGCGCTCTGCTTGTATGTGTACGTGTGATGTGTGTGTTTGTATATTTGAAACAAGTTTTGAAAAAATATAATTTTTTATTTACTCTCACGCGTATCGTTTGTTACAAGTTTATTGATGTAACCGGGAGACATTCAAGCGTATAAATGTTGTGGTTTGATATTTAAAAACGGCTGATGAGAATTTTCCTTTAAATAGGAATATTTTTATTAAATTATAGCATAAGTGGCTAAATAGAATTAAACGTGGAAAAATTCAGCCATACTTGGTTTAATTCTTTATCGCAAACACATTTTTGTCTACCAAGGGCGTGTCTGTTATCCAATCATCCCTATTTTGGGCACATCGGGATAATTATACATATGTGTACCAAATTCCAACTTTGTAGCTCATTTTTTGTGCAACATAACTAGATTTTTGTTGATTGTGGGCGTGGCTTTTGATCAATTTGGCGCAATTTAGTTAAGGATCTGCGTGAGGAAACCAGAAATGTCTGTAATCAGACACTTCAGCCCAATATCTCAAATTTAACAACCGTTAGAGTAACAACAACAACAGCAGACACCGACTTTCCTGGCTAGATCGACTCAGTTTTTAATGTTGATGCAAAATATATATACTTTGTAGGGTCTCTGAGGTCTCCTTCTAGGTGTTGCAAATGGAATGACATACTTAGTATACCCATCTTATGTGTAGGGTATAAAAATCTGTGAGTAAATATATTTCAGCACAATCACACATATGCTGGTATGTGAACATACATACACTTGGACAGAAACACACTCCAAATAAGCGCTCTTTTTGAGGTCTTGTGCTTATCATAAAAAATTGTCCACTTAAATAACGAGAACCATCTCGTTGAGCGTGAAAAGTGTTTTCAAATGTTTTTCTATTTGATGGCTGTAGTGATGAATAGCGTTAGACTCGTGTCTGAATGCCTGGACGCAGATGTCGTTTCCTTGTTGTTATTGCTTGCTCTGCTTTCACGATGATAAGCAAAATTAGAGAAGCATACAAACGCTGCCACTTGACAAGTGTCATTTGGTTTATTAGTGAACAACATTTTTTATTCTTCATTTTTCCATTTTGTCATGCCGTCGTGTTGCCGTGCTCATATCTCTGTGTAAAACCTAAAGTACCGTTAAAGTGCGGTTACAAGTGTTTTTTGAAAGCTTTTAATTTAACGTTTTTAAGCCTCAGCAAGAAATTTAATGGCAAGCACTTCATGTTTTTTAATCTTTTCAGTTTGGATCGTGATCAACCATTTACCTTTAAATTGGGTGATGGCCAGGTAATTAAAGGTTGGGATCAAGGTTTGCTCGATATGTGTGTGGGTAAGTGGTTTTTTTGTTCTTGTTTTCAAAGTCATGGAAAATTTAATTTTTTTAAATTTTTTTTTTTTTTTTCAGGTGAAAAACGTAAACTCACGATACCGCCAGAGTTGGGTTATGGTGATCGTGGTGCTGGTAATGTTATACCGGCCAAGGCCACATTAATATTTAATGTAGAGTTGATTAATATCAGTGATACACCGCCCACCACGAATGTCTTCAAAGAAATCGATGAGAATGGCGACAAACAATTGAGTCGCGAAGAGGTAAACGGCTATGTATGAATCGCACTCTTCTTCTATTCATTTCATTCATGTGTTATATATACTAAGGTGTAGGGTGTTTTTTTACGGTTATGGGAGTTGTTTTTGTTACACATAATCATATAAAAAAAATTTCTAAATCAAATCAATTTTGGACCAAGTACACATGTTCTAACCTTTGGTTGTCAAGGGACACCATGCGCTTTAACATTCTAAATATTATGCAGCAAATAAGTTTGTTATAACCATTGACCAAAACCCGCTTGGGTTTAGCATTTCGATGGCTACCAAGTGTTTCTGCTAAATGTAAATTTTATACCCTGCACATAGGACGGGGGGGGGGGGGGGGTATACTAAGTATACTAAGGAATGATATTCCATTTGCAGCACACACAAGGACGCCTCAGAGACCTTATAAAATATATATACGTCGATCTAGACATGTCGTAAATTTTGATATGAGCTGAGCTGAAATTTTGTGCAGACTTTTTTAGTTTCTGCACACAGATCACTATTTAAAATGGGCAAAATCGGTCAAGGGCCACGCCCACAATCGATAAAAAATCTTTATATCTACCATTGATGTGCCAAAAATGGGCGTTATCGGATAACAGACACGCCCACAATTTAGAAAAACCACATTCAACGTAAAAGCCAACTTGTTAGCTGATATGTAGTACGTAAACTGGCCACGCCCACCATTTCTATGAATACATGGAGGATGTGTGAGATTTGTCCCAGAATATATTCCGTTTTTTTTACTTACTTAGCTTTGTTTTTCTTAAATGTGGGTGTGGCAGTTGATCGATTTTATACAATGAAATGGAAATCCTTGAATCCTTTCAGTAGCTGAGTGGGCTAAGGCTTTGTCTTAGTAAACTTTACTCGCTGTAGGACACACGTACAAGTTCAATTGAGTTTATGTATTTTGTTAAGATATTTAAGGCGTTTTTGAGGCAACCTTGGAAACCTTTGTAATTAAATAAAGTTTTATAATAATTGAAAGGTTTTTGTGATGACCTTACAATCATAAAATCATTAATGTGGATCGTACTTGCAATTGAGTCATAGCCACGACAGCACTAAAATGTTTTGTTGCCTTTTCAATCATATTTACTAACATGGAATGGAAAAAATATATAAAGAATTAAGCTTAAGAGAATGCCAAGGAACAATCCTAACTTCTCTCTCTTCTTTAATTCAAGGTAAGCTCCTATTTGAAAAAACAAATGACTGCCGTGGACGGTGAAGACTCGGAGGAAATTAAAAATATGTTGAAAGAAAATGATAAACTGGTGGAGGAGATATTCCAGCATGAAGATAAAGACAAAAACGGTTATATATCGCACGATGAATTCTCAGGACCCAAACATGATGAACTGTAAAACATAACCTACACGCTCTATGCAAAACAATCTGTAACATGGAGCTAAAGTATTGTTTTTGTATAATTTATTAACAAAACAATCAATTTTCTTTAAGTGTTTATATTAAGATGAAAAACAAACAACAACAAACCGCAAACTTCCAAGAATTCCGCACAAAATTATTCTAATATTTTTATACACATCTCGCCTTCTCTCTCTCTCTCTCTCTCTCTCTCTCTAACTTGCATATTTTGTGTTGAGTAACTGTTTTGTATACACACGTTTTCTTTAAATAAAGAATAATTTATTTGAAAATTCAAAATCGTTATTTAGCATATATGTGATGTGTTTGTTAGAAAGGTTAAAAAAGGTACGTATATATGCATGAGCTTTGGAGAGCGCAATGTTTTCAACGTAACGTGTGATTTTTATTTATTTTGTTATATGTTAAACATACATTATATATATATATGGTATCTTATCATATTGTTTCTTTTTGACTTTCCATACACACAACAACAACATCATAGTAGAAAGAAATCTTCAAAATGAAAAGCGGACAGAACGAACGCAATTATGTTTTATAAACATACATACAACAAAAAAATCTCGTGTCACAACAGTTTTTTTTTTAGGAGAGTAAAGTGAAACAAAATATAAAACAGTAAATAACAATTATAGTCACGCCCATTCACCGCAAAAGCATTCACGCATAAAATATGTTGAAAAGAAAGGGAAATAAAATGTAAAGCCGCCAGATTTTCACACAAGGAGTTTCAAAAACCATAGATTAACTAAATAGAATTTCACACTTGCACCCACATCCACTCTCTTTCTCTCTCTCTCTAACTTATATATTTACTAAACATTTAATATATAGAAGATTAACTCCAAGATAATTTCCTCTTCAATATTCGCCGAAATGCCATGAAGTGTTGGAATCAAATGATTATCCAAAGCGTTCATATATATGGGTGGCAATTTACTACCCCCGGCACCAGCTTCATAGCAGACCTGGAATACGTATTGAAACAAAAATATAAAAAAAAAAAAAAAACGTTGAAAAATTACAACCATTTTATTTTCTTATATAAATATGAGCGAATGTATGAAACAAAGCGTTATAGCTCCTGCCCAAGTGGGGATCTAATCTAAGAAGCAATTAGCAAATAAAGCAATAAAGTTGCATCGATTTTGTTGAATAATAAAACCAACCATTTTTGAAACCACAACATAAGTACATGTGGACAGACGGACAAAGCTACTTCGAATCAGTATAAACTTTGTTGAATTTTCTAAACATTACAAACATTTTGACATTTTGACATGTCATGCTGTCATAACCTTATTGACTTTTGTCGATTATGGGCGTGGCTTACAACCGATATGGATAATTTGGCCAAAGTTTAAGCAGTAAATGGTAGTGTTTGTTAGGAATGTCAACTCAATATCGACCGTAACGTAACGGAAACGTTCCAACAACAAGCGGACTGTGTGATCATGAGTCCGTTTGTCCACATCGTCTTAGATATTGATGCTAAGCAAGATAATACAGGGGATGAACAAAATAATATGAACACCACGCAATACAGTACATCTTGTGGCATGTTAGTAACACTGCTTCCGTGTAAATAATCAAACGCGTAATATTGAACAGTTTAGAGTTCAGTGCCAAGTCTTGTAGGTATTATTCCAGTGTATTCAGCGACGGTGAAATGTGTGATCTCTTAGACTTCGAAAGAGGGCAAATCGTTTGTGCTCGGTAAGCGGGAAAACAGCTGAATTGTTGAACGTTTCACAAGCGACAGTATCCACCGTAATGTCAGCATACAGAAAACATGGTAAAACATCATCGGCGAAGAGGAATAGTGGGCGAAACTCAAAGTTAACTGACAGAGACCGACGAACATTAAAAAGAATTGTGGCCAGACAACAAAAAAAAAACACCGCGGCGACTATTTACCAACAACTTATTAAAAAATATATATTGGATACAAGTCAAATGTTCATATTATCTTGTCCATCCTTTATATAAACTGTGTAGGGTCTCCTTTTGGATATTGCAAACAGATTAATAAACGTATTCATGGGTCAAATTTAATGCAAACCTGTCAACCTTTGAGCTCAACTACGATTACGTGGACATCGAAAATGCTCGCAAATAAAAAAAAATGCCAATAATGGTGAAAAGGAAAGGCATAATGAAATAAATTTAAAACAAAAAATGATTCACTTACATTATCTTGATGAAGGGTAAAGCGTAAACCGATTTTTAGATTCTTACTGGCAACCAATAAATCTAAGAACGGTACCAAAGCTATTGATGCACTGCGTGCTATTTGTTCCGTCATACGGGTAATTTCTGTGGTGGTGGCCGTTGACATTGTTGCACAATTATTGCTAGTATACCATTCGTTATACTGCAACATAGTTTTCAACAATTAAACTTCATTTTGAATGATTTTTAAAATATTTCACAATTCTCCACTTTACCTTCAAAACATAGATGTCGGTTAAGCGGATTGAATAATTGCTATTGGAATAATTGAAACTGGCGTGCACGCGCATACTGGACACACCATCCATCAGGCGGTCATCTATCGGAGATTTAACCCTTTAAGAAAATCAAATCATTTTATATGAAATTCATCAAATTTAAATCAATCCTAACCCTGTATTAATATCTTTGTCATTTTCCACCCATTTGATGCAAACAATTTCCGTTTGCTGTTCATCGGCATCTACGGGCCCACAAACAATCGTGCAATCATTTTGACTTTTCAAAGCATTGCGTACTTCCTCCATTTTGTCGGGTAATATTTGCACCATTAAACCATCCTCCACAATGCTACATTTACCCGATAAGCCGCTGGACGTTTTTAAGGATTCATTCAACACAAAGAAACTAGCACCCGTTACTATAATTATGTAAATCATGTAAATCATGTGAAAGGAAGGATCAGAAACAACTAAAATATTTAATAACTTACCTTTCCTGGGCTGTCCTTGAATATTGATGGCTTGTGTTGAATATGCGTACATTTCACCAGTTTGTTCTTCGCTGACATTTTGCATGCACACCAGGTGGCCGTCAGCCGTTTTCGAGAAATTACCACCAAAAGCTAATATATGATCACTTGAATCGTTGACGGCTTTAATGACATCCTCTAAACGGTTACGTGGTATCACAACGGTAGTTTGGCGATCCTCCATATGTATATACATACCACGTATAAACGGCAGAGTATATGAATAATTGCGAAAATCCTTCAAGAGAATGAATTTTAAATATTAATCATATTTTGTATACCCGGACACCTCCTAATCAATCAATCAATCTTACCGCCAGAAAGTTTATAATAGTCTGAGCAATTTCCCCATAAACAGACTCCCGTTGTCTTATCGAGACATGGGGACAGGGATAGTAGCGAAATTGAGCGCCCAGCCTTAACATTAAACGCAAGGGAAACACTTTGGCCCAAGGCACTTCGTTGCGATGTATCAGAATACCAATCAAATAGGGATTCTCCGGTACTATCACATCCTGCATACACTGATATGTGGGTCGTATATAAATAAAGCCGCCGTAATAACGTGAACCCAAAAACACACTCGTCTGCGGATTGGTGTGAGACAGTTCCGTGATCGGATTGCCTTGATCGGCATTATTATAAATCTCATTCAAATGCAAAAACACATCTTTCGGGATTAACGGTTTGCTGGCCATATCCTCTTTACTGGCTGGCAAATTCACTTCCAGCAACACAACAATCTCATCATTGCCCACGTGATGCATACCTTGTGTGGTGAAATTGATAACAGTGCGATTTAAGCAGCATTTCACTAAAAATGCACAGAACGGAAAGATTTTCGAATTCTTTTTTTACATATTTTATGTAATTTTTACTTACAATGAACAATTTTAACCCAAACGAAGAGATTTTTTTGTATAGCGAATTTTAACGTTTCCTTTTGCAAGCGCTGCACTAAATCATAATTATTGAAAATATCTTTATATTCGAAATCACAGCCAGCCGCATCTTTTTCAATGACAATTGGTGGTAAGCTTTCAGCTTCGTCGTGGGGTATAAAAGAACCATTCTCATCACAACCAGAGGGTGGCAAACGTTTGGCACGTAACATTTCATTCGTTTTCATTGCGGCGGCCGACAATTTATTGCCTTCGGCTTTTATTGTAAAGGGTTTTGCTTTCGGTGTGGCCTCCATACCATCCGATGATTTACCTAAAATTTGAAATTATTATTCTTTTAATTTCTTTTTTTAAACATTGAAACATTTTTAAAAAATTTAAACTTGATCACCCTATAATAAAATTTGTCAATTAAGTTCACTTTGCACTCTGACTGACCTGTTGCTGCTTTACTTAAATGACTGCTTAGGTTAAGAGCCGATTGTTGTATGGTGTGTAAAGTGTTGGCAGCTATCACTGGCGGTATTGCGCCGCGAAAGAATTGCGCCATCATACCCATAGCACTAGTGTCAGCAATATGTTCATGATTGGATCCTTTACCCGGCGTTGGTGGCTTAATGTTTTTATTGCTGTTGTTACTATTTTTTGGAATTCTCTCTATTAGACGACGCGGTTGTTTCGGCTCATTCCATTGGTCGACCGTAGCCAAATCACTACCCGGTGCTATGCCATCACTAAACATGACCGATTTACGTTTGCGTGCTTTCTGTCCACTTGAATTGGACGAATTGGAAGAATAACTGCCGGCATTGTCTTTTTTCAGTACACCCACCGGTACAATAACACTTGGTGGTGTCTTCGGTTCACCGCTGACCTGCTGGTGCGGCGGTATGGTGGAGCAATATTCCATGGGATTGTTGGGGTTAGGGGAGCGTGGAGCTGCAGTAGAATTTGCTGTAACACAGAATTCTGCACTTGTTGCTGCGGTTGCGTCCATAGTTTGCGTTTCGTTCGCCTGTTGAGTCGCGCCTTCGTTGGCGTTTGCACACCGTTGCGTTAATATCAAATAACACTGAACACACACGCGAGAGTCGGGTTCGTTAAGGAACTCCAATTTGTATTTTTGCGAACAGCAGACCGAACACAACACCTTGCCACATGCGCGGCAGTGATGACGCCGCTTAATCATCGTGAATTTCGTTGAACATTGCATACAACCGGTGGCCATATTATCGGGCACCCAAATGGGCGGTACTTTACCCAGATTGACATGAGGATCTTCACTGTAGCCGGTAGCTTCGGCAACATCATTGTTCACACCAATCAAGTTCACTACTCCGTGCCGCTCATAGGTCACCTCTGCTGTATTGGCGTGCTGTTGTTCTTCAGGTGACGGTGTTTGAGGACTAACCACTTCGTCGTTTACTTCTGTTTCATTGCCAGGCGGCGTTTGCCCGGCATTAGCGTATAAGTCCAATGGCTTCAACGATGGTAAATTTAATGTGGTCGGTCTTTGTGGACGTGGGCGTGAACATTTCATTGTTTTCGATAAATCATCCTCCAGTTGCTGTTGTTGTTGTATAATGTCACCTTCTAATGAAGAAGAATCACTCTCCTCACTACTACTAATACTATCAGCTTTGCTGCTGTTAGAGCCCAATGAATCTATGGTGGTTGTGGTGGTGGTGGTGGTGGTGGCATGAGGCAAATCCTCATCATCTTCATCCATAATCACATCGGGTTGTTTTGGTACACGTACTTCGGAGAATTCTACAGTGGAAGCCTGCGAAAAACTATCACCATTTAAATAATCTGCTGCAGCACCCAAACTGCTCTCTTCACAAGCTAAAACGGACTCTTTAAAAACTCCTTCTTCAAGGAATTTTACTTCACAATGCTGCTGGATTTGCTGCTGGCATACTTCAATTGGTTCCTGTGATAGTGGTGGTACTGGCTGTTGCTGTTGTTGCTGTTGCTGTTGCTGCTGCTGTTGTTCCATATCATCATCGATATCCATTTCTTGCAGCATACTATCCAATTCTGTATCAGATATATCATCCATAGTGGAACAAAATGTTATTGGTTGCATTGCGGACATTTGTGGCTGCTGCTTGGAGGCATTTGTGACAGCAGTGGCTAAAACTTTTACACGTGTTTCTTCCTTGTTATTTCTATTTGGGATTTTATGCGGTTCCAGCGAAGTGTCTACTGCTACGGCTGTAGCAACTTCTTGTTGCTGCTTTTGCTCATTTTCCAGTAATTGACTTAAAGCTGATTTGGTCACAACATTAGATTCTGTTATATTGTCAAGCACTTTAACCAATGCTGACGAGGATGCCATAGTTTCTAAAGGCAAAATCGAACGTGTTTGTAAATTGTTAGTGGCATTAATTGACACTGAGGATAAACCCTCCGCTAAATCGTCAACACTTTCAGTTTGCGAGGGCTCAGCTGGCAAAGGGACAGTTTGCAAAGCTGACAAATCGGGAGAGGTGTCACCTTCTAGGGAGGGTCCTGATGAAAATGTCGATGGTGATGAGGTTGTTAAAGATTCGGAACTATCAGACGGTTCATTTTCTTGGGCACAGTGTATGTGTAACTGCTCTACGTTATTGGCATCAGCTTTATTATTATTTTTTACAGGTTCCGAATACTTTTGAATATCTTGGCTTTCTTCCACTTCTCGCTCATATTCGGCCAATTCTTTTTTACAATTAGCCACCATGACGGATGTACGTAATGGTTGGAAACCGCTATCCGTCTCATCCGCATCATTTGTATGATTTTGCGGCATTGATTTATTGTCAATCGGAAGCGACTGCCGATTCATGGGTGCGATGGTGTTAGTGTTGGACAATGTTACCACACCATTCGCAGACTTTTGTTGTAATTCTTTGGCCAAACGTTCTTCGACCCGTTGCCGTTGACTGGCCGCCTCTTCATTCAATTCCAAATTATCCAAAACTTGATCAATATCTACCAAATCCATTTTCTTGCTAGATAAACACAAAGTCAGCTGATGATTAACGAATTGAATTTTTACAGTCCTATGCTACGTATGTATGTACATGCATATACATGTAGTTGTGCATGGGTTAAATTATACATATGCTCTGTATATTAAAACTGATGATCGATGAATCATCCGTTTTGTGTTTTAACAACTACGTACTGTTTGTTGGCCTTTTTACAATATCGCTTTTGTTTACAAACACATAATAATAATGATTGGCGGTACAACAATAGCTTTAATAGTTGCCTCTTTGGTACTCCATCAAACTCCATCCGTAACTTTGCAGGTGCTGTTCGTTATAAATGCAATATTAATTTTTGCCACTATTTCATTCAATTTTTCATTTCACATTTCACTTTTATTCCTTCTTTTACTTTTCCGCAAAGCAAACATATTTATTCACATTATAAAATTAAATAAATTAACGTTTCTATAACTTTGTAATAAATTTTTTGGCTTTAAAATATAAATTTAATTAAGAAGAAAGTTTCATGCTCCATTTTTCAATCTTTTACCTAAAGAAAGAAATTTAACAACTCAGGAAGGTCGAAATGTTTCTACGAAAATGTGTTTCACTTTGTCTACAACTTGTGGCAACCCTTTCATTTAAAACAACAGGTTACTATTTAGTGCTAGAGAGAAAGAGAGAGAGAGTGAGGTAGAAACAAATATCAACCCAAGAGAGTCTTTCTGCTAAAAAAGCAAAACCATTCGTCACATTAAATTATATATATATATATATTAGACACTCGTTATTTACTATAAGCAGCTCACTGTTGTGTATAATAAAGATTTTTCACTATATCCATAAATTAAACAGCAATTGCAAATGCATTCATAATAATCAATATTTGTCTCAAGAATAAGGAAAAATAATTCATTTAGATAAATGAGAGACAAATTCGAAATCAATTAATTTTTATTTGTATAACTTGTAATTAATTTGTGTGACGATAGGAATGAGTTCATTTTGATGATGTTCCATCTATGGCCGCAGTGGCATTGAATGGTGTATTAGAGTCTTTAAATGCAACAAAAAGATTTTTTAATTTCAGAATAAGTGAGAATTTTATTAAAACGGACAGATTTGTGTACAAGAAACTATTTTTAAGAAAAAATCACCAAAAAATGTATTCGTAACTGCGTACGAGATAACCACATCAATAAAACAACAACTCTGAATAACATTGAAGTGGCTGCTACAGCTTCAGTTCTTTGTTTTCACGAATGGAGTCAAAAAGTTACATAAATTAAAATAATGCACCAAACCTCTCTAAAAATTATGTATACTAAATGTAACTAAAAAGAATTGTAAAATAATGATTTAAAACCAAAGCTTGGGCAGCATAACTCGAAAACATATTTAATTAATTGGGAAAATGTTTTTATCGAGAGTTTCCTTTAGTCGGCCACGAGATGATGATTACTTTTACTCTCTCGGTCCACAGGTACGGTTGTTGTTTTTTCTTTTAAGTTTGCTTGATTGTGTTTAAACAATTTCTGCTTCTTCTGCTTTATAGGAAGTGAATTATCCTTCAAATTTACTTTGGAAACGGTGGAAATATGTGGCTTTGTCATAAGTTATCTCTCTGGCATTATCCAGTATGGATAACTTTGAACGTAGACATAATATAAACAATAATAATAATAATAATAATAACAACAACAACAATAACATCAATCATAACGCCGAAATAATGCAACGAGGTCAAGAGGACTTAATGCGCACTGCCTTTGAATATACGTTCCCCACCAATGATGATGATGATGATGATGATGATGATGATGATGATAATGATGGCCACAATGATGATGATGATGACAATGTTGATAATTGTGCAGAACATGAAAGCCCCAAAAGTACACCATACTACACGCCAATGGAATTCATGGCCACTCCTTTCAATTTTCCGTCTCCCAAGTTAACCGATAATGCTGGGTGTGATAGGACAACCTCATCTTCGTCGGCGGCACATCATTGTTATTGTCGGGAGGACAATAATGGTAAACCACATATCGACAGTGTTGCTATCAATCAAAGTCCGCGCATTATACAAGCGTCCAATAAAAAGTATACAACACAAGCAACAACGGCTGCCAAACATCTAGAACCTACATCGCCGGCTATTCATCGGAAATTTCGTCGCTTCTCATTATATGAACGGAGCTCATGTTCGCCACAGCATTCGATCATTAAAAATGCCGCTTCGATGGACTGTGCAATGGAAACGGACAAAGAAAATACCAAACCAAAGTTACGGGCCGACCATAAGGACGAGTGCAATAGTGGTCACAACTCGCCTGGAGTTATTTTAGATGAGTCGGGATCACCGCGCATTCTAACCAACGCGGAGGCGGCCATGTTGGCCAGTGGTCGTTTACCCTACTCACCAAAACTATTAAATACAATAAACAATTTAAATCTCAGTTCACCATTGGGTGTTATCAGCTCGGCTGGCTACAAGAATGGTAATTATTTCAAATTTCCCGAAATCGATCAGGGACTGACCCCAACATCCAACCATCAGTCTCAAGCGGATGATATATACGATCACATAAAAATACGCCCACCGTCCAAAAAGCATAATATTGGCAATCTATCGCCAGCCACTTTGCAGCAGCAGCCGAAAGCTTTTACATTTGATTTAAATGTTGAACCAAAACCAAAATCGGGCCATGACGACGGCTCCACAAACATAAACAAACCAAATACAAATACAGTTACGGACAGATTTAAGGACACGAAAAGGAATCGTAAAAACAAAAATAATTTAACCATAAAAATAGCCAACAGTTCACTAGGTAGCGGTCAGTGTACAACAAATACAGCAACAACAACAAATATTTTGACATTATCCACCTCACGACCCAAAACGCCCACAATCAAATCCACCAAAGAAAAAGCGCTCTCATTAGATTCAGCAGCCACCATAAGTGAGTTGCGCAGAGGAACAGTTAACCCACCAGCAGCCCTCTATGCCAGTTTTGATGAGATGGACTCTCATATGCCGGAAACCAAACCACCCATACATCTGGAGCCTTTAAGGGCATGTCCTCTAATTAAGCCACGCTCTACATCAATGTCTCAACTGTCCGCTGCCACTCTCCACAACAAATCGAATACAAGTCAATCCAGTTATTTGGTGAAAAATGTCAGACGCCGCATATGTACATTAAATGCTAATGATTGGCAACGTCAGCAATATCCATTTTATCAATCGGAACCTGTCAGTTCCTCCAAATTAGTAACGAAACGTGTTGAGGATACAAAACCGGTTGTCTACGTGCAGCAGGAGGACGAAATGATTAACAAGAAAACCGCATTAGGCACGTTGGCAGTTCCAACTGTGAATCCTTTAAACTCAATACCCGCTCCCACAACAGCCGTGAGGACATCTCACAAGCATAATCCCTTGCTGCACTCATCCAGTACTAATTTAAAAACTCTACCCGAGTTTTTAACATTGGTGGAATTTTCTACACCGACCACCTTGGCCGCCGAGCAACAACAACAACATCCATTCAAGCAGAAATCTATGGATTTTCCAATTTCAACGGCGACCAAGACTGCTGCTGCTACCACCTCTCTACCAACCGGAACACGACCGCCGGCTAACGCTTCTTCATCCACCAATCTCTTGCAGAGGCGCGGCTCAAATCACAGTCTCACCTTGAATTTGCACGGCTCCTGCAGTAATCTGTTGGGCAATTGCCGTACGGGCTTAAGCATCTCCAATTACAATATCGGTTCAATGACGAATTCCAGCAATAATCTGAATTCCAAGTCCAGTGACAATCTAAACACTAGCAATGGTCAGGTTAAACTGAACATCATCAATACCACCACCACCACCACCAGTAATACGGAAACAACACACTCTGCGTTAAGTAACGCTAATCAGGTAGCAAAACAAAGTTTATTTCTTCGCCGCAGTTCAAACAACACGTTGACCAATTTGGCGGCAACATCGTGCGGGAACCTGAATTCTTTCTCTAGCCAGAGCTCCCTCAACGTGGACAAGCCCTTACCAATTATGACGTTGCAAAGACCATCCTTAACAAACACACCGCGCAGAGGTTTGCTAGAGCGGAGGGGCTCCAATCAGAATCTCACTTTAAATACAAGCAGTTCGTTTGGTGGTTTAAGTACAGAACGCTCAATATTGCAGCAGAGTCGTCTACATTCGTTCGGTTACTCTGAAACTGAAAGTGAGGTTGAGGATGACTTGAAAAATCCGGTTGGCTGCCATCACAACCAGAGGAAATTCTACAGTAGTGAAAATCTGAACAGAACCAAGACACAGTTTGCTGATTTAAATCAGACCCATAAACGTAACGCGAATCAGGTGTGCTTTGGTTCGGTGGCTGATCTAAAAGCGAGCGATCGTGACAACCCAACGCAGCCAATTGCCAAAGAACCAACGCCACGCAGTTTGCAAAATTTTGACTTTCAAGAAACCACAGTTTGCACTTGCACCGGTGTACGCAACATTCAAACCAAACCCTTGTCTCCTCAAACCACCAGCGAGGAATTTAAAATCTACTTGGCCAACATACAAATGTTGCAAAATGCCTCCAATGCTCTCAATCACATCGATCTAATCAAACTCAATTACATTTTCGACAATAGTTATACGACAGCGGAATTCAAAAGCCTCACCGAACAATCCATATCCCTTCTAAATGTACCACCAAAAGGCGAATTGGATAGCGCCTCATCATCATCATCATCAGAATTAGCAACCGCGCTATTAACTCATTCCAATTCGGAGGATTGTGAAATTCAAGAACGTTACTTAAAAGTAATCCGACACATTTTGGATAATTCGCAGCCGGATGATGAAGAACAGAAACGTATCTTTCGCAATTTACACAAAGAGTTCTGGGACTTGCCCTTAAATCATCAAGAGAAGCCCATGGTGTTTGGTTCACAGTCAAAGAATCGCTACAAAACCATATTACCCAATGAAAACTCGAGAGTTATACTTGAAAAGGAATCAAAACTATTGCAAGATATGTGGTTGAAAATGGATGCAAATGAAAGCGATGATGTTATGGTGGCTGAGGGAGATGAACACTTACTGACGATGGAGGAGCAGCCTTACATAAATGCCAATTACATTAAGGTGACTAAGAAAATTGCCTAATATTCAGATTTGATTTCGGTTACTCACGATTTTCTCATTTCATCTTTGCGATATTTAAAAGTTTTAAAAGTTTTGAAACCTATGTTAAAGTTTCACGACTTTTTGTTGCACACCCGCGGGTCGCGGGTTCGATAACCCGTGTATATATTACGTATCAGCTTGAAAGCCGAGTTTTACGCTAAGTAAGGTTTTTTTTAAATTGTGGGCGCGTCTGTTAACCGACCATGCCTATTTTTGTCATGTCGGTGGATAGGATAACTATAGATAAGCATACCAAATTTTAAGTTCATAGCTCAACTTTTGTGGCAGATAAATAGATTTTTGTCGATTGTGGGCGTGTCTCTTAACCGATTTTGTTCATTTTAAATAGCGATCTGCGTACAAAATTTTAGCTTAATATCTCAAAATTTACGCCCGTGAAAATGTCAACAACAGACGGACACAAGGACACACATCTAGATCGATTCAGTTTTTGATGCCCTTGAAGAATACGAGTATATATACTTTGTAGGGTCTCTGACGCCTTTTTCTGGGTGTTGCAAACGAAAGAACAAACTTGGTATACCCCCCATCTTAAAAATAGTGTAAAAACTATTCAATCTTTTTCTCTCTTCCTTTCTTCGTCTTTTTCAGGGTCCGGACTATAATTCCAAATGCTATATAGCTACCCAGGGCCCTTTACCCAACACAACGTATGAATTTTGGTTAATGATTTATCAAAACACTATCAAATATATGGAAATCTGTAAGGGCAGGGAGAATCCCAGTTACCGACAGGGACAAGCACTACAACAGTATTATCAAAAAATCATCATGTTAACGAATTTTACGGAAAATAATCGCCAAAAATGTACAACTTACTTACCCATCGAATTGAATGAATTGCTGGTGGTGGTTAATAGAGAAGAGGTATTAGCACCGACCACAATTGTTCGAGCATTTCTAGAAGACTATTTAAAACTGGATGATAGTGAGAATGATGACCAGCCTAATATTACAATGAGAAATTTTCAAGTGAAAATAACAGAAGAATTATGGTCCTGTATGCCCAAGGCCAATAGTTTCTTTGCTATCAAAAATGTCGGCATTATTAAGAAGCATGGCTTCTCAACACGCAAGTTAATTGTATTGTACTGCGCCACTGCGACCAATACGAAGCAACCGCTTTTGTTAATGAATCGTTTCTATTGCTATCACTACTGGTACCCCGACTGGCCGGATCATCGTTCTCCCCAAGACATTAACACCTTATTGGATATTGCTTTGCATGTTTTGAATTTGGGAAAATGTGAAACAGAGTTTGATTCGTTTTCCAGCGATAATGTGTCACCCTACGCTCACATTATGACTCAGAGTGTCAATTTGTATCAACAGGATATATTCAATGCTGTACAACCGTTGCCGGTCATACATTGTTCGGCGGGTATCGGACGTACCGGTTGCTTGACGGCCATTTTGAATGGCATTCGTCAAGTGCGGCAATCTTTAGCGTACTCGTTGACTTCTATGGCAGCGGCCGCCGCTAAACGGGCCACTTTAGGTCCCGCCTTAAGTCCTGTAGACTTTTGTCTACCTAGAACGTTTCTCGAACAGTACGCTTCAGCAAATGCGCTGGAAGAGCCCTTAAAATTATTGCAGCAGCAAGACATTGATTGCAGTTTCACCCACAACACTCTGCTTTATCTGGAATACATTATAAAAATGCAACAACAACAACAAGAACAAAACGATGCTGCCGTGGAAGAGTGTACGTCAACAACTTTACCTTCACTCTTGGACTTACCTCGTATTCCGAATATTTTTGTTGATATTTTAGGCATTGTTTGTAATTTGCGTTTACAACGTGGGGGCATGGTCCAAAATTCCGAACAATACGAATTAATACATCGGGCCATATGTTTATATTTGAAGCGAACATTTGCTTTAAAGAGATTTTAATATTTGAAACAACAACAACAAAATCCAACTCGAAATTAACAATAACAACAACAACAACACAATTAGTTTCAATAAATTTACTATATGTCAATAGGTCCAGAAAAACAAAAACGCAAAAAATCAAAGAAACATTGAAACATGTTTCCCGGAAAAGCGATGATTTTAAAAAACTTGACAATTTTTAAGAATATATGAATGTATGTTTGTTATTGTATTTATATATATACAGGAAAATGGTACGGAAAATTTATTTAAATATTTAATTTTTTTTATATATATTTTTTACCATAAAAAATATTTGTTTTTTTTTATTAATTTAATTGTTTTCGTTTGTTCTTTGTGGTTATATGAATTTTAATCAGTAATAATATAGTTATGACGATAAATGAACAAAACAACAGCAACAGCAACAACAACAACAACAACAACCAAATTTATATACTAGCACGTATATATATATATAATGAATTATAACGGAATAACGGTATTTTATTAAATATTCTAATTTTATATATAAATGTTACACACACACACATATATATACACATGGAAACATTCATTTATACATATTTGTAAACTAACAGTTAAATGTTCCCTTAACCCAAAGCCGCCCTTAGCCCCTAAGAAACCAAAGTATATAAAGTATATAAACAAATTCGATAATTATATAAAAGAAAGAAGAAGATAAAGAAAATGATGAACATCTACTCTTCTCCTTATATTTATATGTATTTTTTTTTTTTTTTTTTTTTGTATTTACTTTGAAATCCAAGAAAATCGTTTTGTTAAATTAGCGTAGCGTTTAGTTATGGAATGTAAAACAAAAACAACAACAACAACAACATTAAGATGAACAACAATAGAAAGAAGAAGAAACCCATACTAGTCAAAATATTACACACATCATTTTAATGAAGAAATATTAATAAATAAATTCAATGTAATGACAATTAATTAAAAATAAACAGAGTACACAGCGTGTCATTGAAATAATAGCAAGAAGAAGAAGAAATATAGAATAAGAAAATTAATCATAAAATAATCATTAGTTTAGGTAGAAACGTATTGACGGGTAGAAGGGGAAGGAAGGAATGCATAAAAGATAGTCTGACAGCTGGCTTGTTTCATTGTCAAGCACGAGACGAATAAATAAAACCGTCCCCTCCCCCTGGTACACTGATTACGCCCTCTAATAGTGTACACACCAGTTTATGTGTTAACATATAAGTAGTTTGGGGCGTGGTTGGTTGTTATCTAAACCGGATAACCGTACCATGGAAGAGGCTATATGGAAATAGTTCAATTTTTGTGGATAATAGATAGACTTTTGTCAATTGTGGGCATGGCTCACAACCCAATACGTACTGCGCGTGCAGAAACTAAAGGATTTCAGTTCAATAACTTAAAATGTGCGACCGCTGCCAAGAGTGCCAACAATAGTCAATCACTAGGACGGACATGACGGAATAGAGGAGGTAACTATAAAAATGTGCACCAAATTTCAAGTTCATGGGTCAACTTTTGTGGCAGATATATAGATATTTGGTGATTGTCTGTTATTCGACCACGCCCTTTTTTGACACATAGACAGATAAGTTAATTGTTAATATGCTTAATAAATTTCAACTTGATAATATAATTTGTATGGCAGATATATAGATTTTTTGACGATTGTGGGCGTGGCTCTTGACCGATTTTGCCTAACGAAAAGTTGGCTAAACATTCAATGAGAATTCATCCTCTCTCTCTCTCTCTGTCATACATCTGTTACTATATAAAAATCTCTTGCGAAATAAATTTTTAAAGATCTCCGATCTCATACGTAATATATATGAAACAATTTTCTACACTATAATTAAAATATGATACAGCCGTGACATTAAATGCACAAACAATTATATGATTACAAAAAATTACAATTTGCTACTCAATCTGGAATAGTCGTCCGCTTTATATTCTCTATAAATTTGACGCCAAAATTTCATTCTTTCTTCATCGGGGTTACATTTCATTTCACCATCATTCCCATCAATGTGTAAATATTGCAATTGGAACGCATCGCTTGGACTATTTGCGTTCTTAACTTGTTGCCATAAACATTTTAAAGGATTTTCTCTTTGTTTTGGTGTTGGTTCACCCGTATATGCAAAATTCGCCCATAATTTGGCCATTTGTTTACTAACCTTCATGTCAACGCTGTCAAAAGTGGCTGGCTCATCGGCGGACATTTGAAATAAGTAGAACAGCTCATCAGCGTGGCAAGCTCCATTGAATTTTTGCATTTGCAATAACATTTTATAAAAATTACGTTTACCAACGTAATCGAAACGGTAAAAATATAGAGGAGACGAATGCTGATGCTTTACGAGTAGTTCGGCAGCATTTTGTAATTCCATTACGAAATGGAAGTCAGTTAATAAATCTTTCATTCCTGGTAAATTGTTCTCTTGCAAAGGTTGCCCCTTCAAATAGAAATCTCGCATCCGCTGAGCCATGGCTTGTACATCACTCTTGTGATGTAAGCGTAAGTTTTGTGGTACCAAGCGGGCAAGATCATTTTCATACATATCCATTTTCTTAACAACGTTGACGAGCATAGTAAGTCCCTCCGATGAATTGTAGCCCATTATTACAGGCATACTTACAACATTGGCTTGTTGCAAACGCTCCAGCAGCGGTTGCGTTATAAACGCATCAACACTCTGCGGATCTTCAATGATAGGCTTAAACGCAAAGGGTAAACCAATTCTTCGTTCATGTGGTGTCAGAACATCGACAGTTTTATTCCAAACATCAACTGGTTGAACGTTTTGCAAGAAGTTTAGCAATTGTTTGGTGTCTGTCGGGAGTCCTTTATAACCGAGTAATTCAGCCAAACGACGTGTTTTATAGCCAGGATCCATTTGGAATACCCATTCCATGTTAGCGGTACCACTCTGCAAAACGGCTTTGTGGAAAAGCTTCTCCTTGTAGGGTGAAAACATATGCAGGTGAACACTAGCAGCACCAGCCGACTCTCCCATTAAGGTAACATTATTGGGATCACCCTTAAACTGTGCAATATTATCCCGAATCCACTGTAAAGCCAAACGCTATAGCAAATAATAAGAAATTATCAAAAAAAACAGAAAAACTCAGAAAAAGAAATCTAGAAACAATATTAATGCCTGATCTTTTAGTCCAGCATTACCCCAAATGCCCTCTTCGGGTAAAGCGAGAAAACCCCAAGCCCCCAAACGATAATTTAGGGTGACCACCACAACTTGCTCTTGCAGTAAAAACAAAGGCAGGTAACTGTAGAAAGCAATCATTCGTTAAAAACTTTACAATATTTTCACCAACCAATTCACAAACTAATCACTGTTGCCGGAACCAAACCAGAAACCTCCACCATGTATAAATACAAGGACTGGCAGACGTGCGAAATTTTCATGAGTGTGCGGCGCATACACATTAAGGTGTAAACAATTTTCAGAACCTATCAGTGCTGCTGTGATAGGATCACGCTGATGGCATACATCACCCTCCTCCAGGCATAACAATTCAGGTACTTCAAAATTACTGAGCGGTACCGGAGACTTTTCATTCACATGAAAATAAATATTTGCAATAAAAAATTTCAACTCCATTCAATTAGCAAGCAAGCAAGTGTACCTTGAAGCGTAGTTCGCCTAATGGAGGCTTCGCATACGGTATACCTTGAAAGCTATTATACAAATCACCATTTGGCAAAGTTTTACTTTGGCCCACTACAACGCCCTGCTTTACTTTAACTTTAATCATGTGTGTGGACTACAATAAACAACAATTTTAATAAAGATTTATGAAAATTTGGTTTTTTACCATTTTGCGATAACAATATAATACATGGTCACGTAAACGAAACATTGCATCGCCAAACTACTACAAAAATCAAATCTCTAAAAACGACCAAGAGCATAAGTTATAATATGGAACGTGAGTATGCCAAAACAACTATATAAAATAGTTAGTTAAAAACATTATAAACCATATTTTTTGCATATAAAATATTATTTTCAATTTCTTGACCTAGTTATAGAAAAATATGGGCTCTGGCAGAGACCTTTAAATACCTTATTTAAATAATTTATTAAAGTTCTCATCAACTTAGTGCTTTTATTTACTTCTCGTTAAAAACTCTCTCTTCAACCAACTTTTTAAATCAGTTATCAGTGTCCCCCTCTCTTACAACAATATATATATATATATATGTATATATATATATGTATATGTATATATATATATGTATATGTATATATATATATGTATATGTATATATAGATATAACAAAAAATAAAGGCTATTAATTATTAAATTGATGTCAAAATCATAAATTTAAATTATTCTTTGGATAATTGTTTCATTTCATTTCATTCCAATTCAATTTTAACATGATTAGTCATTTTCTTACCAACTGGCAACTCTTTAGTTGTTCAACAGCTGTTTCTTTGTTTACATTTGTATGAATAATTTGCAAATGAATCAAAATTGCAATTTTATTATAAAAATAGTACATTAAACTATGTAACTTTTTAGGTGCTATTTATAAAAATGCTAAATATATTTTAAATAGTTTTATTTTAATGTAAAAGTACATTTAAATAGGAAAATGGGTAGTTTATTTAGCAGAAGCAAAAAACAAAGTCGTGTAACCGAACAGGACAAGGCCGTACTGGTTAGCAATATTAACTTAATGCTAATAAACAACTCCGAAACAATTATTTTATATTATTGTAGCAATTAAAACAACAGCGTGATCGTTTGAAACGATATCAAAAACGTATTGAGTTGAATTTGGAAAGTGATCGACAACTGGCTAAGAAATGTTTAGCAAATGGACGCAAAGAGTTAGTATCTGTTTGTCAAGAGAATAGTGAACGTAATTATATATTTTTTCATTTTATTTCTAGGCGCGCAAAGTTACTATTACGTAAGAAAAAGTTCCAAGAGACTTTACTACAAAACACCGATAAACAATTGGAGAATTTGGAAAAGTTGGCAGCCGACATTGAATTTGCTCAGGTGGAAGTTCAAGTGATAAATGGTTTGAAGCAGGGTAACGAGGCTTTGAAGCAGATGCATGCCATATTGGATATAAATGAGATAGAAAAACTTATGGATGAAACGCGAGAGGGCATTGAAAAACAACAAGAAATTGACAGCCTCCTAACAGAGGCTCTCAGTCAACAAGATGAAGACGATGTTCTACAAGAATTAGACGCTTTAGTTGCAGAAGAGGAACAAGCCGATCTCAGTCTACCTGAAGTGCCTCAAGATGAATTACCAGATAAAATACTGGAAGAAAACGAAGATAACACGATGGTTATTAAGACCAAAAAAGCTGTTAAAGAGAAACCAAGAGAACAAGTTTTGTTGGAGGCCTAGCATTCAGAAAAACTTTACGAATTTTATGTTAAGATTAGTTTTCTGTTTAATTCTATTAAATAAAAATAAATAAGCTAAAATGCATTATTTTAAGATAAGCAAAAGTATAAGCTTCCATACAGTATAAAGTAGAAGTACAATATAATCTCATGTCATTGTGTCCATCATATGCCATCTACATCGTAGACATACGTGCAAAACGCATGATTTGATCATGATTGGACGGCGAATCCGTAGTGATTTGTACTCGTTGCCAAGATTTCGTTTCACTTGATTTACGTATTGCTTCTAATACGGCTTGCACGTACAAACCATCCTCAAAGGTAGCGGCCGCTTCTACAGGCTCCTTCACCCAACTCGCCTCTTTGCCGTTAAAGGCCTCCTTCAAACCACCCACCATTTTGCATAAACCCTTAATATAAAGGCGTGGCAGCAACGATTCAGATGTCGCATAATGCAGGTCTTGAACATCCACATAAACGGGTTCCTCTTTTTGTGGTGGTTCGCCTCGACTTTTGAAAACAAATAAATCGCTGCCACGTACCACTAAATGACCATCACTGCCGCATACTAATACCTCTTGCGAAAAGGATTTTGCTGGCACCGTATGACTGTGGATGGACACCGTGATTAGACTTTGATTGGCCAATTCCATTTGAAAATTGCAAAAATCTGGCGCCGATATCTGTCTAATGCCATTCACAGCCTTGGTGGTTTTTGTATAAGCCTTGATCACACCATGCACACGTACGGCATGTTGTTGCAGCAGAAAATTCACCAAATCTACCACATGACTGCCCACTAAATTTAAAGCGCCCCCACCCATGGCCGCATCACACATCCAATCGTACGTGTCGGGGAATATGGTACCCAATTGTACACGTACATCGACCAGAGAAATATCGGCCAAGGAGCCAATCAGGCCGTCGTGCAAAGCACGCTTCATGTGAGTAAACGCGGGCAAAAAACGTAATGAATGATTAACCAGTGATATTAACGAGGGATAATACTGAGCAGCTCGCACCATCTTCATAGCATCTTGCTGATTAAGGCCCATCGGCTTATCACACACAACATGCTTACCTATGCCCAATGCCTTTACCGAAATCTCAGCATGCAAATACGGCTGACAAACAATAAACACAAGGTCGACATCTTTGCGCAACAAAACGTCATCAATTTTGTTGGTGTAGAAGGTGATATTGTGAGCGGTGGCTAGTTGCTCAGCTTCACGTAGAGTACGACCCCATAACGCTCTAATTTCGAAACCTTTTTCCCGTAATACAGGCACCAGTACTTGGGTGATGGCACCCGTACCAAATACGCCCACACCATTCATTTAAATTGCTGTGAATCTATTTACATTCACATTTAGTATACAAAACATATACGATAAACGTAACAATAAACCGACAAAATCAATGTCAATGCAATGCACAGAGTTGCTCAAGACATTAATCAAACAGTACTGCCATTGCAAGCAGTAAAATTACCGCGAATAGCCTTGTTTTTGAACTGCACTGTTTTGAATAGCGCGCTTAACAATATGAAAACCCTAAAATAACACGGATCCTAACTACACACCGTAATGGTGTAGGGTATGCAAATATAATCCTTAATCTTTCTAATCAAATGTACACATTTTTGGAGACGTAGAGTTTCGAATTGCCCGGAATGCTATTTTCAAAATTATACAAATTATTAGCATCCGTTATATAACGGAAGCAATTCATCTAATTAATCGACATATACCTGCCTAAAGCTGCCCCCATTTGTACGTTTCTTGGATTCCAGATAGTATGTTTTATTCAAAAATAAATTAAGTACATTATAGAGCCAAAGCGAAATATTTCAAGTTACACTTCATTAGTCCGCGATAGGCTTTTCTGCCTTTTCTTTTTGTCGAGCGATATTCTCAGGCTGCCCTTCTTCAGCGAATGTTGTAATATTCTATTTTCCTCTTTTAACTTTTCAATTTCATTCAGTAGAATTAAATTCTCTTTAAAGATTTTTTCATATTTCTGTTTTTCGGCCGACCCTTCCGAACGGCCTTTGTAAATCTTCAATACCTTTTCGATTTGAACGCGTTGTCGCTGGAATTCGTCGCGAACATTGGCATCCAGAGAAATGAAACGTTTTAGTTCGTCGTCGCTGGCGTGACGTTGGAACAGGTCACGTACAGCCACCTTCAATTTTGCTGGGGAATTAACAAATCCCGCCACATGATATATTTCGGTACAAATGTTTTGTATACATTCACGAGCCGCTCTAGCCCGATGGCGTTCGACCTTCAACTCTGCCACATGACTTAAGAATTTGTCTTTCAGTTCTTTCAACTGTAATTCCAATTGGGCGTTGTTCTGATTTAGGCCGGCCAGTTCATGTTCCATTTCCATGATATGCTTGCGTTTGTCATTAATTTGGAATTCACGCGGCTCTATTTGGGCCTTCAGCTCGACTATTTTGTGATTCAACACTTGCTTGTATTTATCCAATTCTTGATTCTTGTGCAATAAATCCTGTATTCGTTTCTCCTTCGAACCGATGGCAAAATCACGATCCGATATATCCTTTTGCAGATCTTCAATAGTTCGATTCAATTTGGTAATGCTGCGCTGCGCTTTGAGTTGTTCTTCCTTCAACACTTCCACCTCTTCTAACAAATTGTCCACATCCTTATTAAGAGTGTCGTACTTTTTCTGCAACACACCGGCTCGACCGCGCCACAACTGTGTATCGTTGCGTTCGCTGGTTAAACGCTTCTCGTACTCTACCTGAGTTTCCACCATGTTGCGATCATTCTCTATCTCCACCTGACGACAATAAGCGATAAATTCGATCTTCTTGTCCTCCATTTCCTTCATGAGTTCACGTATCAACTCCTTACGTTCATCCAATTGATTTTTGTAGTCACTCTCCAAGCCTTCTACAGTGTCCTGTAGAGTTCCAGCGGATTTCTTCAGCTTTGTTTCATAGTTCTCGCGTAACTCCAACATACTCTCACGTAGCTGGGTGAACTTTTGATATTCAATAAGCATACGTTCCGAATATTGGGTCGCTAAATTATTCAATTGCTTTTTATGCTCATCCTTTAGATCCTGAATCTGAAACGTGATTTGGTTCATTTCCTCGGTATGACGCTCTTCGATTTCGTTGTTCATATTTTTCAACTCCTCCAGAGCGTTACAGTAGCTCTTGTGCACTTCCGCCAACTGTTGACCATCAAAGATCTCGTTCTGACTTAATTGATATTGAAATTCTTCGGCTTGTTGCCTGAGACGTAGCTCTAGATTAGTGATTTGATCATTTTTTTCTCTAAGTATTGTGCGGGGTATAAGAACCTCTTGACTGCGCAACAAATCATGATCCATTGGTGCTACCCTGCCTTCAATATTTTCCATAGCCCATATAGACAGGGTGCCACCATTTGAAATAGCTATCAACAAAGTGCCATCGTAGGAGAACCTCAAACGATTAATGGAGCTCATAAAGAATCGAAAATTGGTACAAGTGCCACCGCCTGCCTCCAAGAAGGGCAACTGCATATTGAATAGATCTCCCAACTCATTGGCTACAAACATAATCAAGTCGGAACGAGCCAAACACAGGTCGGTCAAGCGACATTTAGAACGGGATGGTATAAGAATCTCACGAACAACTTGTGAATTTTGAAATTCACGCAACAGACCGGAATCGGTGAGTGCATAAATGGACAATGGCTCATTGAAGGTACAGCTCACCGACACATATTCGATGCCTTTTTGTACAATTTCTTGTACGCGAGTGCCCGTCTCCACTTCCCATTGATAAATGGCCCCTTCTGCACCACCCGAAAATAAGTACTTGTCAGTTTTGGACCAAGCGATGGACAAAACCGTACCATTATGACCCTTGTGAATATAGAATGTGTATAGTTTTTCATTCAATACTTATTTGAAATGAAGCAACTATGAGCAGAGGCAAACTTAAGCGGGGGCACTGGGCAGGCACCCTTATGCCGCCACCTTTAAATCCGCCTCCAACCTGAAGCTCACCTTAAGATTCCGTACTATCTCCAGATTATACACGGATGTTATAGCAATAGTGCTGTCATAAGCGGCAGCCATAAAATGCCCATAATTGGAATATTTTACATCTTTGCAACGCGGCAAGTTATAGGTTTTTACAATCTAAAGCGGTAAAGGTAAAAGCCAACCCTTAAACTGGCAGAGAGCATAATGAGATTACCATCACTTACATTCAGTTCATCCATAAATATCTGAGTAATGCGCAATTGATCTGAGAAACCTATGGCAGCCAGTAGACCGGTTGAATTTAATTCCACAATATTTACATCCACTTGAAATTTGCGCACCAGCTCAACTTTGTCAGTTTCATAATTCCAAATGCGAACCGTTTGATCCTTGGCTTAAGAATCGAACAAAAATATCGTATAATAATAATAACAGAGAAGGTGAGTGAAACTTAACACCTACAAGCTGTCATAATAATGGGCTTCCAGGAGCACATGGAAACATCCACAACTTCCGCAATATGCAATAAAGCACCCAATGGACTGAAGTTCAGATTTTTGGCTTTGAGAGTTTCCGGTACAATTAAGATGCCCACATAAATTTGCGAATGTTTTGTCGTCACAATGACGGTCTCCTGTTTACTGTCCACCGCTAAGTTTGTTATCTGATATAAACTTTCCAGGTAAATAGTGATGGGAACGGTTAATATGGTTTTACGTTCAAATTTAAATTTCGAGACCCTTTCGAAAACGAACACCTTATTAAAAATGGCATAAGCGAAGCCTCGCCCAAAGGCGGTCATACATAAGACCCGAGTATCGTTTAGTTTTTCAGCGGTATCGACGCCGGAGCGGTGTTCATTTTCGCGCTGTAAGGTGTCCTGATCTATCAGCAAGTCAATAACTTCGGCCTCGGTAGCTTTTTGCACCAACTTGAGTTCACCATTTTCAATGAGTATTAAATCATTGCGATTGGAGCCAACCATCAATAAGTCCATGGCTAGAAAAGCCATGGATACAATATGATAGGGACATTTTAAGTTATTGGATACATTAAAGCCTTTCTCCGATTTGGAGAGCAGCATTAACAAATTGCGACCACCCACGGCCACCATACCCGTATCCTGGGGATTGCAAGCCATACAGTCAACCGTCCCTCGGGTAGTGTTCAAAGCGGGATGGCCCACCACGACGGTATTCGTTTTATCCAAAACCATTAAATAAACGGTTTCATTGGGCGATTTAGTCAGCACTACAACAGCCTTCGAATCGGCTGTGAACAGGATTTGTGCTATTTGAGCATTTTTCGATTCAGCTGGTAACTCTAACACGCGGCGCTTCTTTAAAGTCGTTAAATCATAAATCGAAATCAATTTTGATCTGCGATTAAAGAAACAAACAGCTATGAAGAGTCGGTGTGTATTAGGCTTCGAATGTAAAAATTTACGTTTTTGTTTGTTCTAAAATGGCCAACAATTTGCGGTTGGGATTTATTTGTATAATCAAAGGATTGGTGTCTTCGGCCAAACGTAAAAATCTCTGCTTATTGGCGACAAAGTCATGAAATGTTAAAACTCCCTCCACCGGATAGATAACCTCTTGATTCAGATTGAAGTGAATGTTGCCAATAATGTCGGTACGCAAGCCGTAAATGGTTTTGGGCTTCAAACCAATATTACCCGTAGTGGCGGGGGTAACAACTTCTTCTTCTTCCATGTCTTATTATTTCTATTATTATGTATTTTTATATAATAAAAATCATATAAAACTTGAGGATATTGTACAAAATAAATTTTTTTTAAGAGAGAGGAAAATTTTTTCGTATTCCCACAAATTGATTAAACTTCAAATAAATTCAAATACTGTTACCATGACATTCCCATGCTATGCTAAGTGATTGTACCGAGTGTCATAATGTTTTTGAGAATGAAAGAGAAAGATAGTTAGTGAAGGTATTTTTTTTTTTTAGCAATAACCGTTAAAAGTTGGAAAATTTCACATACCCATGGATGCAACAGGGACGCACGCTTTTTGTGTTATGTTGAAAGGAAATATTTAACAGAATTATTTAATAACAGAGCGGTTATGGGCCGCATGGGTATGTAAATAAATACGAAAATTAATGGATTGGTTGTGTTTTCACTGGGCACAGGCCCAGAAGAAGGCCTCGCAGACTCAATCAAATATTCTCAATCAGCATCGAATCTTTATTAAATCTAGTACAGTGTGAAATCTCATGGATCCCAGTAACCGCACTACCAGACTGTTGGCATGCACGATTCATATACAAGACTGTACCTGGCTTCACTCTTATACATATATGCCTACATACTAACACCCCTCACACTATTTCATGAGATGGTTTTGCGATTCAATCTATCCATGTCCGTATGTCTGTCTCTTCGTATGTAAAATCATGCTCCTGGTTGCAAAAATTGAATTCAAATTTAGCAGAAAGATTGCTTGTTCTTCTACACACAGATAGGTATTAAACTTGGCGTAACATTTGGTCCAAGAACACGCCCATATTTGAACAAAAATTAAAAACCCATTTAACCCATTGTAAAGTCCTTACTTGTTGTTGTTGTTTTATTATTCACATAAACGTTTTTAGATTTCCTTTCGAATAGATAACATGTTCATACGAAATATTTAATAATCATATGTATGTAGTAACGGATTATTTAGATTATTTAGATGCATTTGAAATTCTATAACATTTTCCCTTATGTCAGCTGTGAGATAAAGGAAAGTGAAAGTTTTAAATTACAACAAATTCCCATCTTCTCACATAAGAGATATCTCTACTCTCTTCTTCTATCTTTCTCTCTTCTTATACGAATATCTAAACGTATATCCACCTCATAAGGTGGAGGGTAAACAAAGTTTGGTATTCCATTTGCAATACCTTAAAAATGGGCGTGCGATCTTATCAATCTGAACAAATCCGTACATACATCCATACGTATTATAGGGCCTCTAAAGGTTGTACATTTTCATATAATGAGCTGAAATTTTGTACAAATACTTCTGGTACTTTCTAGTAAGTAGATAACACTTTAAATTGGGGAAAATGGGTTAAAAGTCACGCCCACAATCGACAAAAATTTATAAAACTGCCAAAAAAATTTAGCTATTAAGTTGGAATTTGATAAGTATATGTCTAATAACCTTCTTTTCTTCCATGTGGTTAAAAAAAGTGGGCGTGGTCGGGTAACAGATACGCTCACAATCCACAAAAATCGATATATATGTCACAAAAATTGAGCTATGAAGTTAATCTTCCTTATTCGTTATATATAATGCGTCAAAAAAGGGCATGGTCAGAAAATAGATACGTCCACATTGTCCAAAAGAGTCCTTATTCAGCTTAACCCTCAACTTGCAAGTCAATACATAATGCATATACTATGCCACGCCCACTATTTGTATATGATTTACAGGGGATTTGAGATTTGGCCTTAGCCAAACAAAGCTATCTCTTCGTCTCTATTTTGTGTAAAACCACAAAAACAACAATAACAACAATTCATTCTCATACGAACGGCACGAACTTCATACACCATGCAATCAGGTGCCTAGGAAGTGGTGGCAATCAAGAATATAACAAAAAAAAAAAAAACAAAAAAAGTCCTATCTTTAGACTTAACAAACGGTAACTCTGTGTATGGTGAATCAGTTCAAATAGTCAATCGTTCGGAGTAACACATCTAGAGCGGGTCGTAGTTAGTTGATTAGAATTAAAGACGAAGAATAATACAATAAAAAAAATTAAATAAAAATAAAAAAGAAGCCCAACATAGTGTCCATGTAAATAAACGTGCGTTAAAATACAGAACAGTGTGTGTGTGTGTGCGTGTGCGTGTGGTTGTATGTGTAATGATGAATATGTGTTCACTTGTGGTGTAAAGTGTAGACACCGTATGTAGAAAACAAAATATTAAATAAAGTAATACAAACAATAACAAAAATATACTGGGTGCAGGTCACTTACATATGCCACTTATTCACCAACTCAGTCACTCAGTCACTCACTCACTCACTCACTCTTCCCGCACTTCCTCAACTACGTCTATATGCCTATAGCTGCATGTATGCATGTTGGTGAAGTGAGTGTGCGTGTGTGTGTGTGTGTTTCTTTTAATACTTTCGTTCTTTATATAAATTGTAGTTTATAGTACAGGCTTTCGGTTGCCATGTGTTGGTAAGTGTGTGTGAGTGTATAGGTGTGTGCTTATACATCAAGCACAACTATGTAATGATACTTGTGCTAGCTGTCCATTACACTTGCAAAACTATTCGTGCTTATAGTTGAACTGTTTCCATTTCTTGTTTCACATGTTGTTTTTTCTCTGATAATTAGCGGTTTGTGGCCTGAAAATAAAGTCATGAAATGTAAAAAAGATTCATAAAAAAAAAAGACAAAGATATTTAAAAAAAAGAAAATCCATCATCAGTATTTACTTTAAGGCACATTGCGTTAAGGAAGTGAAATGAAATGAATTTTAAAAAAAATGCATGCTAATAACTTACAACTTGTGCCTCTAATCTTCATCACAAATAATATATTTTTTAATTGTTTTACACAACAGATTAGCGCAACTAATTGGAAAAAATATTTTAATGAGTTAAATGCACAGAAACATGTAAAAAGCATTTTTATTATTAATGATGGTAAACATCTTAACAATCACAAAACGGTTGCGAAATATATTATAAACATATATATATAAATAATGAATTAGAAAAAGTTTATGAAAATATCAAAAAATTTAAAGAAATTCCTTTAATTCCTTGTATAAACAAAGAGGTTAGAAGAAGGCCAGGCGTATGAGTAACAAAATATTATTTATTGTTAAAATCAAATGCAACAAAATCAGCACAAAAACAACAATAACAAAGATTATTAATTATATTTAAGTGTTTGATTTTTATGCCGATTTATAATATTTTTAAGTTTACTTCAAAACACAACAATAAGTCCGTCGGTCCGTCGGTCCGTCGGTCCGTCTATACTGGTTTGCCTCTCCCTACATTGCTAGATATGTAATTTTCGTTTATTATCAATTTATTCAATCATTTCATAATTAGAAATCTATAAAGATCATAAAAATAATTTATTCAAGTTTTTACTTTTAAACAAATCTGTCTGTCGGTTCGTCTTTATGAAACATCAATGGATGGGATGACTATACGTTTGTATAGCAAATTTTAAGTTCTTAGGTCAATTTTTGTGGCAAATATACAGATTTTTTTCAATTGTGGGCATGGCTATTGACCAATTTTACACATTTTAATTATTAATCTGCGTACAAAGCTTCAACTCAATAAATGAAAATGTACGAGCGGGAGAACAACAACAGACGGACACACGGACATACATGTCTAGAACGACTCAGCTGATCAAGAATGTATATACTTTGTGGAATCCCAGACGGAATGACAAAACTTAATATACCCACCCATTTTCTGTGGAGAGTATAAAAATGATCAAAGTTAACATAAAGTCGTTTGAAAATGAAGTGTTTTATCTTGCTTTCGTTCTTGCATTAATGTCCTTCAGCACATAATTTCAAATTACCGTAAATGAGAAGAATTCTAAGAAATTACTCACACACAAATATTTATCAAATGGACAAATATTCAAGTCTTAAGTTTTCTTTATTGTCACCATGAAATAATTGCACAAAAAAAATGGATAAAAAGTGTTAAAATATTAATGAAAAAAAGAAGGAAAAAAACTAAATTAAATTACTCATGGAAAGTTCTACCGCAACTCGCAGCACAAGCGCAAACATTCCGCTTATAGTAAATATTTATTAATTTTTAAATAAACCATTGAATGTAGGACACAAAAGTACGGTGTTTTTATGCCTTACGGATGAAAAACAAAAATGTTTAAAAAACATTTTCTTAACCGGTATCCATACGTCCGTTTCCCTTTCCTCTTCTAAATTAATAAAATATAAAACTGAGAGAACCTGTTTTTTTGTGTGTTACGTTCAAAAAAGTATATTTTATGAAATAATAGTTTTGAATCAAAAAAAAAAAAACAACTTACAAATGTTCATTTGAGGTTTATGGTGAAGGTGTCTCTCTTAACAAAATTTTTCAAATTCAAATAACAATTATTCGTAATAGATAACGAATTAAAGCAAGAAATTCTTCCACGTAGTTGTATATGTAACACATGCTGACTGCATTAAGATTTTCAAATATTTGCTTATTAAATAAGAAAATTACGTGAACAATTGCGGACGGATGGACAAATGTTTTTAATTCATTTAAACAAGAACTTGAATCCATTTAAAGATGTTTTAAAAATATTTGTCATAAAATTTCGAGAAAAATTTTTGGCTAAATCGATCAGGGTAATATATAACAAAATTAAATCTGGTTTAGGCTAATTTTTAAATATCCTTCACATCTAATATTATGTGTATTAAGTCCCAGTTTGAAAATCGAGTTTTACGCTGAGTATGGGTTTTTGTAAATTGTGGGCGTGGCTGTTATTCGACCACGCCCACTTTTGGCATATCAATGGATGGATATTTATAATTTGTATCAATTTTTTTTAGATTTTTCTCGATTGTGGGCGTGGCTCTCGATCGATTTTGCCTGTTTTATATAATGATCTGTGTCCAAAAACTATTTCTATAGCGATCTGTGCCTGTACAAAATTTCAGATCAATATCTCAAATTTTACGCCCGTGAGAATACCAATAGAATAGAAAGACACACGGACACCCGGACATATGTACATGTCTATATCAACTCAGGTATTGATGTTGATATATATACTTTGGAGGATCTCTGACGCCTCATTATTATGTGGAGGGTATAACAATTTAAAATCAACATTTCTATATATGAGCGGGAAATTTCCTTCATCCAAATCTATTCATTATTATACAAAATTTGTTGTTCACTGTGTACAGTAGAAAAGTGTTTCCATTAATAACGGTTCTTGGACAATTTGAAAATTGCATTTCCATTATGATAGAAAAACTCTTCGTTTATGTGACGTACATATATGTATATCAAGGTGTTTAAAAAATCGTTAAGCATTCAATCGAAAACCTCAAATAACAGCAAAAAACATAATACAAGAAAAAAGAAAAAGAAAACAAAAACAAAAAAAAAAATGGCTAATAATAGTCCCAACAATGACAATAAAAACTTTCATTTAGTTCCGTTTCCATTCATTCGGTGTTTGTGTTCGCATTGTTTTAACTGCAATATAACTTTTAATGTCCCGTATATGAGCTGGGTAGAGGAAAGATGATTACGTGTGTATGTATGTATGTGTAGTTTTGTGCATTGTAAATATTTTAGGTCATTTGGAATAAAATATTAGTGAAATTCATATGAAATGCAATTCATTTCAATATCTCATCCTTGTGCTACTTTTACTGCCTTTAAAAATTTCAACTATGTTATAAATTTAACAAACTTTTGGTGGAACGCTTGTTATTAAAATTATTATTATGTGAAATTAATAAATAACTGAATAAAGTTTATGACGTTTGTGAATAATTCGTTATTGCTTTAGGTCGAATTTCAGCCGTAAACTTCGTTAATAACTTAAAACTTAGCAAGAGTTTAGAAAATTTGAAACAAACAAAAGCCGTACAATCTGTGGCACCACCTTACTAGTAAATACCAAAAAGTACAAAAAAAAAAAAAAAAACACGTAGGAAAACTAAATTTGGTTTAGACCAATTCTTAAATACCCTCCAATCCACATACAAACAATGGGCGTGGCAGATACATAATTACGTTCTTAAAGGGTTCATGTATTACGTATCAGCTTACAAGTCAAATATCATGCTGACTACAGTTTTCTTTAAATTGTGAGCGTAGTCGTGGTCCAACTACGCCCATTTTGGGCACATCTATACATGACGTAGCTGTAAATTTGTGTATCAAAGTCCAACGGTACAATTTTAGGTAAATTTTTGTGGCATATAAATAAATACTTATCGATTATGGGCGTGTATATTATACAATTACGCCCACTTTTTGGCACACAGATGGATAGGTTAATTATAAAGATATGCTCAACTTTATTGCTCATTTTATATGGCAAATAAAAATAAATGTTGTTGATTGTGGGCGTGGCCCTTGACATTTTTTATTTTTAGACAATTTAAATACCAATCTGCGAAATTAGAAATGAAAACTTCAGCTAAACATCTTAAAATGTACGATCGCCTATAACAGTACGGACACACGGACATATGTTGTACGTGTCTAAATCGCCTCAGTTTTTGATACGGTTCAAGAATTTATATATGTACTTTGTCTGTGACGACTCCTTCTGGATGTTACAAATGGAATACAAAAGGGTACAAAATTTTATTTGCCTTATACCTTGACTTGGATATTCTCCGCTTGCAGCAGCGAATAGAGTTAAATGGAAACCCCAAGCGGTGCATTTAGCGCTAAAGGAAACTTTTTACAATTTTGATATCCCGTACGCGCTTAGTCCGCGTACTGTTAAACCCGCCACTAACACCATGTAAGCATAAACTATAGTCTTGGCATTTATACAATAGCAATTAACTATTGCTGGTAGCTGTTCCTCTTGAATAAAATCTGTATTATTTTGAAGAAGTAAATATATACCTAGGTTCGATATCCCTGGTAAAAGGGTAATTATCACGTTTCGGGAATCGAACTTGAAACATTTGCATTAGTGATTCGAGTGTTATAGTTTCGCTTATTGCGTTTATAGAGATGTATGCTATCCTACCTCACCGACTTTAAAACTTGACACCTTTTTATTTATGACCATGAGAGATTTTTGTCGCTTAGTGATTCTGTCCAATTGAAATAGACTTTTAGGTGTGAAAATTTACATTTTAATATTTCCACTTCTTGCAACTGAACAAAGATCAAGTCTTAAGAAGTCTCTGATACCTCTTTCCAAACGGACTAATCAACTAACCATACTGCTCATCTTATGTGATGTGTATAAAAATAAAAGAACAATCAAAGGAAAGTGTGTGATGATATAACAGCAAACTATTTAATGCTTAACAGAGTACAACTTATATCTTTGGTTTTTTATTTTTGGTTATAAACTATAACAGGAACCGCAAGGAGAAAGCTTTTTATCATAAAAACGAAAAATTGTCATAAAACTCGTTTTATGACTTTCAATTATTTAGAAATAATTTCTTTTTTATTTTTTATTACCCATTTATCCTATTCTCTTTCTACTCCTTCTTCTTCTATTGCTTTACTTATGGTGTCTTTTACGAGAAAGAAAGTAAAAATCATTTCAAGTTCTGGTTAACGATAAGCGATACACTTAATATTGTGCTCCTCACAATATGCGAAACGTCAGCATGATTTGGGTGAATTGGGTAAAATTTCAAAATAACAAAAAAGAAGTAAGAAAATTAAATACTCTTCATGTGTATATACAAACAGTGGGCGTGGTAGATACTTGATTACGCGTATCGACTGCTCAAATTCTCACATTCTCGACTTGAAATTCTTTGGTCAATTTTTGTACTAGATATATAAACTTTTGCTGATTGTGGGAGTGGCACTTGGACGATTTTTTTTTCAATTTAATAATTTAAATAATGATCCACCTTCAATATTTGTACAAAATTTCAGCTCAATATCTTAAAATATACGTGAGAATGCCAAACAATCGACTTGGACATAAGGACAAATGTGTGTGATCAAGAAGGTTCTCGCCAAAACCCTTACAATGTTTTTATTTAACAACAACATTCTTTCTATCCGTTTATACTCGTATGTGCATAAGGATGATAGAAATTTCCTAAAAATTGCGCACACTTCCTACGTTGCCTTAAGCTTATTAATATTTGGAAAATTCTTTCCTGAAAATTATATAAAATTATTTACTTTAGCATAACTTTTTGAACCATAATTCATTATTTTCTCTTAACCTTAATCGGATATTTTAAGTTGTTCGGTTTTTGTTGGCTTTGGGCATAAAAATTAGTTTAATAAGAATTGAAGAAGAGTACAACAGCTAACTGCATACTGGGGATGTAAATTGTGAAGAGACTACTTCAACAAACACCTTCACACACATCCATACAGACGAGTAGGTGTAGAGCACACACACACACACACACAATCAAATCTAGGCTATTGCTGCATGGCTGTGAGGTGTGCGGTGTGTGTATGGGTGTTAAGGTAGGATCTCTACATACTGTTATAATATTTACTAAAACAACATCAACAGCAACACTTGACGTTATTTTACCATTGCTTCAAATAGAAACCAAAGAAAGAGTCTTGTTGCCACAATATTAAAAGTAACGTAGTGTTGGGTGCAAAGTAATTGAATTCTAACAAAAGTTTTCATTTGTTTGTTTGTTTGTTTGCATTGTATGTGGTTGTTGTTGGTGGTGGTGGTGGTGGTGATGGTGGTGGTGGTGGTGGTGGTGGTGGTGGTGGTGGTGGTGGTGGTGGTGGTGGTATAACAAGTAAAACAATAACCACAGTAAAATTAAATAAACGTTATTGTTGTGGCAAACAAAACGAAAAAAAACAACAACAAAAAACAACAACAAAAAACAACAATTTTTGTTATTTTTGACTTGGAGGCGAAAATTTTAAACAATTTAAATAATAATTAATTTTTGTAATTTGTAAGCAAGAAAGTTTGAAAGAAAGCTAAATCGATCTATTAGTAAAAGGCGTGGCAGGTATATGATCTGTTTTATATAACGAATCAACTTGAACTTGTTGTTGGGAATCATTCAAATCATTCATTTTCAAATCAAGCTACAGCGAAACACTTCTATTTACTGTATGAAGATCGCTAATAAATTTGTAAAAAATCGGTTAAAAGTCACGCCCACAATTGATGAAAAATCTATATATATTTTTTTGTCACAAACATTGACCTAAAAATTAAGTTAAAATTAATGGTTATCCCGTCTAATGATACACCCAAAATGGGTGTAGACGGATAACAGACACGCCTACAATCAACAAAAATCTATATAACTGCCACAAAAATGAGCTAAAAGAGGGCGTAGTGGGATAACAGATGCGCACACAACTTAGAAAAATATGTACTCAGTGTAAAACTCGAATGCAAGTTGATGTACACTATACCTGTCACGCCCATCGCTCTATATTCTATAAATATTCTATAAATGTTATGTTGATTATAATCCATCGCAATGTACTTATTTGTACAATTTCGCAAATGTTCACTTGTTCGTTTTCGTTTTTGAAAAGTTCTTGAAGAATACACACTCAGCTATATATGTACACTTAACAAACATCATCAATCAATCAATATCGTTACTCCGTTCTTCATTGCAACTTTTAAAAGTAGTTGAAATGTTTCTTTCATTCTTTTGCCAGACGGTGAAGACGAGTTGGGAAAACTTGCTAAATTGATTTAAACATACTTTCCTGTCTGCTGCACAAAACTTTCCGACAACAACATTATCACACATTATACAGGAAGGTTTTCTTTTTTAAGAGTTACACACATTACTACAAACTGAAAACACTCTATGCCCATGATGTACGTCATAATTGTTGTATGTCTCCTTTTTTATGGTCCAACTCATAATTTCATTTCATTTTATTTTACTGCCATATAAAGATTTTTCCAATTGTAACAGCTCGTAAACTCAGGTGTTTACGTTTACATTTACGATTGTTGTTCTTTTGATAATATTAAATTAACCGATTGGAGAAATTCGGTTGAAGAGAACACAAGACCGAAAGCGAAAAGAACACAAAAAACCAGAAAGAAAAAGCACTTAAATCTCAGTCGGGCGTTTATTTATTTAAGCAGGAAACACTTTTGATTTCCCAATTATATAAATCTTGAACCATTTGCTTTCGTCATTGAAATGTTTAATAATTTATAAAGAATATGCAAAAAAAAAAAAAGAATTATCAATAACAATAACAACAATAAATACAAATATTTGGTAATAATGGATGAATTTTTTTTTGTTTTTTTCCTGTTTTTTGAAAATTATCGCTTTTATTTATTAACTGTGAAATGTTGAAAGTAAAAAACAACAACAACAACAATAACAACACTATTTAAACTTATTGTAAACATGGGGAAAGGCCAACACAAACATATACAGATTACGCTTAAAGAATTATGATGAAACCACAAAGAAAAAACAAACAAAAAACATAAAAACAATAAACATAGGGAGTGTTACATATAAACATACGATGGATATACAATATATGAACGTTTTTTGTGCTCTCCATATATTTGGGGACTGTACTAAGTTTGTTGTAGCAAGGATGCGCGTCACAGATCCAACAAAATATATAAATTTTTGATTAGTATCGCAACCTGCCTGTGTTGACCTAGACATTAGTGCCTTTTTTGTGGCATTTTTTGGGATCTTGATCTTGTTTGTCGAGATTTTTCTACTTTCTGCAGTTCGCAATGAAATTGGGTAAAATCGGTCAAGAGCCACGCCCATAATTAAGAAAAATGTGCCATAAAAATTGAGCACAATCTTTAACAAAAGTGTCGTGCTTCTCGCGTTTGCCGATGATGTCGCAAAGCGCCGGATGTTACCTCAATATTTGCAAGAATTGAGGAAGGCACGGCAAAAATGGGTTTAACGGTGAATGAAAACAATACGAAGTATATGGTAACAACGTCTAGGGATTCGTGTTACTCATAAACGATCTAGTTGTGTCCGTCTGTGATTCCGTCTAATAGTGACACTCTCATGGTCAAAAATGGAGTTAAAAGGCATCATTTTTCAAAATTTCATTCAAAATTGTCCAAAATTGTCACCCGTGTAGGTTGATTACAAAAAATACATGGACGTACAGACGGACATGGTTAAATCGTATACATGGTTATAGCGGTATACTTAATGGTGGGTGTGGCACTTGTCGTTTAGCATTTACAAACATCCACCCAAGTGAACACATACTTTTTTCTACAAACAAACATTACATTATACAAACAACATAAATCGTGTATTTTATTAATTTGTAAACAATCCCAGTTTTCGTAGAGAATGATCAATTTTTATATAGAGAAAAATTCAACAAATTAAATATTTCTGTGCTGGGAAATTCTTTTAACGGAAAATTCATGTTTGTGTTAATAATTTGGGGTAAAATGCAAACAAATGCTAACAACTGCTGGCTCACAATACATGTAAAAATTGTGAACATTTTTCAACATAAATTATTTTTATAATACATTATGTATTTCATTCACCTAAAACTAAAACTAAACATACGTACGTACGTACGTACGTACTCCCAGGGAAACATTAAAACGTACACACAGAGTATAAATAACCATCGAATAGTTTTAAAATTAACAACAAGAGAAAGGGAGATGGATACAAAATGAAAAACTTTAATTACTCATTCGGGATATATAACATAAGTACTACAGTATATATAGAGTAACGGTATAGCTGCATACTCTTCTACGCTGAACACTGAACACTGAACACTGAACACTTCCAAGCATTTGTCTGTGAAAATAATAACAAAACTATTCTCGATTTATACTTTTTTCACTTTTATCTGTTGTGCTGTGTGGTGTTGCGTGATTTGTACTCACAACACAAATTATTATAATTATTAACTAATAATTAATTTTAAAAAAATAATACGACTGGAAGTAAAAACACTAAATCTGGCTTAAGCCAAAGCTTAAATACCCCCCACATCCCTATGCAGTGGGCGTGGCAAGTAGCTTATTGCGCCCCGTGTTAATGCAATGAATACTTGTCAATGATTTATGAATGATTTTTTTTTTTAATTGTAGGCGTTATCCGACCACGCCCACTTTTAATAGTAATTGTATATACACATATGTCCCACATTACAACTTCATAGGTACATTTTTGTGGTTATGAGGTTTTTTTTATTAACTGTGGGCGTGGCATTTGGTCGAATTTTTTTTCAAATTTAATCAAAAACCTTCAATCCCAGAAATATTAGAAAAAAATCAGCTCGATATGTCAAAGTTTACGAATATAAGAGTTCCAACAACAGATACACGGACATACAGACGGAAATGTGTAGAACGACTCCGTTTTTATGCCATTTAAGTGCCATTGTAGGGTGTCCGAGGCCTCCTTATAGGTGTTTCAAACGGAGCGAACGCGGTAAACCCTCATCACCAAGAGGGAAGAGTATAAAAATGGGATAAATAATATACAATCTTGTGCAATATTTCTGCGTCTGCTGTTATAAAATTTTTACTTTGACGAAAGCCATAAACCAGACAACTAATATATGAATATGCATGAATTAAAAAGAAGAACAAGATTATATATATTTTTATGTAATCTGTGTCTTATTGGACAGAGTATATTATTGGTTGTGGGAAGTATAAAAAGTGTGCACAACACAACCTTGGACCTTTCACTTGTTCTACAATACAAATTAAGGCAAGATTATTATATTATATCTCGCCGCTCTCTTATCTATCTTCTACAGATTTATGGAAAGTTTGCATTTCATAAAAATAATCCATAAAAAAAGAGAATATTGCAGGAAAGATGGTCTTAAAGTCTTAGGCAAGCAAGGTGGGTTTATTTTTTGTTAAAGAAATAGAACCGCCTATCTATGTGTATCATGTCATCAGTGTTGTTGCTATTGCTACAAAAATTAAACATTTTATCTTCCAAGTAAAACTTTTCCCATTTATTAAATCTTTACTCATATAAAGCATTTATTTACTCAAGTAGTTAAATATGTAGATATGTGTGTATGTGTGTTGATGAGTTCATGTTTTCTGAAAGATAATTAGAAAACTTTCTTCTTCCAAGTCTCTCATTTCTAAATAAATAAAAGTTCATCAACTTAATCTCTGTTCAATATTAAGCCATACCCAACCCCTCCACCCGGGGTACTTAAACAATATTTGCCAGGTGACTTGTAATAAATTTTAATACAACAAACTTGATCATATAATACACTACAACACTTGACCTTTTAAATTATGCTACACTTGGTTTGGTTCAATCAGTAAACGCGAGGCATTGCCATGTATGTTAAGTCTCTTCGCAAAATATCAATAAATGGACGGGGTCCCATGGAGTTCAAATTTATAACAACTTTACCAAATTTAAAAAATTACGATTTTTTGCCATAGAAAGACTTGTATTAAAATAGAAGCTTATATGGGAAGGGCTTCTAAAAATGGTCCGATTCGGTCCATTATAAATGGAGTTTCTTTCTGAGCCAATACATGTTCTTGTACCAAATTTCATCGAAATATCTCAAAAAATAATAGGACCTTATCTAGGGAGTCCGATTCGATTCATATGCAAAAGGATTCTTTTCTAAGCCAAATTTCATGGAATTGTCTCAAAAAATGTGACAAATTTACATGGACAGACAGACGGACATGGTTACATTGCCATTTAGAAATGACCAGCATCCATACAAACTCAATTTTCCCCCATTTACAGCAAATGGTCCAGGGTATAATGATTGTCAGGAGGAAAATTCAATTATAATCCAATTTAATGAATATGAAATGAAAACCTTTAATAAGTTCTCACTAAACTCTAAATAATAATCGGTAGGAAAGTTTTTATTGTAAAATTATGAACATATTATTACAACATTTAGCAATTCAATGCAACATTCTGTCAAGTTGTTAAATTGTTAATGTGCTCGAACAAAAACCAAAACGCATTAAAGTCAAGTTAACAATATCATAAATGAAACACTTTAATGTTTATATTTCAATGTTTTTCATACAAAATGGGAATAGATTTCATCTAAAGCAACCAACTGGAAACCATAAAACTTGCAACATGAAAACGAACACAAATGGTTAAAGCTATAAACTATTTAACGCTGAAAACATATTTTGCGCAGAGGTTGTCACTCAGTGAGGGTGAGTGTGTTTAAATGAGGGTTTGTTTTTTTCTTCTTCACACCCTTAAAGTTAACTAAATATCAAGTAGAGAGTAACTTTAATTTAGTGTAAGAAAAAGCATTTTTCTATAACCACCAAGTTGAGGTGACGGTATAATCACTCTGTCAACACGTGTGCAGCTCTAAAAAAGAACTAGACCTTGTATTATATGTTATATATATACAGGGGATAGACAAACTAATATGAACACCTAACCATAAATCGCAATTGCTGCCCTTCCATGGATGTTAGCCTTGTGGAGCTCCCGCCATACTGTTTTTGTCGCAACAGTGTTACTTAAGTGAGTGTTGAGTTCTGCTGTCATTTTTGCGGCGGCAGTTTTATGTTATCTGGGCACAATTCTTTTTAATGTTCGTCGGTCCCTGTCAGTTAACTTTGAGTTTCGCCCATTAATCCTCATTGCCGCTGATGTTTTACCATGTTTTGCGTATGCTGTCATTACCTTGGATACTATCTCGTGAAACGTTAAACAATTCAGCTGTTTTCGTCACATAAGCTCCCGCTAACCGAGCACTAGGGATTTGCCCTCTTTTAAAGTCTGAAAGATCACACATTTAGCCGATCGATTGTTTTAATCGTCGCGGAAGAAAGCGTTCAATATTACGCGTCTCATTATTTACACGGAAGTAGTGTCGCTAACATGCCATACATCTTGTATTGCATGTGTTCATATTATTTTGTCCACTCTCCCCGTATATATCATACCTCAAAAGAGTATGCCTTTTATTGCGATACTTCTTCTGACTTGTTCAAAGTTAATAACTTATCAAGTACAAGTATAATCCACACTTGTCGGTTTTCTCTTTTACAAAGTACTCGCATTTATTTTTATATAAACAAATACGTGTAAATACCTTAACGTAAGTGAGATATACTCTAGTGGATCTTATGTAAATTTTTCACATTTTCAACTTGCATGCTTACACTGCTGTCTCTTTCATATGGATAAACGTGCTCTGTACATTGCTGGAACACATGTCTGAACAATCTTTACATATGCAGTTGGTTAGCTTAATAACTTTTCCTATATAATTCATTTCAACAGGAGGAATGTACAACATTTTATTCTAAACAAGCATTATGTAGGTATGTCCGGGTGTCCATCTCTTTTGTGGGGATATATTATACGAAATAGAAAATATAAATATTGCATTGAAATTAAGTTCATTTTTAGTTCATGAAGATGATTTTTATTCTATTACTTTTTTTAAAACCACGCCCAGTATTGTTTATTACGTTTTAGTGTAAACAAGTAAGAAAACTAAATTTGGCTTAGACCAAATCTTAAATACCTTCCACATATAATACAAACAGTGGGCGAGGCAAGTATACGATTACGCCCATTTTTGGCATATCGAAGGATGGATCAACTTTAAATATATGTACCAAATTTCAATGTCATACTTCAATTTTTGTGTCAGATATATAGATTTTTTCCAATTGTGGGCGTGGCTTTTGATGAGTTTGACCCACTTTAAATAGCAATCAAAAACTAAATGTTCAAAATTTACGACCGCGACAATACCAACAACAGACAGACGCACAGGCGCACGGACATATATGTCTAGATCGACTCAGTTTTTGATGCTGATCAAGAATATATATACCTTGTGGAGTCTCTGATGCTTCCTTCTTGATGTTACAAGTAAATCAATAAATTGAGTATAATTACTAAAATGTAGGGTATGAAAAAGAAAGAGGCAAGCCACACCCCCAATAGTATATATATTTTGGATCAGTATTGATAGTAAAGTCGATTTAGCCCTTCGATGTATCCGAGCATCTTTAACAATTTTGGCGTAAAAAATTGCAACATCGAACTGAAACTTGTAAATATAAGCGTTTTAGTGATTTTATGAAATATTATTACTTGGCTTGACATTGTATACTACTCTATAAAAGGAAAATAAATACAATTATTTAAAGGTCATGTTAAAATTATATTTACTTAACACAAATAGAAGAACAACAAATACTGATAATAAAAAAACATACTAAAAATAAAGCTCCAAGCCCCCCTGCCCCCACCCAATCCCAACATTTATTGCATGGAAAAATAAATAAACAAAAACACATAAAAATTTTATTAAAAAAACACAATTCTAGTCGCATTACAGATTAAATCAAAATTAACAACAACAATAAACAAACCAATAAATGAATCAAAGGAAAATTGAAAACAAGCAGCAGCAAAACAAAAAGAAGCTTGTCCGTTCGTGTTTCTCTCTGTGTGTGTGTGTATGCGCGTGATGTGAGAAAATGTCATGACAATGATATATTATTGTGTTTATGTATGTGTGTATAAGCATATGTGATGGATTACTGTCTTGTGGGTTAATTAAAAAGCAAAATTGTGTTAAAGCTGTACGTGACAGAATCTTCGACGAAAAAAAATTGTTAATAAATCACCACAAAAAAGTGAATTTTTCACATAATGTAAAAGAAAAAACTATATTTACTTAATCTTGAATGCTCTCCGCATACCACTTACAAGCGATGGGCGTGGCAGGTATATCATTACGCCCTCTATTAGTGCATGTATTACGTTTACAAATGCAGTAAGGTGCAGAGTGCGGTTTTTTGTAAATTGTGGGCATGTCTGTTATACGACCATGCCCATTTTTGGCACGATGAATGGGATACTTTTTCGTACCAAATTCTACTTTTATAGCATAATAATTTTTGTGGCAGAAAAATATATTTTTATCTATTGTGGGCGTGGCTTTTGATGACTTTGTCCATTCCAACATTTTTAGTTTCTGTACAGAGATACTTATTAAAAATTGCGAATTTTCGCAATAGAATGACTTCCTTTATAATAAAACATTATTTAGAGCGGGTTTCAAAAAAAAAATTTTTCCCATAAATTTTTGCACAAACTTTTTTTAAATATTCTTATTTGAATCAGCATAGATTCTGAGTCGATCTTGAAATGTCCATATGTCCGTCTATATGTTTCTGTAAATCATACTCCTTATCGCAAAAATGTCATATTATGGATTCCAAAATTGGCAAAACTGTTATTGAGTCTTTCTACGTTGGTTTTGGTATTGAAATGAAGAAAAAACCTGCCAAAGGTACACACGTGCAATAATGAAATTTTTTTTGTAAATTATTGAAAATTTAAAGCAAATATCCGCAGGCAATAAATATATGTATTGTACGTGGATACACATATAAATTTCTTTTTGAATTTTATAGCATCCATATATTAATATTCCGTGTTATTGCGTGGATAACTCAACACAACGAACAGCAGCAGCGGCAGCAGTTTGTAACGTGACATGATTTTTTTTTCGCACCACCCTCCAAAATAAGTGAAGAAATGTACTAAGTTTGTTATTCCGCTTGCAACAGTCAAAAGAAAGGATCAGAGATCCTTTAAAGGATATATAATCCTGATCAGTCCGTATTGTGGGTTTATCTCTGAACTGCTGGAAGGCTTTAAGAAATTCAATGAATTTAATGAAATGAACGAAATCGGTTAAATACCACGCCCCCAAAATTGATAAATATCTCTCATGGTCTCAGAAATTGAAATTTGCTGCATGTTTTTATAATGTAGTCATTCATTGATATGCTCAAAATTGGCGACACGCCCACAATTTACAAACACCTTATTAACTGCAGAATTTCAACGTTGTCTCGAAATATAAAACATAGCATACTTTACTATTCATTGAAGGACTGCTTCATGGTATACATGGCACGTACACAGGTTAAGCATAAATGTGAAGGATATCCAAGATTTAGTCAAAGCCAAATTTAGCGTTTTTATTATATCCATCTTAATAATGAGGGCATTGTAAGTTTGCTATTCCGTTTGCAACATCAACATCAAAATCTCACTCGATCTAGCCATGTCCATCCATGTGTCCGTTGTTGGAACGCTATAGCTCATAAATTTAAAGACATTTACCTAAAGTTTTATACAAACATTTCTATTCACTGTCCTATTGAAAGGGAGGAAACTTTGGTCAAGAATTATCGACAAAAGTTTATATATCTGCCATAAAATTTTACCTAAAAAATTAAAATTTTTTAAATATATTAATAAATCCTCTATCCAACAAGGCTTTAAAAAGTGGGCGTGGTCGCATAATATGTGGCCACATTTAACAAAAAAATCACTCTTTTTGGCGTAGAATCCAACGTTGTAAATTGTACGTAATACATACCCCCATTAGGAGGCATTATCATGTACCTGCCACGCCTTTTGCTTGTGGAGAGTGTTTAAGTTGTGGTCTAAGCCAAATTTGCTTTTTATATGCCTCTTTTTTATATATATTATTTTTGCCATTTTTTATGATTTTCGTTTACATTTTATGTATAAAAAGATAATAATAATAACATCAACAACAAACTTGCTCGCCTACAATTCAGTCATAAATTGTGAACAAATATATATTTACGGTCATAAAAGAGTACGGTAATAAAAGAAACGCAAACAATCAAAGGAAATGGTTTCGGATGTAAGCAAAAACGAGAAAAAAAAAAGAAGTAAAAATGAGATACATTAGGCGTATGCCCAGTCTAGGGTACCCACCATCACGAACATAATAGAGCATCAGTATAATGTTTATGAAAAAAGAAAAAAAACCGTAAATTTGAATTAACATCCGTACAATATTATGTACTTGTGGGCGTGGCAATTTTAATACACATACTTTTTCCTAAATAAAAAATTCTTATACAATCACTTTGAAAAAGTTTCAATTTTTCACTCATATAAATCGCTATACATGTATCATGATCAGACACGCCCATTTAAGCTAATTTTATACATTTTCATTATGTCATTTTATACTAGAATAAATATTTACAAAAAATATATCTAAAAATCAGATTTAATTAATGAGGTACGCCCATTTGGGAGAGGCAAAAAGACATGGAAAAGTACAACCTGTTAGAAAGGGTTTTGCAAAAGTAAATATATCTTCCGAACAGCTGGTCCAATTTGTATTATTCATATACCGCTAAATATACAAATAAAGTATTCGCTTTAATTTGAAATCGGAACTTACTAAGACCGCTATATATAGTCTAGCAAGTCAGCACACTGAACTTTCTAAAGGCTAATCCATGTTCCAATTTTGTCCATTTTCAATGAGCGATTATGTATAGAAAGTTTCAGATCCATATCTTAAAATTTATGACTGCAAGAGTGTTGAGAAGTACGACTATAGGGTTTAGAATGTACAGCGAGTTTCAGATCTTATTTTCACTGTGAGAGCTGAAAGCTATGAATTTAGAGTTTAGAACGGCATTGCGACCGTGTCCCTGGTTCGATTTAACTCAATTGCAATAGAAAACCGTAGATAAACTTGACGATTACATGCGTCAAATTTCAGCAGGATATAACAATTTTTAAAGACCAGAGAGTTGCAATAGAAATGCGTAGAAATTCGCACAGATGCACAGACATACGGACGGACAGAAGACCTAAATCGACTTTTCCATTAACACTAATCAAAAATATATATATTTTGTGGCGATGTGGCTCGCCCCCTTCTCATACTTGCAAACAATTGAACAAAACCAATATACCCTCACAATCATTATGATGATGGGTATAAAAAATAAATTAAAAAGAAAATATTTAAACATTTTTATAAATCAATGATGAAGTAAAATTTCATCATTTTAATGTTTTGTTATTATTACAAAAAAATCTTCAACTATATAGAATTCGTGACATAAATAAAAGTAAAAAATAAAAAATAAAAAAGAATTTATTGTAAAGTAGTGGAAAAAACAAAAAATTAAAAAAAAAAAAACAACTCATTGAACAATTTTTAAAAGCAATTCTAATGATTAGCAATAACAACAATGCCAAGAGTGTCAATTAAACATTTTCATACTCTTGCCTTTTTATTGTACAACATAAGTACGAGTGAGTGCTCTAATTATATGGCAACCATATAACTTTGAAAGGTACTTAAAAAAGCTATAGATCAGCAATCAAAACATTATAAAGTGTTTTTTGCTTCTCTGGCTTTAATGGCAGTGTCCACAGTGAGTGTGAAAGAAGGCTTTAACACAGAGAGGAAATAAAAAATCTATACAAAAAACCTTGTCCACTATGTACTCGTAAAATTCCTTTCTGCTTCATAAACTGAATCATTTCAACGGAAGATATTCCAAAAAAAAAAAAAAAAGGAAAAAATGCCAAATATTGAGAGACCATTGAGAGTGTGGGTATATCTAGCTAACAAATTTGTTCAATTCAAAAACAATAACAATAACAACAATAAATATACATGCAGCTGTCACGAACAACTTTATATCACTATGTAGTAACCGACCAACCAACCAACCAACCAAACCAATTTGTACAGGAAGATAGAGTTTAAGAAGGAACCAAAGTAAGTGTATACGAGATAATACAGGACAACAGGAAAAGAGGAAACATGTTTAAAAGCATAACAATGCACTAAGGAATTCCCTTAGCTAAACTATCAAACAAATACAATAATAGAGACACACACATACATATCTGAAAAATATCAGGAAACTAGAAAAACATTAAACAACAACTGATGTAATACTGTAGCAACAAGCAATTGTGCGAGCAACGCTTTGCAACTCTATACACTGAGGCGTACAAGACTGAATTATTCATAGAGATGATTTATGTTTTGCTATTTGCTGAACGGGATTTGTGCTAAAATATTAATAACAACAGCAACATATTGCAATAGCAGTAGCAACAATAATAATCGTAACACAACGCAACACAACAACTAATTATGATAATTTGCGAATATTTAGATTTGCCTTTAGCACGCACACACACTTATGAATGAATAAATTGTTTATCAAATTGCAACAACAACAACAACAACCAATTATTACAACAACAATAATATTAAGCAACAACTATAGCAAATAGCCAAATACCACAGCAGAACGGACAGAATGCTTTTATTCACCATCACACTCATACTAATTGTGAACGTTTGTTTGGCCGGTAAGTGAAATTTTCGATTAAATCCATGTATTACTCCTACATTACATAGTCAAGCCTCCTTTTATATGAAAAATACACAGAAAATTTTTGTTCGTTTACCAGACAAAGAAACATAGCAGGAAACAACAAATTTGGAAAATTTGTGCACAGCCCCAGATGTATACGTTTAGTTATACCCTCCACACAAATACGGTATACTAAGTTTGTGCCAGGGATTGTACAAAGTTTATATATTCTTGAATAGTATAAAAAATTGACTTGATCTAGACGTGTCCGTCCATCTGTCCGTATGTTTGTCTGTTGTTATTACTCTCACGGTCGTAAATTTTGAGATATTTTACTCAAATTTTGTACAAACACTTCTTTTGTGTGCAGATAGCTATTAAAAATCGGCAAAATCGGTCAAGAGCCACGCCCACAATTAACAAAAATGTATTTATCTGCCACAAAATAGAAGCTATGAATTTGAAACTTGGTACATATATCTATAATTACCGTGTCCATCGATATACCAAAAATGGGCGCCATGACACGCCCACAATTTAAAAAAGTTGAAATTTGGTACATTTATGTATGAGCCAGAAACGGGCGTGGTCGGATGACATGTACACCGACACAATCGATAAAAATCTATTTATCTGCCACAAAATAGAAGCTATGAAGTTGAAATTATATATATTCAAAATTAGTCCTTTCATCGAATGTGCTAATTTACAAAAAAAAACTGTACTCAGCGTAAAACCCGACAACCTGACACATAATATGACATTATTAGAGATCGGCATCATGTATCTGCCGCGCCCTCCGCTTGTATCTACATGTAGAGGGTATTTAAGACTTAGCCTATAAGCCAAATTTAGTTTCTTTACTTGCTTTCTTCATTTTTTCATATAAAGCCGGCTGGCTGGGTGATATTATCTTATTATAGAAAATTCTATGTGTCAGCAACTGAATAGAACACTTATACATAGAACCCCATGCAGTCCTTTAAGCTTGTTGCCCCAAAACTAGTAACAACAAACACTACTTTAAAAATAAAAAAAGGTCAAGTATTATGAAATATAGTTCAGGGTCGTACGGTTTAATTTGAATTGTAAATCTTGCTGCACTTTTATTGTTTAGTAAGTTGTACAAAGTAACGTTTTTTATGTGTTGCTATGCGCCAGTGTGTTATACCTGCTGCGTGTAATAGCTCAGGATGTAAGAATGTTATTATACAATTAAATGAACGCCTAAGGAAGTGAGGCTTCTTTCCTTTGCCGTCTAATCATTTCAATCACCGGAAAACAAGTCAAGAAATGAACAACACTTTTTTCTCTACATACACGAAAGTTAGTTAAAAAAAATTTACATAATACATAGTAGAGAGCATGTATAGTAAGCATTAAAGAAAAGAAACAAATTAACATTTTGTAAAATTGTAAATTTTAAATTTTTTTTTAAATTTCTTAAAATTAAAGTTTCGGAATCAGATTTTTATAACGGGACTCATAACTTCTCTTCCGTAAAAGGTTAAACATTAAAAATTATACCTATCTAAAAAGACTAGGATAGATGCAGTGCCATGCCTTTATGGCGATTAATTTCCACGCCCCCAATCAACAAAAATCTATCTATTAAGCACAAAATCAAGTGACACATGATTGAAGTTCATATGTAGTACATATATATAGCGCATCAATAGATGTGCCACAAATGGGCGTGGTCGTATTACAAACACTCCCACAATTTTCGAAAAATCGTTTTTGACGAAAAATCCATAGACGGTGCAATTAGGTATCTGCCACAACCCACATTTTTCAACAAACGAATAATATTTAAAATTTTTTTTTCTTATTAGTTTTTCACTTATAAATTAATTAAACTAGTGAAAAAAAGTATTATAGTCGCTTCTACCCGACCTCTTAATGCCCTACACTACTTAGTTCCATAAGCTATGGAATAAATAGTTTAGTTGTCTCAGTAAACACGAGTCATTATCATAATAGTAACTTTGTGAAACAACTTTATAGTTAGATAGGTTTTAAAAAGAGTTCGACCTGATCCAAAATCAGAGTACATAATTTTTAATCTATGATGAAAATCATCAAAATTTATTAAAATCTTTTTAAGAATTGCGAATTTTTGTCACATAATGGATAAATTTGGTAAAAGACGTTATATGGGAAGGATGTCTAAATATGATCCAATTCCATACATTTTCAACAGAGTTCCTCTTTTAGCTAATACATGTCTTTGTACCAATTTTCATCGAAATAATATAACGAATGCACAGAAATTTACTTGGACAGACAGAGGGATGGACATGGTTCTGAATGAAGCGAATATGGAATTTTTTGTTTAGGACAAACATTAACATAAACTTATATACTCTTAATATCCATAAGTGGTGCAATTGATTACAAGAAACAAATGGACGTACAGACGGTTGTAGTTCAATCGATTAAAAACCAAAACAATACAACATAATAATCATAATATTTGGAAAATAATTCATTTGGCAAAAGTTTTTTTGCTTACTTTACGTGATATCATATAAAATAATTATTATAAATGACACTTCACTATATTTCTGGTACTTTTAATTAAATAAACATTTTCAAAATATATTTTTTCGTTTTTATTTTGCTTCAATTATCTACTCGTACAGGTATAACTAGGTACGATAGAAGAGCTTTGTTATCATTTCATTAAATTTGTAAAAATTTTATTAGAAATTATTATTTCTCAATTGATGTCAAGTGTTGTGCTAACCTTCAATTTTACAATAGATTGAATAGACAGACAACATCTGTATATCATTTGAATAATGTATTTGATGCCCGATCAAAACAATTCGATTATAATTGCATTGTGCACAGAACCGCCGTTGGCTTTATTTCAGCTTTACAGTGATAAGCTGAACTCACGTGAGGTTGGCTGTGAAAATTTTAATGAAATAATTAGTTTCATATCACTATACAAACGAGCAAGTAAATGAAAAATATGTTAAAAGCATACGATTTAAAAACGAGTTTTTTTCTTTTTTAAGATATTGGAAAAATTACTTCTTAATTAGTTTTATATATAACGCAAATTGTTATAAAGACACGTTTTATACCCTCCACATATAATGGGAGGCTAAGTTTGTCGTTCTGTTAGCAACACTAGTAGGAAGCGTCAGAGACCCTGCAAAGTATATATAGCATCTAAAATAGAGTCCATATAGGCACGTATGCCCGGTCGTAAATTTTAAGATATTGAACAGAAATTTTTGTTCAGACACAGATCGCTATTTAAAATGGGCAAAATAAGTCAAGAACCGCGCCCACAAACGACATAAATCTCCTTTCTGTCACCAAAATTTTGCTATTAAGTTGAAAATTGGTACAAATATTTATAGTTATCCCATCCTACGATGTGCCAAACATGGGCGTGGTCGAAAAATACACACGCCCACAAAATATTGAACTATTTACTTTAAATTTGTTACACATATTTATGGTTATTCCATCTATGGATGTGCCGAAAATGGACGTGGTCAGATAACAGATACGCCCCCAATAATTTACAAAAAACCATATTCAACGTAAAACTAGACTTGCAAGCTGATACGTAATACATATACTATGACAGGGCGTAATATATACATCTGCCACGCCCATCGTTTGTATATAGATGTGGAGGGTGTTTAACTTTTGGCCTAAGTCAAATTAGTTTCTTACTGGCACTTTTCTTGTCTTCTCTAAGGACAAAGCCAAAGGCAATCAATATTCACTATGGATTAAATATTATACGAATTTAATTCAAGCTTTAACACTTTGAATAAATTCAATGATATGTGTGAGAAATTGAACATATGATAATAGGCACACAAAGAATAATTTATTGGAATATTATTAGGAATTAAAGGACACTGTTGGACTAATCATAAATGTTCTTGCAGTTCATTAACACATCTCAACGATTCATAATTAACTACACATATAACTCTTTGTGACACAGTTTACAATAGTGTATTGTTTACTTTGTGTGGTGTATTAAGGTATTTAAAATTATTGATTCCACTCTCAGTGATTAATTACATTCATAAAAGTCTTCATTTAAAACTCAACATGATTTTTGTTACTATGTAAAAGAGTTTAATTTTACATTATTTATGAGGACAATGTGACCGTCTGCCTATATGTCCATCTAAGAAATATTGTATACTTTTCATGCTATTCCGTTTGTAATAACCAGAAGTAGGCGTAAAAAGCTTCATAAAGCTTCAAAATATGAATCGATCTAGACAACGTTCGTCCGCGTGTCCATCTGTTGTTCGAAGCCCTACGGGGGTAAATTTTGAAATTGTCAGCTGATATGTTGTACCAAAATTAATGGTTCTTGTCTATATTGAGTGCCACGCCCATAATATATAAAAATTTAACTATCAGACATAAAAGTTTACCCAAGAAATTAAAATTTGGTTTACATGTTAATATTTAGTTCTTCCATTGATATGGCAAAAAATGGGCGTGGTCGCGTAACAAATATGTCCACAATTTACAAAAACCTTCTTTGTTATAGAATCTAACTTGCCAGTTGTAAAACATATAATACGTATGTTAGAAGACCTTCTTGGGTATCTGCCATGCTCTTTCATTATATAGAGTTTTGGAGTGAATTTTAGATTTGTTTTAAGCCAAATTTAGTTTTTATACCCGGCATCACTTGTTACTCCTAAACGGCAATTGCCACACCCATTTTCAATTATACCGATCGATTCAGAATCACAATCCCAATCGATTTAACCATGTCCGTCTGTCCATATAAATATGTGCGCAAGCTACAGGTCGCATTTTTTGAGATATTCCGATGAAATTTGGTACCAAGATATGTATTGACTAGAAGAGAAATTCTGTTGCAAATGTATCGAATCGGACTATTTTTAGAACTCATCCCCATATAAGGTTTTAGTATAATGCAAGGCTTCATATGGAAAAAAATCGCAATTCTTGGTGAAGCATAATTACGTAGCTTCATATTTGGCTAGGCCAAATTTGGACGCGATCGCACCATTTTCAGAACCCCTTTCCATATAATAATATTTCACAAAGTGACTTGTATAGCAAAGCCTCTCGCTTAGTGAAACAATTTACTGAACTAAGTAATGTTTGGTATTAAATGGTAACAGTTTCACTTTTTTATTCTCAATATTGGCCATCAAAGGAAGTAATAAATTAAAAGTGTGTGGTATAAAACTGAAAACTTTTTCCCCCCTTTTCTGACCTAGTTTGTTGACTCATCAAACTTTTTATAAACATCAACATAACTAACACTTTTGTCTACTTCTTTTTCATCCACTTTTGTTCATTCCATATTAGGTACTATTCCAGCTACCCCAGAAAATATAACGGTCACCTTTTTAACACCCACAACCGTACGTGTATCGTGGCAGACAATGATCGATTTGAATTTACATCCAGTAGAAAAATACATTGTCACATATAAGCCGGCAGATGATAGGTATGTATGTATGTGTATTTTGTTACTTGAACCATACCACAGTATTACACATCAGATATATAAATAACAAAACTAATATCCAAGATTAATATGCCTGCGGGTAAATCTGTTTAACGTTTGCTTTCTTTGTCATGTTATCCGTTCATCCATTAAGGTTATCACAGTCAATGGACAAGTCAAGTTAAAAATGTGCACTTGAGAGCAGAGGAGTGAAATTAAAGGCATAAACAAAACACAAAATAAAGTAAATAAAGCGTTAAAGTTAAACTTTAGTTACAAGTACGATGCAATCAAAAATGCTGTAATTGGTTAAAACTGTGCAAAGTACTTTGAGTGCTGCACTCCTTATATTGTATAAATTTTTTTTTTTTTTTAACTTATCATCATTATTCATAATCATTCGTTTGAATTTTATGTGGGGGCTACAATTTGTGTACTCGTTAATTTGTTCTTCTTTCTGTCGCCTTATCCTTACCTTCCTCCAATAAATTTTTTATAAATTAACGTTTTTTTTGTTACCAAACCCAAGCAAAAGTTTCAATATTGTACGTTCCTTTTTGAATACTCTTCTTCTTCTTCAACTGGCTTACTTTTCACCCATACTATCTCACAATATTTCACCCTTTCCTTTCCTTTCCTTTTAATTTCATACTTTCTACAACCACTTCCGCTGTTGGTTTAGTATAATTTTATGAATAATTTCAACATTTTTATACCACCACCACCATCAATATGTATTTATATGGTATGCAACACTTTGTAAAACGTTTGCAATGCTAAAAGGAGATGTCGGAGATGCCACATATTCTAAATGTCAGCATGTCAGTCTGTCCGTCCATCTGTTCTATGATAATCTCTCTTCTGGTTGCGCGGTATAATTTCGGCGGATTGGTATTATAATTAAGTGGCACGCCCACAATTCAACAAAAACGGAAAAAGCAACAAGTTTTCAAGTAAATTGTCTCATACTCTCTATAAAGTACAAAAGATTTACTAAATACTACTAAGTACTCCTCGGAAAGCTTTGATGCCCCATGGGTGGGTATTCAAGAATTGGTCTCAGCCAAATAAACATTTTCTTACTTTTTCTTTTATCGATTTTCTTTACACGAACACACACACACACACACCCACAATACTAGTGAATATGCATTTGTTTTCAGCTACATTATATTTTACGCTGATGAAGCAGTGTGCGTTAAACTTTGCTAGATGAATTCTTTTATAAAATTATATGTTGTGGTGAAACAGCAACCAAATAAGAAGAAAGGAAGCTATTTGCAAAACAAAAGTTTATAGTTTATTAAGAAACTCTGCGTTATTTTTTTAAGCGCTTATAATATAGTGCAGAATATTTTTTATTCTTGTCAATTTTATACCACCGCTATTATTCATAAATGTTTAATAGTCAGCTAGTTACACTATTAAAATAATGTCATGTCATCTGTAAAGCAAGGAATCCTTTTAAGCTTTACTTGATTCTTATTCAACTAACAGTTGCTACAATTATATATAGTTGTACGTTTGTTACGAGAGATAGAGTTCTAAAAATGGTTCAAACGGATCCACATTTGGCTAAAACTATTCGTCTCCCATTTTTTTTTTAAAAATATTAAGAATTATGATATTTTTCCATATAAAGACTTGCATTAGAATGATTTTAGAAATGATCCGATTTCGGCTGTTTTCAATAGGGTGAAGTCGATTCAGATTTCCATTCTAAATCGATCGGTATAATTGAAGAAGCTTGCAACATTTACTTTTCAAGAGTTACAAACATTCGACACAAGTGCTGCCGGGTATTATAAGTAAAAATTTTAAACTAGAATTGTTTCAGCTAAATTTTTGTGATTGATTGAAAGATTTTTGTCCAGTAAATGGTAAATGGCCGTAAATCGAATTTGACCACATTAAAAGGTTAAATTTTTTGATGGTGATCAAGAATGTGTATAGTTTGTGGGATCTCTGACGCCTCCTTTTGGGTGTTGCAAACGATTTAATCACAGTATGGTACGCACCAAAATCAAGGAGTATCATATCATGAATTTTTACATATTTTTACTTAATTCGTAATTACTTTTACAGATTTATTGTATTTTAAAAAAATGTAGAATTGTTCAGTTTAGTTCTCCTTATTTCTACAAAACTTTGTGTCTCATGTCGTATGAGTAACTTTTGTTTTTCTTTTTTCTTTTTCATTCATTTTGTTGTGCATTATAATAGCATAACATTTTTATTGTATTTTTATGTTATTTTTTGTTTATTGTTGCTGTTGTTGTTGTCGTCATTTTTTATTTATTAATTAATAAAAAAGTTAATGACAGGTTTACGTGCTGTTGCTTGTTAATTTTTATGCAAACAGGAAATCTGACTACTTTCAAACGATTAAATAATTAAACGAATGAAACATTTGTGGTCTTGGGGGGTCTCTGAGAGCTTTTTGTTGTAGTTTTATGTGTAGTAACAAACTTAGCATACCGCTTCATCTTATGTAGAGTGCATACAAATAATACAGCAGCATTTTATTTATATATTTTGTTTTACTTTTAAACATGTTAAGTAATGTCACGTTAAACAAATTTTTTTTTTTTTTTTTTTTTTTTTTTGATAATAAAATTTCCTCAAGCACTAAAGCACTAAACTGAGTATGACAGACAGTTTCCATGTATACGCAAACTTTGTTACAAAATTAAATAATCTATATAAGTATTGCTTATGCAAAGTGTTTGTCACGTAACAAAAGAGTCTTAAAATCTGACAACGTGGCTACGTACAAACGCACCAGCGCATGCATACAAATATGAGTAAATGTCTGTTACGCTTAGCTTAACTTTAGATATGCATTATACACACACACACGCACTTGCATCTAATATAACGCAGTAGAACATAAAAGTTTATAAAAAACGCATACAATGAAAATTGTTGGAGCACGTAGTAAATGATGCCATTTGCATAATAAATTGCTGCTAGAAAAGCTACGCTCCCACTACTTGTGGCAACGTTTCTATCAATTTCTATTTACCACCAACCTACCACCCCCTCCCCCCCCCCTCCGCCATCTTCGTTCATTCATTTTAAATTTCAAATTAAGTTCACCCTATCGTGAATGAATGACAGGAACGGAATGCCATGGAATGGCTTCCAGCTGGCCAAAAAGTGTTTTCATTTATTTCTGTTATCACTGTCATACAAATAATAAAAAACCCCAAAAAAAAAATAAATTAAATTTGTCTTGGACCAAATCTTAAATACCCTTCACATCTACAACGGTGGGCGTGGCACATATTTATATCAATATAATCGTGTATTTATTACGAATCAGCTTAAAAGTCGAGTTGTACGTGGAGTATAGTCTTTTGTAAATTGTGGGCGTGTCTGTTAATCGACCACGCCCATCTTTGTCACATAAATGGATAGAATAACTACAAAGATATGGACTAAATTTTAAGTTTAAATGTCAATTTTTGTTACCAGATATTTTCAATTTTATTATTTGTGGGCGTGTCTGTTATCCGACCACACCAATTTTTAGCACATCGATGAATAGCTTAATTATATATATGCGTAGCAAATTTCAACTTTACGTCTCCATTTTTGTGGCAGATATATAGATTTTGTCGATTATGGGCGTGGCTCTTGACCAATTTTGCCCATTTTAGCAATCTGCGTGCTAAAAACAAAGGTGCCTGTACAAAATTTCAACTCAATATCTAAAAATTTACGATCGTAAGAATGCCAACAACATACAGACACACGGACACACATGTCTAGATCGACTCAGTTTTTTATGCTGATATTAACACCTTATTTCTGGTGTTGCAAGCGCAATGACAAAATTAATATACCGCCCATCTTATGTGGGAAGTATATAAACAAACAAAAAAGCCAACAAAAATGGCAACAGTTTTACAGAAAGTATGTTTAAAAGTTGAATATTAAAATTTGTTACGCGTGTACGTACATATTGAAAGCACACAAACGAAAACGAAAACGAACAAAAAAAAAACAGTGTTGCCGTGTTTACTCATTCCAGTAGCTCGGAAGGCAAAGTTATTCAAATATTTACACTTGATAATGTAAAAAGAATTTTACGACATTTTATTATGAAAATAGTGAAAATGAGATAATTATTGTCAAGGTGAATAACATGAAGAAGCGGAAGAAGAAAACAAAAATTGTGCTGCCACTCTAATAAATATTATAAACCTTTATTGTAAGCTGTCATTCATGGTTTGTTAAAATATTATCCGCAAAGAAAGTAGCAACTGTAACGGGGTATATAAGTTACAGTTTTGCAGTGAATTTATTTCAAACGCTTGATGAATCAAATTACAATGAAAGTATCAACACAGCTGACACACAATTTCAAACGTAAGATAAATATAATCGATGACAAACATTTAATAATTCTCTCTTATAAATAAACTTTTCGACAAATGTGACAATTATTGAAAAATAAGAAAAAAATTAAAAGACATTTAATCTCGTACAAGTTGTCGTTACAGCTAAATCGCTTTTTATTATACTAACCTCCACATAAATTTCATTAAGTGGTCCAATGTGTGTATGCAAGTATACAAACCACAAGAATAATTCAGATAATTTGAAAACAAAGTTTTCATTTTATTATCAAAGTTGAGTGAGGGTCTGCGGGTGCGTGGGAGTGTTGAGTGTACGTTTTGTTAAATATGATTTATTTTGTTCATAACTTTCTTAAATTATTACAAACAAGATTTATCATAATTTCATGATTATTTATTGCTTTCATAATCAAAACTATTGATAATGATTTATTTTTATAAATGACATCTATACTAATGTATGTACTTAATAAATTTTAACTGACGAAGCACATATTTTATATCCTTCTTATGAAATGGGGGATATACCAAGTTTGTTATTCTATTTGCAACACCCAAAACGTAGCATCAAAGACTTTACAATATATATATATTTATTGTATCCTCTCCATAAGATGGAGCGTGTACTAGGATGTCATTCTGTTTCTTGATCGGCATGAAAAACCCGACATGTATGTTCGTGTGTGTGTCTGTTTTTGGCATTTTCACGATCGTAAATTATAAGCCACGCCCACAATCGACAAAAATATATTTAGCTGCCGAAACATTTGAGCTATTAAGTTGAATAATGTGCGAAAAATTAACGTGGTCGGCTAGTAGACACGCCCACAATCGACAAATATCTACGTATCTGCCATAAAAATTGACCTATGAACTTAAAATTTGATACGAATATCTAAATTTATTCTAACTCTCGATGTGCTAAAAATGGGCGTGATCGAATAGCAGACACGCCCACAATTAACAAATAATCGTATTTAGTGTAAAACTTGACTTGCCAGCTGATACGTAATACATACAATATTAGAGGGCGTAATCATATATCTGCCACTCCCACCAATTTGTATGTAGATGTCGAGAGTATTTAAGATTTGGTCCAAGTTGGTTAACAAATTTAGTTTTCTTACTTCTCAATATTTGAATCGAAGTCAGTCTAGATATGTCTATATGTCCGTACGTCCTGTTGGAACGCTCAATATTGTATATTTTATAAATATCCAGAAATTTTGTCCATTTGTTTGTATTTCTTTGTTACTGTACGTAGGATTCTATTTGGATTAGAGAAATCAATTAAAAGCCACGCCCATATTTGACAAAAAACTCTCTTAGACACAAAAATATTGCTACAAAGTTGAAATTGGGCCTACATTTACTGAGATGTTAAAAATGGGCGAGGTGGTATAACAAACAAGCGCACATTTTATAAAAAAACTTTCTTTAAAGCAAAATTTGACCTCCCAACACTTTTAGCGTAATTATATGCATGCCACGCCTACAATTTAGGTATAAACGTGATGAGCGTAACGTTGTTTTTACGCTAGTATATTACGCTAGTATAGTATATAAATAGGAACTAATTTCATGTACGAAATGAAATTCCTAAACATCTGTTAAGAAAAGAAGTCGAGCCACTAATAAAACGTTAGAGTATGAATGAATATTTCTTAGGCTATTTAGCTAAAATGAATGTATATTCATTGAGGTAAAGAAGGATATGAAAAAAAAAAATGAAGTATAAATAATGCAGTACAGTAACACATGCAGTATTAAGGTCAAGTACGTGCAATAAGTTTAGTGACGTGATCAATTAATTTCCACCACTTTCGTACCCAATAATATATAAACGTACGTATGAATATTGTGAAAAGTTTGACTTTATGTTTTTCCTGTCCTTCTATTTAGCAACTGTTTGAACGGGACACCTGTTCTCTGTCAATCCGAGGTATTATAAGACTTATTTAGTAACACAAACATGTTTCTTATGCCAGACATTAAGTACTCACTCACGCTGGTTACACATACTTACCGTGAAATATAAGTTGGTTAGCTTTAAATCGTGACAACAATAATAACATTTCCAACAACAAGGACAATCCTCAACAAGTAAACCACTCATCGTACACTAAATTCATCTTTACAGACACAATCATTGCTCGTTTTTCAGTTTTTGCGGCACAAGGAGCCCGTCATGTGACTTATTTTGTCCAACTCCAATTCTTCAGCTACTGCTTCAGGGCTTCATATAAGTTTGACCTTCAGTCAAGTTTATAATTGATCCCGGATGATTTCCACACAGTGATACAGAAACGACCAAGCAGATATAATTAGGTGGACTTAGTAATCAATGATGATGGATTTCATTCATTCGTACAAATTTTGCTCTTACTGGGTATTGCAAACGTATTGACAAAGTGACGCACACCTCCAACCTTGGGGTAGTGGCTATAAAGAGAAAATTTCATATTTTCTTTAGAATTCCACGAACTTAGTATGTGTTATAAATACACACATGCATACACATAGTATAACATCAATATAACGGTAAATTGTTAATCAATAAAATCAACACTACGAGTGGTTGTGTCGCAAATGAATCCTATTTTTCTTGTAATATTTTAACAAAAACAACAACAACAACAATACCAACACGTGTAATATGCATACACTTACTTATTAGTATTGACAGTTAGTTGGTTGGTTAGTAAGCGATGGTGTTAGCGTTAGCGTTGCCACCTCCAATTTTCTCAACAAGCTGATATTTTACTGACTTTTATAACGCAAAAGTCAAGCGATTTCCATTCTTATTTATATACAAATTGAATGAGCGCTATACCAAGTGTCATGTTCCGTTTGCCATACCCAGAAGAAGGGTACATAGGATTTACAAAAAATTATCTAAAATCTAAATCGATAAAACTGCATCCTTCGGTTCTTACTTTAATTAAGCCAAAATCGATCAATTGTCACGCCCACAATGGTTTGTAGATAAAAGCTACAAAGTTGTTTGATACAATGAAGGCCTTCATCGATTTTGTAAAAATGGGCGGGGTTATCTAACAAATACTTACAAAAAGGTTCCGTACAATGATGAAGAGAAGATTAAAGCTGTGGAGCATCTGCTATTTATGAAAAACCTCACATAGCACTTAAAGTCAAATAACCGCGTGGTCTAGAATCACCAGAAGCGAAAATATTCGACTTCAAACGATTTATAACATTCTCTGGATGGTTCTCTTCCACAGCATAGCTACCACCACTTATTACGCGCATCACACTGGTCCTAAATTGGCCCAGATGAATAGTCGCCAACACCCGTTCTTTATTAAAGATCGCGCTCAAGTACCTGTAGCATCAAACAATTTGCATAGAGTTATGTAGGGTATTTTACATCAGTCTTAAGCGACTCTTGGTTTTTTTTTTGTATCTAGATATCTCCTCTATGTATTATAAACGTTTCGGGTAAAAAATAATATAAATTTCATGTGAAGAATACATTAAATGTCTGTACAGGTACATAAAGTATTGTTTTCTCGGGTAATCAGTTAAAAAAAGTACTAAACAATGAATCATTAACTTTAAAAATAAAAAATTAAACAAATTCATATTCTATACCCTACGTATACATTTCACTGCGTCACAACTATATGCCACACTGTTTACTTAACGAAAACTATGTGAGCATCAAAGTTTGAATATATAAAATATAAAAATAAATATATAAAATATCTTAAATACTGCAACCTTTAAACTAAACTCAAGAATATATTGTATTTTAAAACACAATCCACAAATGTGTATGATTACATGACGAACCTCATTATACTACATCTCGGAATCCATTACAAACTACAACTTATGAGAATATTGCATGTTTCACATAGAAACAAGTAAAAAAAAGTTATACCTAGCTTAAACCAAATCTTGAGTACCCATCAGCTAAGGATACTAATATAAATTATAGTTTTTTAGCATTTCTTATATGAAATATTGAAGTTTTGTTAAAAAAATGGAAAAATATTTCATTCTTGTTAAACAATTCTAAATGGGCGGGGCTTATCCTTTTTATTCCTAAATCTTCAACTTTTTATCTAAAGTAGTTTTTGAACAAATGGGAAAAATATCCTTGAAAAAATGTACAAAAAGTTGAACCTCCTTCAATAAATTTAACCCAATTTTATCTGCCTACAAAAACTTTCAATAATCGTGTCAAGTTTGAAAACAATATCTCCCGTTTTGCGACCTGGAGAATGTTTACCGCAGACCGCTACATAGACGGACATACAGACATGATATAATTAAAAATATATATACCTTGTAGAGTGTCTGGGTGTTGCCAACATTCAAAAACCGCACTAATTAGTAAAAACTTTGAGATAAAATACTTATCAATAGAAGAACATATAACAAAATGTATATTTAAACTTTGTTGGTTAAAGTTTTTTTTGTCTAACGCAGCACTTACGTTAATTGAAGGGAAAAATGTTATTTTTGTTTCCGTATTTCTTACTTTAAAAAACATTCTTACAGTTACTGTATCAAGAAATCGTTAGTGAGACACATTGTTGGCATAATAACGGAATGAAGAAACGCTTAATAAAACGGACTTTGAAAAATATCTGCCTCTTCATCTTTTTTATGGTGTTTATATCTATTTTTGTAACAAAAATTGTCGAACATCGTATAAAAAACTTGAATGGTAGCGTGAAAAGCAGATCTCAACATAAGCACTCTTTTCTCAAAAGCATACATCCCGTTCATATCGAAATACCACGCCTAGATAATCATGAGCTCGAGTTATCACAATTTTACGATATTAATAAACCTTTACGTCTTCCCGCACCGACTGATCCTATAACGGATTGGACTGATTATAAATTATTAGAGAAGGATCGCAAACGTGTCGGCTTAGGGGAACAAGGCAAACCGGCTTACATTACAGATGAATCACTTAAAGAATTGGAGGGTAATGTGTCTTTGGAAAATGGTTTCAATGGTTTACTCTCCGATTTCATTTCAATAAATCGTTCTGTACCAGATGTACGCTTGGAAGCGTGCCATTCGAAGCAGTATTTGGCCAATTTGCCCAAAACTAGTGTCGTGATACCATTCTACAATGAATACTTTAGTGTATTATTGCGTACGTTACATAGCATACAAAATCATTCTCCCGTTGAGCTATTACATGAAATCATAATTGTGGATGATTGTAGTGATCGGAACTATTTGAAGCAGCAGTTGGATGATTATGTCGCCTCGTATTTTCCAAATTTAGTTAAAATTGTTCGCTTGAAAGAGAGAACGGGTCTAATCGGAGCTCGTATGGCGGGAGCCCGTAGGGCTTCGGGTGATGTTTTGGTGTTTTTCGATTCGCATATTGAATGCAATTATAACTGGTTGCCACCTCTCCTGCAACCGATTGCCTTGAATAAACGTATTAGTACTTGTCCTCTAGTGGATGGGATTGATCATGCAACGTTTGCGTATAAAGCTACGACTAAGGGCGGTAGGGGAGGCTTTGATTGGAATCTGGTTTATAAACAATTACCTCTGCTAGACTCCGACTTGGAGGACAAAACGTTGCCGTATCGTAATCCCGTAATGATGGGCGGTTTATTTGCTATCAGTAGAGACTTCTTTTGGGAATTGAACGGTTACGATGAAAGTCTCGATATATGGGGAGCTGAACAGTATGAGTTAAGCTTCAAAATATGGATGTGTGGCGGCCTTCTTATTGATGTACCCTGTTCTCATGTGGGTCACATATTTCGCGGGCCCATGTTAACTAGACCAAATCCACGAAATTATAGCTTTGTTATACGCAATCAAAAACGTGTCGCCGAAGTTTGGATGGATGACTATAAACAGTACGTGTATAATCGGCGATTAGAAGAGTATGATGCCATAGATGCGGGGGATTTAACGGAACAGATTGCTTTACGGAAACGTCTCAAATGTAAACCGTTTAAATGGTTTATGGAAACGATACTACCTGATTTAATTAAAGTATATCCACCCGTAATGGCACCCGACTATGCTGCGGGTGTTATACAAAGTGTAGCCTATCCCACGTATTGTGTGGATACCTTAAACGGTGGAAAAAATGATCCTGTGGGATTGTTTTTTTGTGCAAAAAATACAACACATCCGCATCGCAATCAATTTTGGCAATTAAGTTCTGCGCGTGACATACGTCAACATAACGCCGACATTTGTTTGGATGTTCAAGGTACTCATAGCAACGCTCCCGTACGGATGTGGCCTTGCCACAATATGGGCGGCAATCAATTTTGGTTTTATAATCGTAATAATAAACTGTTATATCACGGACGGCATGGTACTTCATGTGCAGAAGCTATTGTCTCGCATGACAAGGTAACAGTTTTAAGCAATTCGTGCGATATCAACAAGGAGAGTATGAAGTGGAATTTCGGATGGTTGAATCATACTGCGTTAGATAGTTTTTTTGAGGACTTGGCATAGCTTTTGATCTATTTATTCAATTCAATATAATTCAACGAGGAAGTTGGATCTGTTATAGGTCACATTACATTTTTCCCATTAATAATCATTCAATACATTACAGTTTCCGGAACATAATAAAAATCTTATAAATACAAGGATAAATTATAAAGTTGTTCTTAAAAGTAGTGGGGTAACAAAAGGGAGGGGCGGGGAGGTATCCGTCCTTTTTATACTCTGCGCATAAGATATATTAAGTTTCTCATATCGTTTGCAATAATTTCTTCCCTCCATATATATTAGTAACTAGCTGCGTTCTTGCGAAAAATCGTTTTTAAATCTTACCATTAATGTGAAATAGAGGGATTTTCCCATTACTAGTGATATTAATATAATGGAAATGTAATCTACTTATGATATTCTCTCTTCATTCCCTGTTCACCCTATTTGCATAATGAGTTTTTTGGCACATTTCATTCCCCCAATGGAATACATTAAAGCACGTGTACAACCTTATGAACTTAATTCGACATGATGAAAAGCATTAAATTGAACGGAATGCAATGAAATTAAGTTAAACAAGATTTACTTTTTGTAATTACTCCGGTTCTTGTCTCTCGTAATTTTCTTTTTTCCTTTTAATTATGTCTTAAAGTAGTTACTTTGCACAGGAAATTCCAGGAATGTAAGGAATAAATATTATATATATGTTATAATATCATAGATAGGCTAAGAAAGAGAGATGACATTGTAAGAACACAGTGCACAAGTAGAAATAAAATAAACTAAAACAAGTAAGAGAAAGCTAAAATTGGCTTAGACCATATTTTAAATACACTCTACATCTACAATAATGGGCGTGCTAGGTATGTGATTACGCCCTTTAATAGTGAATGTTTTACGTATCAGCTTGAAAGACGAGTTTTACGTAAAATATTTAGTTTTTTGTAAATTTTGGACGCGTCTGTTATTTGACCACGCCCATTTTTGGCACATCGATAGATGGGACAACTATAAATAAATGCACTAAATTTCAAGTTCGTAGGTCAACTTTTGTGGTAGATACAAATATTTTTATCGGTTGTGGGCGTGTGTGTTATCCGTTCACGCCCATTTTTGGGTCATCGATGGGTAAGTTAATTGTAAATATGCACACAAAATTTCAAGTTCTTAGCTCAATTTCTGTGGCAGATATTCAAATTTTGGTATATTGTGGGTGTGGTTCTGGATCGATTTTGCCCATTTTATATAGCAATCTGCATGTAAAAACTAAAAGTGCCTTACAAAATTTCAACTCAATATCCCCAAATTTACACTTGTGAGAATGCCATCAACAGACGGGCACACGGACATACATGTCTAGATTCTTTGTAGGATCCTCCTCCTCCTCCTCCTCCTTCTAGCAGTTTCAAACTAAGTGACAAACTTAGTATGCCCCCATCTTATGTGGAGGGTATATAACAAAGAAAATACCAAAACCAAGCAACTACACAAACAACTTGTTATACCCTGCCCCACTTTGCGTTTACTAATACAAATAAACAAATAATGTTGATACTATATAGTGCAGAGTATTAAATAGTCGGTTCTAACCGGCTATATCTTGTTTCTATACCATATAATTATAACGGTAATTAACTTTAAAATATACTTTATTATTTTACACAATCACTCTGCTCAACAAACAGTTCTCAGTATATTCTCTGGTGTATTATAGTGTATGGTAGTACAAGTCTTTGTATCTTCTTTATATATATATAGAGTAAATACTAAATGAAAACATGTTGAATACGAAGCAAAATACAACTTGTACAAATTTACACTACGTACACGTTACTTGTTTGTTTAACCATTTTATAGTGAAGGAAAAGAAAGAACTGTGCAAGGTCGTTTTGTGGTAAAAGTATGACGGCTAGAGAAAACTTACGTTAATTGTCCAAAGCAGAAAAACACTTTTCTTTACAAAACGTCATACATTAATAAAATAAATGAATATGACCCATATACGTACATACGTGCATACATACATACACACAATTATACGTAAACCTATATTTATCATTATATATAAACGAAGTCTAAATAGACAGTTACATACCGTTACTTATTATCAATTGCTTACAAACATACGACAGTACAATAATTGTAAAATTATTGTATATCAAATATTGTTGTTGTTGTTGTTGTTGTTGTGTTGCTATTATTATTACTTTAACAAAATCGTTTAAATACTTTGGAAATTGACAAGACAACTGAAAACAACTGAAAAACAACAACAACAAACAACAAGAAGAGAAAACAAGTTAAGAATTGCGAATGTTTAATGGTGGACGAAAATACTTAAGAATATTGTTTTTGTTGTGGTAATGAATTTCTCAAATAGAGTTAAAAGAATGCGTTGACACGTGAAATTGAGTAGAAATTACCAATTAGCGCTAAAACAATGTTAAATAATAGATTGGTTGATGAAGACGCTTAAGGATAATAATGAGTGGTTGTTGTTGCTCATTCCCCCGTGCTGACGATTTCTAATTAACGATAATTATCACTCGTTAGACGAAATGTAGCGCAAACATTGCTATCATGTAAAAAAAAAAAAGAAAACAAGTAAAACAAACGCCACATGTATGATATTCACCATCATTGCCTTTGTAGGCATGAGAGGACACCCTAATGAAAGGGAAAAATACACTAAATAGATAATTTTGAAGTCATGTTTTCGAGCCGATTTTGCCCCTTCAATTATATCAAACTTTTCCAAACCTAATTGGAGCTCACAATAACTCAACTTTTGTGACTGTAAGAAATTCACAAAAAACACACGGATAGACAGAAGAGCTAAACCTATTCGACTATTGATGCTGAGCAAGAATATATACACTTTTTAAGGTGTGGCAAGTCTTTTTCTGGCTGTTATAAACGGTTGCCTAAAACCAATATACCCTCATACCTCAAATCATTATGATGCTGGGTATAAAAATATTAGGTTATTTAGTTGTGGGGCACTTTCTCATATAGAAACTTTTTTATAAACAACTAAAAAGGTAAACTTTTATGCGTAAATATATGCCGGGGGTGTTTTTTTTATCTCCTACACCTTAGTGATGGAGCTATACTAAGTTTGCTATTGTGTTTACAAGATCTTAGCAGGAGGCGTTAGAGACTGCATAAATTATATATATTTTTGATCAGCATAAAAAACTGACTTGTTCTATACACATATGTTCCAATGTCCGTCTGTTTATGATTTTCTCACGTTATTAAATTTTGATATAATCAGATGAAATTTTGTACAGATACTTCCAGCTTGTACATGCAGCAAATCGTATTTTAAATTTGGGCAAAATCGGGCAAGAGCCACGCCCACAATCAACAAAAATCTACGTATCTGCCATATAAGTTGACCTATGAACTTGATATTTAATATGCAGACCCATAGTTATCCCATCCAACGATAAGCCAAAAATGGGCGTGATCGGTTAACATACACGCCCACAATCGACAAATTTTGTATATGCCACAAGAATTGACCTATGAACTTGAAATATGTGTATATATAAATCATCCATCGATGTGCTGAAAATGGGCATGTTCGGATAAAAGACACGCCCACATTTTATAAAAATTCATATATTCAGATTAAAACTCGACTTGCAAGCTGATACATAATATGTACACCATTAGAGATAGTGCCACGCCCACCGTTTCTAGGTAGATGTGGAGAGTATTTAAGACTTCGTCCAAGTCAAAATTCCATTTTTATACTTGTTTATAAATAAATTCTGTTACAGAGCGTTGAGTAGTCTTGACAAACTTGACCATGATAATAATTTTTTTTTTTTTATGAAAGATAAACCTTATAAATAATTCTCCAACAAAACCATTGTTGCCCACATTTCATTACATCAATATTTAATACATATATCATGCATTCAGTTGCCAATTTCATAGCGCTGTTGTTGTTATTATTCCATAAATAAAATTACTTTTAATCAATTTCGCAAAAAAATAAGAACAAAACCGGAATTTCAATACTGATCGTTTTGCTTAACACCAGAACAGGAACAAGATAACGCGCGTTTATCATCGTTTTTTTTCTTGCAATAATACCCCAGAGTATTAATTATCCTTTGGTATCGTCCCTCCAACCGCTGTTATAAAATACTTTGCATTCCATACCACATGAAGCGGGTTTCCCGTGTGTAACACAAAAAAACACAAAAAACCAATAAATAGAAAGAAAGAAAGCAATACATTAAAAGTATATATAATTGCCGTTGTTGGGGACATGGAGTGATAATTGAAATTAATTTAAGTTACAGAATTGTGCAGGACGTTGCCGGCAATAGCGAAGCCATCATATTGGATCGTTTATCACCTGGTACGCAGTACTCAATAGTGGTTACGGCGGTGTGGTCGGGCAAAAAATATCGCAGTCGACAAATTGTATTTCGCACATTAGGTATATATATGTGAACTTGTTGTATGTGTGAATATGTGTGTGTGTGTGTCTACCACCTACCACCTACACTTGAGTCCATTTAACCGTTAACCGTGTGTATGTCTGTTTTGTGGGCGTAAAATGCGTGATAGTTTCAAGCTGAACTTTCCAACTTGACAGAAGTTTTTCTCATATTGAACATGAACTGAAGGTCACACCGCTACTGCACAAGAACTGAAATTACAATATTTAAGAGTTTCTCATAAATTAAAAGGCATCAGAAATACAAAACGTAACATTTAGCTAAGGCCGAATTTCGGATAGGCTGCGTACTAAAGTGGAAAATTGGAATAATTTGTTACTCAGAAGGGGGATTCTTTTTGAAACATCTCTGTTCCGGAGAAAGTTCTCATAAGTGCAAGGATCAAGTCGATCCTTTAAGATAGGCTCATATCCTTCAGGCTCGATTTCCGCTTTGGAAACGTACCTAAGACCGTAAGTCGAGAATTTGAGCCTCCGGCTAATGTAGATAAGGACCTCTATGAGGGTTGTAAGTGAAAACTTTAATTTTTTTTCCTTTTTTTTATGTACTAAGGTGCTGGGTAACTCAAATTTGGCTTAAGCCAAATGTATCTTTTTTCTTTTTTAGTTGTTGTTGTTATCTGTTGTTTTGTTTGTTTAGATTCACCCAAACCTTTATCACAACAAGATATAGTGGGAAATGACTCGGCAATGGTAGGTAATGCACGCAGCAGTACGGCATCAACGAATGGTAGTGCAGAGGAGAGTTCTGGCATAACATCCACCTCAACCAATTCCTTAACGCATCACGGTTCGCACAAAGAACTGCCAACGGTTAGTATCCTTTTGATTTTTCTTTTTTTTTGGCATTTCCTTCCATTAAACGAATTCATACAACAACACATAAATGAATAAAGGAAAAGGTCAGCATAGTTGCCTCAATAGTCTTAGGGTAGCTAACTTGCTATATAGGCTTTTTCATCTACTTTTATACCCACCACATAAGATGGGAGGGTTTGTCAATCCGTTTGTCATTCCGTTTTGCAACACCCAGAAGGAGACGTCAGAGACCCTACAAAGTATATATATTTTTGATCAGCATCAAAAACTGAGTCTATGTGTGCGTGTGTCCGTTTATTGTTGGCATTCTCACGGATGTAAATTTTGAGAAATTGAGCTGAAGACGCGCCCACAGTTTACAAAAAACCCTACTTCACGTAAAACTAGTCTTGTAAGCTGATGCGTAATACATTCGCTATAAAAGAGGGCAGTCATACACCTAACACGTCCACAATTATAGATGTGGAAGGTATTTAAGATTTGGTCTAAACCAAATTTAGTTTTTTTATTGCTATTGTCCAACCGTTTTCGGCTGCATTCCGTTTGCTATTCAAACATCATAAATTTAATAGTTCTCGCTGTACTTTCTGCTTACACACACACACATTGTCCATTTATATTTTGTTCATTGCCTCTCCTTTCCAGATACGTGGTGTAGAAATTGGTATTGTACTGATTGTATTGATGGTGTGGGCTGGAGCTATAGCCTTATTTTTCAATCGTTGGGGCAAAATACGCATGCTGTTGCCATATCAGCCGGACTATAAACATGAACAACTGAAAGTACCCGGTACAGGCGTATGTAGTGGTGGCGTTTGCAATGGACAACATTCACATCAGGTATGTACCAAATGATTTGTAGACGTCATCAATTGAAGGTAAACACATTAAAAAAAAAGACGTTTAATAAAAGCTAAAGGGATTAAATCTTAAACCACATTTATGACACTCCATCATTCTGAAACCAAAGGGTTTTTCAATTATGACATAACAAAACATAACATAAGTTTCGGCTCTTCAAATCATCAAGGCAGTTCACCTCTGGGTATACTTTGATCTGTGAAGAGTGCAAGTTAAGATATTTAGGCAAATTTTGCCTTAAAACGATTCGAGAGATTCCACCAATCGGAAATATTTTGACTTTAGCGATTATTATGATCGAAAATCAAAATAAACGCTTAACAATTTCCTATCACCCCTCCTCTTACATTAAATATTCATTTCCAAATGTTTCTCGTTTCACCTTGAAAAAAGTTTTATTCTTAATGGATGTGTTAACGTGGACAGATCGTAAAAATCCTTCAAGGTTGTGTTCATATTAGAATTCGAAATTGTTAGGTCTCTATTGAAAAACCCGTTTTAATGGGGATTGTCGTGAAAGCATAAAAACATTTAAATTTCTAACTTATACACGAAAGGCACGAAACAATGAAATCAGTTAATTTAGTGAAATGTCGCTTAGACTTTATCCTATGAATGCCCTGGTGAAGAATTTTTGATTAATTACCCAAAATGAATGCTCTCCAATATAAGAGAAAGCCCTCCTTACTACCCACCAATTTCATTATCATTTTACATACCCAATGAAAAACTCTTGATATCTTCTACTATTACAAATAGGTTCACTTGATGAAATTTAAAACTTAAAACTTACAAGTGCTAGCACAAAATGAGTTTTGAGGTCTCGTTTCAATTTTTAGATGCAAATGAATGAAACAAATAAAAGCAATTGTTCGATAACAAGGAAACACAAAATTGAAACAAAAAAATATTTAATTCTTTATTTATGACACTTGTGTTGCATTACAACAACTATCTTAATGGCACTTAAGTACGTATTCCGACATATGTTGTAAGATCTCGTTAGAGTTCTATATTCATTAAATGGCTTCATTGTCCATTCTGCGATAAATTATGGTTAAATCATTAGATTTGATGGAGATGGTGTACAGTAAAAATCGTCATAACGCGTCTATAGAAATATTTAAAAAAAAAAAAATCTATTTGGCTGAGTCCAAATCTGAAACACCCTTCACATCTACATAGAAATAGTGGGCGTGGCAGGTAAATAATCACACTCCTTAAGAGTATATATACTTTTGTTATTATTATTATTATTGGACTGCGAGTATTGGGTCTATTGTGCAAGTCTGTGCCCTCAGTTCAGGAGTCGTACGATTTTAAAGTATCTCAAGACTTCCCTGGGCTCAGAGGTCTAGATTTCTTCTGGTGTTATCACATATTTACCGAATGTGCGATGTCTGCGTCTACTGGAACCCGGTCAGTTGTAGAGTATGTGTTCCGACAACTCAGGAACCGCTGCACATAGTCTGCATATGTCGTTTTCAGATATCCCTATTTGATATAAATGGTATCTGAGGCCATTTTGTATTCTAAGCTCGCCCCTGTGAAGTTCCAAAAGCCGTGCACCTTTATTGGAAGATTTGATAAATGTTTTGGCTTGCCTTTAGTCTCTACGAGTACATATATTACACTTCAGCTCACTTCAAGTTGAATTTTATGCTAAGTACGGTTTTTTGTGATTTGTGGGCGTGTCTGTTAAGTAAGCACACCCATTTTTGGCTAATTATAAATAAGTGTACTAAATTTCAACCTAATAACTCAATTTTTGTGGCAGATAAGTAGGATTTGGTCGATATTGGGCGTGACTATTGACCTATTTTGCCCAATTGAAAGATTTAGAAATGAAATTTAATCGAATGCTCTTTTTACAAAGGAAACTTATTTAAGGGGCTTAATAATTTCGGTTAGCCAAAAGTATATCGATATATGTATATCTTACGGTATTCCTGAGGCATTCTCTTTAGTATTTATAAAACAAATTTAAAGTTTAATAGAAGGGAAAAAATTATACAATTTATTTATGTTGTCTTCAGACTCCACTTACATATTAATTCATTCAGTTTGTTCTAACAATGAAGCTCTACAGTATTTTCCCTGTTATCATACTGGGTCTTACCCAGAAAGTATTTACCTTTTTACATATTTATAACAGTACTTGTAGAACACAATTCATTGACATTAGATTTTTATACAATGATTAAAAACCCCAGATGAGTATGAAAGGTTTGTTGTTTTCTTGTTTATTGAAATAAAAAAAAAAACTATTTTTCTTTTCTTTCTCTCTCCCTCTCTCTCTCTCTCTCTACTCTACATATTCCCACCCTTTTTAATTAAATTTAAATAACTGGGATTTGTTTTTGCAGAAATTAGAAGAAGATTTATATGCTAAGGTATAGAATTTTTTAAACAATTAAGTAGAAAATTAGCAACAGCAATAAAATTATTTTTGAAAAAAATTCTGCTTAGTTTTATTAATGCTTCTTGTTTGATTTCTTCTTTCTTAAACAACAAAACCAACAAATTTTTTTTACCAAATATTGCTTTTCTGTAGATGCATAAGAATTAAAAAAAGAAAAAAACTAAATTTGGCTTGAACCAAATCTTAAACATCCTTCACATATGTATACAAAAAATGGGCGTGGCAGGTATATGATTATGCCCTCTAATGATGTAAGTCTGCTTCCAAGTCGAATTTTACGCTTGGTACGTTTTTTTTTTGTTAATTGTGGGCGTGTCTGTTATCCAACCATGCCCATTTTTGCCGCATCGATGGATAAATGTACCAAATGTCAATTTTTATGGCAAATAAATAAAGAGATTTTTTTCGATTGTGGGCGTGGCTCTTCACCGATATTGATTACTTTAAATAGCGATTAAAGTATCTAAACAAAATTTCAGCTCAGTATCTGTAATTTACGATTGTTAAATTGCCAACACAGGAAGTCACACAGACGGACAGTTTTTGATTCTAATCAAGCATTTATATACTTTATAGAGTTTCCGACGCCTTCTTTTTGGGATGACATGCAAATGGAATAACAAACTTAGTACAAACTTATGTGGAGGATGAAAAAAAACCTTTAATTATAGCTCGGAATGAACTTGACATGATGTAGTATTCAATACATATACAATAGTACATGTATGCATATGTATGAGAATATATATGAGTGGTTAATATTTGTATTTTTTTCTGCTTAGCTAGCGCTATACACCCCACAGTTACTGTTGTCTCACACACACACACACACACAACTTAGATTTATGTATGTAGACATATACATACACATACGGATTACATGTAATGTAGCGCCTGCATGAGTTTATCAATTTGTGCCTTGTAGGAGCGTGATATTTATAGAGCAGAAGTGCACGCACGTACTCACACTTGAAATTCCAACAAATTCAACAATTCCATCCTAACATTTGTATTGTGTACAATATAATATTTGAACGGCTTTTAAGATGCGGGGAGAAAAGGTTATGTAAAGTTGTCAGCACGCGCACATACATGAGCTGTTTGTTCAACACACAAATTGGTTGGTGCATAAAGAATAGATTATAGAAGTGTGCGTGTGTGCGTGTGCGTTATAATAGGATGCCATAAAACAATGCATGTTGATATTTCCGCATTTATTTTCCGTTTCTGTATCAGTAGCATAATTAAGGTTGTAAGTTGGAAATCCTAATAACATGTCGAAGCACAAGTCTCCAACGTATTTTCAAAATGTGAGGGCAAGTTTAGTAATTTTCCGAGTTACTGCAACAGTTATCTACAAATGTCATTAAATTTCCAGTAATTTCCTTATACAGCGAATATAGCTTTCATAGGATTACAGAAACACGTTTTCCTGCACCCCTGTGTGGGGATGAAAAAGTTTTCTTAATAAAAACAAAACTTTTCAAAATGTCAACTGCATCACTTGTTATCTTCTTCACCATCTTATTTACCATATTTTTATACACTACACCACTTGTGACAAACTGTCTATCTGTCCATGTAAATTTATGTACGAGCTACACAACGTATTCTTTGAAATATTTTGACGAAATTTGGTACAAGGACATGTATTGGCTTAAGAAGGAACCCTATTGGAAATGAACCGGATCGGTTTATGTTTAGACTCCCTCCCCTTATAACATTTATATTATAAGAAAAGTCTTTATATGAAAAAAAATCGCAATTCTTGAAATTTTTTGATGAAATTTCGTACAAACGTATCTTTTTAGCTCATAACAACCATTATTGAAAATGGTTGAAATCGGTTCATTTTTAAGACCCCTCCTCTTATAACAACATATTTTAAAATCAGTTTTTCTATGAAAAAAATTTCCAATTTTTGATGAAATTCCGTATAAACATATTTTTTAGATCTATAAGGCTCAGTTTTGAAAATGGTTTATTTTTAGGATTCCTCCCCATATATATCATCTTATTTTAAAAGAAGTTTTTATGTAACAAAAACTTGCAATTCTTACTATTTTTCAATAAAATTTAATAAAAATTAATTATTTGGCTTAATAATGGACCGGTAACATTCTTAGAACCCCTTTCCATATAACATACGATCTCACATGAAAAGATCAATACTAAGACGCCCACTTTATGGGATTTCTAAGGTCAAACCATACCTTTCATCCTGTCAAAGTAGGGGTTATCAAAAGTCTCTTCTGTTATTCAGTCATTCATTAACAAAAATGTGAAATACACACGAGAACAAAACTCTAAATTCAGCTTGATTTATAGTTGTATGTATGTGTGTGTGTGAGTGTGTTTGTGTGTGTGTGTGTGTGTTTTTTTTTTCATTTCGTTTTACGGTATTTCATCTAAACATACACTTTAAAGGTTAAAGTTCGGGTTACACTCAAGGGACTGCTGTGGCATAGAAGCATATGATAAATGATGATTTCCTTTTTTAGTGCACACTTTTAGGCATATTATAGTAGACAATTATTTATTCCATAACATTAGCAAATAAACTGTGATGTATTAATTATATTACATGTTACGTTGGGTACAATTCAACATCATTCAAATAAATGCAATCGAACAACAGTTGTTAAGGAAATGTTTTCTAATGTAAAATTCATTTCAATGACGTGAATTGAAACGGAAACGAAATAATATGAAATGCTTTTTGAAAAATTACGACAATAACAACAACAACAATTTCTAATTAAATTAATTAAGCAACAGCAATTTTGTAAGGATGCTTTTGTTTTTGGTTAACGAAAGCTTCTAGAGCTTGTAGAGCTTGAGAGCATGTTTAGATGATTAAACGCAAACAACTTCTTTGTTATAGATTTCCTTACTTGCTTGCCTATGGTCTGCTGCTTCTTTTTGTTCTTCTTCTTCTTCTTCTTCTTCTTCTTCTTCCACATTCCGAAATAATTATTGAAAAAAACAAGAAGTTTTCGATTTTTTTCTTTCAACATTTCCATATTTTTGTATCCTTACTTAGAAGCTTGTGCATTTTGTTCAACATACTTTTATGAAAATTGGCAAAAAAAGAAAAAAAAAAAGAGAACCAATAAACAAAAGAAAAATATAGATCTTCGTTGAATTGATCTCTAATGAGGTTGTTGGTTATTTGCGCATATTTTTTTTTGTTTTTGTTGTTTTAATTGATTGCCTTATCGGATAATAATGATGATGGTGTTGTGTATGTTGTGTGTGTGCATGTTGATTGCAACGGGTTTTTAGTGTTTGCCGCATTGTGAAGATTGCGGCCTATTTGATCGTTGCTTTCAATATCCGCGTCGTGAATTGGAGCGCGATTGCGGCTGTCAGTTTGCTTTATTGCATCGTGTCGATACGGAGAGCTAGCAGCCAGCCCGCTCCGCTAGCGCTGGTGCTGCTGCTAGTGCAACGGAGCGTACACCAACGGAGAGTGCCCGAAGGGTGGAGAGCATTGATAGTCCCAACAGTATAACGGATACGTTACCTACAAATGTTTGGGGCAATAATGTCAGTCCCTCCTTATATACCTATACCAGTAGCCGGGTTCGTTTGGAGGATGATGAAGACGCCAACACATTGGCTGAAGAGGGTGACATGGGCGGCTCCGAGCATACAACCCTCTTAACCTATGACACCCAACACAAACAAACGGTTCAGCAGCATCATCATCATCATCATCCTCAACATCACAACCACCACGAGCAACATCATCATCATCATGCTGCCACACAATTAACCTGGCAGCAGCCACCATCACAAAAACGCAATCATCTGAAAAGTATGCAACACTATGAACGTTTACGCCAAAAACGTTTCGCTGCTCAGCGTAGCATTTTGAAACATTCACACGACATCGATTTGCAACGCAGCTATGATGAGGAGCGTGAATTGTTGGAAGCCAAAAAGCAATTGACACTGAGACGACGACGTTTGTTTAGCCATTATCGTCAATACGAAGAATGGCGTCGCCGTCAATTTAGTTATGAACCCTGCTGTCACCTCATAACATCGCCGAGCAGCCAAACACCGTCATATACGGACTATTACCAAAACAATCTCTCTAGCAGTTTAGCGAATCCGGTTACATTACGCCCACGTCAGCAATATCACCGCCAATATTCGTATAATGAACGTTTGAGTCAAGAGGATGACTCACCGCCGGGCAGCAAGGAGTCTCTCCGTTATGTACCGAAATGTTACAGTCGTGCCGTCAGCACTGATTCCACCTTCATTCAAGCCAATCTCAATTCAACAGCGAACGATAGTCTCAGTGTAAGTTTCTTCTGTCCCCAGACATACACATGCGCACGTGCACGCACAAGCAAACAATTTTGTACATATCACACAGCAGCTTACGTATACTATACAATAAGAAGATTGTTTAGCAATAACTGCTAAATAAAAAAAAGTAAATAAATCATTTGGTAAGAATGTGATGTTGTTTGAAGCAGCAGCAGCAGCTGTAGCAGCACTTGTGTGTTTGTGTTTCTTGAAAGCACTTTTCACCATAAATTCATCGTTCATGGATCACCGCGTGCTTTTTAGAATTGGACACCAACACTATTCACACACACACACGCACACACACACACGCCTGCATATGTAAGCACAAGCTAATAGCAATTTGTGATATCATACATTCATATGAACAACAGCACTTGTGGTCTTCGCTACCACTGTACGATTTGCATTATTTCACCTAAGCTTAGTAAAGCCAATGAATTAAAAACGGGAAATTGGCTTGTATACAAATCTCACTTTATTCTATATAAGTAATGGCTTCCGGGGAATATTTAATATTTAGTATTAAGTTTTTGTGTAAAGGTAACCTTCTCAGTACTTGTGTGCACTGTAGCGTATGAGTTATGCTTAAAAAAGATAGCTTTTATTATGCAATTCCATTTATAACCTCCACATAGGATGATAGGTATACCACACTTGGAAATCAAAATCTGGATCGATCCGTCCGTACACCTGTCTGTTGTTGATACTCTAAAACGTCAATTTCGAAATATTACGCAATTATTTCTAGTTTAAATATTTCTAATGAACACAGAAAATTGGACGCAAAGTCTCTTGAAAGTAACGCCCATAATCTTGAGCTATTTAATGCATTTGTGAGCCGAAAAATGGTCGGGGTTGTATAGCAAACGCTCCCACAATTTACAAAAAAAATCGTAATTAACGTAAAATCCAACTTCTTGATTGATCCATATAACGTGATACGGTATTTGCCACGCCCATTGGTTATATATAGATATGTGGAGGGTATTTAAAATTTGGCCGAAAACAAATTTAATTTTTTTAAATCAATCCAAAAAATGAAAAAAAAAATAGTAAAGCACTCTTTTAGGAGCTTAAAAGTTACAAGCATTAGCGCCGCCAGCCCATTATCTTTTAACTTTATTCGATTAAATATTTGTACTCCTTCTTAGTTATTTTATTAAATAAGTTAATAGGTTAAGAAGAGTTTAACTTGTCCTAGGGCACCAGATGGAACACTGCGAAATATTTATTATTTACCTTTGCACTTTTGTACGCTATTGTACTTGTGATATGTGTGTTATAAATTTATTATATACATATCGTAACAGCGCCTGAATTCCACTTTTCTCATTTGTACAACATAAATTTTTGATTTTTTCATTGGAAAATCTTTGTGCAGAACCATTTCAATACAAGTTTAATACAATAAAAACTTTAATAAATCCAATCAACTAGCTTAACCCTATGATGCAACGGCAGAAAAAGCTCATAAATGATAAATATTTATAAAAAGTAAATGTGGGTGAAGGCCAACACTGAGATACCCTTCACATCTATATGTACACGTGGTGGCGGGCGCAGCGTGCTTTCTGATAATGTATATTTTACGTATTAACTTAAAAGTCTGATTCTGCCACATACAAGGGAGCAACTTAATCGCAAGCATATTCCCAACAGCATCTTGATATACTTATTCGAAGCCGTAGGGACGGACATAGTCACATCATTTCAGATTTTGATGTTGTTTAATTATGTAGAGTTTCCTTTAACAAAATAACAAACGTAGTATAGTTCTTATCTTATATATAGACGATCAAAAAAATAGAAAAAAAATGTGTAATATATTTATATTCACGCTTATATGGCACCTTGTGTCATATTCCATCCTGCTTTTACTCATTTCTCACAAAAAGCCTTCAATTCAATTTCTGCATTTTTCACACGCTCTTTAGTGAAATTAAGCCGTTTTGCTTAAACCGTTACAGTAGTTCATTATATGGTAGATTATATAACATTATAGTGCTTCCCTCTCATATCATGTGTAATATACAATATAACGGTTCATTCATGTTATATTATCTCTTTCTCATAACATGTGTTTTACATGAACGATTTTGTGTTCTTTATCTATTTTTGAAAATTTCTGAAAACATGCCAAACCCTCTTAAACTGTTAATGACAGTTTGATAGTGAATGCGGAGCTTTAGCCGCCTATCAGCCACTACATTGTAGTAATCGTGTAAGCACTCTATATCGTAATAATAGAATATTAGTATTATTAGCTAGTAAATTATATTTATAATCAATATTTAATAATAATGATATTTTAATTTTAATTTGAGCTTCCATCTCTTTTTCCTTTTCTATCTTATATTCTCTTCATATTAATCTTGCCAAAATTGTTTGGCCCAAACACATTATGTTTCGACTGTTATTTTTCGGTTTTATTGTGATTGCAGCATTTACACGTTTTTCAGGAAGAAAATTCCGCCGCTTCAATATCAGAACGTATTACACGCAGTCGTATTAATTCGGCTATATTTGTATCCTCCGAAGGGAGGGGTTTTGATTCCATTGAATTTCTTCGTAGACATGGTTCCCAAAGTGTTCTATGTCGTAAAGCGAAAAGCGCTGAAAATATAATGGAAAATAATGGCCGTAAGGTAAGTAGGGTTTCATTGGATTTAAATCCTATGTTCGCTTGCCGCCATCTCTCTTCACACATTGTGGATTTCATCATGGTCTCTCATCGTTGATTGTTATTCCACCTCATTTTTCCTTAGCTTACCACAAAAAATCACTGATTTGAGAAATAATTGGTTTACCTCTGATCAAAAATTTATAAAAAAAATTTTTATTAATAAGAAATTTCTTCTACTCTTTTTATCATTCGATATATTAATATTGCAGTAACAACTCTGTTCTTAAATACATTCCCTTTTTTAATCTTATGAAACGGTAATAATTTTATTCAGTTTTTAAAGAGAGTTTTTGCTGTAATCATTATCAATTTCTTTTACAATGTTTTTCAGTTATTTATATTTGTGTTATTGTTGCTATTATTTATATATAGAAAAGTCTATCGGAAAAACGCCAGTGGCATACAAGCGAAGGAGACGGTGGAGAAGTCACGGAATCAGATGAACAAATAGAATTACATGAATGTACAAAAAGTATAGAAAATCATCCAGTAGCTGCTCTTAAATCCAACATAGAGAAATTATTAGCGGCTACCAGTGGTTTGGGACATTCGGCAGCTGTAACCACATCCAATGGCATAGTAGGCAGTATATCAATAGAGACGCCCCCACCTCATATACGAGATATGGAACGAAAACAACAGGAACAGGAACAGGAACAATGCAATCATACAAGAGGAATAATAACAGCAACAGCAACAACAACAACAACAAACACAACGACGACGGCAACGACAACAACGACTATGCCTGTAATCAATTTAACCAGTACGTCCACCAATAAAATTACTTCCGACAATTCATTCGACACCTGTGAAGAATTAGTAGTTATAGATAATAATTGTAACAGTAACGGTAACAATAATATCAAATATCCCAGATCGCGTAAATTAGTACATCAGCGTTCATGTACCGGTTCGCCAGCACTATCATCAGTACAGGGCAGCCCCAAAACTATGAAATTAAAATATGTAACACCGAAAATCAATAATTTGCCTATGGTTTCTATATCGGGTCCATCACCACCAGATGATAGACCAACCACCGAATGTTTGTAACAAATGGTAGCCGAAACATTTATTTAAAAATTAGTATGTAACTGAGAAGGAGCCGTAATAGCCAAATTAGAAATATAACGGCATAATCATAATTTCTCTCTTAGAGATTTATTTATTTTCTAAATTGAATTTCTCTCTTCTAAACTTCAATAACGTTCCCTTTTTCCCAAAACCTGCTCAATACTAATTTTTAAATAAATATTTCGGTTAAAAATCTAACGAAAAGAAAAACGTCAAACAAAGCAACAAATATAAATATATCTAAATCTCAAGCTTTAATATATAAATAAAAAATAATAATCTTTGGAACCAATTAAAAAATATTTACTACTATATAACATATTAAAGAAAGAATTACTTTTAAATAGTAGTAATCTGAGAAACTATGTAGTACTGGATAATGTACTGAAAAGTTTCACTCATCAACGGCACAAATGTATATATTCTCATTCACATTTGGTACTCTAGCTCCCCTACCCATTACCAAACTATACCTACCTGTACTAAAAACCTAAGCAAAGGCAATGATTGTATAAGACAGAGATTATTTACACGAATAGCAGAATTTGGGCCAATCATAATACATATGAAAATAAAAAAAAAGCATATCAACTGTAATTTTTAATAATAAAGCAAAAACAAAACATATACACTAATATATACATTATATGAACTCTGTAATACAGTTTGAAAAGAACTACTTTGTTTTGTATTGTACTGAAAAATTCGTCTCATTAACTACCATTTAAATGCAACGGTGTAAGCTTTACTAAAAAAAAAAAAACTTTTTAAGAAAATTTTTGGGATAATGTGTATAATACTTCAAAAATAATATACAAAATAACATAAAAATAGTTAAAAAGGAAACTAATTATTTTAAAAAATTAAGTGCTAATATTAAAAAGAGCGAAACATAGAAAAAAATTGTATACTTCTCCGATATTTTCCATAAAGAAAATATCTTATAAGAAAAACTTCTGAACATTTAAACCACCATTCCCGAAAAGTTTATCTTAATATAATTATTCGAAATAAATGAAATAAAATAATTTAGCAAATTAGAGCATAAAAGTAAAACAATTATAATTTTCTAAAATATTGAAATGTTAAGGATAAATGAAAAAGCAACCCCACCATATATTTTGTATTATACACTTTTACGCACAGCAAAAATAAGTAAAAAATGCAGATTTGGCTTAAGCCAAGTCTTAAATACCCATCACTGATGTAGCAAGACCTTCTAAGCAGTACATGTGTCCATTATCAAACAATAATACTTTTCAATGGTCAGTTCAGTGGCACTGTGGACATGTCGATAGATCGATTTTTACAAATTTCAATAACAATCAAAATTGAGAATCTACTAAAAATCCTATCAAGTTTCGTATCAATATCTCAATATTCGAGACCAGGGGACTGATTGATTGATTGATTGACATAAATATCGAAGCGGACAGACAGACGTTTCTAGATCTAGGCCGTTCTATACTTCAGAACCTAGTACTAATGATGTGAGGGGTATCATAATTTGCGAAAATATCATAAAAAGCTAACATTGATGGAAAATAACATTTGTAATGCATATGTGTACCTTACGTATCGTCTACTTAAATGACCTCTATTCACCTTAAACTAAAATCTTCAAATTTTGTCTGCTCTTCGAAAGTTTTAGCCTCTCTCAACTAGGGGACTACAAACATCTTTCTAATTCAAGTCGTTTAAAAAAACATTGACGTGTGGTACTAATCATTTCCCATCAAGCATATTTACTTACGGAATTGTCAATTCAAGGTCCAACAAATAACAATGAAACAAAATATTTAACTAAATGTATAATTGCAGTTTATAATAAGTTTTATTGTGTAATTTATATATTATTGAGAGAGAGAGAGTTTTACGATGAAAGAGTTTATGTACTGTATATAATAGAAATGTCCTTTTAAAATATAGTTTGGAGAACCTAAAACCTACTCTAATTATGTATGTATGTATGTATAAATGTGTAATTGTGTAAATATTATTATTATTGTAATACTAAAAAAAATATATATCCAAATAAACATGAATAAGTTAATATAAGAGAAGTTAAATGAGTGCTTTGTTTATCTCTGCGAGTGTGATATATATATGTATGTAGAAGGGAAGGGAACCACATACATATAACTCATCTAACTTGTTTATACCCTCCACCTCAGTGATGAGGGTATACTAAGTTTGTTCTTCCGTTTGCAACACCCAGAAGGGGGCGTCAGAGACCCTACAAAGTATATATATTCTTGATCAGTCAAAAACTGAGTCGATTTAGACATGTATGTCCGTGTGTCCGTCTGTTGTTGGCATTCTCACGGGCGTAAATTTTGAGATATTGAGCTGAAATTTTGTACAGACACTTTTAGTTTTTGCACGCAGATTGCTATTTAAAATGGGCAAAATCGGTTAAAAGCCACGCCCACAATCAACAAAAATCTATTTATCTGCCACAAAAATTGAGCTAAAAACTTGGAATTTGGTATGTACATCTATAAATATTAGCTTCATCGATATGCCAAAAATGGGCGTATTCGGATTATAGACACGCCCACAATCGATAAAAATCTTTATATCTGCCACAAAAGTTGACCTAAGAACTTGAAATTTTGTACCCGTATACATAGTTATCCCATCTACCGATATGCCAAAAATGGGCGTGGTCAAATTTCAGACACGCCCACAATCGACATAAGTCTATATATCTGCCAGAAAAATTGACCTATGAACTTGAAATTTGGTACGCGTATACATAGTTATCCCACCTACTGACGTGACGAAAATGGGCGTGGTCGGATAATAGACACGCCCAAAATTTACAAAAAATTATATTCAACGTAAAAGTAGACTTGCATGCCGACACCTAAGACAAACACTATTAGAGGGCGCAATATATATATATATTTGCCACGCCCACCGTTGTGGAGGTTATTTAAGATTTGGCCTAAGCCAAATTTAGTTTTCTTACTTGTTTTCTTATTGAACTATATGGAAATTAAATTTTTTCAATTATACAACAATGATTACCTTGATCGTAGTAACTGCTTAGCAATCGTAAGTCGTGAATTTCTTTTAATAAGTCTTCCAATTCGCCCTCTTCAAATACATGATAGTAACGCAAATATATGGATTTTTCTTCATCTTTAACTTTCCATGGCACCAACACATCTTGTTGTTCAAATTCGGTGCGATTTGTGTGAATAGGTAGCTGGACGGGTGCCTGTTTAGCCTCTTCTCTCAATTCATGTTGGTTTTTTTGTTTTTGTTGTACTGAAGTGATTTTTTCTTTATTGACCGCTTTATTTTGTTTTAAATAACTGGATTTCTTGTTATCAAATTTTTGATTTTTTGCCCATACATAAATCAGAGCTTTCCCTGACGGCCGTAACACGCGCACCATTTCTCGTAAAGCTTTTAAACGCCTCTGGCGTGTTGATAAATGATGTATAACCGCTATACTAAGACAGCCATCTATACAACCAGATCGTATGGGTAGGTTAAGACAATCGCAACGAAAACTTTCATGCTGATAATGATGACAGACCTTTAAGAGGTTTTCACTGCGATCACATCCGATATTCAATAGTTGTGGATTACAATTCAAATACTTGCCATTGCCACAGCCCACATCCAACAGTGTGGAACCTTCGGGCAATTGTTGCAGAAAAGTTTTCACCTTGGGCCAAGGTGTATGACGGGTTTCACTGAAATGCTCAGCTATCTGTTCGTACACTCTGTGTACATTAGAATCTTCTAAAGCTAATGCTTGTTCCGTTTCTATGCTAACTTGACTACTTTTAGCATTTTTGGAATCGCATAAGGCTGGGTAATGACAGTTGCATGGTGTGGTTCTTAATTTGCGAAAAGTCAAAGAGATTCGTTGTTGTCTACGTTGAGTGCTTAAATTACCATTTGATGTTGTTATCACATCATATACTCTTGGTGTGATGCCATGCGTCCAATCATAACGCGACTCTCCGCTCATTATGAGTAAGGAACGTTTAGGCAAATATACCGAGAGCTTCTTCCCACCACGTCGAAACTCCATTATTATATCACTTTTCAAAGATAGAGATAAAATCGGTTGTAAAAAAGCACTATGAGTATCCACATGAGCTGGTATACCTTGGCCTGGTTCATATAAATTTACTGTTAATTGATCTGGTTGTTGCCAATCCCACCCATGGGTGCGTTGATATTTTTCCAATTTTTTCCACAACATATCACATTCCTTAGGGATGTTTCTCTCCAGCGGTTTGTTGATGTCAACATTGTTACTGCCATACAAGAATTCATAACCGAAATGTTTAACTTTGCGATGTTTCAAAGCATTATCTGTTACAGTGTCCATATCAATAGCTTCAATTAATTGTGCTTCCTCCTCAAGAGTCACAAAATCTTTTAATATAAACAAGCCAGGTGGGTACACATTTTTGTTTTGTAAACCACTTAATGCTGCAGGTAATTGTTGGAAATAACTCAAGTATACCACCGCTTCATTTTGACCGATTGCAGCCTTACCATGCATCCCCTCACATATACTAACAGCATCTTCTACTGATGGACATTCCAAAAAGCAATAGGATTTTGTAGGCAACATTATCAATTTACTAACTTTGCCATATTGTTCAGCTGTCAATAAAACCAACTCTTCCGTTAAGCCGGTACAAAGACCAGCATTAAGTATTGCTAAATATTTGGTAGCCAAGGGAGCAGGTTGTATGTGATATTCATTTTGTATTAAAATTTCACAACGTTTTTGTTTTCTACTTAATTTACGCATTTTAAAACTAGAAAGCATTTTTTCTTTCCAAATAATGTTCTCACAAGTGTTTTTGCAACCAAAGAATTTACAACAGCTGTTTAAATTTTATAAAGGCGAATTCACAATACCGTTGCCAAAGCTGCTGCCATTTTGTATTCGGAAAAAAAATTTCGTACTTTATGCACTAAATTCAATTTTTTTATGATTTCCCTACTTTGTACACTTTTTAAACCGGATTCAGGATTTCAGATCATGACATGACTTTTATATTTACTGGGATTTAATACTTTTTTATAATTCTGTACAAATCACTATGAAAAAAACACTTCATATATGTTTTTAATAAAAATGGTTCCATTACACTTTTAATATTTAATGAAATTTTTATATCACACACCCTTGTAACATTTTTAACAAAATTAAACACTTTCACGCATTGTATTAATTAAATATAGTTAATTTTTAGGAAATTTTCACGCACGAAATTTTTTTCGTTTTTATATAAAAGGCGCAAACTTGTAACTGCGAATTGTAAAAGGGCGATAGTATATAAAACAGGGATGCCTAAGAAATTACAAAGGCGAATTGCACAAGGGCGAATTATTAACCAGGAAGCTGTCGTCATTTTATGTTCCGAAAAATTTTTGATTTATTATTCTATTTATACACGAAAGTAAAGGAATCGGGAATTTTTGCATTTTTACAATTTTAGTGATTCCCCTACTTTGTACACTTTCTAAACCCGATTTTAGTAAAAATCATGATACGTCTTACTAATTTACTCTGCTTGAAATACACTTCATGTATATATTAAGAATTATAACTAATATTTAATAATATATGCTTCCAACACACTCTAGTTGCAGCTTTTTAAACAAAATTAAACATTTTCACTTTATATTTCAATTAAATGTTGTTCCTTTTTTTAATAAAACTTTAATGCATCACATTTTTTCAACTTTTGTACAAAAGGCGGAAATCGTAACTGTAAACCGTGGAGTTAAACAGGGATGCCACTCAAAGTATACAAATAAATAATTTTAATGGCGAATTACACAGTGTGGTATTATTAACGGGGAAACTCTGGCCGTTTTATGTCCACACAACTTAGTGGTTTATTTTATTCTATAAATCTTTTCATTTTTAAGTTTATAAGTGATTCTCTTTCTTTTTACTTTAGTAATATTTGTTTAAAATAAAAAATTTATTCTACATTCATTACAAGTTACAGGTAATATGCTAAGAATGCCAAAAATGATAACACATGTTATCATGTTATCATTTCATGTATATTTTGTAAATGAACAAGAAGCAGCAAAGAGACCAAAACTTAAAATTGATATATTTCCTTATTAAATTCATTGAATTTTTTATAACATAAAATGGAACTGGAAATTCATACAATAATAGAAAGAATTTTACAAATATCAACAAATTTACAAACACTTACTGGAGACAATTATGCACGATTGTGGAATGAATTGAAGAGTCTGCGGAATTTATGTGCTCGGTCACCACAACACCAAACAATTGTTATGGAAAATGAGGAATTGCGAAACTTCTTAAGGCAACTATTATTCGCTTCAAGCAAGGAATATGAAGAATACCAAAAATTGAAAGTAATGGCTTGGCAGCTACTGGCCAACAGTATAGTGAGAAATGAGCACACTCAACAATTATTGTGGAAGTTTTTTAAAAACGATATTCTCAACTTGATTTATGATGCGAATAAACCTTTAAATGCCGCCACTGATGTTATATTAATGATTATGTTCAACACCTTACAAGCGCAAGCTATACAGGAATCTGCATTAAATCCATCTGAAGTGTTAAAAGCTGCAGTGTGTGTATGGCAGGCTATTTTACAGCAAAAATGTTCTCAACAAATTGAATTTTTGCACATCATTTTAGAGAAATACATTGTTGACGGTGATTATAATGTGATTCGTTGTTATAGTGAACTTGGCACAGAGCACCGTTTACTGTTTTTGGATTATGTGCATCAGTACCTGCGACAAGATAATCCTAATGGGTTAGTATACGCCACATTACTGCAGCATATATCCAAAGAATTCAAATTAAAATCTGATTGTATTTTGCGTTTGTCATCGCTGAAGGAAATCGAACGAACCAAACCTCAAGAGGCTTACAATTTATTGAAATGCATTGCCACCGCTAGTGGTTCCGAAGCATATTCAAATATCTACAGTAAAGATCATTCTTTGTTCCTTAATGTTAGCAGTTTATTAAGATGTTTGGTAACAGTAGGCAAGGAGTCCAGTAATGATTTATATAAGCCTTTAAATAAATTGGAAGAAGTGGCACCTTCAGCAGATATATCACGAGATTATCAACATGAGATCACCTATGAATTGAAAACACTTTTGGTGCGGTGTGTGGCGAATTTATTATATAAAAATTCCACAAATAAAGGATATTGTTTGGACACGCAACTAATGCCGGCTCTTTTAGAATGTACTAATATGGATGCCCGTAACCCCTGTAAGCAGTATACATAACATACATGATATACAAATATTTGATTATCTTTATTTTTTAGTAATGAAAGAATGGAGCATTTTGGCCATACGCAATGCCTGCGATAGTTGTCCACAAATTCAACAAATAATCGCCAATTTAACTCAACAGGGTGTAGCTAAAAATGATCTTCTAGACGAATTGAATCTGGAAATGGGTTCTCTAAGAATCGCACCAAACCGTAAATAGTTTTAAACGCACACGATTTAACGATTATAATATTAATAATGTATTGTTTTATAATATTAAATAAAAAAGTGTTTATTTTGATATAAATTTTTCAGCATTGCCACTAAAAAAAACAATTTTTTTCGCGTGCTCATCATATATTTTCATTGTAATTAATAAAAATATGAGTCGTTATTTTATTTATAAAAAATTAATCAAAGAATTAGAGCTTAAAATAAGTACAAGCAGAGAATTCCACAATAATGCAATTCTTTCCTCAAAAAAATCTTAAAATTTTAGTTGCTCACTTACTTTGTTAACTTAACGCACTTGTCTCGTAAGAATGCAATTCTTTCCCCAAAAAAATCTTAAAATTTTAGTTGCTCACTTACTTTGTTAACTTAACGTACATGTCTCCTAAGAATGCAATTCTTTCCCCAAAAAAATCTGAAAATTTTAGTTGCTCACTTACTTTGTTAACTTAACGCACTTGTCTCGTAAGAATGCAATTCTTTCCCCAAAAAAATCTTAAAATTTTAGTTGCTCACTTACTTTGTTAACTTAACGTACTTGTCTCGTAAGAATGCAATTATTTCCCCAAAAAAATCTTAAAATTTTAGTTGCTCACTTACTTTGTTAACTTAACGCACTTGTCTCCTAAGAATGCAATTCTTTCCCCAAAAAAATCTTAAAATTTTAGTTGCTCACTTAATTTGTTAACTTAACGCACTTGTCTCCTAAGAATGCAATTCTTTCCCCAAAAAAAATTTTAAAATTTTAGTTGCTCACTTACTTTGTTAACTTAACGCACTTGTCTCGTTAGAATGCAATTCTTTCCCCAAAAAAATCTTTAAATTTTAGTTGCTCACTTACTTTGTTAACTTAACGCACTTGTCTCGTAAGAATGCAATTCTTTCCCCAAAAAAATTTTAAAATTTTAGTTGCTCACTTACTTTGTTAACTTAACGTACTTGTCTCATTTAGTCTTTATTTTCTGTAACATTTTTATATCAATTTATCTCATCTGCTTAAACAATTAACAGATAACCAGATTCATTATATACATAATGAAGGGTTTATTTAGTTTTCTGAAATATCGTCCAATATTTTGGTTAAGTGTAACTGGCACCACAATTGGTGTGGCCTGTCTTATCAAGTAAAAAAGAAAAGTTTTATTTCTTGTACACCATTCCTCTAAAAAAAATGAGAATTCCTTCAATTAGGGACTTTATGCAGGGTGGCAAATTTACAAAATCCAACAGAGCTGATGGTAAAGTGGTTATTGTGACCGGCAGTAATACAGGCATTGGCAAAGAAACTGCTCGTGAGTTGGCTAAGAGGGGAGCCATCGTTTATATGGCCTGTCGTGATATGAAAAAGTGCGAAGAGGCTCGAGAAGAGATTGTGTTAGACAGTCGCAATAAGTTTGTATACTGTCGTGAGTGTGATTTATCTTCGTTGGAGTCTATACGACAATTTGTGCAAAAGTAAGAAAATGTACATGTAGTACGAACACCTAGTATGGTTCATCCGTTTTTTTAAAAAGTATAGATTTAAGCAGGAACAATCCAAACTGGATATTTTAATTAATAATGCCGGTGTTATGCGCTGCCCGAAATCAGTCACCAAAGATGGGTTTGAGATGCAATTGGGTGTAAATCATATGGGCCATTTTCTTTTGACCAACTTGTTGTTGGATTTATTAAAGGTATTTATTTCTACACATACGTATCTACGTTAGCATATAGAAGCAAATTCCATTAGAAATCGGCACCTAGTCGTATAGTTGTAGTATCCAGTTTGGCTCATACCCGCGGTGAGATCAATGTGGGCGATTTGAATAGTGAAAAATCTTATGACGAAGGTCACGCCTACAATCAAAGTAAACTAGCGAATGTTTTGTTTACCCGTGAATTGGCCAAACGGTTACAAGGTGAGTGAGTGTGTTTGATTTTATTTGAATTGAATTTTGTTTCAAACGATATTTATCAGGTACTGGTGTTAGCGTTAATGCTCTACATCCTGGCGTGGTGGATACTGAGCTATTCCGTCATATGAGTTTTTTCAATTCATTTTTCGCCAACTTAATATTACGGCCTTTGGCTTGGCCATTCCTTAAGACACCGCGCAGTGGAGCGCAAACTACTTTGTATGCGGCTTTGGACGAAGAATTAATCAGTGTTAGTGGTCAGTATTTTAGTGATTGTGACTTTAAAGATGTAGCGCCTGCCGCCAAAGATGAATCTTTGGCCAAATGGCTTTGGGCGGTCAGTGAAAAGTGGACCAGATTAGCATAGTTAAGATAAAAAGTTTGAAACAAAAATAAAAAAAGCCTTTTTTTATAAACAACACGCAATAATAATATTCTCTTGATTTTGTTGGTTATTAAGTACGCCAAGGTGGCCTAAAAGAATAATTTTATGCTTTTCAAATCAAATCAAATCATTTTAAATTTTCTAAGTCGTACCGTCTCTGCTTCTTCTTTATGTTAACTCACCAACTTAGTTTGAGAATAGCTTACATGATTATGATGCTGTTATGTTAAAAACCCTCTCATGCTCTCTTTTTTTTATACAACTAACGTTTAATTAAAGATTTGTAGTTTACCGCAACAACGTTTATTGTGCTTTAAACTTTGTTTATAAATAGTTTTGCTTAATGGCAGTTGGGCTTTATTGAGACGCGTTATTGATACATTTGGTGCGCTGGAAATTTGTTTTATAAAATAAAAAATAATCATTTTTATTGAAATTGTAAAAAGAAAAATGATTTTACTTGCAAAAGGTGCTATAGTGAGCTTATGTATTGGCTTTACCTGGATGCTGCGGTATTTAAGATGACATCATCATTTATGCATTCATTATTTATATTCACATCACGCGTGTTTTGTATGTTTATGAATTTCATTGATAGGCGTTATATGCAAGGTGGCAAATTTCGTAAGAATACCAGAGCGGATGGTAAGGTCGTCATTGTGACTGGCTGTAATACGGGGATTGGTAAGGAAACTGTTCGAGAATTGGCCAGAAGAGGTGCTATTGTGTATATGGCCTGCAGGGATTTAACAAAAGCTGAGCAGGTTTTACAACATTTTACATATTTTGAGAAAAAATCGAAATTCTTAAATTGAAATTTTGTAACAGGCCTGCCGTGAAATTGTCGCCGAGACTGGTAATAAGAATATTTTTTGCCGCAAATTGGATTTGGCTTCCATGTTTTCTATACGGTTATTTGTAGAAGGGTAAGTACATTACATACACACGCACGTACACAGAGAAATAATTAATATAATGTTTTATCCTTAGCTTTAAAAAGGAACAGAATCGTTTGGATATTTTAATTAATAATGCTGGAGTAATGCGCTGTCCCAAATTGTTGACTGAGAACGGTTTCGAAATGCAATTGGGCGTCAATCATTTGGGCCATTTCCTCTTAACCAATCTGTTGCTTGATTTATTAAAAGTTTGCTTCTTTATACCAAATTTGTTTTCCAACGCATAACTTTTAATATTACAGAAATCAGCTCCCAGCCGTATAGTGGTATTAAGTAGTCTTCTGCATAAATTCGGTAAAATAAATAAGAATGATTTCAACAGTGAAGATAGCTACGATGAGGGTACAGCGTACAATCAGAGCAAATTGGCTAATGTCTTATTTACCCGAGAGTTGGCTGACCGTTTAGAAGGTAAGGTTATGTTAGTAGAAAAATGATCACTTTTTGATTTGATTTTTTTTTAGGAACTGGTGTTACAGTTAATGCTTTACATCCGGGTGTTGTGAGTACTGAACTATTTCGTCATATGCGTTACATGACAATATTTACCAAACCATTGGAATGGATTTTCCTTAAAACCCCAAAAAATGGTGCTCAAACTACTTTATATTTAGCTTTAGATGATGAGCTATCTACCGTTAGTGGTCAGTATTTTAGTGATTGTAAAATCGATAAAATGAGTTCTCAGGCTAAAGATAAAGAATTGGCTAAATGGTTATGGTCCATTAGTGAGGAATGGACTAAACTAAATACATGAATAGAAATGATAAGAATGTCTCTTATCCAATGTGAAAGTGAAAGTTCATAAATAATGTTATCAAATATTTTATGTAGTAAAGGGATTGCTGTCTTTATGTTATTTTGCATCTAAATGTATTCTTATATCAAATATTTAATAAATCTTTTATAAAATATTCATATTTCATATGTTTCAAATGTAAATTAATAAAAAAAATACACAAAATGAAATTTAAAACTTAACCGCAGCTATTTTAGTTTTGCTCCGTTAACTTTTATATAACAAATATTAAGTAGCGTTAGTGAACGACACGCTAATTAACGAAATTCATTGCAAAGCATCCCTGTTTTATAAGCTTAATAGCTAGTCTTCTTCTTTTTTTATACTAGAAATTTTACATGAGCTCAACTAATAGCAAACAGTTGTTCGGCATAGTTTGTTCGTGGTGGTTTATATTAATAATTTGTTTTCCCTATTCTTTAGAGTAAAATTTTAGTTTATTCATTATATTACAAAAGAAAACTAATAAAAAAGGTTTAATTTGATTTAATTACTTAAATATATAAAAAAAAACTGCTGAAATTTGTAGTAAAAAGCATAGCATAAATATAAAACCTTCTCTCTTGTTTTTGTATGTGTTAAACACCTTTCTATTAAAGTGCTGCTAAATACCTTTAACAAAAATAGTTTAAGCAAACGAGAGAGAGCGAGAGAAAGTAAGAGCGAGATAGAAGTAATTACGTTTGACGTTCCTCCGAATTAGTTTGTTAATAAAGTGGCCTTATACATAATAAATCATTTATAGAAATAACTAAAGAAAATTTTATTCCCACAAATTATATCAATTATATTAATTGTTATCCCTAACGCGAGGATCTGTATCGTGTACAATATTATTAAACGTTGTAATAATCATAAAACAATCCTTTAAAACGTGTTCAATACGGTAAAAAAAAAGGAAAAAACAACCAAGTGCTCTTCAAGTAACCAATTAGCTGAATTCTTTAATACGTTAAAAGGTAAGATACAGTGGTAATGGCCTTATTTCACAAATTAACACACATCTGTACAAACATGGCAAATTCTTTGGTAATAATTGAAATGGATTTCGATGGTACGGGGAATTGCTTTCTTCACAAAGTGTTCTTAACCTACTTTTTCTTGACAAAAAACAGCAACAATAACAACAACGAGCATTGTTAAATTTAACGAGACTTTGTGCCTTTCATATAATTGTTTTTTTTTTTAATAATATTATATTCTACATATATTTCATATACTGACGTACGTACATTTTGCATATTATTGAGTAAATTTTGTTCTCTCTTTGGCAATTTCATTTTAAGTTTGTTATTCTTTTGTAAATTTTTTTCATCTTTCTCTGTGTTGTTGTTGTTGTTGTTTAGTGGACATTCGTTATAAGAATGTTAAGCTACAGGTTTTCATCATACTGTTGTGTTTTTCATTAGTGCATAAATATATATAAATAAAGCTCAGCTGTTTTGTAGAAATATTTTATTTATATTCTAGAGGGTTTCATATAATATTGAACCAATTTTTCGCAACAATTGACCTTGTAGGGTGGTTATTAAAAGTTTTTCGTTTGCTCCATAAAACTTCATAAAACAAATTTTTTGTTTTTTTGTATTTATATACTGATGAGTGAGTATTTTTCACTTTCGTGCATGACCAAGTTCATGAATGAATTATATTCCCGCCTTCTTGTAATATTTCCATTAAAATTTCTTTTACATATACACGTATAATCATATAAATACAAACGATATATATTTCCATATATTTTCGAGTAATACATTTCTCTCTCATTTAATGTTATAGTTGGTTTTTCTTTAGTGCGCACGCGCTCTAATTTGATTTGAAATTGTACAAAAAATACAAACGAAGGCCTGACATTGCCAATCAGTTAACGTTTGACTTCCGCTTCCTTGAGACGTGCAAGGATCTTGTAAGAAGCAACACACAGAATCCATTTCAATCGAATTAATAGATATTGAATAAGGGAAAATATCACAAACGGTGAATAATACGATCATTTGACATTTACTCGTCATAACATAATTTAGTTGTTTTCGTCGATGGCAGCACTTTTTTCTGTAATGTTACAGTTACAGTATATATATTTCATAATTATTTCAGTTATTACAAGAAAAAAAATGTATAAATTTAATGAATCGTGAGAAAATATTTGGTATTGTGAAGAGATATAAAAAAACTGTTTCAATTACAATATAAAGAAGAAGAAGAAGAAACAGAAACTTTATTATAACAAAAAAAAATCACATTTATTGCAAATTTAAACACATTTTAATTATATTTTTGTTTTGTTTTCTTATTTCTTTCCAATAGATTCTAAACAAAAATTTAACAAACATGAAAGCGTTTCTCTAAACTGCCTTAAAAATTATCATAAACCCACAACGAATACGAAATCAATTACAAAATAAGAAAAAACAAATAAAGTGTGCGACTAGAGCTTCCTGTTAATATTAATAATTCTAAGCCAACATATTTAATAATAATATAATAATTAAACAAACAACAAAACAAAAACGGAAAAACCATATAAAACGGTTGTGATATTAATATTTAACATAACTAATTAACAAATACGTGATCAAAAGGAAAAGAAAAAAAAAACCGGCAAAATGGAATCCATGGAATATGAGATGGCGCGCAATATGACGTTGTTGTTCTTTTTAGAACGTTTAATGGACAAAGGTGAACCACGCACTGTACACGATTTGTCCTGTCAATTTGGCAATAAAGAATTTACCAAAGAAATGCGAAAAATTGCCGGCGGTTCACAATCTGGTAAGCTGCGTAGTTTATGTGCTTTGTGCCGATACCTCCTAAACAAATAGTGGTAGCTGTTTAATGTATGAATTTAGTATATATTTATAAAAAACAAGTCAAAATATTAAAGTCGCTCAAGCCCGACCATCCCATTTATGAAATAAACATTTCATACGGACATTACATTTTGAAGTAGTGATGTATTTGAAAATCTAATACTTGGCGACTGGAAGGGTTGAACCTGGACCGGTTTCGATTTCGCCCTCATGGAGTTCTCATCAGCAGGCGCTTTACCAGTTGAGCCAAATCCACTCTTGCAAATTTATGCGCAAATGGTTTATATCAATAATTCACAGTTCAACATCACAACCTTTTCTTTGAAAAATGAAAAATTTTATTTTTCTAAACCTACTTGTATTCTACAAAAAATTCAAAATGATACAAATGGCGCAATTTTTTTTTTAATTTTTGTTTATTTATGAAATCGAAAAAAAAAAATTTATATATGGCGGGGTTCTAAAAATGGTCCGATCCTATCCATTTTCAAAAGTGTTTCTTTTTGGGTCAAAACATTTTCTTGTAGCAAATTTCTTCCAAATATTTCAAAAAATAATAGTACTTCAAATGGGAGGGGGTTCTAAAAATAATCCAATCCGGTCCATTTTCAATAGAGTTCCCCTTTGGGCCAATACTTGTCCTTGTACCAAATTTCTTCCAAATATTTCAAAAAATAATAGTACTTCATATGGAAGGGGGTTCTAAAAATAATCCAATCTGGTCCATTTTCAATAGGGTTCCCCTTTGGGCCAATACATGTCCTTGTACCAAATTTCATCAAAATATCTCAAAAAAATGCGATCTCCAGCTTGCCTACAAATTTACATGGACAGACAAGCGGACAGACGGACATGGTTAAATCGATTCAGATTTTGATTCTGAATCGATTTTGTTATTATTGTACGCAAGTGTGGCATTTGCCATTTAAGAGTTACAAACATCCACACACACTTCATATACCCTTTACCGCAAGTGGTGCACCAGGTTATTGAACCTACAATATACGTATAGAGTTAATATGTAACATGTTACAATGATCTGTCGCCGTTAGCTCTCTTGCGTGTCATTCACCAACCATTGTAATATGTCACTGATGTCACTGGTTTTTTCAACATCTCAAGTACTTTTTACTCATGTATTGTATTGTTTGATTCTTTGGTGTATATATATATATATATATATATATATATATATATGTTTATATCTTTCAGAAACACCTAGAAAAACATTAGCATCCACATTAAGAAAGTTATTATTGTACTTTGGTGGCATTTCATGATCGTCATTTCGATTGTTTCTGTTACCGTTTACAGTATTGTTATAAAAACAATTGAAATTGGAAATGTGTACTTTGACATTTCGTGTTGGCGGTGTTGGTGTAGAATAGCATTCTCCTTGATAAAGTGCTGTGCCTTCGCTACGATAATAACCCAATACCTGCCAATCATCACATCCAACATGCATATATTGTATGTGATATATAAGACCCCTTGAATTCCTTGAATTGTTGTAGGATTGAATCTAAATTCAATCCTAGCCAAATGTATTTTATAGAGTGTGTTGTATAAATATTTCATTCAGAGGTTGATTCCACCGGCCTTCTAGAGATAGATGTTCCAAAAATCTCTTTTTAGTACAAATCTAAAATTTTTAAATAAAAATATTGGACACCGAACACATTCAGCTCTTCAATCTATTTATAAATTCCGAGATTTAAAAGTTATTATACCATTAAAAGGATACAAATAGCTCTACACATGTTGAAGCCTCATTTATCTTTAATAATATATGATTAGATTGGAGTATCAACTGTTCATATTTATTGAACTAGCAAACGGCAATCCCACCTCTTCGATAACAAGAAGTTAATAAATTAAATTTTAATGAAATTTGTTAACTTTTTTGGAATAATTCACATAGATATGCTTGAGCATAGGAAACCTGTTCCTTTTTTGTGCAAAATTTTTTCACATAGCTCATATGTGTTTCCCATAATAACGTGTGGAAAGGAAAAAAAAACATGGAAACAAAAAAACTACACAGTTTAGTTAGTTAATCAGTAAGTCAGTGAGTCAGTCAGTCTGTCTGTAATATAGCATAACATACTAACATAACATGTTTTACGCATTTAGTCACGCAATAACGCATTTGAAGGCGAAAACGTTTGAAAACATAATTATATTTTATATGTATGTGTTTATGTATCCAACTGTTACATGTGATACTGAAGAGTTAGAAAAATAAGCTGAAGCTACTGTTTGCAACTGTTAAACGAAATCAACATATTATATAAATATGTCCGTCGGTAAATGTGACAAGTTTGTGATTTTTGAGATGTTGCTCTAAATTTTATTAAATTTAAATTCCGTAGAGTGTAAAACTGCGAGACTGTGGTTTTCCTAAGAGAGGATGTTTTTATCTAGGAGGGTGAAAAAACTATTTTCGGGTGTGACATGTATAATGACACCTGCTTTTTGACGACCACCAAAGTATGTTTTAAACTTTATCTCAATAATCAATTTCTGCACCAAGTGTTGGTCAATCGCGTTCATTTTATAAGTAATTCCTAAATGGTGTATGCCACGTCCATTTTCAGTTATGTCAATCGATTCAGAATCATTTGCTCAATTGTGTGTCCCAGCACACCACCTAAAGGTCGCATTTTTATACAATCCACATAAGGTGGGGATACCCTCCAAGTTTGTCATTTCATTTGCAACACCCAGAAAGGAGTCTAGGAGACCCTAAAAAGTATAAATACTCTTGATCAGCATCAAAAACACACTCGATCTACACATGTACTCGTATATCCGTCCGTTGTTGGTGGTCTTATGGTCGTAAATGTTGAGATAATGACCTCACACTTCTTCACGCAGATCGCTATTTAAATTGAGCCAAAGGGGTAAAGATTCACGCCCATAATCGACGTGTTAAAAATGACCTTTTTCTATAAACTTTTAATAAAAGTAGAAACAGCGAGCACAGAGTCAGAATCTATTTATCTGCCATAACAATTTAGATATAAAGTTGGGACTTGGTTCATATGTATATATTTATAATTATGCCATTTATAGGCATAAATGGGCGTGGTCGGATAATGTACATAACATAACAATTTACAAAAAACCGCACTCATCGTAAAACTCGACTTGCAAGCTGATAAGTAATGCACTAGTAGAGGATGTAATCATGTACCTGCCACGCCCATCATTTATACGCAGATTTGCAGGATATTTAAAAATTCGGTCAATATCACATTTAGTTTTTTTACTTATTTATAAAAAAATTACTTGGTTTGGACTAAAACACCATCTTGTGCTTGATTGATACGAGTACAGCTAGATCGACTTAGATTTTCATGCTGATCTAGTACTTGTATAAAAGTCTTTACGGGATCTTCTCGCTTGTAAACGTAAAGTTTGCCATTCAACTGGGTGTAAGGTAGAGAGAGGTATAAAAATGAACCATTTACTGGGATTTAGTTGTGATTGGATTAAAACATATCCAAGTAGTGTGAAGTACTGCAAACTTCTACATTATGAAATAAGATGTTCACCCCTAGTTTTTTATCACAAACTTGGTTAAAGTGTTTCATTTTTACAGTCGTTAATTTCTGTTGGTAATTACTTTGTAATATGTTCTACTAATGATAGAAAAGTTTAACCGAGATATCAAGCAGGAGAGGATTATTTTATGCAATAAATTACATATAACCTGATGCTGCTTAGGATCATATATAAATAATGCCTGGATGTACATAAACATCTTTTCATTAATTATTTACATTTATTAGGACAAATTTTTTCACATTGCTTGAGATTAGAGAAACACATGCGTAAATTGTGGCACGGTAAACGGCTTTGGTGTTGTTTAATAAATTTAAACAACATTACTGCGTTTTTATGGCAAAGTTTTTAGCTACTGTTTGTTTGTGTGTTCCAACTTTTACTCGCATGGCGTGTCGAATTAAACGAGTCTGATTGTCTACAAATTATCCATTTTAACCTGTTAAAATGGAAAAAAAAAAACTTTGTTTTTCCTTACTTCACACACTGCCATAATGTTTTGTTAACTTATTAACAATAACCATAAACATATGTTACATGTGTACAAGTTTACAATTAAGTACAGTATATACCATATGTCTGTGTTTATGTGCATATATTATATATCAATGAATGAAGTCTTGTTATTGTTATTGTGAAAAGTTTCATTAAAGTTTTTAATTTTTGTATGTAGGCCGAGAAAATGTTCCCTTTTTTTAACCTGCCACAACGTACTCTTTGTTGTTGTTATTTTATGTAATATTTTGCATATGTGTAGCGCTTGAATTATTATAACCTCCACACAAAATCCGGTGTATACTAAGATCGTCATTTAGTTTGCAACTCATAGAAGGAGGAGGAGGTGGACCCTACAAAGAATATTTGTTTTTAATCAGCATCAAAAACTGAGTCTATCTAGACATGTATGTCCGTGTGCCCGTGTGTCCTGCTGTTGGCATACTCACGTGAGTAAATTTTGAGGTATTGAGGTAAAATTTTGTACACACACACAAGCACTTGTAGTTTTTGCACGCAGATCGCTTTTTAATGTGGTCAAAATCGGCCAAGAGCCACGCCCACCATCGCCAAAAAGCTATTTATCTGCCACGAAAATTGAGCTAAGAACTTAAAATTTTATATCGATGTACCAAAAATGGGCGTGGCAGGATAAAACATATGCCCATAATCGAGAAAAATCTATATATCTATAAACTTGTAATTTGGTAAGGATATGTATAGTTATCCAATTCATTTATGTAACAAAAATGGGCGTGGTCGCCCACAATTCACAAAAAAGACCCAAGCGTAAAATTCGACTTTCGACACTACAAGAAGGCGCAATATTATACCTGTCACGCCCACTGTTTGCGTGTAGATGTAAAGGGTACTTGAGATTCGGCCTAAGCCAAATCTCACTTTTCTTACTTGTTTTTCCGTGAATTTTTGTAATTATTGAGTTTTGAAGTCTTCGGAAAGTAGAACTGCTTCATTCTGTACGTGTATGGCCGTTAAATTTTATATAAATAATATTGATTCATTCAGTTTCAAAGGGACAGATACCGAAATAAGGAAGAAGAGAAGAATTAGTGACTGTCAATCTTTAAAGATTCATGTTTATACAATATTGAAGGCGCCTTCTGACCACCATTTATTTCGTTCCATGCAAGACTCCTTTGGAATGGTAAAATTTTTCATAACCTTAATGATGTTAAAAGACACTTCATTCAGTTTTTTGACAGCAAAAGTCAGAAATTTTATGAACGTGGAATTATGACACTGCCTCAACAATGGCAAAAGGTCATCGACAAAATCGGACAGTATCTAATTGAATAAAGTTATCTCTTTAAACAAACTTATATAAAATCCGCACTCACTTGGTTGCCAACCCAATAATTATATACAAACATTAACAACCTTATGCGGATGCACATCTATCAAGTTGTAAATTGTAATGTAATGAAAATAACAAAAATTATTTCCCACTCAGTTTCAAAATATTCAATTTCAACAAAATTTATGTCGAAATGAATCCTATTCCTACAAATTTTATATGAAATTCCCCACCATCGCATAAATTTACATGCAGTTGACATAATTATCTCATATAATATGTAATAAACTCGTTGAATTCGTGTCATGTGAATTACTGACTGACTGATACGTACTGAAGTGACATTTGAAACTTTATGTTTTTTTTTGTGCTGCTGTTGCTGCTGCTGTCTGTTTTCAATTTTCATACTCATCAACCTAAATTAAACTGTTTGTAATGGGACGTGTTTCGATATATAAAATGTTATAATATTTCACAGCTTACCATCGAGAATGTTGGTATAATGAATATGTTGAAATGTTTGTGGAGATTATTAATAGATTTATCAGATATATCATCTATCCATTGATATTAAAAATTTATATAACCGACTCTCCCGTTTTCATATTCGTACAATGAGATTTAATTGTATGCTTGCCCCACCTACAGTTTCTTTAAAAATGTGCAGAGTATCCAAAACGTGGCCTAAGCTAAATATACTCGTCAGGCGTTTTTATCCCCCCCCCCACACGTGAGGAAAGGTATATTACGTTTAAGCAGTTGTTTGTAACTTCTAAATGGTATAAGCCACACCCACCTTCAATTATATTGATCGATTCAGAATCAAAATCTGATACGATTTAACAATGTCCGTCTGTCCGAATTCACAAGGTTGCATTTTTGGAGATATTTCTATGAAGTTTGGATCAAGAACACACTTTTTCCCAAAGAAGAACTGAAAATGTGCCAAATTGAACAATATTTGGAAGCCTTCATCATATAAGATTCTATTATAATACAAGTGCTCATATGGCAAAATTTTTTTTATTATTTTTTGACCAAAATGGGTAAAGAATTGTTAATTGGCGTAATATTTCGTCCCGATCGGATCATTTTTCGAACCCCTTGTCATATAAAGATATTTCACGAAGAGACTTTTGAAGCGATGCCTTGCGTTCACTGATACAATCAAAGTAATTGTAGCATAATTTTTGGGATTAAGAGGTGTAGAGTATTAAAAGAATGGACTTGACCGACTAGAACATAGTTCTTTACTCCTTTGGGCCCATTCGCTAAGCCCCTTCATTAACTCTTTTTCTACTTCAAATCCGAGCACGTTTTTGTAAAGTCCATATTAATTATTTGCAAGTCATTAAAAAGCTTCCCGAAGCTTTCACATAAAAAGCCTAGAAGTGCAGTTGACTGTAAGTGTAAAAAAATTATAGTTTTACGCGATGCAGAATGAATATTATTTAGGATGTATTTAAAAAGGTCGTTTTCTAGGTAGAGCCTATAAAATATTTCCGTTACTTAAAGCCTTTATTGTCGTCCTCTTTTCAAATTTAATTTAAACCCGAAAACCTTCTAAATGACTTTGTACACCAGTCTACACGTTCTGCTTGCCAGTAATTTTGTACACATTTTATGATCCTTTTACTGGCTGCTGTTGGGGATGCTTTTAGCAAAATTGAATTCAGAATTTACGATGACATTCACTGAGAATGCAATGTACTGTAGTTGGAGCACTAGCAGCAAGGCATACACCCTCCTCTCCTACACCTTGTTAACCTTACAGCTTGTGGTCTTGTTGACTATGTACTTTCCCTGCCGCTCCCTCTCCCTCTCCCTCTCACTTATTCTCTGTGTCCTCATCTATTATTAGTGTGCAGTATAAAATATCCTGTTTTATTAACTTTTCTTGATTATTGTCTACCATTTTCTATGTGCTTCAGGTTTGAAGAAATTTTTAGCCCAATATCCGGCCATATTTCTGGTTGATGGTGAATATGTGCATTTGAACACATTTCAACCGAGCAACTGTGATGAGGGTGGTTATGGTGGCAGACGTGACTACCAGCAAGAGGCTAAAGATTATTTCAAAAATAAATTATTACAATATGGCGTCGGTGTGGAGGTGCCGGTGCGCAGTCTATTAGGGCATCGCTCTCAAGCATCACCTCAAGTGCGCCATATATCCGGTAAAAAAATGCAATAAATTTATTTAAAATATTTTTTTTTTTATATAATATTTCAATGTTCCTTTTTAGGTCAGCACATTAAGGAGTTTACGGATTTTCTATTAAAACATCCGGACACCTTCAAGGTGGCCGATGAGATGGTGGTGCTGGTGGGTTGTGATGATTTAAACGATTTGCCGACACGGGACCGTTTGCATTTGCCCCAAACGAACATTGACATTCAAAGCACTCAACAGCTGTTGGATTTCTTTGTCTGGTGCATCGAATCAAAGGGTCCCATATTGGTGGACCAACTATTTCATTTGACCATTACCAAGTTTCCTCAAGAGCAGTGGGTGCGCATGTTCAAAACGCCCAATGATTTGAGTACATTTCTGAAACTCTTCTCCGACTGTTTTCACATACAAGCCAATCTAGTCACATTACTGCAAAAGCCCAAACTGAGCGACTCTTATATACAGCAGGCTCAGGCCAAATCCCGTGAACAATACAACACTATGAACAACAATCGTCAAGCTAAACAGCAACAACAACAACAACAACAACAGCAGCAGCAGCAAGGCATTAACAATAGTACAGTAAGCCCTTTGCAGCAGCGTTTATATACATCACAGAGTGGTGGAGGTGGTGGGGGTGGTGGTGTTCGTTACAATCATAATAATCACAACAACTCTTCAAATAATAATAGCAACAGTAATGGCCATAATATAAGTACGCCAAAATTTAAATTAAATGCTCCAGTGACCAGTCACTCCCCCCCTGTTGACGCCAACAGCCAATGCTCTGAATTGAGTTCCGGTTTTGACAGTTATATCCCTTTAATAGAAACGAAATTGGAGAATTTATGCGAACGAAATTATCCTACCGCCATTAGTAGTTCTTCGTATGGTCACACCCTACCACCACCATCCACTCAACATTCATCTCAACCTCATAACGCTGTACACTCTTTCAACACAGAACGTATTAATAATAGTGCCAATCAAACATTAAAGCAACGCATTAATAATCTGGTTATACGTACGTTGGCCGAAAATGATAAACAATCATCGTTGTCGGAGAGGAAGTATAATGCCAATCAAAATCAATCAGGTCACAATAGTCCCATACATAATAATGCTAACAATATAAACCTAATACAACAGCAACAACAACAACAACAACAACAATCGAATTCTTCTTCACCTAGTCACAATTACTTTATGGGCGACACCTGGAAGATTAAAGTGCTACAGAATACAACCGTTATATCTAATATCAAGCAATGTCTGTTCGTTACAGAGGCCATGTTAAAAATCGCTCAACAACAACACAGTATTGTCATCTCCATGGATTGTGAGGGGATTAATTTGGGTGTTAAAGGGGAGATAACGTTAATAGAGGTGGGCACCACTCGCGGAGAGGCATTCATCTTTGATGTACTCAGTTGCCCCGAAATGATCACGGATGGCGGTCTGAAAACTTTACTCGAACACGAAAATGTAATTAAAGTTATACACGATTGCCGCAACGACTCAGTCAATTTATATCAACAATTTGGCATTTTGTTGCGGAATGTCTTTGACACACAGGTATGTATATGTGATCATAGAATTTATCGCCACATGATAAGTGGAAATGGTGAAATTCCGAGAAAGTGTAAAAATTTATTAAATTTCTGCAAGTGGAGGAGCGAGCGGAAGGTAAAGCTGTGTAGTATTGATAAAACGTAATGTGGCGCAACGTGGCGTACTTATATCGTTTTCGCACATTTCATATTTCGTATATATGTATATTTTTTAGGCTGCTCACGCTATTATTCAATATCAGGAATGCAGCAAGCAGGTGTACAAAGCGAAATGTGTCTCATTGAATTCATTATGTGACCTCCATCAGGCACCCCATAATCCCATAAAAGATCAACTAAAACACATCTACCGACGAGATCAGAAATATTGGGCTAAACGACCATTAACGCGTGACATGCTACTGTATGCCGCCAGTGATGTATTGGTCTTGATTAATGATCAACTTTATGGCAACTTGGCCAGGTTAGGCTGAGCCCGTAATCTTTATACCTACACAATGATTATTTTTATATATAAAACTATTTTATAGACAAATTAAACCCGAAAATTTGCCGCTATTATCGGAATTATGTTCGGAATCTATTTTATTGCACATCAAGCCGACTGAAGTGAAAATGCGTAAGAAGCAGAGGAAAATTAGTACTGAGGTAACAGATCTCAAAAAGAAATTGTCACAAACTAATAAAAGTGTGGTCCTATCCAATCGGGAAATTCGACTATTAAGGTAAACATATTTATTTATAAACAGCTTTTCAACAAGGACATAACATAACATAACATAAGTTACGGCTCTTCAAATGATCAAAAAACTTCAATTCTTAAGTTAATTTGATCGAATCAGAGTGTAAGTTAAGATCTTTGTGATTTGAGAGATTCCCTATCCTTGAAAACGGCGTGAAATTCACTGATTTGGTTCATTTTGAATTGAACTAGTAACGGTTGCAATAATTTCAATACTTCCGCCGATGCGTTATCGCACCGAAACATCCAATAGTCAATAGTTTGACTCGAATATTACCATTTTAGCATGCATAGCGCATCTGTTGAGACGATTTATATGATCTTAAAGAAACAACCACCGACTTGGAATTAATTTTTAATAATTAACAAACTTTGCTCGCTTATAAACATCATCATGATAAAAGTGTTCACCTGTACTGACTTTTTGATGTTAAGAGATCATGAAAACCCTTCAGAGTTGCATTTGTATTAAAATACAAAACTGTCATGTCCTTATTGAAAAGGCCTTTATTTCTTTATAATACATTTTATTATCTATTCTTTACAGATATATGGAATTAACTGAAGACGAAAAAGAACGCCTAAAAGGCTATTATAAAGTGGCTAAAAAATTAGAAAAAATGGAATCATTTGGTAGCCAAAATAATAAGTATGAAAGTCGTACAATAGCAGTAACAAGAAATCAATAAAAAAATTCAATGTTTCTTATTACAAAACAGAGATCAATCGGATTCAGAGGACGATGTCGAAGTTAATGAAATTGACAATTTTCCCAGTTTGGATTCTGTGCCATCGGATAATTCTATAACGGGCACTTTCTCACCACGCTTCAATTCGGAACCACCCAGTCTCACTGAAACAATGCAAATGATGGATGAAATATTATCTAATCAATCAATGGATCGTGTAGCTAAATTGGATAAACTAGAAGCTGTACTGTCAGCTGCTACACTATTGCCAAGCGATCAAGTTTGTATTTCTCTTCTACTAATTAATTGGAAAATTAATTTTTTTTAAATCAATTTAACAGATACTTACTTCAAATAGTATGCAAGATCAAGGGGACTCAACAAATGTTAACACAGACAATCTTCAAATTGTTAGAGAGAAAGCAAAAAAGTGAGTTGAACATAAAAACTAAAAATTCTATTTGTTAAAAAAACTTTTATTCAATTTCGTATAAACAGCATGATAAATTGCAATTGTCAGGGAGAGCAGCGCAGCCTAACACCCAACACGTCGATACGTTTATTCAATGTTGAACGCAAAATGGTGGAGGCAGCCTGTCAAACGTTAAGCACTGGGGATATTGTCATTACCAAAATTATATTCGAGGATGAACATGAAAAGGCCAAAGAGAAAGTGTTGACAACATCACCAAAACGTCAACCCAACTCTCAAAATACAAAAATTATTTAAACAAAAAATAATTATCTCTAATAAATAAATTTTTTTTTTGTTTTGGAAACTTACAAACACATAACACACATGTATTGGACAGGGTGAGGAGAAAATATGTTTCGACTTAGAAGAGAAAAGATCAATCAAGATCAAGATTCTTTATTTTTCGTAAAATTTCTTCATATTTTATCCTCACCCTGTATTTATTCTTCGAAAGCAATAACCCGTTATGTGCCTAAATGTTAAACATTCATTTAATTATTACGTTGTTATAAGTAACAACAATAACAATCACAACAACAACAAAATATTATATTATATTTTATTCGTTTATTAATTCTCAATAATAACTTTATAGTCACTTGTAGTTCTAATTAGTTACTCAATGATTAATTTATATATATATATATATATATATATTTGTAAATCCATCTTTTTCCCAATTGTTTTGTTTAACGATCAGCTCATTTGTAAATTAATACTTATGTTTTAGTTCACTTGTATATTTCTACTTTATACTGTAGTAGTTTTTATAGTTTTTTTTTCATTTTATTATTGTAATCCATACAAAATATCTGCGTATATAAAGCAGTCAACACAAAAGTAAGAAAATCGAAACATTATATTATATATCATTGTAGCACTTATACTAATAAAAAATGTACAATACTCACTTTAATAAAAAATACAAATAAAACATTAACACATAATCCAGGGTTGTGCAACCTTTGTTTTTTATCTGGGCCACATCGAAGGACGTGGTAAAAGGTGGAACCACAAGTATAAGATCATAGCTTAGAAGCAAAAGAAATGGGGAATAAATATTTATTTAAATAATTTTCCAATATATTTGAGAAAAAGCACTATAGGAAGAAAACTAGAAAACTACTGCTCCGATTTTGATAAAATTTTTTGCAAACGTTTGGAAATTTCTTTAGCTTTGCGTTGATCGATAAATTAATGGGCGTGGCACTGTCAATTTTCTTAGTAAATGACTTTTTAAATTATATTTCTCGTTTATTTACTAAATGGGTGGTGCTACGCCCACATAATATACTTCGTTTGAAAGCTGAATTAATTTACAAATTTCCGTAAAAATTTTGAGCTAAATCCGTCCAGCCGTTTCCAAGTTATAGGACTTTAAAGATTATGTTAAATCGCCGTTTGCTTACTGCGCAGTTCTGAGCGCCTGGTATTTTTCTCACATTTTCATGTTTGGTTTGTGATTTTTAAAACTACGACCACACATACATACACACATACACAAGAATATATGTGAATTTGTTTGGCTTATAACTAGGAAACCACTGCTCCGATTTTGGTCAAATTTTTTGTAAACATTGGGAAATTTCTCGATCTTTTCGCGGATCTTTAGATAATGGGCATGTCACCGCCCATTTTCTTAGGAAATGACTATTTTAAAAATGTTCTTTTTTAACTAAATGGGTGGTGCCACGCCCACAAAACATGCTTTGTTTGAAAGCTGAATTAATTTGCAAATTTCCGTAAAAATTTTGAGCTAAATCCGTCCAGCCGTTTCCAAGTTATAAGACTTTAAAGATTATGTTAAATCGCCGTTTGCTTACTGCGCAGTTCTGAGCGCCTGGTATTTTTGTCACATTTTCGTGTTTGGTTTGTGATTTTTAAAACTACGACCACACATACATACACACATACACAAGAATATATGTGAATTTGTTTGGCTTATAACTAGGAAACCACTGCTCCGATTTTGGTCAAATTTTTTGCAAACATTGGGAAATTTCTCGATCTTTTCGCGGATATTTAGATAATGGGCATGTCACCGCCCATTTTCTTAGAAAATGACTATTTTAAAAATGTTCTTTTTCAACTAAATGGGTGGTGCCACGCCCGCAGAACATACTTCGTTTGAAAGCTGAATTAATTTGCAAATTTCCGTAAAAATTTTGAGCTAAATCCGTCCAGCCGTTTCCAAGTTATAAGACTTTAAAGATTATGTTAAATCGCCGTTTGCTTACTGCGCAGTTCTGAGCGCCTGGTATTTTTCTCACATTTTCATGTTTGGTTTGTAATTTTTAAAACTACGACCACACATACATACACACATACACAAGAATATATGTGAATTTGTTTGGCTTATAACTAGGAAACCACTGCTCCGATTTTGGTCAAATTTTTTGTAAACATTGGGAAATTTCTCTACCTTTGCGGGGATCTTTAGATAATGGGCATGTCACCGCCCATTTTCTTAGAAAATGACTATTTTAAAAATGTTCTTTTTCAACTAAATGGGTGGTGCCACGCCCACAGAACATACTTCGTTTGAAAGCTGAATTAATTTGCAAATTTCCGTAAAAATTTTGAGCTAAATCCGTCCAGCCGTTTCCAAGTTATAAGACTTTAAAGATTATGTTAAATCGCCGTTTGCTTACTGCGCAGTTCTGAGCGCCTGGTAATTTTCTCACATTTTCGTGTTTGGTTTGTGATTTTTAAAACTACGACCACACATACACACACACACACACAAGAATAAATGTGGATTTGTTTGGCTTATAACTAGAAAACCACTGCTCCGATTTTGGTCAAATTTTTTGCAAACATTGGGAAATTTCTCGATCTTTTCGGGGATCTTTAGATAATGGGCATGTCACCGCCCATTTCCTTAGGAAATGACTATTTTAAAAATGTTCTTTTTTAACTAAATGGGAGGTGCCACGCCCACAAAACATGCTTTGTTTGAAAGCTGAATTAATTTACAAATTTCCGTAAAAATTTTGAGCTAAATCCGTCCAGCCGTTTCCAAGTTATAAGACTTTAAAGATTATGTTAAATCGCCGTTTGCTTACTGCGCAGTTCTGAGCGCCTGGTATTTTTGTCACATTTTCATGTTTGGTTTGTGATTTTTAAAACTACGACCACACATACACACACACACACACAAGAATAAATGTGGATTTGTTTGGCTTATAACTAGAAAACCACTGCTCCGATTTTGGTCAAATTTTTTGCAAACATTGGGAAATTTCTCTACCTTTGCGGGGATCTTTAGATAATGGGCATGTCACCGCCCATTTTCTTAGAAAATGACTATTTTAAAAATGTTCTTTTTTAACTAAATGGGAGGTGCCACGCCCACAAAACATGCTTTGTTTGAAAGCTGAATTAATTTGCAAATTTCCGTAAAAATTTTGAGCTAAATCCGTCCAGCCGTTTCCAAGTTATAAGACTTTAAAGATTATGTTAAATCGCCGTTTGCTTACTGCGCAGTTCTGAGCGCCTGGTAATTTTCTCACATTTTCGTGTTTGGTTTGTGATTTTTAAAACTACGACCACACATACATACACACATACACAAGAATATATGTGAATTTGTTTGGCTTATAACTAGGAAACCACTGCTCCGATTTTGGTCAAATTTTTTGCAAACATTGGGAAATTTCTCGATCTTTTCGCGGATATTTAGATAATGGGCATGTCACCGCCCATTTTCTTAGAAAATGACTATTTTAAAAATGTTCTTTTTTAACTAAATGGGAGGTGCCACGCCCACAAAACATGCTTTGTTTGAAAGCTGAATTAATTTGCAAATTTCCGTAAAAATTTTGAGCTAAATCCGTCCAGCCGTTTCCAAGTTATAAGACTTTAAAGATTATGTTAAATCGCCGTTTGCTTACTGCGCAGTTCTGAGCGCCTGGTATTTTTCTCACATTTTCATGTTTGGTTTGTGATTTTTAAAACTACGACCGCACATACATACACACACACACACAAGAATAAATGTGGATTTGTTTGGCTTATAACTAGGAAACCACTGCTCCGATTTTGGTCAAATTTTTTGCAAACATTGGGAAATTTCTCGATCTTTTCGGGGATCTTTAGATAATGGGCATGGCACCGCCCATTTTCTTAGAAAATGACTATTTTAAAAATGTTCTTTTTCAACTAAATGGGTGGTGCCACGCCCACAAAACATGCTTTGTTTGAAAGCTGAATTAATTTGCAAATTTCCGTAAAAATTTTGAGCTAAATCCGTCCAGCCGTTTCCAAGTTATAAGACTTTAAAGATTATGTTAAATCGCCGTTTGCTTACTGCGCAGTTCTGAGCGCCTGGTATTTTTCTCACATTTTCATGTTTGGTTTGTGATTTTTAAAATTACGACCAAACATACACACACACACACACAAGAATGAATGTGGATTTGTTTGGCTTATAACTGGAAAACTACTGCTCCGATTTTGGTCAAATTTTTTGCAAACGTTTGGAAATTTCTCTAGCTTTGCGGTGATCGGTAAATTAATGGGCATGGTACTGCCAATTTTCTTCAAAATTGTGGCCAAAACTTTATGATTAAATTTTTATGGACAGACGACGAATGATGCCAAAATCGATTCAGAAAATATTTCTAATGGGTATAAGACAAGGTACGGCTCCCTTCAACTTACAAACATCCGCCCAAACTCACCTTTCCATAACTTTCGATGATGATTTTATAATTTTCCAAATAAACTTTTTTTTTTATTTTTTTTTTAAATTCTCTTTATTTTTTTTAAATGATTATTGGGAAGAAAATATAATAAAAAAAAATTATTTGGTTAATGTTTACAAGTATATATACACATACGTATACATATTTAATAATAAATTTTTAAGTAAATATTATGTGTGTAAAAAAAGGAAGAGTATAGAAAGGAGTCATTCAAAGGTAATATTAGATTTTCGAAGAAAAACAAAATGTCGATAATTATTCAATAAAACATACCAAGGAAATAACATTAGACAGAGCGATAGAGAGAGAGAAAGACAGAGAGTATCACTTAACGATAATGAAAGGATCTCCATGCGAATACATACCTATCTGTAAACAGTATAAACAGTTAACAGCTAATAATATTTTTGATTTCATGATAAACTAACTAAAAGAAGGATTGATTAAAAATTTGTCTCATTTTGATTGGTAGTATGTAGGTGTAGTACACTGCACACTTTTACAAATGTTAACAATTGTGTTTTTTCGGGGGAGATCTTATGTTAAATGTAATAAAGATTTATGCGCATGTATGTGTCATGTTTTACGAATTAAAACTGTTACCCAAACAACAAACATTACATTTAATTATGCATAAAAATGTGTGATTTTTTTATACCCTCCACATGAGATGGGGATAAGATTTGCAACATCCAGAAGGAGACGTCATCGTGGATAATAGACACGCCCACAATCCACAAAAACCCATATATCTACCACAAAATTTGACCTATGAACTTGAAATTCGGAAAGCGTATCTATAGTTATCCCTTCCATCGATGTGCCAAAAAAGGTCGAATAACAGACGCGTTCACAATTTCCAAAAAAAAAACATACTTCACGTAAATTTGAACTGAGACACTATTAGAGGGCGTAGTCATATACATCTGCCACGCCCACCGTTTGTATGTGGATGCGGAGGGTACTTAAAATTTGGCCTAAGCCAAATTTACTTTTCTTACTTGTTAAAGTTTTTTTAAAATAAATTCCAGCTTTTTATATTTTACTACCGCCCACCATGCATCACACTACATCACATTAGCAATCTAACGCTATTCCTACCCATGTGGGAATACTTGTGGTTTGATCTAAATCAAATACAGCTTTGCGTTACTTGGCTATCCCTTGACCTGCTTTTGTTCGGTAGGAATAGTGTTAAATATAATTTATATCACAAATCGATTTTGAGTTACTTGATTTTTACAAAATCTTTAGCTTTACTTTAATTTCTATTCCATTTTGTGTTATGCCTGAAAGCATTTTGTATAAAATTGTTTAGATGTTTAGATGAATATTTTCAACACGTTCACTGTGACGCTATTTATTAAACGAAAAAAGCAGGACCCTACCTCGGTGACCGAATCTAATCTTTATCGTATCGTTTACTATGTGTATCTAGTGTGACTAAAATGTATAAGTCCGGTGGCTGTTTTATATTAAAAAGCAGCGTGACTCCACGTATGTGTCATGATGTTAAAAAATGAAAAAATCGAATCACTTAATTTTGAGTAGTTGGTATCAAGTAAAATAATGCAAATAAATCAATCTAAACAAAACCGTTTAAACATTTTGAGCTTGAGTCCATTTTACAAACTTTCGATTATCTGGGAGTTGGGTAAACTAAATTGAATGTTGAAATGTTTTATTAAACCGAACGCGTTGTGAATCTGTAAATCGGATTTTTGACAATGATTTTTTTTCATTATTAATGTTAACAAAAGTGGTCCGAGTCCTACATGTAAATGTATTAAAAAAAAAAAACAAAAAACAAAAACTTGCAACTAAATCTAATTACGCACATAAAACATGACCAATATATCCAGTAAAACCTTAAAATTTGTAAAACTTAGTATAAAACTTAATTTTTCTTCTAACAGTCATAATTGTACATAAAAACTTTCTTATGTTTAAAATAAATTTAAAATGTGTTACAATCGTAGTGTGATGTTAATGATCAGATAGTGTTTTTTTTTATTTTTGATTTTTTTTTTTTGCTTTTTTTTGTTATCTTCTACTTATTTGTTAGTTTTTAAAATCGTTGAGATCATGTCATATAACGCATTATTTCACGTAAGGCATACAACAGTTCAGCTTGATTGCGGGCCTCCATAATCATAAGGTTAACATGAACCTGAACAAATAATAATCAAAAATGAAAATTTGCAACATTTCTTATAAACGTGTTGTTGTTGTTGATACCTTTTCGCTATCCTGCAATTCCACTAAAATGCTATCATAATCCTTGGTGGTAATGCGATCCGGAAAACAGCAGGCCGTCTTAATGAACATCTTTAAAGGCCGATCTAACAGCTGTGACAGCAAGAAAAATAGAAAGAAAGTAAGAAAAAACAATAACAATAATAACAACCATATGGAATGTTTATTAAAAGTCATAAATAATGCACAAACCACCTGATTGACTTCACCGTAATCGTAATCATCATGACGTATACCATAGATGCAATGTATATAATTCCAAATGGCACGACGAAACTTGGAAGTGTCCACATTCTTCCAACCGCCCATCGTAAAATACGTTAAATTGTAAGCGCAGCGAAACTTTTGATCCAACAAAGTACCCACATCCTCATATAATCTAAAAAAAAAAAAAAGGGAAAAAGGAAAAATTTTTTTAAAATCCGTCAAGCGTCACGCCCACAACCAACAAAAATCCATTTATTTGCGACAACAATTTGAGCTATTAAGTCGAAATTTGTTACATATATTTATAATCAATTAATATGCCTAAAATGGGCGTGTTCGAATAATAGATACGCCCACAATCGACAAAATCTATATATCTGCCACAAAAATTGACCTATGAACTTGAAATTCGATGTGCATAAATATAATTATCCCATCCATCGATCTACCAAAAATGGGTGCAATCGAATAACAGACACGCCCACAATTTACAAAGAAACCACACTCCACGTTAATTTTGACTTGTATGCTGATACGTAATACGTACACTATTAGAGGGCGCAATATATATATATATATAAGTATTTGCCACGCCCACCATTTCAGATGTAGAAAGTTTCTGAGATTTGTACCTAGCTAAATTCTTTCATGTTACTTACCCATTAACCAGCGAGTAGCCATGATCGTCCCATGAATAATCCTGTATACGAAAAGTATTTGGTATATTTTCAGCACCGCGGCGTGCAAAATCCCTATAAGTGAAATTGGAATCTTCGACATAATGCGAAATGACATGCTGCACCTCGACGAGAGCCTCCAGCGGGGCTGCTGGCAATTCGGCCGTTTGCATTTCTACATTTTTAAATCGATTACTCAGCTCAGCTTCGCTGCATTCATTTGGATTTTGCGATAACACTTTCATACGTTCCATAATCACCTCCACTGTGGCACTGGGGGGAGCTGTAACAACATCACAAACACACACACACACACATATTTATACTAATTATTAAATTAATACGAAAACACTAAAATTCTTACCATTCTTCTTGTTAACACCATTTAAAGCATTTGCAGTATTAATCGTTATAGCACCGTTATCAATTACATGGACAGCACCATTAACGTTACCTCCACCAACACCTGCACCAACACCAACACCAACACCACCACCACCATTACCAACAATATTATTCAACGGTGCAATAAGATTATTAGTGGTGACACCATTATCACTATTCGTCATACTAACACTATTGCTTATAGTGTTGTTGTATTGGTTTAAGTTGATCTCATTTAAAACAGTCTTTTGTTGTTGTTGTTGTTGTTGTTGTGCTACTGCAGCCGCTACTGTAACTGTCGCTGGCGGTACACTTTGATGTTGCTGTTGTTGTTGTTGTTGATACGTTAGTGGATGTTGTGGTGATGATATCATCGCCACTTCAGTACCCCCGCCACAACCACCACCACCACCGCTATTATCATGTTGTTGTTGACTATCACTTACATTATTGATAGTTATTGTGTTGTGCGCATTGTTGATTGGTGTGGTCGTGGTGGTAGCGCTTCTGTTGGTGGTAGTGACATTTGAAGGTGATGTTTTCAATTTAGGACTAGATAGGCCATCAAGCTTTTGCGTCAAACCGCAAGAGAACACAAACGATGATAATGAATGAAAATGCGATAATAATACCATAGCATGAACAACCTCAGATAATGACCAACTATTCTTGCCTTTAGTCAGACTCTGGAACGAATTAAAAAAAAAAAATTTAATAGGAATTCATTGCTTTAGAATCATTTTCGAAGGCTTATATGTTATAAACATATTTTAAATAAAAAGATTGGAACATTATTAAAACGTCTTTTCGCATTCAAATCTAAATCGATTTGACACGTCCGTCTGTCAGTCCATATAAATTTATACTCAAGCTACAGGTTGTAGTTTTTGAAATACTTTGATGAGATTTGGTACAAAGAGATGTATCGACCCAAAGGCGAACGGCAATTAAAATGGATCGGATCGAACCATTTTTAGAATCCCTTTTCATATAAGGTCTTATTAAACCAAAAAGTCTCTATATGGCGAATATTCGCAATTCTTAATATTTTTTGATAAAATTTCGTATAGATTAGTTAATTGGTTTAATAATTGACAGTACGAAATTTGGTCTAAATCGGACCATTTTTGGAACCCTCTCCCATATAAAGCTTTTTCACAAGTTCACTTTGCTACAACTGGAACTCAACTAATTAGAGTATAAATTATGGAAAAATTATATAGTCCGTTAGAACTAACTCGAACATTGCTGTTGACACTACTTACCTCAATGTGTTCTTTGCGTAATAGCCATGGACGGTGAGCTAAAATTTTATTTATCTCATATATGGCACGTAATTTGGATGGTATATAATCTAAACCATTCAACCATTCCAGATTGCCACCCTGATTAACGAATTCCTTTTCATACATTTTCACCAAATATGGACATTGATGACGGGCGGCAGCCTATAACAACAACAAGTGAAAATGAATTAAATATTAAAGCAATTCTTGTATTAACGAAATTTTTGTACAGATTGTAAGTGAAAATAGAAAAATAATAAGTGAACAAAGAATTATTGTCATCACCACAAAATCATCACCATCATCATCATCACTATTATTATTATTATCAACAACTTATCATAGCTTAGGTATGTGAAAACAACAGCACTTGTCTGTTCTGTAAAACATGACCAAGGGGATATTTCAAATGTGCGGTGTACTCGTATGATGAATATTTGGACAGCATGTTATACATATATAGAGTATAAACAAAATATATATGCACGGACGTACGTGTGTATGCATAGCCTAAAGTTTTAATTAAAATGCTAATGTACCGCATAGGTAAACAACGTGTAGAATAATATTGTAGTAATAACCACAACAATAATGATTTTAAAAATATTGATGATAAATTTTGCATAATAAGCTAGAGTGCGAGATATGTATGTGTACTGCATAGAAATGTACTGAAAATATTATTGTTTTTGAAAACTAATTGCTTCCAACAACAACATCAACAACAATACCATACATTCCACACGTAGCAATTGCTGTTTATTCACATTGGATCAAAACAAAAGCACATTTAATGGTAAACGTACGATACAAATGTGATTCGTTTGTTACGGTCAGTCAAGCTTAGACTTGGATTCACCGTTTACACTTAATTATTATTTATAAAATTCAACAGAAACAATCAATTCAAGTCCTTGTCATGTATAGATTCAGTTGTTTGGAAAACCTTTCATTTTTATGTTCAATTAATGCCAAGTATTAAAAAAAAACGCCTCTTTGCTTCAAATATTCAGCTTTCGTCAAGAGGTTCTAAAAATGATTAAATGCTTAAATGTTTTTCAACAAGGACATAACAATTTTGTACTTAAATAAAACACAAAATAATTGAGATATTGGGCGGAAATTTCTAAAAATAGTTTCCGTATGCAGATCGATATTTAAATTGGGTGAAATTGGTTGAAAATCACGCCCATAATAGACAAAAAAACTACTTATCAGCCACAAAAGATTGAGGTACAAAGTTAAATATTCTATATATTTATAATGAGGTTCTTGAAAAGGGGGCGAGGTCCCTCACTATTTACTAAAAGTTTTTAATTGTACCGAATCTAATGAAAAGAAATTCATATGAATTATATTTACTACTTATAAAATATATTATATAAGGATGGACAGACAGATGGATATATAATTCAGTGAATTATTATAACATAAAATGAGGACACTTTAAAAGTTACATTCATTAATGTAAACTTAATATACTCTGCCCATCCATTACACCTGCTGTAGAAGGAGGGTATAATTGTTATGTGATAATAAGTATGAATAATGAATGCTGTGAATTATCATTTAAATTGATTTATGGAGTACGGTACGGTAAATGTGTATGTATGTATGTGTGTGTGTGTGAGTGTGTATGTGTAAACAAGTATTATAACCTCCACCTTAGTGATGAGGATATACTAAGTTTGTTCTTCCGTTGGGCAACACCCAGAAAGTGGCATCAGAGACGCTACAAAGTATATATATTCTTCATCAGCGTTAAAAACTTAGTCTATCTAGACATGTATGTCCGTGTGTCCGTGTGTCTGTCTGTTGTTAGCACTCTCACGGGCGTAAATTTTGAGATATTGAGCTGAAATTTTGTACAGGCACTTTTAGTTTATAGACGTAGATCGCTATTTAAAATGGGCAAAATCGATCAATAGCCACGCCCACAATCAATAAAAACCTATATATCTGCCACAAAAAATTGTCTATGAACTTGAAATTTGGTATGTACATCTATAAATATTCTCTTCATCGAGAAGAAGAAAAATAGGCGTGGTCGTATAACAGACCCGCCCACAATCAACAAAAATATATTCATCTGCCACAAAAATTCACACATGAGCTTGAAATTTGGAGTCCCTATTTATGGTTATCCTAACCATCGATGTGCCAAAAATGGGCATGGTCGCATAACAGACCCGCTCACAATTTACAAAAAACTATACTAAGCGTAAAACTCGTCTTGCAAGCTGATGCGTAATACATACACTATTAGAGGGCGTAATCATATACCTGTCACGCCCATCGTTTGCATGTATATATATGTAGAGGGTATTTAAGATTTGGCCTAAACCAAATTTAGATTTCTTACTTGTTTGAAATCCAAGTTAATAATACCAACAACAATGGCAATAATAAAACAATAGGATATTATAGCGATAACAACAATAATACTAAATATGTAAACAATGAACATACAACAAACATACACACATAGTGTGTGTACCCGTAGGTATTAATAACATAGCATTTTAAAGTTAACTTTTGCTATTTGTTGTACGTACAATAAATACTATACGAGTATATATTGTATTGTACTTAATGGATGGGGATAGAAACAGAGCACAACACAACACAACGCAACACAACGCAACATAGATATGTATGTAGTAGGAATTTAATGCGTTGCTTGCTAACAAGTGCATGCAAATGAGGCGTTAAGTAAAATCTCATGCAGAACGTTTGAAATGCTTTCACTAGAAATCATCTAAAATTAATGTTACACATTTATATAAACAAACAAACAAACAAACAAATTCATACACACACACGCATACATTTCATTTTATGCTGTATATACAGAGTAGATACAGGCCATAGAGAAGTGTTTGTGACACGTCCATTTATGCAAGAAGATGACTTGAGGTTTATGATCACTAAGCGAGAAATTTTTAAAAGAAGATGCATCCTTAATATGTATTGTATTGAATAAATAAACAAACAAGCATACATTTCATATAAAAAAAACAAAAAAACAAAACAAAATTATAACAATTCGTAGAATATCATCATTATTCATGTCTCTAAATTGGGGGCGATTTCTTATGATTGGGGTCTCTGTTGAAATCACATAATTTATGATTTTATTTTCGATAACACACATGCACGCACACATGCGCCCTCACATACTGTATAAATTACGAACGAACAGAAAACATATACAATGTTTGTATGGGTGTAGAGTGTGTGGCTGTCATGGCGTCATATTGGATACATATAAGACCACATCTCTCCATTACTCCAAACATCCTACACTATTATCGTTAAATCTTAATACTCTTCATATCTATATACAAAATGTGGGCGTGGCAGGTATATAATTATGCCCTCTATTAGCGTATGTATTACGTATCAGCTTGCAAGACGAGTTTTACGCTTAGTATAAATTTTGGTAAATTGTGGGCGTGTCTGTTTTTAGACCATGCCCCTTTTTTGGCAAATCGATGGCTAGGATAATCATAAATAGGGACACCAAATTTCAAGTTCATGTGTAAATTTTTGTGGCAGATGAATATATTTTTGTTGATTGTGGGCGGGTCTGTTATACGACTACACCCATTTTTCTTCTTCTCGATTAAGGGAATATTTATACCGCATACATACCAAATTTCAAGTTCATCGCATTTGTGGCAGATATATAAGTTTTTATTGATTGTGGGCGTGGCTCTTGATCGATTTTGCCTACTTTAAATGATGATCGGGGTTGCAAATGGAATAATAAACTTAATATATACCCCATCTTATATGGAGGGTATAAAAATTTTTGAAAATGATCACATCGACGAGTAGGAACAAAAATTAAGAACTTGTCTGTGAATTTGGTGCAATGAACCAAAGTTATATTAAAGATTTGAACTATTCAAACGCTCATTCATTTCTGCAACAGGTGACAAGAAGTTTCAATTCAATCAATAACAAGGGAATAATATAATTTTGGCTTAGACCAGACCTTTACTCTTCTGTATTTTATACTATATGAGCAAAATATAGTAAATTTTAGAAAAAAGACAAGTGATAATGTGATAGTTAGTTCTGTCCAATCATTTAGATTATAATTAGTTAATTTGTATCCCTAAACGGTAGTTAATGTTGCACAAAACTCATTTCGTAAAAAAGCGTTTAACGGACATCAGTTCTAAGAATGTTCGATTCGGTGCAAAATTGGCATTTTCAATTATTAAGCAAATCAATTATTCTCATCAATTTTTTGACAAAAAGAAGAATTGAGAATTGAAAAGAATTAAGAATTGAAAATTTTCGTTGTATAAAGATTTGATTTTGGGGAGAGATTTCAAAAATGTATCGATCCAGTCCATTTTTAGTAGTAGTGTTGCTGCGACCGACAGAATGTTTTCCCTCCACACATGTGATTTTCTAACAGTTCCTTAGCCTCTTAACAATTCAATTCCATTTGATACTGGAATAATATAAATGTTACTGGTGGTTAGCAACACTTGCGTGTAACGTACAGTCACGCAAATTAGGAATTCATTAATTAGTTATTAACAAATGAGCTTACATAGGGAGAAAAGTGTGTAGGGGAGACAACTTCACTTTGTCGAAACGTTTGTAAGGCCCAAAAGGAGGCGTTGGTGTCGTTACAAACATCATTAAAATACTAAGACGATCTAATCATATCGGTCTGACCATTTGTTCGTCTGCCCGGTGTGTTAGATGGAGTTTCCAAACTGGGCAGAAGGGGTGGCAGAGTTCATATGCTATTGAAATTGGTAAAATCGATCAAGTGACACGCCCAAAATGCTACAAAAACTCAAAAACAAACAATTTTTTAAGTAAATTTTCCATTCTCCGTGTAGAGAAATACTCCTCGGAAAGCTTTCATGCATGAATGGTGAGTACTCAGTATTTGGTCTCAGCCAAATATAGTTTTTTTTTTTTTATTACTATTGTTTATTGTTGTATTCTTGTGGTCTGAATACTTGTTAGTTGATTTATGCGCATGCATGTGTCCGTGTATTGTTAACAGTTTGAAATGTATTGTTATTATTTAAATGTCTGTCTGTCCATACATATATATAGTATTTTAAAGCAGCCAAACAGTCTCATCGCTTTAAAAGATGATAAGAAGAAGAAATATAAAAAAATACTTTTTCACTGATGAAAGAAAGAACTAAGAAAAAAAAAAAAGAAAAAAAAAAGAACAACAGAAAAAAGCACACAAATTACGTTTATATGGCGTGTTTTTACGAACAAATGAAACGTTGCCAAGAATTACAAAGAAAACAAACAACAACAAATAAAAGAATATTTTTTCTTTTTTTTTGTTTTTAAACCAACCAACCCCGAAAATAAGATCCATACACAAGTGTGACATGAAACAGAAATGATTCTAATAAAAATAAAGTATTTTTTGTTTTTTTTTGTTTTTTTTTTACATCAAACAACAGTTCAGATCAGTTTAGATCAGATCACGCCATTTTCAATATGAATCAACTATTAACCATATGGTAGATAAGAGAGTGAGTGAATGAGTGACACAGCGATGGGAATCATACGAAACTTTCATCATGTAAACAAAGAAATAAAGAAAGAAATTAGCTGCAACAACACTACACAAAAAACCATTTCGTTGAATAATCAAAAGCAGATGTTTTACGTACCAAATAGTCTAGTATGAGATGATGGCATGGCTTGGCATGGCTTGGCATGGCATAGATTATTTGTTATGTCAATTCGTTATGTGTGACATATGTTGTAATATCATCATCAAGTGTGACAAATACTACAAATGGAAAACCACAGAACAAACTTCTTAAATGAACTTCAAATGCATCAACATTAACTGGCATGAATTGTAAGTTTTAAGGTTTAATTGTATTGTTGTCAAGATCTGGGTATGATTGGTTGCATCATCGTTCAAATTGATCTCAAATATAAATTAAAGCATGTGTATGTGTATGTGTTTATTTGTATTCTTTTTCCCACCCCCCTCACATGAAATGGAAAGTATGTTAAGTTTGCTATTCGATTTGCAAACATGTAAAAGGAGGCTCCAGAGGAACCTACAAAAGTATGAGATTGATGTAGATATGTCCGTATGTCCGTGTATGGGACACTCTTATGGTCATAAATTTTGATTCTGCTATCATGCTATTAAAATAGAGATAAATTGGTCAAGTGCCACGCCCACAATCGACATATATCTCACAACCACGAAGGTGTATCTATGAAGGGTATATATATTTATAATTACTTTAACCATTGTTGCGACAAAAATAGACGGGTTCAGTCCACATTTTTTTAAAAACTTTTTTTTTTTTTTTTTTTTTTGGTGCGTCCATAATCCGAAATAGATAAGCATTAAATATTCTATTGAGAAGCGAAATGAAATACCTGCCACGCCCACCATTTATGTATAGATAAGGAGCGTTTTTAGGATTCGGTTTAAGCCAAATTTTTTTATTTATATATATAAACACAAATAAATTAATTCATTATTTATTGTTTAAGTGTTGTTAGTGTTGTTGTTGTTGTTGTTGTATTTGATTATAAGCTGGCGACCTCCATATTACCGCCCTCAATCATGAGTAAAATTTTAATATGAAATGAAAAAAAAAAAAACAGCACACATTTGTGGTGACAAGTTGATACAACAACAGCAACAACAACAACAATAAATACAATAATAATAATAACAATAACAAAACAATCTGAATAATAATAATAATTTAGAATAACAATTACTATGGTTATGTACACAAGTGAAAAATGCTTTTGTTACTCAAGCCTGACCATTTACCCTGTACCCTGTAATCCAAATACAACTGAATAAACACTATGCCAGACGAAGAAGTGTAGGGTACAACAATGTACAATAACCAAACCAAAGTTTGTATTTTTCCACTAAATGGAAGCGATTGCTTGAACAAAATAATAATAATCACAGTGACACAAACGTGACTCTTATTGTATTTGTATAATGTTTTTAATTGGACAAGACAATTAATTATAAAAAAGCATTAAGTATCAGGCAAGTAGCTACACATACATAATAAAATTTACTAATTGTATGTGCATGTGTGTGTGTGTTTGGGTAAAAATATGGTACTTACTATAATGGCCAAGTAGTAGCGATAGTCGTAAGGCAGCGGACCATCACCTTTCATTATAAAGTTTTGTGTACGTAGAAAATGATCTAAAAATCGTGGATGATAACTAATCACTTTGGTCACTTGGTCCAATTCGAGATGATGCATGTTGTATTCGGGTATAGAACACTAAAAAAACACAAAAATTAAGATTAATTGTAACATTTTTTTAAGAGTCATCGTAAAAAGTTTAATTGTAGAAATATAACAAAATGTTCGATAAACATATATATTTATTAAGTTTTATCTTAGAGCAACTAGAGTGGATACTACGCTTAGCAATACAAGAAATGTGACGCACGGTTAGACTCTGTCGTTTGTTGTGTCTGCTGATTTATTAAGAAATCATAGTCAAAGTGGATGAAATTTATATAATTTCTAATTTCAGTTTATTTCCAACTACTCACATATAAGCAGAGACTTGAAAATGTCTAAAAAATTGCCGAAAATCTTTCATTAACTTTATGTGACACAATTTCATGATTACTCTTATAGAACTGTTACAATGAAAACTTTGAACGCTTATGTCTCGGAAACGGTAGCTTCTGTCGAGTTTGCGCCCCTCTTTCTAAATTCGTTGAAGAATCTATTAATCGAGGAATACTTTCAAGAAGTGGTTTTTACGCTAGTCTATAATCATCACAGAATCTGTTCTGAGTGGTCTGATGAATTTGTCTGGTCATCTATCAATTGTTAACAAAATTTCGATATAATTTTTTTGTTCGGAAATTCACTATTTTTTCTATAGTTCGATTATACTGCATACCCCATTTATTGTTTAGATTAAGATTTTACAGCACTAATCCCCCAGCTATATAAATTTAGTTTAAACTGTGTGGAATACATGGTTGGTTGTCTTTGTTGTTTGCATGCTTCCTCCATTACCAAGTGACTTTTTCTATTTTCTAAATGTTTCTTACTTCCTTTCTAATGCATTGTAGGTTTTGTGTTACAACTATTTTCAGTATATAATAGTTCTACTCTTGTTTGACCATATACATATATATTTGTATATATTTGTGTACATATCTATTTATGTACTCGAGTACAACATGTTAACTGTATGACCATTTAAAGAGAAATTGTGTAAAATGTACGCATGAATAAGTTGGGTAGTTATGTATTATACATATCTTAATACACACAAACACATTTATTTATACATTATCTTATTTAAAATAAAATAAAAATCAACAACAACAACAACAACAACAACAACAACAACAACAACAACAACAACAACATATACTGTAGTAGATATAACCAAAACATATTTTTGGTGACACACGTGTAAGCTATTACAACCAAATTTTGTTGTTGTTGTTGTTGTTGTTGTTGTTGTTGTTGGTTCCTTGCATTTTTATTGATTTTTCATGTTCAGCTTGTGTTTGTTCACAAAGAAGAGGGTTAGAGGATGGTGGGGCTGGTGTTGGTATCAATTCTTGTAATATATAGACAGACACACATACAAATGGAAGAAGATATTGCGTTTTTATACCCAGCACCAGTTATGGCAAAGGGTATATATTAAGTTTGTCTAAAAATAACGATAGACTCACCTTTTCTTATATCAATCAATTTAGAATCAACTTCTGAATCGATTTAAGCATGTCCGTCTGTCCATGGAAATTTGTACTTAAAGTTTTGGACACACAGTTTTTAAGATGTTGAAGTATGGTACAAGAGCGTGTCTTGACCAAAAGATTTACTTTACTAAAAATGCTTTAAATTGGACCGTTTTTAAGACCTTTGCCCATGTAAGGTCCCATTATAATGAAAGTCTTTTTATGGTTAAAAATCGCAATTCTTAATATTTTTTGACAAATTTTCGTCTGATTGGACCATTTTTAGAACCTCTTCCCATATAATGCTTTTTCACCAAGTAACTTGGGCCAGAGAATGACTGGCGTTTACTTATGTATTAATCTAATTATAGCATTATTTGTAAAGTTAAGAGATGTAGGATATTAAAGGGTAGGGATTGACCGATTCTAATATTCTTCTCTTTTTCTTTTTCTTGAAGTTTTGATGTTAAATTCTTTCTTGTTACAAAGTGCACATCTGATAAGTTTGTTAAGGAGACTTTCAGCTAAACCATAAAATGGTTTTGAATGCTTTGAAATCCACGCCTATTTAACGATGTCCATATAGCCAAATATTATGGAAAGTCTTGCTATAGCAAAAATTATGATACTGAACTGAATTTGTTATGTTCTGATATGTTTTCTTTCCTTCTTTTTTGTTGAGTTTTTCGTTGTTGAACGTTTTTCATTCTTACTGGTGAGCAACAAATTGTTGTATGTGAATAAATTATGCTTGTGCTAAAAGTGGATGCCCGGACTCTAAATCCTTTATATGTATAGATGCAATATGAAATCAAAATACACTTGGGTATACATACCTACAAACATACGAGTACATTTATAGTGAATTTGTGTTTGTTTTTAATTTTTTTTTGTTCTTGTTATTCGCTATAAAACAAATATGGATTTATGGCTTGGGGTACTTGTAGTTGTTTCGCATTGTTTGAGTTGTGAAAATGAAAAATGTGAAAAAGTTTATAAGCACAGTATTCCAAATATTTGTTGTTTAGAAAATATTCACTCACTCATATAAATGATAGACAGGCAGGCAGACAGGCAAACAGACAGACAGACAGACAGACAAACATTTGAAATATGCCAATAAGCTGCTGTTGCTGCTGCTCGATCAAATCATCATCAACTGTAAATAAATATAAGCAGCGACCTTAAGTGTAGTATAAAATTACACACACCAACAGCAACAGCAACAACAAAAACCAATAAATAAATAAATATTAAAATCAATAGTGTTTCTATACAAAGTGTTTGTACGTATAGGGAGTAGTAACGGATTGTTACATAAACATTTTCAACAGTATGTGATGAATATTGAGTTCATAATGAAATGAACTCATAAGCGCGCGTGAACATTATGTTCGTGTCACATTTATTGTTCCCTTGGGGGCCTTCACGAAACTGTCGTTATGGTCTCTGGTCTAAAGCCTAATGTGTAGTAAATATGGTCATTTGATATGGTTGTTGTAGCGCAATACCAGTTAAGCTAACAAACCGTATTAGGTAGAAGAAGGTTATACCTAGTATTGAATTTTTAGCATTTCTTTTTTCATTTTTGATACTAATTTTTATACCCATGACGTTCATTGTGGGAGCTAAGGTATACAAAACGTTTGCAATATGTATTGGGACATATACAGTGGATGGACAAAATAATATGAACATTTGAACAATTGCAGCTATTCCATGAATGTTAGTTTTGTAAAGCTCCCGCCGTCCTGTTTTTGTCGCAACAGTATTACATAAGTGAGTGTTGAGTTCTCCTGTCATTTTTGCGGCGGTAGTTTTATGTTATCTGGCCACAAGTCTTTTTAAAGTTCGTCGTTCTCTGTCAGTTAACTTTGAGTTTCGCCCACTATTCCTCTTCGCCCCTTGATGTTTTACCATGTTTTGTGTATGCTATCATTACCGTGGAAACTGTCGCTTATGAAACGTTGAAAAATTCAGCTGTTTTGGTCACTTGTCCTCTTTTGAAGTCTTTTGTTTTAAACGTCACTGAAAAAAGCCTGAACTACACTGAAACATAACCTACAAGACTTGACACTAAGCTGTAAACTGTACAATACATACACGTCGCATTACAACAAGATGTACTGCATTGCATAGTGTTCACATTATATTGTCTATTTCCTGTACATGCGTCAAGAATTTATCAACTTTTAACATAATTTTCTTACTTAAAATATTCGCATCATTTTAAAATTCTACAATAAAAGTTTAGTCAGCATTATATAATATATGTGTAACACATACATTCACATGCAACATTTCATACTTAACACACTTGAATTGAATGTCTTGCACAGTTCCTCGCTAATCATTATAAATTCGAATAAAATCAATTCATTTATACGAGCAGCTAAACTAATAAAATAATATCATAAATAATCATAATAATAACAATAATAACAACAATCTCTTTTATGTGAAAAAAAAAAAAAAGGAAAAGTTTATAAAACACAGTTTGATAAAAATATATATTTATAAACTATGTTAAATAACGACCAACGACGCAGTGTCTAGACAAGATGATAAACACTAAATGAATTCGTTGCTGATTACAGTACAATTACTATCACAACACTATAATAATAATAATAATATTGACAACAACAACAACAACAACAACAATCAACATTTATAAAAAGAATAAACAAACAACAACAACAACAACTAAAGAAACATGTAAAAAAAGATTAAATTTCTTGAATACCCTCCCTGGGCGGGTGGGCGTGGCAGATACTTTATTAGGACCTGTAACACTGTACACTGTACATAATTATTTCTGCACAGAAAAAAAGAGATTTTTTTGTAAATTGTGGGCGTGTGTGTTATTCAACCCCCGCCCCTTTTTTGGTAAAACAAAAAAAGTGTTATTTATTAATGTGTTTACTAAATTTCAAACGTCTTAGTACAATTTCTGCGATTGATAAATGAATTTTTGGTAATTAAGGGCGTGGCGTTCACGCGATTTCCATCATTTCAAATAGAGAAAGATCCTCATGCAGAAACTAGAAATATTTCCATATAATAAAATAAAATTCACAATTATGAGAATGCCAAACACACAGACGGACATGTCTAAATGTACTCAGATTATATAAACTTGACAGGGTCTGTGTTTTTAGGCTTACAAACAACGGACATACAGACACGTTATTTAATCAACTCAGTTATTGATACTGAATTAATGACTTTGCATTCACAATAGCCTCCATTCAATACTCATAAAAACATAATAATAAACTGAATGGACAGTCGGTTTACTAGGGTGGAGAGATATAATGAAATGAAATAAATTTATATCCAAACAAAACTCAAGTAGACACAACGATATATGATAAAAAATTGTATAAGTAAACAATTGAAGCAGCAACACCCGCAGCTTGTACAACAACAACAACAACAACAACAATAACAACAACAACAATTGTTATTGGGTGTGTAATTAACGCGCTGGTTCTATACACAAGTAATTAATTATAACGTTTTAGAATCCATATAAAAAATAATTCGTTTTTTATTTCAACTATTAACACACACTCACATACACGCCAATAATAATCCAATAATGCATAGATTTATAAGTTGTTAATGTACTCGATAAATATGCATTTTGTTGTTGTTGTTGCTGTTGTTGTTGTATGTGGTGTTGGTGTTTTGTTTGTTTTGAAAATTACTACAATTCACTTGTTTGTATGTATGTATGTATTCACAATTATGACACATATGTGAATTATTATCATTTCATACCAATATTAATACGAATTCAATTCAATTCAATTCAATTCAATTCAATTCAATAACTGAGTAGGTGTGCATAATTTTATTATTAATGATTTTATTATAGATACATTCATTGTATGTGTAGGTGTGTGTAGATATATATATGTTAAAGTGTCAAGTATCACCATGTGTGTGTGTGTGTGTGTGCTTAACACATTCATTTGGATTAGTATAAACAACACTTTGAATTGTTTACTCCATTCATTCACATATCAACTGTAACTAGTTATGTAAAGCAATGCAAACGATTGTAAAAAATAAATAACGAAACGGTCAAAACTTGAAGCAATCAGACAGAACTGTTTAATTATTGGGCAAGGTTATAGAAACTACAATAATAACTAACATATGCTCACATAGCAATTAATAAAAATAAACAATGTCGATTGATTTCCAGTTCTTTCCTCGTTTTTTTTTTTTTGTTTTTTTTTTTTTTTTTCTTACAAGTGAAGTGAATGGACTTTGCTTCTCCCAAGTTATCATAATTATACCCTACAAATAAGATGGGGGGTGTACTAAGCTTGTCATTCCATTTGCAACACCCAGAAAGAATCGATATAGACCTATATGTCCGTTCATGTATGTGTCTGTCCAACAATCGTACATTTCAAGATATTGAGCAGAAACATTTTGTAAAGTTTATGTTTACTGTTTCAAATTGGTGAAGAGCCACGCCCACAATTAATAAAAATCTATATATCTGCCACAAAAATTGAGCTGTTAAAATGAAATTTGATGCCAAAAATGGGTGTGGTCAGATAACAGACACGCCCACAATAGACAAAAACCTATACATCTACCACAAAAATTGAACGTTGACCTTGAAATTTGGTATACATATGTATAGTTGTCCCATCTATCAAAGTGTCAAAAATGGGCGGGGTCAAATAACAGACACGTCCATAATTTACACACACAAAAAAACAATAATCTCCAGTCAGCTGGACTTGTTGACACTATTAGGGGGCGTAATCATAAACCAGCCACTCCCACTATTGTATATGTAGAGAGTATTTCGAATTTATTCTAAGCCAAGTTTAGTTTTCTTACTTGTTTTACCCGTTTTTACTTGTATTACAAATATTCCTATAAATTTTTTTTCAAGAATCGTACAAATTCCGAATCTGATTGAATCTGTTGTTCAATAATTCTGAAATACTTTAAAGTTAATAAAAATGTGTAGATAAGTCAGCCCAAGTATGTAAAGTGTCGTCTTTAATATCTATACTTATACCTACTTACGCTACCTTTAGTTGTCGCTCGTTTCGCTATTAAGGAATATCGAATTTTAGATTTTAGAAGTGAGAGCAAAAGGTAGCAAAAATAACTAGAAATTAAAGGTGGCCACTACGTATAATAGAGTTCAGTATTATTTACTAATAAAAACTATTAAATACAAATCGAATTGGTGTAATTTTTGGGAATTTTGTAAATGTTTACTTTGAGATTAAAACTAACTAAAAACAAGAAACTAACTTTTACACACTCAGATATTACAGAAAAGATAACGGACGTACAGACAAACAAAAAGACATGGCAGGAAATCATTGTATAACAACTTGGAGAATAAAAAGTTAATAAATATTTCAAAGTTTTCGTAATCACATGTATTCATGTAAACTTGGGACATGTTTTCGGCATTTTATTACTAATTTTTCTTTGCTCATCATATTATAACTTTGTCAAAGCGCTTGCAATGCCCAGAGCCCATACCTTGAATCAGAATTAAATACTGAATCAATGTCTGTACGTCCGTCTGTGTGTGGAAGTAAATTGAATCAGAATTGAACGTTGAATCAATGTCTGTACGTCCGCCCGTGTGTGGAAATCACTCCCTTGATCCCAATTTAAGGTATTGCTTTCAAACTTTGGCAGAAGTGCTGAGTACGCCAATTTTTTTTAGAAATCAGGGTGAACGACACGCCCACAGTGTAAAAAAACACTGATATATTGAACGACTTTTTCCGTATTACTCATAAAGTACAGCGGATAGAAAGAAGTTATAAATAAAGGCGTATTCTGATTACTGTACTACAGCGGGCTTATATCAGCTGAAAATATGACATGTATTCATAGTAGGTGGGTAATCAGAATTTCTATTTTAGTTCGCAGTCTGCATAATATGCCCTTCGTCTGATTAAGCGGCGTGTAGACCATAAGATCTGACAATTATATCCCTTAGAGTAGTTCGTAGACCACTAGTGGAGAGTTTTTTTTTTCATATAATAATAAAAATAAGTAAGAAGAAGCAGAATATATTTTAATTGGTTGTATAATATGCGCTTATTATTGAATAATCGATAACGTTTTAAAGCATTTAAGAGAGAGTAAAAAAAAACAAAAACATGTGTTACGGTAAACAAAGCTATAAAAATAAATTTAAAATAATTGCTTTAATAGAACTACAATAATAACAAACAAGAAGAAGTTGTTTAGTTAAAACGAATTTAAGATACGCTTCCGCGATGGCCAAAGACTCTTGTAATAGGCGTGATAGGCAAAGATATTGTCTTAGTCAACTCTAAGTAACAAACAGGTCTTAGGGAATCTGAACCTGTATCTTGGAAGAGAACTTATCCATCAAATTAAACGGATAACCCTGGTAACAGGTAAGAGATTCAATACGGCTTTAGAAGCCTTATTGTTCTTCTTCTACATATTATCGTTAGTGGATGAAATGCTTGTGGAAAACACATCTTTTCCTCAATTAATTGAACTTTAATACAAAGTATATAATATAGAGAAAAAGAGTCAGAAAGACAAAGATTGCAAGTGAGATTTTGTGACCAAAAACATAAATAAATAAAAACAAGTAAGAAAACTAAATTTGGCTTAAGCCAAATCTTAAACACCCTCCACCTTCATTGCGCTCTCCAATGGTATAAGTGTTACGTAGCAACATGCAAGTTGAGTATGGTTTTTTTGTAAATTGTTAAATTATGGGCGACCATGCCCATTTTTGGTAAATCGATGGCTAGGATAACTAAAAAATGTGTTCAAAATTTCAAGTTTTTGAGTTAATTTTTGTGAATTTACGCTCGTGAGTATGCCAACAGCAGATGGACACACGGACACACGGACATACATGTCTAGATTGATTCAGTTTTTGATGTTGATCAAGAACATATATACTTTGTATATACTTTGTAGGGTGTCTGACGCTTCCTTTTGGGTGTTTTGGATGCAAACCAAAGAACAAAGTATATCCTCATCCCTAAGGTGAAGAGTATAGTAAAATAAAATAAAATGAAAAATAAAGTAAAATAAGAATAAATTCCTTGTTTAACCCATTTTTGTATTTATTTGGTTCGACTGGTATTATTCTAAAATATGTTGATTTGAGATTTGTTGTTTACTTATTTCTGCATTATATTGTTGTTGTTGTTGTTGTTGTTTTTTATAGTATATGTAAATTTATGTATTTTTTACAATTTTTTGTTTTGTTTTTTGTTTTTACTTGAAAGTAGGCACGTTTACGAGTGCGCCCGTGTGTGTGTGTGTGTGTGTGCGAGAGATTTTTTTCATTTTTTACCTGTAAATAATTATATTTCATTGCATTGTTTGTACTTTCTTTTAGCAGATGTTATAGATATATATACAAGGCAATAAATTTAAGTACGTATGCTCGCATTTACGTACATATACAGTTAGGCCAATTGACAATGGCTTTTACAAAGTCAAAGATAGAGGGTGAAAGAGACAGATCGACGGACATATACTCGTTTTTATTGACCAACCTCAATAATTTGTGCAAATAAACAAGTCACAAACACGACAAGAAATAAATAACAACAACAACAACGAAAACTATAAAAAAGCACAACATTAAATGAACAAATGGCACACACATGTCGTGACACACACACACACACACACACACACACACACACACACAATCAAAATATCAATAATACAAGTACACACACACAAACACACAGAAAAGACGATGGTGCCTCATTCTACAAACAATCTGAACTTTGATAACAAGCAGAAGCAACAATAATAATAACAACAACTACAAGCAGCCTAATGTATGCATAAACAATATTATATACCCATTGTATTCAGTTTTTTTTATGGTTAAATTTCAAAAAATACAAATAAAAATAAAATACTCCTCTCAAGATAGTAATTATTGTGAGATTTAAAGAAACTGAAGAGGCCTATAAAAGTTAGAGATTACACACATTTTGTTAAATCACTATTCAATTATGTATATAATAAAGATAAAGAAGAAGAAGAAGCAGCAAAAAAGGTGAATTTAGTTGAAGCCAAACCTTGGCTATCCTACGCATTTGTGACGTAATGTGTTGGTGTCTAATTTTGCATAAATTGGTGTTTTTTTTTTTTTTGTACATATTGGCCCTGTACCACTTAAACCATCAACAACAAATTATAATAAATAATGAAAATAAATAAATTGAGTCATCCTAAACACATCTATCCCTGTATCCGTCCATTGTTAGAACGTTTACGATCATACATTTGTTGAAATTTAAAAAAGCTGAAATTTTGCTACAAACATTATTATTTACTGTCTGTCCTTTTCCCTATCATACAATATACTTTGAGTTGAAATAAACACTTTTAGTTTGTGTAGGTAGATCAGCCTTTATATTTAGCAAAATCGGTTTAACGCCACGCCCACAATAAAAAAAATATATGCATCAGTAACGTCTTAAGAACAATTCAAGACAAATATTTAGAGTCAGCTGATAAATCGATGTGCGATAAATGGGCGTGGTCACTCACAATTTACAAAAATCCTCTTTTAGCATACAAAACGACTTTTTAGCTTTAAGGTGTAATACAAAAACTATAGGAGACGTAATCAAATAAATGCCACGCCCACTATTGGTATATGAAAAAAAAAAGAAAAAAAGAATATTTAGGAGTTTGCTTAAATCAAATTTAGTTTTCACACCCTCCACATAAATGATGAGAGGTATACTAAGTTTGTCATTCCGTTTGCAATACTAAGAAGGAGGCGTCAGAGACCCTACAAAGTATATATATTTTTGATCAGCATTAAAAACTGAGTCGATCTAAACAAGTATGTTTGTCTGTTGAAAAATTTGGCCACGCCCACAATAAGCAAATATATATTTATCTGCCACAAAAAAGGACGTATTAAGTTGAATTTTAGTACGCATTTTTACATTTAACTTATACATTAATGTGCCGAAAATGGGCGTGGTCGGATAACATACACGCCCACAATTTAGAGAAAACCGTACTTCACGTAAAACTGGACTTGAAAGCTGATACGTAATATATACTATTAGATCGTATGCCTGCCACGCCCTCTACTGTATATGTTGAGAGTATTTAAGATTTGGCCTAAGCCAAATTTTGTTTTCTTACTTATTGTACTTATTTTCATATACTTTTAAATGCCCTTAGATCATCTGCTATAAAGTAGGGGCGTGGCAGATTTATATTACACCACTTACTACAACATACGAGATCAATTTTATGCTAAATAATATTTTATATATATACAATAATATCTTGTGGGCGTAATTACCCCACCCCCTTTGCTCTAATTAAAAGTATGCATATAGAATTTGTTGGCCTTGGGCAGGAAAAAAGTGTAGTGTTTGTGTAGATTTCTGACATGTCCTGTTAGATGTTACAAACGGAATGACAAACTTAGTTTATATTGTATGTACAATACAAATATCTTATATGGAGGTTATTAAAATAATAATAATAGTAATAATAATAATGATAATAAAATGGGAAAAGTAAGAAAAAAAACTAAAACTGAACAAATCAACGCCCTTAACAGTACATAAAATTGATGTTTGTGTGTATGTATGAATGTATTAAAAATACACTATAAACCATAAATACACAATAAAAATACAACACATGTATGAAAGGGTCATAAAATTAAATTTTATGACTCTTTTTTTTTCATATCCCATACACTCGTATATAATACAATGTCTACTTAAAACAACATGTTATACCGCCATTAGCTTGGCAGAAACATGAGGGGAGTGAATGAGTGAGTGTGAAAGGGAGAGAGAAAGAAATTATATTTGATATTTATATGTTTAGAAAGTTTAATTTGCTTTAATTACAACAACAATTGCCCCACATAGGCCCACACAAGCGCACACACACACACAGGCGTACATATATATATATATACACGTACAACACAAGAAATGACAAAAAACAAATAACATAAATAAATAAAGCAAAAAAAAAAAAGAAAGAAAGAAAGAAGGAGAAAGAAAGAAAGAAAAAATTACGACAAAAGTCATTGAACTTGATTGTGGTTCGAGTATAATTGTTTATAAGCGTGTTTTGTGTGCGTCTGTCAATGTTAACTAACAAATTTATGGTCAAACTTAATCAAGTATATATATATAAAACAAGTAGGAAAACTAAATTTGGCTTAATGAAAATCTTAAATACCCTCCACAGCTACATGCAAAACGTCTGCGTGGTATAAATTATAGACGTGTCTGCTATTGTCGCCATGAACATAAACATGTGTTCCACATTTCAATTTCATGACTTAATTTCTGTGGCAGATAAATAGATTTTTAACGATTGTGGGCGTGAGCCGATTTTGCTCAATTTAAAGAGCGATCTGCCTACCTAAACTAAAAGTGTCTAATTCAACTCAATAAATCAAAATATATGATAGTGAAAAGGACGGACATATGTATACACATGTCTAGATCGACTCAGATTTGGATGCTGATCAAGAATATATATACTCTGACGCTTTCTTCTGAGTGTTGCCAATAGAATGACATCTTAGGTGTAGGGTATATAAGAAGTAAATCGTTAAACGTTACTACTGTTAATAAAAGAAAATTTGTGAAAATATTTTATAGTTAAGTGGGCAGCATTTTGTGTGAAGAACATGTCAAAAAGGAGAAAGAAATATTATGAATATTATGCAGATAGTTAAGTGCTTCTTTAATTATATTTATGGATTCACTCCATTATACTAATGACACATCTGATAAACAGTTAAATCAAATTACTTTCAATATGAATTCATTTAATAGTTAACCAAATAAAACCCTTCATTTTACTAACTAACGAAGACTATAGAAAGTTTGTCGTGCCATTTACATAATTTTAATTCAATTCAACTATATCCGTCGGTCAGTCCATTTGTTGACTATTGTTGAAAACAAGTGAAACTGTTAGAATTGGTCAAGTCTGACTCTTTAATACTCTACACGATTTAGCTTTTTAAATTATGCTATGTATCTGTATACGCGAAGCACTGCCCCATTGGCTATTTCGACAAATGTCATTCTATGGGAAGGGCTTTGAAAAATAGCCAGATCGGGTCCAAATTGATCTTAGCCAAATATGAAGCTAATTAACCATTGTTCACCAACTTTTGTCCAAAAATATTAAGAATTTCTGATATTTTGTCATGTAAAGACTTCCATTATAATAGAACTTTATATGGGTAGAGGTTCTAAACATGGTCCGATTCGGCCCATTTTCAAAACAGTTCTTTTCTAAGCCAAACCATGCCTTTGTATTAAACTTTATTGAAATATTTAAAAAAATGCGACCTGTAGCGTAAGCACAAATGTACCTGGGCAGACAGATGGACGGATGGTTCAGATTTTCACTCTAAATCGATCGGTATAATTGAAGGTAACTGTGGTTTTTACGGTTAGGAGTTACAAACATCCGAAGGTGCAGGGCATAATAAGTTCATAAAACTCAATGATGAACTTCTACATACTATGTGAAGTCTAACTATCCGTAGAAGCTTTTATAACCACCACAAAGTTTATAAATTTTTAATTAGCATCAAAATCTGACTCAATCTAGACATGTCCGTCCGTATGTCTGTCTATTAAAATCACTAATTTTAAGATAACATTCTACTGACATTGACTGCAAACGGAATGACAGGTGGCTCTTCCAACTATTATCAAAAGCGAACTTCTTGGGATGGAGTTTGCTTGTTTTTGTATCAAATTTTGTCGAAATAATAAAAAAAAAGCACTAACATTTATATGGACGTACAGACAGGATGGGGTTCTCTCTACAAATATCCGCATAAACTTAACATACTTTCCATCACAAGCGTTATTATCATTACGTAGCGTGTACAGTTGAAGTGTGGATGGATGCATAAACTTTGTCAAAACAATTCCAGTGCTTAAACATTAAAGCATCCATCCATCCATCCATCCTTGACGTAAGAGATATGAATATAAAAATATATTTTCTTTATTTTTTTATCTTTATTTCATTTTTAATATTTGCTTTTAAAGTGATTGCTGCAATGTATAATTGTATGCATGTGGGTGTATTATTATATTTAGCATCAGTGCAATTATTCTGTGTCTGCACTCAACTCTCAATTTACGGACTTTTATTACTTAACGTAGCATAATGCTGACATTTTGCATACATCTTTACTTCCAATTGGAAAATAATGCTGAAAATGGTGCAAATTTAAATCCCTCACAATCTATATGATGTGAATGTCAAGGGAAAGGAGTTGATGAGCAGAATATGATGACACACAAAGTGTCACATTTGGCTAAATTTTATGTAGTGGATAAATTAAGAAGAGGTTGGCAAGCGCACTGCTACCTGAAGAGATCTATTGTGCCAGCTCAAGCTCTTAGACTCCGAACACCAAACTGTGTCCGGCGTCATGAAATTGTGTCTCTCAGACACACCATATATAACGTTGCAGATCTGTGCAGAATGTTCCCACGTTAGTATAATGTGGAGGATGCTTGAAAGACTTTTATATCGATATTTGGAACATTGCCTATGTGTCCTATGTAGATAAGCAACTTAAAATTGTAGTAAATTTCAAAAGGTGGCCTGCCCAAGGAGGGCGACGACACGTACAATGGATGGACAAAATAATGCCTAATAATGAACACCATGCAATATAGTCTTGTTGCATGTGGGCCCTACTGCTTCCCTGTAAATAATGCGACGAGAATGTATTGCTTAGTTTACAGCTCAGTGCCAAGTCTTGTAGGTTATATTTTAGTGCAGTGACGGTTAAAACAAGCGATCAGTGATATGTGTGCTTATAAATATCATCAGCACAGAGAGACCAAAACTCAAAGTTAACTGGCAGAGAGCGACGAACATTAAAAAGAATTGTGTCCAGACTACCGCGACAAAAGTGACAGCAGGACTTTTCAGCCATTCCTCAAATCTATTCTGCGAAGAATTACAACTCTAAAGTTCTAAAAAGCAAACGATGGCCCAACATCTTATTAACATGTCTGGTGTTCATATTATTTTGTCCATCCTTTATACACTTCTTTTAATCGAATATGAAGGATGCCATTACAACAGGAAAGTTTCTTTTTATTAGAAAATCTACCATCGCAGTCATTTTGAAAAAAGCACTTGGCCGTGTAATGCGAGTGTTGCCTGTGATAATATCGTGTAAACGAACAACACGGCGTATGAATAATGTAAAAAATAAAACTGCCACAACAACAATATTAACAACAACAACAATTTACGCAATCAACACATAATTGAATTGAAATTCTGCTGGCCCACCGTCATTCGCCATTCAGCTATATTTGCATATTTATAGAATTATTATTTTTTTTTTAAGTGGAATATTAATTGCGGAAGGGAAAGCGCTTAAAATGAACAATTTTTTGCTTGATTTTAATTTATTACATATTTTTATGCTTTAGCGCATATTTTGCGCTTGTTTTTTCAATTATTCAGTTCACACCAAAGTAAACATGATTCTTTTAATTAATAAAATAAAATCAAATGAATTCATTTCAAAATGAACAGAAACAAAAACGCCTATAACGATTTTATATGCTTCTAGTGCCATGTATGTGCGTCTATAAACTCTGTTAAAATATTTGAACATAAATATAATAAAGTACTCGGATTAGATTTTAAAATGTTCGTCTATAACGTAAGAAAACTATGTTAACGAAATGCTAAATAGAAGACGGACCTGTGGACAAATGTTTCAATTTACTTTGACCAAAAAACGATCTTGAATATTCAAAGACCAAACGTACCTTCCAATTAGCACTTGAAACATTAATTCTATTTATTGAGAGATTGATTTGAGACAAGTTTGAACTCAATCGCAATATTTTTACTTTTTTTTGCCATTTTTTGTAAAATATTTGACCAAAATCGGAAAAGTACATAGTTTGCCAAGTCGTCATTTGGAAAATCATACCAAACATCAAAATATGTGCATAATACCAGGCGCTCAGAATTGCTCAGTAAGTAAATTTTGATTCTAGATATTTTTTAAAGCCTTATAACTTGAAAACGGCTGCACCGATTTTGTTCAAACTTTTTGTGAAATATTGTGAATTAATTCAGCTTTCAAATGAAGTATATTATATGGGCGTGGCACCACCCATTTTGTTTATAAATAACTTTTATTTTTATAAAAGCTTCCTTTCCTAAGCAAATGGATAGTGCCACGCCTATTAGTTATATATCCTCGAAAAGTATTAGAAATTTGTGAATGTTTGCAAAATATTTGATCAAAATTGGAGTTGTTGTTGGAAAGCCTTCTTTTTAGTGTGGTTTCTGTTATTATTTGTGAGAATTTGACAAAATCTGTTGAAGTATTTATTTATCCCATTTTTCATAAAGTTCATATTCAATAGATTATAAGTTTTGAACCGCTGAACGGACTTAGTTTAATCGAACTGCCCTTACTTGGAACATTCTTCAGCTTTACAATGACATATATTTTGTGGGCGTGGCATTAACCACTTAATTGTAATAAACCATTTTACAAAATATTCTCTTTTTTTTAAAAATGGGTCATCTTAGGATTTCCATTCCATTCGATTAATAGATTCTTCATCAAATTTAGACAAAATGGGCGCAAATCAAATCGACAGAAGCTATCGTTTACGAGATATTAGCGTTCAAAATGTTCGTAGAAACATACCGAATTTGTTCCCAACTACACCATCGAGTAATGGAATGACTTTTTTATTCCTACTGAATCCTTCTCTATGCTTCAGTTAAATTGAAATTTGCAAATATTTGCAAAATTTACAAAAATTCCAGCTTGATCCGACTCTAACACTATCTATGATGATTTTAGTCTACCATTGGAAGTGGATTTTGAAACAAGAACAGAGAAAAAGGCTCATTCCTACCCTTTTATGATATAATTATAAGGGATATAAAAAATTCTGTTCTATGGTTATTTTTCGTCATGTTACAATAGCTTAAACTTTGCATTGTAGTGAAAAACTTCACTGAGCGTTCTTTGAAAAGTTTGTTATATGGAAAAAATCCACAATTCTTGATATTTCCCAATGAAATTTGCCACATTTATTCCATTTATTATTAAGTTAATTTGTGATAAGTTTGAGTGCAATCGGACGTTTTTTCCTTTTTTTTTACCATTTTTTTCCAAAGACTTCATGCACTCCTTACCTATGATCTATGCTGTAAATTGCACAACAAAAGTTATTACTAAATGTATGTTTGCAAGCGTGTGTATATGTGTGCATTTTTATGTCAATCATTTATGACTTTTGGTTGATCTGGATTTAAAACGTACCCTACATACGTGTATGTGTATAAATACTTAAGAGAATGTGAAAAAAATAATAGAAAATAAAAAAAAAACCAGAATGACCGTCAGACTGACAGATAATTATAATATATTTTAGTGGCTGGTTTAGCCTCCACAAAACACTCACTATATATATCGTTTCGTAGACAACAATAACAATAAAAAACAAAAAAAAACAAAAAAATTAAATAACGTATAAAAGTTATTTATATTATAGAACACAAAATACATATGTGTATGTATGTATGTGTGAGTGTAGTAGTCAACGTTTATATATGTATGTAGTGAGCGTTTTATAGTACAAGTACTATAAAAAACACAATTTGAATTTTTTTTTTATTTCTTCCACCTTGACACAGTGTTTGTCTGTTCGTCCGTTTGTTTGTTTGTAGTATGTTGGTTTGCTGTTGTAGTTGATTGTGTTGGGATTTCATAAATTAACCAATAAACGTTGAGGGTCTTTACGCTTGTAAAATCATAGCAATTGGAATAACAACGCGGCAACAAATTAAAAGGCGACAAAAATGTCATAAACAAAATAGAAAAAACAAGAAACAAAAAACAAGAAACAAAAATACAACAACACTAAAGAAAACCTATTTTACTCTTAGTTGTTGCTTGTTGGGGCGGTCACTTAGTATAAAATATTTGTTTTTTTAATTTTGAATTTTTTTTTTATTTTTTAAATTTTTTTTATTTATTTACTGTTGTTATTGTTTTTTACACACATAATTTTACATAATTACTCAACTCACACTAAATAGCGAAATTGTTGTCTGAGGTTAAGTACAAATATATCCGATGCAGGCACAAACAAGTTAATTTCGCATTAAATTCTATGTAAAAATAATGTGGCTGTTGTTGTTGTTGTTGTTGCTGTTATTGTATTTAAAATTTTACAGCATACTCATTAAAAATATAATATATGCATGTCCGCGGTTGGTTAATATGTTAAATGCAGCAAAATTTTTGAAAGGAAACAAAACAACAAACAAACAAACAAAAATTAAACGAATAAGAAAACTAAAGTCGACTTGGACCACATCATAAATACTCTTTACATCTACAATGATGGGCGTGGTGAGTACATATATTTTTCAACCTCTAATAGTGTACGTATTACGTATCAGCTGGCAAGTCCAGTTTTGCGTGGAGTACGGTTTTTTGCATATTATGAGTGCATTTGTAATTTGACCACGCCCATTTCCATCTACGTATAGGATAACTATAGATATTCATACAAAATTTCAAGTTCATAGGTCAATTTTTGTGGCAGATATATAGATTTTGGTTGACTGTTCTCCGACCACGCCCATTTCCGACACAATGATGCATGAGGAAATCATAAATATATGTATCAAGTTTAAATTTAATAGATTAGGGGCGTGACTTTTGCCTGATTTTGACCATTTTAAATAGCGCTATGCGTGCAAAACTGTGAAAATGCCAACAACAGACGGACATACATGTCTAAATCGATTCAGCTTTTGATGCTGATCAAGCATATATAATATATACTCTGTAGGGTCTTTGACGTTTTGTTCTAAGCATTGCAAACGGAATGACAAACTTAGTATACCCTCGCATCTGATGTGGAAGGTATAAAAATATACGTGCTTTTACACGCATAATATGGCAACAATAACAACAACAACAACAATAACAACAACAACAACAACAACTAGAACAAGCACAATAATTTGAATATTATATTGTACTAATAATAACAATCATAAGAAAATTGCATTATGAATGTGCTTTGAACATGATATATTTATTGCTTAATTATTTATACAACAACAATAATAACAATATAAATAAATAAATAAAACAGAAAAAGAAGAAAAATAAAATCAGGCAATGAAGCGCACAGAAGTCGGCATCAGGCCAAGAAATTCCTTTGTTTACAATTTATTTGATCATTATTTGACGTCCTCATTATACATTCTAAATATGCGTGTGTTTATGTGTGTGTATGTGTTGTGAATATCTCGCTTGCGTCTTATCTCTGGTTTACGTACCAAACTAATACAATCTCAACATGCAAGTACTTTCAATACATTTCTATACCCTTCACATTACATTTAACAGGCTGCCCACTGAGTTTGTCATTGGGTATGCAACTAGCAGAAGAAGCGTACATATTATACATATAATATATTATTATTCATCAGCATCGAAATTAGAGTCCATGTGAGGTTGAAATGCTTTCGGTAGCAAGAATTATGAAAAGACATGGCAAACTCAAATTTGGTACAGACACAGTAGCGAGCTTAAAAGTAGACGGACTAAGCGATTCACGGGGGCCTTTGCAATGTCTAGCAACTTTACAACATTGGCAAAAAGTCGATTGCAAAAAATGTATTCATTATTTCCGCGCGAGGTACTAAGGGCCTTCAAAATTTAAAAAAAAAAAAAAAATTTCACAAAATGTTTTTATTTTCTTAGAGAGCCCCAAATATGTGTTTTCCCTTAAGTAACTGTATCAAGTAACTCTGTAGAGACCTTCTTAGTCCATGTAGGACCTTCCCCACTTACCTATTTAAAACATCAAGTTCCCGGTTAAAAATTGTCTCAAAAATAAATCTATAATATTTCAATTTTCTTAATGAACTTATACTGCAATGAACGGAGTTCAGATAATATAATATATAGACCCCCACAACTTATAAAATAGGTGAGAGACATTTCGCCTCTGATTCGAAGGGTCGCGGGTTCGATACCCACAATCGTCGAACTGCTGTAAGAGGTGATGGGGCGTTTTTAAAAAAATTAGTCCTTTTTTTAAATTTTTTTACCTAAAGAATAACATACCACGCCCGAATTATCCATAAGAAGGGCTTGGAAGTTTTGGCCTAGACCTAACAAGGTTTATTTTCAACTGATTTTTCTTGTAGACCCTGTCCTATCTTTAATTACATCGATTCCATCAAAATCGATTTATCCGTGTCCGTCTATCCGTACGTGTGACTTTATAATCTTTTATTTAAGCTACTGGTTGAATTGAAGTGAGAAAATATGACCTGAAGTAGATGATTTTTAGAACCTCTCCTCCTCTAAGTTCCTATTATAAAGCGAAAATACTTAATATTATAAAATTATATTTTAATGATGGGCACGAGATAAATTTTTTTTCGTTTTTTTCTTTAGTTAAGTGTTTAGGATGTGCTCCGACGTTTGGTTGGTATAGCTGCCAACTTCTTCAGGGGACAGTTTTATCATCATTACTGACCGATTACAACCTATGTAGGTCTTTGACCTGTTGCAAAAGAGAACGTTACGCGCTTAGATCTTGGGCGTGCCTTTTTCAGTTTCGGTACCCTGTCGAACGCCATTCTAGCTGGAGATGATCCGACTGCGCGCGATGACTCTACCATCGTAGACGTTGAACGTTTGTCGGACAATGTCAAGGTTCATAAAGCTCATTCATTCATTCTAATTCGGAACCCATCGCCAACAGAAAAGTCATCATAAAAAATTTAGTAAAAATTCGTAATATTTTTTAACAAAATGTTATAGAGAACAGATAATTGGCTACATAACTGGTTTGAATGCGATCAACCAGTTTTTAAAATCCTTGTCCATACAACGATATTTCACAAAAATGACTTATATGACATAGCCTCGCGTTTACTGATACAAAAGGTGTAGGGCATTAACTTTAGCAGCTTGACTGACTGTAACATTTTCACTTCTTTATTTTTATTAATTTATATTCAATAACATAGAAAGTTTTTCATTTGTAACAAAAGCAACAACAGCAACAACAACAAAAAAACATTGAATAGATGAAGAAATGAAACATAAAAATAGATTATTGCTCAACCGTTCACTTATATGATAGACCAATAACCCGCCTCTACAAGAAAATAAAAATAAAATAAATTCAGTGAAATATTTAAACGGACAATGTTTGGCTGACAGCAAAAATAAATGCATAGAACAACAATAACAAACAACCAACAACATTTTAAACGAAAATTATTATAAAGTTTTCAAAATCTGTAAAAAGATCTATTTCGGTTGGGATTGAACGGATATATCCTCCAATTTTACACGTAAACAGTAAGTAAACAGTAAACTCGTCTAATTCGGCATTCTAAGAACATGGACGGATAAAGCTATCGAAGGTCTTTAAGCGGAAAGAATTTCGGGACTCTTTGACTAAAAAAGGAACATTTTGCGGAATAGATTTTTTTGTGATTTTGAGACCAATGCGGACCTCTCGCCATCATTTAGTCTGCGTATCCTTAAACTTGGCATTTTTTTAGCATAACAATGGATAAAGTAAATATTTATGCGTGGACTTAGTTGCGTCTTTTGTTATTGGTAAATAATGCCTCTTGAACTGTATAGGCGTGGTTTTTCCAATTTAAATGGAATAAATGATATAAACTATATATACCAATAACTGAGTCGATCTAGACGTCTATGTCCGGATGTCCGGGTGTCCGTGTGTCTGTCTGTCTGTAAATTTTGAGATATTGAGCTGAATTGTAATTTTCAGATATGTCGATGAAGTGGCGTAAATTTCAATGAATAAACAAATAAATGATGATTTAATAAAAATTGCATAAATTATGGAAAATTTCTTTTCGACTTACATCTTCCTCAAATTGTCCCATGTCGGCGCAATAGTCAACCATTGGTAGCATTTGATGACGGTTCACTTTCTATTTTTTTTTTTTTTTTGGTTTTTTTTGTTTTTGTTAATTTTCTTTTTTTCTTGTTTTGTTTTTGTTTTGTTTTTGTATTACTTTAATTCTGGCCTGTAACGTCTCGTTAACTGTTGTGGTTGTTGTTATTGTACGATTTGAAACATAACGTAAAATAGGCCACGCGAATTAAATAAACACCCAAGCAACCAACAACAGCAGCAGCGGCAATAATATAAAATAATAATAATAACGTTCAACAAACAACAGCAACAACACGTCAAATCAAGAGAACAATTTCCTGAACTTGTACACACACACACACACACAAAATAAAAGAAAAAAAAAGAAAAGCAAAAAAAACAAAGACAGACAAGCACACAAAGAAAGAAACCAGTTTTCTTTCTTATGCTGGTGAACGGAAAGCTTTGTTGTTTTGTTTCTTAATATTATGGGTATAGTTGCTGTTGACTGGAGTGGAGTGAGTTGAGTGTTTGATAAAAAAAAAGAGATACTACGCTCTGGACTAAGAAATTTTAGTTAATCACGAACACATCACATCAGCATACAGTACAGCACACACAATAATTTTTCTTAAAAAAACTTTTCTTTACCAAAAAAAAAAACAAAAAGAAAAAAAACTGGGTTAGTTTTCTACAAATGCAGCACAGGCAACAACAATGTATGGTGCACATACTCAAACGCACACACAAATCAGAGCAACTGTAGGTTTTGTGCCATTTCAGCCGGGTGTGTGTGCGAGTGTGCGAGTTCGAGTTTAATTTAAGTTGTTTCGTTTCTATGTACAATAGTTGCACACCAACAACAAAACGGGTAATTACCTCGCAAACAACTTCAGCTTCGTCGTCTTCTCAGTTCTCTTCCAATTTGCAACACAACACACAAGTACAACGCACAACACACAGAAATGTGTTTTCTTTTCCTCAACTGGATGGAAAACCTTTAGCAGTTAACGTTTTTATGCTGTTGTTTAGCAGCAAATCTATTGTTATTATTGTTGTTGTTGCTATTTAGACTTTTTTCTATTACTTGTAATGATCGTCAGATACAATAAAAATAGTGTCAAAGTTGTATGGCGTTATTGTTGTTATTGTTGTTGTGTCAGAGTGTTCACCACTTCCAACTTGACATCTATACAGCACTCTGTTTTTTTGTTGTTGTTTCGTTTTGACTCGTTTAACCTAATTTCAGGCAACAGCAATTTCTTCAGCTGTAGCTTAAAATAATGACAGCAACTTGCCTATTATTTGGTTTTTTTCCGTTTAATAACGGTTTCGGGTGTTGCTGTTATTGTTGTTGTCTTCGTTGTTGTTGGCTCGTGATTTAAACGTTTAAATGTATAAATTTCACGTTTGATTTTGTTGATTCGTTTCAACAATTGTTGTTGTTGCTTCTGATATTGATGTTGATGGGCGTTGTTGTTGTTGTTGTTGTTATTATTATTATTATTATAAATGTGATTAAATATTTTATAACTATTATCGTTCAAGTTCTTGTTATTGTAAACGGTTGTGATCATTTGTTGTTGATTTGCAACAGGTTATCGGAAAAACTTTTCACGCCTCCACCCACTACTAATGACGTACAACACACCAAAGCTATTTTTATAAATTATTGTTTTTATTGTTTTTATTGTTGTTTAGATAGACTGGATGGATACTTAAAATGGACGAGTTCTTCTTCTTCTTTTTTTTTTAAATTAATTTTCTCTTCTTTTTTTATATCAATATCTGTTGCAGTTAAGGTGATAAGTTGTTGGGAAGCAATTGTTTTCGGTTCAATTAATCACATGTAAAATAACTGGAGTTTTTTTCTTAAAGCTGTTAAAAGTGTTACTGAAAAAAATAGTTTAATAAAACGAAGGAAAATTATAAAAGCAATAAAATTCAGAAAAAACATATTCAAGATAATTGAAAATTCGCCCCAGAATTATGTGCTTGGTGATATCCAACAAATAAGCCCAAAAAATGAAAAAAAAAAAAACATTTTTGAAATTTGCGATGAAATGACAGTTTACGTATGAAAAAAAAAAAAAAAATCAGAACCATGCCCCAAATACATGAAATATACAAAGATCATTTAAAATGTTCAAGAATCGTGAAATATATGAAGAATTGGTTTTTTTTCTTTCTTTTCATAAAATGATCTTAAAAGGCGATTTTCCCTACAATACAAAGTTAAAACAGTTCTAAAACCGGGTAAAAATAAATGTAGAGGAAAACGTTACACATCGTCCGAAAGCTAACAATCTTAAAATTCGATAGAATACCAAAATTTACGTAAACGATTCATGTTGAGCCATTTTGCTCTAAAACAGTTTCAAGAGAACGTTTCACAGAAGCTGTCAGAGTCTCCCAAGCTCAATTTTGCACCATTGCATTCTTCTGGTCAATTAGTATTGATTTATCATCAAAATTTCATTATAAATTTTTTTTTTCGGAAATGTACCATTTTTGCTTTGCTTATAGACTGTTAAGAAGAAAAACAAGTAAAAATCGTCCGATTGGATTCAAACTTCTCACAAATCAGCCTCATAATAAATGGAATAATTGTGCCATGTTCCATTGGAGAATACATATTAAGAATTGTGGATTTTTTTCGTATAATAAACGTTTCAAAGAACGCCAAGTGAAGTTTTTCACCACAACACAATGTTTAAACTGCTGTAACTTTGTGAAAAATGAACATAGTAGAAAAAAAGTTTACGTTGTTTAAAGGGTTAGAGTCGTACTCTTATGGATACCAAAATTTGCGAATGCCATTCATTCATTGGGTCCTAGTGAGTCACTTTACTCCAATACACTTTCAACGCACATTTTTTATAGTGGTTTAGAATCATCACAGAAGCTGTCACGGTGGTCTGATCTATTCCAAACTTGCACCATTGCATTTGTCGACTCAATTACTGTCGAGTTTCAAAATTTAAATTAAAAAAAAAATCGGAAAATTACCATTTTTGGCAAAAAGAGTAAAAATCGATTTTATTGAAAGTTAACACGATTACACCTGATAGCAAATGGGATTAATGTGTGAAATTTTATTCGAAAATATCAAAAATTCTGAATGCTTTTCATATAACGTTTTTTAAATAATGAGCCAGGTGAAGTTTTTCTCTAAAAACCAACTTTGAACTGCTGTTATATTGCGAAAAAAAAAGATTACATTCTAGTACGAATTCGTTCTCTGTAATATACTCTTTTCTACCTGTCTAATTGAAGTATGGCCTTCCCTAATAAAGTTTCCCACCTAAGCATTAACGTAGGTTTTTATTATATAAATATTTTATAAAATATATTGCGTTGGCAACTATGTAATTGCGGATTTTGTTGTTAACGCATTCAAAGTACCGAACCTTAATTTTTTCTGATTTTTTGCACTCCTACCCGCCAATTGGATCTGGGCTGGAATGTGTTGTCATATCCGCCATATAGCCCTAATCTTGCACCTTCAGACTATCATTTATTTCGTTCCATGCAGAACTTCTTAAATGGTAAAATTTTTAATGACGCTAATGATGTCAAATCTCACTTCATTCGAAAAAAGATCAGAAATTTTATGAATGTGGAATTATGATATTAACAAAACGATGACAGAGAGTTGTATGGTTTAACGTGAGGACATGCCGTTAAGGCTTAATCTCACGGCACCATACAGTACATAATGCATTATAAGGATTCATTAGAGCGGCCAAAAAGAACATCATCAAGATGTTGTCAGCCACTATGATACACCCAGAGTGAAATCACCCTGGGGGCTTCCAACACCCATAGTACGGAATGTTAAACCTCTCCGATGGAAGGTCGTAATTTAGATGTTATAAGTTACTACCAGTTGGTGCTTTATCACCCGTAGAACGTTGTCAGAAGGTCATCGATCAAAAACGGACAGTACCTGATTAAATAAAGTTATATTTTTAAACAAAAATTTTGAATTTTGATTTAAAATCCGCTAAAAAAATTGGTTGCCAATCCAATATAATACATTTCCTTATATTTCTTTACATTTTTCAGCATTTAATACATTTTTTTTTAACGAGAAAAAATCCACTTACCTTTCGATTAAATACACACACACACACCCCGACCAAAAGAATTTTATTTTTAAGGCTTTCCTTATAGACAAATTTCAATTATTGTAATTACAAAAAAAAAAAAAAAAAAAAAGAAAAAATTCATTTAATAGATGAAAATATTTTGAAATTATTTGCACAGAGTAATCAAAATTAATGAATGAGCAACTTTGTACAGTATAACACACAAAAGCCGTCCGTCCACTTCACGCGCGCGCCACTCCAAATTGTACTTCAAAAGTGTTCACGTAAAAAACGTTAAAATTAAAATGAACAAACAGCTCAACTCACCCACATAAACACACACGCGGTCTTAAGTTAATAATACAAAAATTGAAAATAAAAAAAATTTAAAAAAAATTGTAAACAAGTAAAATAAAATAAATTTGGCTTAAACCAAACTTTCAATACCCTCCCCTATCACGTATGATGGCTACTGCCGGATTGCGTGTAATAACAGTGGATGTGTTCAGTATGAAGTCGATGTTTGAGCCAAGTAAAGTTTTAGGAAAATTGTAAGCATATCGGTTAATAGTTACCGCCCATTTTTGGGTTATGGATCAATGACTAATTAAATTTTTAAGGCTGATGAAAAGATATTCAACGATTGTAAGCGTCCGTCTTAAACAATTTCATCTCATTTAAAAAAGAAACCTGCCTTCTTGGAACTGGACACAAGAACATACGGATAAACCTAGTCCTAGCTTGATCAGATTTTAGTATTAATCAAGAACTTCTATAAACAATACTTTCGAATCTCAAAGGGAAGGACAGTCACAGTATACCGCCCCCATATACTTATGTGAAGGGTACCAAAAAAAAAATAGATTTCGTTAAACGCTTCACTGCACAATCACACCAAAATACATTTTATACATATATATATATATTTTTTAATATAATATATTATACAAGAATTACGGTATTGAAGCGAAAAAAAAAAAATTAATAAGACCGAGTCACAAAGCAAGCAAGCAAGCGAGTAAGCAACCAGTAGCTAGAGCTCGAAACGTATAACCTGAACCGATCTGAACGATGTGCACGTTTAGAATGAAGATATAAACTGTTGTATTTTCACTGCAAGTATAAAAGCACAAAAATGACAGAAGAAGAAAAGTACATGCACACACCGCAGCACATACAAAATATCAACAGAAGAAGAGAGAAAAAAACAACACTAAACACAAAATATGTATATGTAATTCCCACACTGATTAGACAGTACAATAACAACAAGACGAGGCAACCATTAGGTTATGTACTGTGTACAGTTTGTGTACAACACACCCCACAATAACAAATAGTGTATTCACACACTCTTGCAGCAACACTTATGGCAGCAATTACTGCCGTTGTGAAATGGTTTCTGCTCGCAAGTGAATGAAATATTCTCTAGATTGAAATGAAAATTTTCTGGGTGAAATGAGTGGAGTGTGTGGGTGTGGCAGGTGTCTGATTGTGCCTTCTTTTAAAGAGTATTACTTGTAAACGCACAAGTCGCGTTTTTTTTTTTGTAAATTATGGGCATGTTTGTTATATAACCACGCCCATTTTTAACAAATCGTTTAACGCCTAATTATACTTATACTTATTCCCCTTCTTAGCTCTATTTTTGTGCATACTGCATAGATTTTTTTAATGGTGGGGGCATGGCACTACACTAATACCGCCCAATTTAAAAAGCAATCTATGCAAAAAATAAATTTTAGCTCACCTGCGGACCTGCTGACTAAAAAGATTAAACACTTTGTAGCTAAGCACCTCCTAAGGAGTAAGTATAACAAAACTTTGGCCAACCATGGATATAAAAAATAGACGCTTTGTAAGCTTCATTATGGAGAATAGGTAAGATTTACGAAAGCTCTGAAATCGACAATACGAGTCACGCGCTATTCGCTCATATTCATGAAGGTCCGTATGCAAAAAAAAAAAACATATATTAAAATATTAAAACAATAAAAACAACAATTTTTGTTTTTATATAACAACTTATATACACATAACAACAAGTTTGGGTGACAATGGGAGAATCGCTACGGTGAGGTAGAGATGACAGAGAGAGAGAGAGAGAGAGAGAGAGGAAGTGAAAGAGTCTTATATGTATAGAAACAATCAAAACACACAAATTTTAAATCAAAAACAAAAGACACCATTGTTGTGTTTGTATTTTATTTTTTTTTCCTTCTACACCCTCCACTTAAGTTGGCAGGTATACCAAGTTTGATGTCCAGTAGGAGACCTCAGAAACTCTACAAGGTGTTTATATTCTTGATCAACATTAAAATTTGAGTTAATTTAGTTGCGTTCATCCGTGTCTCCTTCTTTCGAGATATTGAATAAAAATTTTTAAACAAACATTTCTATTTTCTGTAAACTGATTGTTAAATTGGACTAAATCACATGAAAGCCACGCCCACAATCAACAAAACTATATTTATATGCCACAAAAGTTGAGCTATGAAATTGAAATTTGATTCATATCATTTAAAATCATCCCTTATAATGATGTGCCAATAATAGGCGTGGTCATATTACGCATTACACCCACAATTTACAAAAATAAAACCTTTTTCAGCATAAAACTCGAGTTGCAAGTTACTACGTAACACATGCGCTGTTAGAGGCTGTTACCAAGCTCCAGCCACGCCTCCTTTTCACATATAGCTATTTTGGAGGGTATTTGAGATTTGGCTTAAGCCACATTTCGTTTTTTTTTTCTCGTTACTTCTACGTTTTCTTAATAACAAATGCGCTACATTTTGTCAAGTGTTTAGTTGTTTGGTCATAGAACAATAGCCCACACAGGCACAGATACATATATTGTACTTAAAATGTCTTTGTTTTCGTTGTGAAGAGGCAGTGGATCATATTTGTCGTTGTGACACTTAAATATATACGTAGTAGACCGACCATAGAAACAATGATTAGAATCATCTGGTTAAAAAGCATGTTAGTCTATTTACGTTGTTGCAGTTACTAATATTTATGGGTTGGCGTAATATGTATTAGTTAGATTACGAACTGATACTTCTATACTCTCTGCATAAAATGCACACCCAAATGGCGGCTTCAGAGAGCCTACAAAGTATATATATTCCTGATTAGGACCAAAAAAAACTGAGTTGATGTAGACATGTCCATGTGTCTGTCATTTGTTGGTATTATCACGGTCGCAAATTTTGAGATATTGAGCTGAAATTTTGTTCAGACCAGTATAGACCAGTTTTTGCACGTAGATTGCTATTTAAATTGCGTAAAATCGATCAAAAGCCACACCCACCAGAGACAAAAATTGAGCTATATATATATGAAATTTGACGTACATACCAATACCTCATGCTTCGATGTACTAAAAATAGGCTTGGTCGGATAACAGACACGCTCACAATCGACAAAAATCTATACATAATTATGCTCACCCTGCACACCCACCATCTGAATATAGATATACAGGATCTTTAAGATTTGTCCAAAGTTAAGTTTAGTTTTTTACTTATTTAGCTTCTACTGATTTTTCGAAACGAATTGGGCGAAGAGAATTGCTTCCCGGAAACATGAGGGAAATTTAAAGAATAAGAGAATAAAATAAATTAATAAAGAAACATGATGTAGAAGAAAAAGTAAAAGACAAGAAAGAAAAAAGCTGAGGAAGGATAAAAAGGATAGCGAAAAAGAGGGAGAAAATAGGAAAGAAATCTACACAAGAACAAGAAACAAGATATATGAAAAAACCCGGATAAAACCTGAGAAAAGGAGAATATAAAGAAGAAAACGAATAAGGAAGAAAAGCAGATAAGAAAAAGGATCAAAAAGAAGATTGCTTACTTTTGCAATACAGTGTAGTTTCTATCGTTATGGTAAAAATCGAAAAATTCACACGCCCACACTTTAAAAAATACACTTTTTCCCCGCTTCAATTCATCTCTAGAATCCAAATGTAAAAAACAGCCGCATGCGTAACATTCACAGGCCGCAAGCCACACCCTCAGTCAATAACACATTTTCCTACCAAGTGTCTCTAAACAATGTTTTACTGGTTACCATTAATTGAAAAAGTTTACATAAGCCAACTTTCTTGCGTAATGTTATGAGACCGGAACAAATGTGGTTAACGCAGACAGTGCATGTGACACTCGCTCACATACCACTAAATACATGAATACGTCGCAGTAAGTGCATAAACATTTATAAAATATGTTTAAGCATCAGGCAAATTATTTGCAACATTGCCTCTGAGGAGATTTGCTAACATGGCGAATGCACAAACTAAATACGCATTCGCACACAAACGTAATTGGGTGTACAAGTGAACAAATTTAACTGCATGATGGAGCAAAAGCATGTTGAGCTTAGAAAAATGCTAAAACCCGATTATTTAATACCCAATAACCACTTAATTCCATTTGTTCAGATGCACAATTTATCCCATAATTTGCTTGGTAGAATCAGTAATGAATTTCATATAAAAGTTGTGTCGCCAACTAAGTGGTTTTGCTTTCAAACAATGTCACAGTACGGTTGAAACTTTGTATTGTGGCGATAAGCAGGACTGAGTGTGCTCGTTAAGGCAAGGATCGTTATCCACAATAATTAATATTTTCCAATTAAATTATAGTTGGCATATTATGTTAATTCTGTTTGTGGCAAGTTTGAATTTGCTCAGGGAGCCAATCTGGATTAAGCAAACTTTTAAACTTTTATGTCTCAGAAACGGTTGGACGGATTTTGTTCAAACTTTTTGTGAAAACTTGTAAATTAATGTAGCTTCCAAATGAGGTATGGTCTATGGGCGTGACACCAGCCACTTAGTTAGTAAATAACATGTTCGATTAATAGATTCTTCATCAAATTTAGACAAAATGGGCGCAAAAATTTTCAGATCGACAGAAGCTATCGTTTACGAGTAATGTTCGTAGAAACATACTGAATTTCTTCCCAACTACGCCGTCGAGTAGTGGAAACCTATATCTTTATACCTATTGAATCCTTCTCTATGCTTTAGTCATGTAACAATAGTTTAAACTTTGGTGCCATTTGGTAGAAAATGACCAAACGAATTGAATGATGCCAGTTTAAACATGATCATGCCACAAAGACAGCTTCTGTGATGATTTTAATGCATCTACCGCGCATGAAACTCTTCTACCTCGTCTCTTAAATAACAATCTTTACTTGAATCCTTATTTAAACAGTTTTCAGAAACTGCTTTTAGGATATTGAGTTGTTTTAATTTAACAGAACACATACATAAAAATCCTCCATGCAGGATGGTATTCGAGTGGATACATTAAAGGTCGCCTTTAAAGTGATAATTACAATATTTACCCAATGTTCGAAGATGATGATTCAATTGAAATTAAGTTAAGCATTGAATACATCTTGTTCCCCCATCCAAGCACACATTTCATTTACTTTGATTAAATAACTTGTACAACCATTGCCAGTCAATACATGCAACATTTTGCCAAGTAGGACAATTCAAATCCTGTTTGTTAAATAAATAATACCATATAAAGTGATGTGTGCATGTGTTGACATTGCAGCAAATGTACTTTAACTTGATGGAATTTGAAGATTTAGTTTGCTTACAATGAAAGTAAACACGAACCGAAGCACTGGCTACTGTGCGTAAATGGACGTAAAGGACTTACGGACATTACATTGCGTTACATTCCCACACATGGACATTAATCCACTTTAATCAGGAAGCACATGAAAGGATTCGAAAAGAATAATACAATATATGTGCAATTTATTAAAAGACACATTCCTTTATTAGCATCTTCCGAACAGAAGCACTATCCTTTAAGAGCTGGTTTGACTGATGCTTTATTGAGATTGTCTCAACTAAAAAATATATATTACACCTACTTAAATCAAATAAAGCTGGCTGTAACTCTGCACGTTTATATGTATAAACCGCGAAGCTAAAAAAATATTTACACCATAAAAAAAAAAACAGCATCATGTGATCAAAGTGAGAAAGATAATAAAAAACAAAGCAAGTAAAAAAACTAAATTTGGCTTAAGCCAGATCTTAAATACCCTCCACATCTATTAAGGTGGACGTGGCTGCTTTACGCCCCCTAATATTGTATGTATTACGTATCAGCTTTCAAGTGGAATTTATGTGGAGTATAGTTTTTTGTAAATTGTAGGCGCATCTGTTATTCGACCACGCCCATTTTTGGCACATCTATTAATTAGAATATTTATACCATATTTCCTCTATATTGTGCAATTTTTGTGGCAATTTTTACCGATTGTGGGTGCGGCTCTTGATCGATTTTACAGACACAAAAAATATTTCTATTGAATTCAGCTCAATTTTAGCGACCGTCATCCCTTTTCAGCAAGAAACGAACATGGCCTCTCTGGTAGAATATGTAGGAGGGTGTTTCTTTCTGGATGTTGCAAACGGAATAACAAACTTAGTATAACTTTTGATAAGATGGAGGATATAATAAAAACAAGAATCTGGTTTGTTAGCCTCAGTACATGATAAAATAATAATAATAATAACAACAACAACAACAACAACAACAACATAATCAGTTACAAAAACAATTAAACAACGACAACAATTAAACAACAATGACAATAACATAATCAGCAGCAGCAGTAACAGCAACAGCGACAATAATAATAACAACAAAAACAACAACCAACCGCTGCTAAACGTTGTCACCGCAGATTAAAAGCAATAATAAAATGAAAAAAATGAACAAATAATTGCAAACTTGTTTTTTTTGGTTCAAAAGGAATCTGCGATGCCCTTCATACATATACGTAATATAAAATATATCCGTACAGAGGGGGCGTGACATATTATAATTGAGCCCTTTGTATGCTTTTATGTCCAGAATTGTGTACAACATTGACTTCTTTGCAAATGTATATAAAAATATCCATGTCTGTCCGTAAGATTTACATTTGGTTGCTCTGAACGATAAACTGAGTATACCACACACGGCAAATGTGTCAAGCATAGGTTACCGTAGGTTAGCTTTGTTAAGGCAAATATTGTTTGGATAGATAGGTGTACAGTCTGAAACTAAACAAAGGTGTGCCAAGTTAAACATAATATTTGATAAAAAGCAAAAGTGTACACATCGCGCAGCACACACCACACACCACACAGACGTCGATTACAAAAGACCTTTAACGCGTTTGTTTGAAAGCATTTCATTCGTGCGACATTTCATTCTATTATGTGTACATTCTCATGTCTATGATAGGCAGAGAGATAAGATATGGATAACGGTTATCATTGACAAATGATACCCAAGTGTTGAAGTCAACAGGAGATTATTAGTTTCAAAAAAGAAAAAAAAAAAAGATAAAAGTGAACTTTATCGTTGCTTTGTGAAGGAAGGAAGGACTTTAGATCATGTTTAGTACAAACCCCGGCAGCCTTGAATTACAAATGTTTTCTTTTTTTTTTTTTTTTGTATTTGATTTGATTTGAAGGACAAGACTAAGCCAGCTTCCAAGCTTGGCATTGTTTGTATATAAACATGTCAGCCTAAATGAGCTGTTGCATGGATTGATGATAATTTTTTGGTTTTTTTGTTTTTTCCACTTACTACAATGTTTCTCCATTTCCACTTATTTGATGTATAAATTTTTATTTCAATTTTGGGTGTGTTCATAAAATATATTCATATCACAGCAGCAGCAGCAACAACAACAACAATGTATGAAAATAATGACAACAATCACCAGTTTGTACGTAAATGCTTGACTGACTAAGTGTGTGCCTGTCTTCCTATCTATATATAAGCATCTTCCCCATAGCAACCGTTTAAATAAAAAAAATAAAAAAAAATAAAAAAAACGCACATGTTAACATGAGTTTACAGACAAAGTGTCGCGTTTTTTATGTATGCTTTTACACTTTTCACATCCAAATGAACGCTATGCATTAAGTTTGTCATTACGTTTGCAACCAACCATTAGAAGAAGAGAAAGATTCTATAAAAACATAGAGTGTCAGTAAGATTAGCATCATCTGGTGAATTTGTTTATTTGTTGTTGAAACTTTTATAAAGGGCAAAAGGTACAGAAACGATTAACAACCACGCCCATAATTTGACTGATTTGGTAGAAAAGTACACGTAAGCAATAAAAAACTAAAATAAGATCAAAAAATCAAATCCTTCACATTTTTATAATAAATATATATATAAATAATAGGCGTGGCACGCTTTCTAATAGTCCATACTAACATATGTATAAACTTGTAAATTGGGGGCGTTTCTGTTGTTCGACCACGCCTATTTCTGGCCCTTAATACACATTACAAATATCTGTATATACAAGTTTTCAACTTCAAAGGTCAATTTTTTCAATTGTGGGCGTGGCTCATGATCAACGTTTAACCTTTAACACATGTACTGGTAGTGGCCTTTGAAAGAAACCATATTTACATATAAACAAGAAAGGTATTCGAATTTTGGCTTAAGCTAAACACAGCTGTCATGCCCTTCTCTTTTTGAAATTTTTCACTACCGATGTTGAAAGAGGCCCTTTGAAATATCAGCAGAGCTTTGAAAAACATAAACTAATGTGTTTATATAGGCAAAGCAATTGTACACATGCTACAGCAAACAAACAAAAAAAAAAAAAAAAAAAACAAAGAAAAACAACCTAAAAGTTAATCATGAGTAAACATATAAAGAACTGTAGGAATACCTATAAATTTGTATATACTCGAATGCACAATAGGCATAGACACACAACTGCTCATTCAAATATTTATATATAAAGAGGCCACTAAAAAATTTTCCACAATTTTGAGCTGTTTTCGGATATGATACCAACAAAAACATTGTATTTTACGAGGATCGTTTAAGAATTAATTGGCTAATAATAAAATTTGAATTTTTCTAAAAATTTCTGAAGCTGGTGCCTGCTTAGTTGTCTTAGTTGCCGACTATTTTCCCCGTTTAAACGAAATTGTGAATATTCCGTATTGGAGACCAGGGGATCTACAATAGATACCTCGTTATATTCTCATCAAATTACAGAAAACTTAGTTCAAATAGTAACTTGGACCGAAAGTAACCTTTCATAGCATTTTACAAGTTTTTTTTAGAAGAAATGAAAACATTTGACTGAAAAAATGTTGAACAATGTCTTTCATTTACACGCCTCCCATTAGGCCGTTGTTTTCGCTTTAGAATGTAATGATTTGCTATTAGTTTTACGGAGCGATTGGTATGCGATAGTAGTCCCCTCAGTTCGTATTTATTACTCCTGACACTTGAACTTTCCAAATGGAAATATTCAATCATAGCAGAACAACGACTAAATGTTGCCATTTGTATAATTTCTAAACTATTCATCGCCGCCTTATAGATACTAGACCGATAAAATCTGTTGCTACCCTCGTTTATAGCATAGAGTGTGAATGAACTGTAAACATTTATACAGTAGAAATAACAGCAACAGCATAAATAAGACAAAAAAACAGAATTGGGGGTTCATGTATTTGTTGTTTATTAAAACATGAAAAAACACCACCAACAACAACAAAAATATATCATAAAGATGCCCAAATTAAACTCACGGACAGATTGATTTTTACTACCAAAAAAAAACAAGTAAAAATGCTATAGTCGATCAAACACGACCATTTCATATCCTACATACATTATACTACAATTATTTTTGCAAGTGTTGCCACATAAAGCAATTCTTGATATAAGAAAAGTGTTTCTAAAAATGGTACGATTGGGTCCAAATTTGTCACAGCCAATTATTTAGCTAATTAACCATTATGCACGAAATTTTATTAAAAAATTATTAAGAATTATATAATGAGGGGTTCTAAAGTTGGCTCTAATCGATCTATTTTCCTCTTTGGGTGCTTGTACCAAATTTCATTGAAATATCTTAAAAAGTGTTGTCTATAGCTTAAGCACAAATTTACAAGGGCATAGAGACCATCAGACGGACATGATTAAATCGATTCAGATTTTGATTCAGAATGGAATTGAAGGTAGATGTAGATATGACATTTATAAACCTTGCCTTTAAACAAGAAAATTAACTAAATTCAGCTTCGACTAAATCTAAAAACATACTCCACCTCCACCTGGCTATAATTTAACTAATTCTACCTATTGTTGGTACATTAATGGATAGTTGGCAAATTTCGATTTTTTCAATTTTCACTTAAATCGTTATTAACTCACCACTAAGTGTAACCGAGGCAACGTAAGCTAAACTCTTATATATGGTCTACGACCATATAAGTACGACCATTCTCTATTGTGAGAGTTTTTATGGCCTGTCTGACTTGTAACGCGATCTCGACTCGACTAACTCCTTGTAAAAACTTTTTAAGCCAACCTACATAACTCTAACAAACGGTAGAATGCAGAGTCTACTACTCCTCGAATCATTTTTCTTCTAAATATATAAAAAAAAAGTGTGAGAAGCGACATAACTACATAACTACAGAATGCAGAACCTACTCCTATTACTAATAATTATTGTTTTAAGTATAAAGTTAAAAAACATATGTGATGGGAAAAAGACTGTTCCCTCTCATAGAATCATGTAGTGGACTATGGTTCAGATTGACTCTGAAAGAGAATTTTTATATTGTACGTTTTTTTTGAGGTCTCTGACACTACTACTCATTAGGTCCAAATTGTTTGAATCTATAATTGTTTCCCACCAGCACTATTTTTAAACTAAATGTATAAACAAAGTTCGAACATGTACACGTATGACTGCCATGGTATGTGTGTGAAAAATTTAGATTATTTGTATACAATATTTTTCAAAATTAATTGGCGTACATTAATGAAATTTTCAAATTGAAAGAAAAATTTCGTGCGCTGTTAACATTAAACGGTAGTGAAGAGAATGTTTTGTATAAACAGAGATAAATAATCAGATACGAAAAAAAAAAATTAAAAAAAATATAAAAAAAAAGCGGCACAGATGAACAAATCAGATAACAAATAGCACACGATACAACAACAACAACAATAACGGTAACAGCAACAACAACAACAACATTAATAAAAGTACATGCACGAAAAACAAAAGAATATAATAAAAAATAAACACCAAAAAAAACCAAAAAAAACCAAAAAAAAAAACAAAAAATATATAAAAAAACATTAAAGTAAACAACAAACAATCGAAAAACAAAAGTACATTGACGTAAATTATACTAAAAATAAATCGTTGCACATACTCATGCATCAACAGTGTAATAAAAAAACAAAAAATAAAACAAAAATTTAAGAAACAAATTTTTTGTTGCTAAACTTTAAATTAATCGTAAGAAAAACCGGCACATATGTACGTACGTATGTATGTATGTATGTGATGGTGTATTTGTGGAGGTTGTAGGTATAAATTTTGTTACACAAGACACCTGTGCTTTCAGATTTTATACACAAACACATAAACATACGTCCGTACGTACCATTCACGTATAAGTTCTTTAAAAGCAAAGTGACATAAATATTATTTATACCCAACAATCATAACATACAAATGCATGTGTGGATACATTAATGTTTTAATAATAATTTATTGTGGATAAATTATAGGCCATGCGTTCGAAATGTCGAAAATTTATTGATAATCAGGTTAAAAAACTAAAAAAAAACGAAAATGAAAACAACTAAAAAAAAAAAATTTTTTTAAATTTGGCTTAGGTCAAATCTTAAATACCCTCCACATCTACATACAAACGGTGGGCGTGGCAAGTACTTCATTATGCCCTCTAATACGTGTCAGCTTGCAAGTTGAGTTTCACACTGAGTTTGTTTTTTTTTGTAAATTGTGGGCGTGTCTGTTATCCGACCATGCCCACTTTTTGGTACACCGACGAATGCAATAATTATAAATATCTACAACAAATTTCAACTTTATAGTTCAATTGTTGTGGCAGTGAAAGAATGTTGGCGATGGTGGGCGTGGCACTTGGCCACTTTGTTCAATTTAAATTGAAACTACGTACAAATCCCCGAAATATTAGTATAAAATTTGAGCTGGTTATCGACCATGAGCATTTTAAAAACAAACACTCGGAGCAGCATGTCTGGATGGATTTAGATTTTGATGCTGATGAAGAATATAAATGCTTTGCAGGGTCTTTAACGCTTTTTTCTAGATGTTGCACAAATGTATTAGGAAAGTTAGTATGCTGCGGAGGGTATAATAAAAAGAAAATGCGGAACATAAATCTTTGGATTAATTAAAACTTCTAACGCTTATTAAATGCAGGTTTATGTTGAAGCAATGCAAGTTTACTTTGTACTCTACACCCCAAAATGGTACAAAGGGTACATTGAGTTTGTGCGGATATTTGTAAATCCCAAACGGCAAATGCCACACCCACATTTCGGAACAGAAACAAAATCTAAATTTACATTATGTCCGTCGGTCTGTCTTTGTATTTCTTGTAATCTACCTAAAGATCGCCACTTTTGATATGTTTTGATGAAACTTGATACAGAGATGTTCTTATTTACGATTTTATAACACTTTTTTTTAATAAAAATAATTTATAAATTACTTGTAATTATATAATGAAAACCAAACAAAAAAATCATTAAAGGAAAAAATTCAATTTTCACACCTACCTACCTCTGGAAACAGGGTGTAGTATGTAAACGGTGAACAGGGACAGGCACAAGCATGTAAAATGGCAACAGTTACAACATTGATAGATTACTGCAAAAGAAAACGATTTTTTTTTTAATATAACAAATCTGTCAATAAAAGTTAAATGAAAAAAATTAAAGAAAATATGTAAATATCTATACAAACATACTCTGTTTACGTACCATACCCATACACATACACACACATACACAATCAACAACAAAATTCTTCTATAAATAAATTTGTTTTTCTACCGAGAAAGATATTTACGAATAAAATTTAACCCAAATAAGTTTTTTAAATAGTTTCTCTTTAAAGACTTTTTCATTACAATGTATACATGAATAATCGTAGCTGTGTGTGTATATGTGTATATATTATATATAATGTAGCATATAATTGTAGCTTTTAATCTAATTGAACTTTTGCTGATGTAAAGTCTAACTGACTGTCTAGTTGGCAGAATAATCGTTTCTTTTTTTAATTGAAAACTCTTGCGGCGATTGTTTTCCATATTGTGGCAATCTTATCAATTCAAATAAAACACAAAATGAAGGAAAAATATTACATTTCGTTTCAACCACATCGTGAACACCCTCCCTTCACACTTATACGTGAACAGTTTATATCATTAAATGAGTTTAACTGCAAATTGTGGGCATGGTAATGGTTGGGAAGGTTCGGTACGATGGAAAGACTATAGGAATCTGCGCACAGAAAGTTGTTGTTTAACGTCTACACCTATCGTGAAGACTTATTAGACGTTGTTGAGAGCTCCGCCCGAAGGAAGTACCAAACTTTAGAACTACATCATAGGCTATATAGTTCACCCCTTTGGTGAAGGGTTTTATGCCATGCACCACCAAGCGTAGGAATCTGCGTACATTAGAAATGGCGAGAAAAACCTCTTCTGATACTAAATGATTCGAAAGACGGGGAGCTTGGTTACAGAACGAATTGTTTTGATAGGGCGAAGCTTCAGAAGAAATGGATAGGAACGCTGAGAAATATGTATTAAAAGCTTAACAAAGCCTTATATTACGTCGAGAATTCCACCACCTATGAGTACCTAAGCTCTTATAGACGAATTAAACCCTACTCTCGTTCGGATATAGGCGGAAGTGAAATATTTCTTAAACCGCTTTAGAAATTCAAGTTCATAACTGATCTCTCCAAAAGAAAGATCACGTAAGCCATGATTTGTCCCCTGAATACCACGTTTAGAGTACCCCTTACTTCTACATTAACACCACCAACGGGGGAGAGAACGCAGCACACCGTTTTTCTAGCCCCAAAAATGAATCTAACAGCTAACAGACTTATAATAGATATGTACCTTGTAAGGTCTTTAAATTATATGGCAAACTTGGTATACCTTCCACTTTACAGTGGATAAAAAAGCAAGCGCTTGGTTTAACTTACATTTGCACTTAACCCTTAGCACCTAATAAGCACTGGAAACGATAAATATCGTGAACAATTTAGCATTTAACATAATAATAAAGCAATTTACTATTTTTTTTTTGGAAACTTTTGATATTTATTCCTAATCGCGTTTTATCGTTTATTTATTAGACAAGTATTAAGTTTTTATGCCAACTATTGTGAATACTTTGTTAAAATGTTTTGTAATTAACAAGCGGAGATTTCAGTGACCCAAGGTCTTGCAATTACTTTAAGGTTGAAATATATTGTTGAAGGAGCATCATTTCGCAGAAGAAGAAGAAGAAAATCTTGTAGATTTATTGGACTCTTTAAAGTTTTAAGAACTTGAGAATTATGTATGATTTGTATATAAGACGCCACGCCCACAATCGACAAAATTGAATCATGGACATCAAATTTGATGTAATGCCTTCCATCAATGTACGCGATCGGTTAACTTAAACGCTCACAATATACAAAAAATCTTATTCAAAATTAAGTCCAACTTGCTAGCTGACTCTTAAAGGGCGTAAACATATAAAACATATACCTGACACACCCACTGTTTGTGTGTAGATGTGGAGAGTATTTAGGATATGGTCTAAGCCAAATTGACTCTTCCTACTTGTTTTTGTTTAAATGCCAGTACGATGCCTGCACTTGTAGAAGTTTTCTCCAGAACGATTTACATTTAAAAAAAACATAAATCATACATTGTGCCGAGTCTGGGAAAGCTACCATATATACTGCAATACAAACATATATTTATAACAATAACTGGAATCATTAGCGGCAACATATTCTCAAATTGTTTGTTTTTCATATATTTTGTGTAAATAATTTGCAGATAATCACAACATGGCAGCAAATTAACACAAAAAAAAAAAAAAACGAAAAAAGGATTAACACGAATAGCTAACACACCATTTCGCACATCGTTTGAGAAATCTAAATTAATAATAATAATCATATCATTATAATAAATCATCTCGAGATTGAGCAGCGTGGCTGAGTAGAGCAGCATTTCATATGAAAATAAAAGCGTGAATTGTGAGTTGTGTGTGAGTTGTGTTATGGTTATCATTTGAACACATCTGTTGTTGTTCACTTGACATAATTTTGTGGTTCGTTCAATTGTAATTTAAAGCGCGTTATTTATTACACACACACACGCACACAGGCGTACAATAAATACTAATAATTCTCTTGGTCGATATGTGAGAATGAACGTACTTTCAATAAATATGTTCATGTGTATGTGTACAGTACCAATTACTAATAATGAATGTGTGTTTGTATGCATATGAAAGTCGCGTTAATTTACTAAACAATAATTATGGAAACTGATACTATTTTCGGTGTTATTTTTTATGGCCTGCTTGACTTGTAACGCGGTCTCGACTCGACTAACTCCTTGTAAAAACGTTTCGAGCCAACCTACATAACTCTAACAGACGGTAGAATGCAGAGCCTACTACTCCTCGAATCATTTTTCTTCTAAATATATAAAAAAAAGTGTGAGAAGCGACATAACTACCTAACTATAGAATGCAGAACCTACTACTATTACTAATAATTATTTTTTTAAGTATAAAGTTAAAAAATAGATGTGATGGGAAAAAGACTGTTACCCTCTCACAGTGTGTATGTATTGGTGTTGGAATAACAAACAGGTAAATATGTGTTGGGAGTGTATTATCGCTACATGTTGTTGTTGTTGTTGTTGTTGTTGTTTTATTATTACAATATCAACTTTATCACGGGATTGATAACATTTTATTATACCTTGGATTCGAACGTGTACAAACAAAATTTGTTAACGGAGATTTACAACAACAATATACATCAATCAGCATCGAATGTTTCACTATCCCAACTCTAGACTTTTTGTAAATAGCAAGCAGTCATATAACGACAATGGACGTACGGACATTTTTCATATTAATTCAATTTCTTCGACTAAAAAGACGTTTATTATACAGTAATAATCCTTAAATCCTTAATTGGAATGGTAGTTGAGCTATATATCATATACTACCCGAAGAATGATCCGACAAAGCTTAAATAATCCCGTTATACAAGCTATATACAATAGGAAGTTTGGGAAGGTATATTTTTACCTCAACCCCAATTCCTAACTTGCCACGGACATGATGTGAAGGAGAAGTAAAAGATGCGAAATATATTTAGTTTCACTGCGTACAATTCAGAACTGATGATGACCACAAGACCTCATCTTACCGATGGTTACAGAAATGTAAGAATTCGTTATAAAAAATGAAGAAAACTGTCAGAAGGTCAGAAACGCTATAGCAGCATATATCGAGACGGAGCTAAGGAGATGCAAAGAGTGTAGGAAATTAGGAGCGTTTGCTAAGGCAAGGCTAAGGCCATGAAAAAATACCTAACGGCAGTGCTGCGATGGGTTAGTAGACGCTGAGGGGTGTGTGTTTGAGTACGTAGGTATAAACTTTTTGATAATTCCCAATTACTAAGTAACCTGATTATTATATACTTCTCATAAGATGGCGATATATACTAAGTATGCGATACCGTTGGCAAACCCAAGAAGAAAAAGTCCAACAGACCTACAAAGTATACAAAATCCAAGTTGATCTACTATGGTCCGTCCGTATTTGAGCTGAAAGTTTGTATAATAATTTGTAAATATACATCGCTATACAAATTCGGTTAAATAAGTTAACAGACACGCCCCTTAATCAACTAAAAAACAATCCAACAGTCATAAAAATTAACCTACAAAGTTAACAAGTTCAGTCCATCAATGGACATGGTCGCTCACAACTATACATGAAAACTTTCCTTATGACGAATTTGTGGTGAGAGCTGCAACACTATTAAGAAACCAAATCAAATAAGAGCCGCGCCCACTAGTTGGGTATAAATAGGGCGAGTATATTCAACATGTGTCGTAAGTTAAAATTCAAAAATTTTTATTATGAAAAGTGATTTTTATTATATAAAGAAGAAGAAGACTCAGATTATAAGAAAAAGTTTTTAATTTGAAATGTAAACAAAACTCGTGCAAAATTCATAATTGTAGCAGCATTAGGAGGAATATAGTACGGATAGCAACAATAACAGTAAAATCATGAACAACAGCAACAACAACACAACCACATATCACACACCGCACACCGCACACCATGCCACACCACACCACACCACCTAATGCCAATGTATGTCTATAAAACAATCAGCAACAATTATAAATTTTTTGTACATTTTTATTTATTTATATTTTTTTTTTTTTTTTTTTTTTTTTACATATACATACATACATACATTTTCCCATAATACAGCTAAAAACGGTAAACAAACAATAACGTTTGTTACGCTAACTACTAGAAAAAAAAAGAAAAAACTAGAAAAGTTGCGACAGAGTAGAAAGTGCATAAAAAGTAACAAAAACGACAAAACAACAACAACAACAACAACAACAGTTATAACAATAACTTAAACAATAACAATAACAAAACTAAAAACATATTACTAACACTGGCAATAACAACAACAACAACAACAACAATATATGAGCGCATGTACAAATAAGCGCGAATAGCATGAATCAACAAATGAGGTGAGGTGAGTGAACTTGTGCTAAACTATGAACAGAATACAAATGTACGATAGAAACGTTTATATAAACATATGTTGGTTGGTTGGTTGGTTGGTTGGTAGGTATGCATGTACAAACTATTGTACTTTGTTGTTGTTGTTGTTGTTGTTATTTATTTATGTATTTTTTTTTGTTTGTTTGTTTGTTTTGGTCATGTGTTTGAATACATTACACTCACATATATGGAGTTAAAGCACACTCACACACTCACACACACATACACATACACACATACACACACACACTCACATTTATGCTATAACTTTTAGTTAAAATTAAGTTTTAATGTTAAAATTATTCATTGACAGGCGAAAAGTGTGTTTGTTTGTTTCTCCTCTTTCCGCCGTTCAGTCAAAAATCAAAACAAAAAATAAAAAAAATTTATAATAATAATAACAACAACAACAACCATTAGAAAAAAAAAATTCAAAAATTCAAAAATAATGGAGGTGTTAACTGTTGGTTTTCTCTAAACACACACCCGCACACCCGCACACCCGCCTGCACACACAACTTTAATACAATTTTCTTATTTCATATGACTTGACTTTAATTCTCTATTATAGGCTTTATCGGACACTCATCATAAACATCACACATACATGCATACGTATAAACACACGAGGACAGACAATCAACCATGCCAAGTGGCAATATAACAAGCAGCAATTACAACATGAATACCAGCAACAAATAATCGAAAACCAATTCAAGTTGCCCATGGCAACAACATTTTTTATACATCATTCATATATTGACTGATGACTGACTACTGAACTACAAGCCACCGTCATATGGGAGTAACAAAGCTAACAAATGCCACCCAATCACAACTAACATGGTGCAGGTGTCGTATATAAATTGATGTTAAGTATATGTGTGTGCATACTCTATGTAAATCTCTTATGAACAAATTCATTTAGAAATTGTGTGTGCATGATGTAGATGGGATTCTCTGCCGGCTAGGATAACATTTTTGTGACTCCCTTTATTAAAGAGTTATTAATTGAGTTCGACTGCCGGAACCGAACTAAAAGGATGGTTTGCTTTTTAGCAAAACGTCTAAAAATCTATTCACACAATATTCCTTTGAGCTAAACGTCGCTTAAATATGGTTTTTTGAGTTTTTATTTCAATCCATTTTCAACCTATTTCAATACAGAAGCAATCCATAGCAACTCTGTTTAAATTCTCAATTTTTGCGTTCAGGAAAATGTCTAAAGTCACCCTTTGTCGAACAGAGTCATGTCGGGTTTCTTTATGATTTCAAAAATTTCAAAACTTGTAAAGAAATATACTTTTTAAGAACTCTGACCGACCGAAAGTGTAGAAAAACAAACAAGTGGTGAATGGAGAAGCCCAACCGTTCCACAAATGATGCTACAATTTTGTGGTATCAGTACAAGTGAGTGGTTTAGTGTTGATGTATAAATCGCTTCATGAAATATCGTGAAGAAGGGAAGAATAGTCTAACCCGTGTATGGGGTGATGAGATGTTTTTAAAATGTTTCATAATTTGGGAGTAACTACTATATCTGAGTAATAAGATCGACATCTCCCGAGTACCAATCTTTAAAAGAAAAAAACTCCAAACTTTTGAAAACTACTGTTCAAGTATCTTTGCTTTAAAATTCTGTCTTTGTTTGTCATCTAATGCCAAACGTAATAACGAAGCGAGTATACTGCAATTATTTAAGATGATGCATAAAGATAAAATAACTGTAACAGTAGGTAAAAAAGAAATAAATTGTAGAGATGTGAGGCACACAAAAATCAAGTGAGTTGCTAACCAAAGCCTAGAAAGTAGCAAAAAAGAAAGAAAAAAAGGTGACCAAGTGAGGTTGAATGGATTGAAGAGGATGGCAGCAGAAGCAGCAGTAGTTTGAAAAGCACACACATACACGTGAACCAAACAGCGGCATAATTCAGCTAACGCTTGTTTGCTTGCCATCGCTTCGGCACGCCTCACATATACAACCTACGCATGCACATACATATGTATGGTACAATAGTATGCATGTGTTATATTTATTTAAATGAAGATACATATATAGTCGGTATAGATGCACTTATGGCTGGCATATCTTTACAACAAAAAAACAATTTAAAAAAAAGTATATTTGGCTTGAGGTAAATCTGAGTCACCCTATGTAGTTATTGTGGAGTGTGTGTGGGCCAAACTGGTTGGTGTACACTTTCAACAATCATGTTACACTTGTTTTTCTTTGTAAATTGTGGGCGTGTCTTTTTTCGATTACCCCCCAAATTCCGATACATTTTATGGTTGGAATAAATATTATATAGAATATATATAAGCGAGAGATTCTTATGAATTGTGGGCGTGGCTGTTGGCCGATTTCATACATTTTCTATAAGAAACTCTCTGCTTACACTCGGAATATTTTTTTACTTCCGTAGACGTTTCACCAACACATACACACACACAGATATGCTAACAAACAGTTTCGATTTTGATGCTTATCCTGCCAAAAGCATCCTTCTGGTAGCCTGCATACCATACCAACAAACTTAGTGTACCCCCCTACTCCCATCAATAATGGTTGAATGTATGTATAATGTTGAAAAGTGAATATGTGTTAACTGTGCGCATATGTGCAAACATACTCTAGCAGCAGCAACAGCAACAGAAACAGAAACAGCAACACTACTAGCAGCAGCAGCAGCAGCACCAGCATGGAATTGAAGCATGCCTGTTGCTAAGTTGCCTTAATGCATGTTTATGCTTACACAAGCTTGGTTATGCCTCTGGATGCATACACACGTGTGTCAAATAGTTTGTTATTGTTTTTGTTATTTGATTTTTTTATATATACATACATACATACAAGCATACGTGCTTATATCGTATATATCGTATGTTGAGAAAATTTTCTACAAAACTATAACTGCTGCTGCTGCTGCTGCTGCTTCTGTTGTTGCCACGTTGCACCACAGTTGCTATCATAATGTAAAGGAAAATTATAATATATGTAAACAACAACAACAACAACTACATACACATGTAATAATTTATTCAATAGCAAACTACCGTTAAAGTTGCACTTTCCCTCTTTATTGTTTTTATACAGTTGCTGTGATTTTTGAATCAAAGCAAGCACACAAACACACACATACACACACACACACACACACACACCCAACAATACAAATGTTAAACAATTAACAAAAGTAAGAAAAAAAACGAAAACTAAATAATAGAAAAACTAATTACACACCAACAACAAAGGATTATGTTATGACTGCAATCATAGTTGATGATGATGATGATGATGATGATGTCTTGTAATCATTTTTGAAACAAAGTAAAAGTGTTACATTAGGCGTCCATCAAATCTGGCATACCCAGCATTATTGTCCATTTACATGGCCTAACATCACCATCACCATCACTTTCTCAAATTTCTTAATTAAGATTCTATTTGGATTATATGTAAGCCAAGGATAAGTTTTTCTAAATTGTAGGCGTGTCTATTATCAGACCATGTCTACCTCAAAATAAATTTGTGACCAATTTAATAAGTTCCATACATTTTATGTGGGCGTGACTCAATTTTAATAAATTTAGAATAATAAGTAAAAAAACTAAATGTTGGCTTAAAGGAAATCTTTAATACCCTCCACATCTACAAACAATAGTGAACGTGGCTGGTACATGATTACGCCCTCGTATTACCCAACAGCTTCAAAGTCGAGTGTTCAGTTGAATAGGTTTTTTTTTTTTTGTAAATTGTGAGTTATCCGACCATGCCCATTTTTGACATATCAATGGAAAAAGTAAAAATAACAAGCAAGAAAACTAATTTGGGCTTAAGCCAAATCTTAAATACCCTCCACCTCCACAACGGTGGGCGTGGCGAATATATATATTGCGCCCTCTAATCGTGTATGTCTTAAGTATCAGCATGAAAGTCTACTTTTACATTGAATATGGTTTTTTGTAAATTGTGGGCGTGTCTATTATCCGACCACGCCAATTTTTGGCACGTCAGTAGATGGGATAATTAATACGCATACCAAATTTCAAGTTCATAGGTCAACTTTTGTGGCAGATATAAAGGTTTTTATTTATTGTGGGCGTGTTGGTAATCCGAATACGGCCATTTTTGGCATGTCGATGAAGCTAATATTTATAGATGTACATACCAAATTTCAAGTTTATAGCTCAATTTTTATGGCAGATAAATAGTTTTTTGTCGATTGTGGGCGTGGCTCTTGACCGATTTTGCCCATTTTAAATAGTAATCTGCGTACAAAAACTAGAACTGCCGGTACAAAATTTTAGCTCAATATCTCAAAATTTACGCCCGTGAGAGTGCTAACAACAGACGGACACACGGACACACGGACATACATGTCTAAATCAGATTTCAGATTTTGATGCTGTTTTTGATATATTTGTAGATGTTTGACGTCCTCTTCGGGGTTTTGCAAATGGAATGACAAACACAGTATATCCTCCATCTTATGTGGAGGGTATAAATGTGAAGTCATCTCACAAATATATAATAATTATACAATAATTCCTTTATAAATATATCTAAATATAAATGTCTGAATATGTTTTGAATTTAAATTCGTTTGAAAATATCCGTAAACATCTAATTTTGTATCAACAATGTATTGTATTTAAATGAAATATTAATTATTCTAGAAAGGCACGAAAATGTTGATTTTTGCATTTTTGTTGTCTAAATTAAATATTTATAATAACCAAAACAAACCTATTAAAAAGTTGTCAACACTTTATTTTACGAATTTATTTTGTTTTTTTTTTTCCTTTTTCTTAATTTTTTCTTAATCAATCACAAGTTGTTGACGTATGAATTTTATAATCAAAAAACAAAAAACAAAAAAAAAACAGAAAAAAAAACACTTTCCGAAATATATTGCATGTCCATATGTCTACGTGCACGTACTTGATTTTTAATATATTATAAAGAGATAAGAAGATTATATAAAGAAGAAGAAAACAGATAGACAAACAAAATCGAAATTATAATAAACATTAGACGAACAGACCATTAAGAGATTAGTTCCAAATTGATTCAATTATTAATAGAATTTGAATATACGAGTATTTGCAAAAAAAACAAGAAACAAAAAACAAAAATGAAAAAATCGACAGCAATTTTCTGTGATATGAACGTCAGGTGGAGAATGTAAGGCTCTTGAGGGTTCTTTGTGCTGCCTCCTTATTATGAAGTGGTTTAAAGTCATCAGTTGGCACAGATCACACTTAAACTTAAACTAGCACCAGCTTGTGAAAAAGTGGAACAAGTTTACCAAATTTCATTCGAAAATATCAAGAATTGCGGATTTTTTCCATATAGCAAACTTTTCAAAGAACGCCCAGTGAAGTTTTTCACTACAATGCAAAGTTTAAGCTATTGTAACATGACGAAAAATAACCATAGAACAGAATTTTTTGTATCCCTTATAATTATATCATAAAAGGGTAGGAATGAGCCTTTTTCTCTGTTCTTGTTTCGAAATCCACTTCCAATGGTAGACTAAAATCATCATAGATAGTGTTAGAGTCGGATCAAGCTGGAATTTTTGTAAATTTTGCAAATATTTGCAAATTTCAATTTAACTGAAACATAGAGAAGGATTCAGTAGGAATAAAAAAGTCATTCCATTACTCGATGGTGTAGTTGGGAACCAATTCGGTATGTTTCTACGAACATTTTGAACGCTAATATCTCGTAAACGATAGCTTCTGTCGATTTGATTTGCGCCCATTTTGTCTAAATTTGATGAAGAATCTATTAATCGAATGGAGTGGAAATCCTTGAAAAAAGAATACTTTGTAAAATGGTTTATTACAATTAAGTGGTTAGTGCCACGCCCACAAAATATATGTCATTGTAAAGCTGAAGAATATTCCAAGTAAGGGCAGTTCGATTGAACTAAGTCCGTTCAGCGGTTCAAAACTTATAATCTATTGAATATGAACTTTATGAAAAATGGGATAAATAAATACTTCAACAGATTTTGTCAAACTCTCACAAACAATAACAGAAACCACACTAAAAAGAAGGCTTTCCAACAACAACTCCAATTTTGATCAAATATTTTGCAAACATTCAGAAATTTCGAATACTTTTCGAGGATATATAACTAATAGGCGCAGCACTATCCATTTGCTTAGGAAAGGAAGCTTTTTTAAAAATACAAGTTATTTATAAACAAAATGGGTGGTGCCACGCCCATATAATATGCTTCATTTGAAAGCTGAATTAATTTACAAGTTTTCACAAAAAGTTTGAACAAAATCTGTCCAGTCGTTCCTAAGTTGTAAGTCTTTGAAAAATATGTTTAAGCAAGTTTGGATTTTCTGGGTGCCTGGTGTTTATCATAGATTTAGCTGTTTTTGAGATTTTCAAAATATCGACCACAGGAATGAATGTGAATTTGTTTGGCTTCTAACATGAAAACTACTGCTCTACTACTGCTGGTCAAACATTTTGCAAAAAAAAAATGGTAAAAAATTACAAATCGTCCGATTACGCTCAAACTTGTCGCAAATAAACCTCATAATAAATGGAATTAATGTGGCAAGTTTCATGGGAACGTAACGTTTTTCACAACAACAAAAAGTTTAATCAGCTGGAACTTTGGGAGAAATAAACGTAGAAGAAAAACTTTTAAATCGTTTAAAATTCTTGGTTTGCAGCAACTTATACTCTTAAAAAACGAACAGGTTAGAGTCTTAAAATTCAGAAATTTACGTGTTCGATTCATATTGGGTCATAATGTGGCACTTGTCTCTCAGTTTCAGTTTCAGCAGACACTTTTTATGCTGCTTTAGAATCATCACAGCGGCCTGATCATGCTCCCACCTGCACAGCTGAATTCGTTTTGTCAATTTCTAGGGATTGGTATTAAAATTTCGACATAAAATTTTTTTCAAAAATTTACCATTTTTTTGCCCCGCTTAAGAAAAATTGCTTTGTTAGAAATGTTGTGATTATATGCAAACGAAATAAAATTGAAAAAATTGAATCAATCAATTCAGAATCAAGTTAAGTCAGTGTCAGTCAGTCCGCATATATATAATTTGCCTGCCCTGTGCATGTTTACAGCAGATTCTAAAAATAATGAATGATGTAATACTTTCAGAATATTATCAGAGTAATATTGAAATTTATGTCACTCTACTGCTCTTACGTGAAGGGAATATATGTAAAGTTTAACAATCTAGATATAAACGTCCGTCTGTCCGTCGGATGGTCGAAAATTTTGTGATTTTCAGTGTGAAATTTTATACTTGACCCTTTAACAGTTTCTATGCGTGGCTGGCTTTTGAAATTGGGTGAAATCGGTCAAGGACCACGCCCACAATTGACATAAATCTGCCACAAACAATTACCTATTAAGTTATTATATACATATTTTTAATTACCCACTCCATCGATATGCCAAAAATGGGCGTGGTTGCATAACAGACATGCCCACAATCAACAAAAATCTATTTACCTGCTACAAACATTAGTTGAAATTTAGTACACATATTTATAATTACCCCCTCTATCGATATACCAAAAATGGGCATGGTCGGATAATCCACAAATTACAAAAAACTACACTCAACGTAAAATTCGACTTAAAAGCTGATAAATATTATAATACAAACACTATTAGAGGATGTAATCCTGTGCGCGCCACGCCCATTGTTTGTATGCAGATATGGAGGGTACTTACGATATGACCCAAGGCAAATTTAGTTCTTTCACTTCCTCATTGAAAATATATATAATCAGTGCCATATAGAACAAAAGAAAGCCAGATACTTATTTCCCTCACCTACGCCTTAAGTCAAAACTCCTCGAAATTAGATTTATTCTAGAACATATAGTAAGGGCCACAGCCATAAACAATTTTACTTTAACTACTTGAATAAAAACCATGTTGCGAGGGGAAAGATTGCGAACAAAAATTTTCACATCGATCATCTAAAATTTTCTTTCACACATTCGCTACACTATGCGTTAAATCGAGTCTCTGCGGTACATATACATAAAATTAACATATAAAATACGTATATAAAGAAAAGCATTAATAAACAATGCAGAGGTTTCGAGAGTGAGTGTGCATGTGTGTGTGTGTTATGTTTAGTAAATGTATTAAACATTGAAAGCCGGCTTTTCAAATAAAATATCTTGATTTTTAATATAAATTAAAATTATTATATTATCATCTTCCGACATTTACATGTATGTGTGTGTGTGTGTGTGTGTGTATATAACGACAAATGAATAAACAACAAACAACTTATAATACAAATTATTATAATTTTAATTTAATTATTGTTCTAAATATTTCTAAAATTTGGTTTTTTTTTAAATAATTGAATTAATTTTTTCATACATCTTACTTTTTCGTATGTTGTGGTGAAATGAAAAGAAGAACAGGACAATGAAGAATTCATAAAGATATTTTTGCTTTTGAAAATCGACGACTTTAACAAAGAACAAAGAAATGAACGCGATTCGACGAAATATTTTCTTAAAAACAATTCCTTTTCGATTCACAGAAAATCACAAGAGCAGCAGATAAATCGCACGATGTTTTAACGACCGTAATCAAACTTCAACTGAAATGTGTTTTTTTTTTTTCAATGGACGACCTCTCCACATGGTTCGTCGTTATAATTGCTGCTGCTGCTGCTGCTGCTGTTAGCTCTGCTGCTGCTGCCGGTTTGCGTTTGTTTGTCAGTTTACTAACTTACTAGGTACACCTCTCTGCCTGTTACCCGTCTGTTCTATCACTCTATGTATACTTGCCTGGCTGGCTGGCTGGTTGTTAGGTTGGTTGGTTGGTTGGCTGATTAGTTGTTTTTCATTGTGTCTTCATATGCTCTATAATAGGAGACCTCTTCTCCTCTACATCATTGACTACACACTCATTAGGAGCGTCACATGTTACTGCTTGGAGGGGGATTTTAAAATGAAAACAAAAATGGGGAAAAATCTCATCTAAAAAATATAAAATATTTTAAATATTTATTCATAAACTATTAGAGGTGAAAAGTTTATATTTACCATGTATACTCTTCGACAGCTTTGGTGCATTGGTTCTCGATATTTGATCCAAGTTCTGTTTTTGACTTTTTCCGCTTTTTCTGTATTCTTTTCTTAATTTTTTTTTTTATACAAAATGTTTAATAATTGATAATATGAGCCCCTCGCCAATACTCTACGCCCGCCATAACTACTTTTATACATTTTATATGTATTAGAATGAAATTGATGAAAATAATAACTGTTACAAAACAAAACAAAGCAAAGCAAAGCAAAGCAAAACAAAACAAAAACAACATGCTCTACATTCGTTTAAACTGGTACAACAACAACAACAACAACAACAATATTGAATTCAGCTGCAAAGACCATATGAGTACCTTACCACTTAATAAAAATAACAATAGAAAATATGTTTTGTCAGGCAAGTGCGGCCATTTAACACCCTAAGAATTTTACTTTAAAAACACTATTCAACACAATCTATAAGTTTTTTGAAAAAAAATAATAGAGAGATACGGATGTATGGTCGGACCTACTTTAACTATATCTAAAATTTTTACTTTAAAACATATAACAAAAAACTTTAGTTAGCATATATATGAAATCTTAAATAATGTTTAAATTTTTGATCTAAACGGTGGGCGTGGCATGTATACATAAGCTCTGTTTTTTAAAACAACATTTTAGATGCATGAGAAGAGAAGAAATTCGGCATTAAAAGAGAGCTATTTGTAAATTGTGGGCGTGTCCATTATTTGACTCCCCCCCTCTTTCCTATTTTTAACATTTTTGTATAAAACTTGTATAAATTTTCTACACTTTGCAGCTCAATGGAGTATTTTAACAAGTCCAGTTTTACGCTGACCACACCCATTTTGGGCACACCCATGCTTAGGATAATTAATAAATTAATATGTGCACGAAATTTCAATGTAATAAATAAATTTTAGTGAGAGATAAATAGATTTTTGAAGATGGTGGGCGTGGCTCTTAACCCAAATTTCTCAAAAAGCCATCTTTCTACACAAACCAGAACGTATTAGAAGTGTCTGTATGAATTTTTTTCTTTACATGTCAAAAGTTAGAATGCTAGAAACGGACAGACATAGGGACATGCAGGCCTAGATCGACTCAGTTTTTAATAATGATCAAGAATATATATACTTTATAGTGACGAATCGTTCTGGGTGTTACACATGCAATAACCAACTTAGTATACCCCTTCAACCGAAGTGGAGGCATTTGTTGAAATTTTTTATACAAAAAGTACGTTTCATGTTTATGTAGTTAAAAGGCATGTGCAACTTCCAGTGTAAGAAATCTAACATACCTGCTTCTTCAGTTGTCTCTATAAAATATAATTATTAGAGAGAGACTTTAAATAAATAACAGAAATGGAAAAAAAAGCACCTACTACCCGAATATAACGAGAATATGTAGAGAGAGAGAGAGAGAGTCGAACGTTTGTATTATAGATAGGCAGAGAGCATCAAGCTACATAAAAACGTAAGCATACGTGCATATATGCATAAACATATAAATTTAGTTAGTTGGTGCTTGCTAGTCCAGCGTTAGTATATATCTGTAAAAGTTCAGGTCAATTTATTGTATATTGTATATATAGCCCTACTTACAACACAAAAGCAACACAAATAATTTACACATGCTTTCATACATACATACATACATAGATATACGCTTTCATATGTTGTGTGTACTTAAAATACAATTTATTGATATATTGTGATTACATATAGGTTAATATAAAAAGATGATGAAATCGAGTGGCGTTGAAAGTAAAGATCTCCCTTTGACAAAAAAACAATCACATTACAGGATATGCATACATAAATAATATTTATATAGACATACAATATATTATATACGATAATGATAGTACAGTGGTGCAAAAATGTTTCTTTTTTTTTTCGTTTTTTTTGATAAGCGATTTATTGAGAAATTGTTTATATTCACAATACACAATAAAATCCGCCTCTTATCACAAAACGATTGCTTATATATGTATGTACGTAGTGTCCTCCACAACAATATATGCCCATCTGTTTTTTTTTTTTTCTTGTTGTTTTTTACATAAATTTACAATAAATAGCTTTCTTTTGTTTTCATTTTCTTTGTTGGATGATAAGGTTGTGTCTTTATACATATATCAGCAGCATGCACATATTGCTCGGTGGCTGTCTAGCAGTTATGTAGTGTATATAAATGCACGACGTAGTAGGAGATTTTGTTAGGGCTAGGTTATGACTTGACCAATAACAGTAAGAATAACAAGCAAGAAATCCTAAATACCCTGCAACTCTACCTACAATCAGTGGGCATGGCAAGTTTATTATTACGCTCTCTAATAGTGTATGTGTTAGTAACAGCTTGCATGTCGAGTTTTACGGTGAGATTGGTTTTTTGCTTAATAGCTCAATTTTCGTAACAGACAATCAGATCTCTGTCCGTTTTGGGCGTGGCTGTTGACCGATTTTAACCATTTTGAATTAAATTTCAGTAAAATATTTCTTCTACCGTGAGAAAATGCCAGACAACAGACGGACTGACGGACATTCATGTCCAAGTCGACTCAGTTTAAGAATAGACGGTGATCCGTCTTGAACGCCTCCTTCTGGCTGTTGTATACGTAATGGCAAACTTAATATAAATCCCATCTTATGTGTGGAGGATATAAACATAAATGCTTTAATCTATAAGCACATAAAATGTCTACATTGTATGCCTGCCTAGGCATAAGCTATTTATGCATTAGTATTATTATCAAGTTATTCAGTTTAACCCGATTAATCCAGATTGAATATGGCATTGTATAAAAATAGACTTCTTTTATATACAATTATGCACAATACATGCATGTGTAACTGTAAAATTTTGAAATTGATAAGATGCGTTCACAGTCATACAGTTTCAATCAGTTTCCACTCCAACGGCAATTACTTACAACTATTCGTCTGTAATAAATGATGAAGAAGTTATTAAACAATTATGATAACATACGTATACATATCTTTACCTTTCTTTGTTCTATTCATAATATCAAAAATATCCAAAATAATCATTTTGAGAAATTAAACGCTTCCTCTCTCTTTGTGTCAATTTATTCCATTATTTCTTAATACTTGGAATTTTGATTTTAATAAGTCCACATGTCCATGCATTTATTTGGTTGGTTATGCCATTTTGTAGCTAGTACACAAGGCCATACAAAAGTATAATTGAAATGCACACACGTACACACACTTTCACAATTTTTGATTGTTTTATTTATTTATTATTTTATTAAAATATCGTTATTGTGCTAATACTTGCAGGAACATTCTCTTTACTTTCACTTTCATATCTGTGAAGGTGTCTTCCCTTGTAAGGATACACAATTCTATTCTTTTAATGCAAAAAGTCCATGGGTTACGAATTCAATTAATTTTTAAATAAAATATTTAACAGCACAAACACAAATAATTTTAAAATTCCTCCATTTACCGCCACATTGATTTTATTTGCTACTAATTCACTGCAAGTCTTACAAAACAACTCTGTGTTTGCATAAAACAGATATGATTTCAAAGCCAGTGCCAAAAATATTACTGACAAATATTTTAGAAAATTTTTTTATCTTTTTTGAACTTTTCTCGATTAAAACGATCTTTCTCTTCTTTCCGTTCACTTTTAGAAAGAGAGAAAGACAAACACCACTTAATATACAACAAAAACGCATAAACAAAGTAGAAAGTAGAAAATCTTCCGCATTGAACATACCCCACCTTAAACATGTTTAGCTTTGTTGTTGTTTTGTAAAAAATCAGCTGTGTAATTTTTTGTATTTGCATTGCCCAGCTACATAAATAATTTATTTTCAATTTTCATTTTATAAATCAAAATTAAATGGCACCCGCCCAGAAACCAACCACCTCAGCACGGGCTGCCGCTGTTAAAGGTTTTAACAACAACAGAAATTTCTTGCAAAAGTGTTACAGAAAATATATGAATTTCGATTTTGTAAAATATCTGATATTTGACCCAGAAGCCCTGCCAATCGTTTCGGTATTAATTATATTTGCTGAATTATTATTAAATGTATTTATTATTGAACGTGTACCGTATACGGAAATTGATTGGAAGGCCTACATGCAGGAGTGTGAAGGCTTTATAAATGGCACCACGAATTATGCCTTGTTAAAAGGTAAGTTCTACAAAAAGGCTCGTTTTATTTTTACTCTCAAGTTCAATGAACTTGATTTATTTGGGTAATCATTGAGATTGAGATTGAAATTATATTTAATTTAGTAACCTTCATAGTCGTGGGAATCCTTTTATTGCATATTTCTCAATAATTCGTTAAAACTAATTGAACAATTATGTTTAAAAAAAACCTAACGCCTTTTGGAAAGATGGATAATTCTGTACAAATATTTGAATAAAAGCTGCGATCATTTCGTCCGTTGTGTTTGATAGAATCTCAGTTGAACATCGATTTTAACTTTTTTAGAAAACCGGTCTCCTTTTTATCATCCTTTGTTGCAGCCGTTTGATTACAAGCCTCATGGTTCGTTGTGGAATTATTGTTGGCATCTGTTCTGTAATTTACACATGAATACATACATATTCCTTTCTAAACACTATTCACATTTTATACTTTACGTTGCTTTTCGACTGCCATCCTTCAGATTTGTTATTCCGTGTATAGAACCGGGAGTATCCGTCTCCAATTCCGCATACTTGACCAAATGCTCTTTCTGCTCTGCTGTGAGGTTTTTGGGAACTTGAATTTTTATAGTTACATAATGATCACCGTGTCCGTGCGCATTAACACGTTTTAAGCCTTTGCCTTTAAGGAATATTTTGTGATGAGATGAGGTGCCCGGCTCAATATTTAGGTACTGATCTTCATAGACTCCCTCCACACGTATAGAACCGCCCAACACTGCTTGAGCCAGCGAAATGCTGGCATTCGTGTGCACATCGGCTCCCTCACGCCTAAAATATTTACTCGGCTCCACACGAAAAGTAATGAACAACTCCTTTCGACCTACTTGCATTCGTATGGTTTGGCCATTTTCGATGCCCGCTGGCACAGGTACAGTAACTTTTTTGCGTTGTACATTCTGTCCTTTACCCTCACATTCGGCACAAGGATATTTGATGTATTGACGGGTACCTTGGCAATAACGGCAAGTTGAACGCATAACAAACGGACCCGTCGACATAGTTTCCATTCCCGTACCATTGCAATATTGACAGCGTCCGGGCTTTGTGCCGGGTTCACATTTACTACCATTACACTTGGGACAAGTGTCGACCACATTCACGTTCACATCCTTATTGACACCACGAGCGGCTTGTGAAAATGTCAAATCCATTACTATCTCCTGGGCGGCACCAAATCCATATTGTGATTGAGCAAAATCGTCATATCCCTCTGAACGAAAATCTCCGAAAATTTTACGGAACAGTTCTTCCGGATCTACGCTGGAACGGAATTGCCAACTTTGAGAGAACCCTTGAGGACCAAAACCACCGCCACCACCACCACCAGCACGTCCCATATTCTCTGATGTTTGACCAAACGTATCGTACTCTCTGCGCTTCTGATCATCACTCAATACTTCATAAGCTTCCGACACTTCTTGAAATTTACGACTAGCATCTGGATCATCTTTATTGGTATCTGGGTGATATTTTTTAGCCAACTGATAGTATGCCTTCTTTATATCCTTACCGGACGCATTTTTAGCCACACCCAATATTTGATAATAATCTTTGGCCTTTAGCATTGAACTTGTATAAAAATTTCGCTTTCCATTTGTCATGGTGGTGGGTATTAGGGATGGCCGGTTGGGTGGTGGTAGCACTGCTCTTGACAATTGTCGCTGCGTGTGAACATTTTCATTCATTTCTCTGGCAGAAGCCAACACATTTTTTATATTTGATTGACGCAATAAACGTAGGTTGTAGCGGTTACACGAAATCATTGTTATTCTTATTAATTTTCCTTTAAAAACTCTAATAATTTATATCACACACGAAATGCAGCTGTTGAAATGCCGTAATCGTGCATGCTTCTTATAGTTGTCAATTCATAATGTTTCTGCTGCTTCTTATTCATTTGATGTTTTAAACACTCACACTGAACTTTCTCGAATAAAAATGGGATATTTTTGTGGGAAATTTAAAAAAAAAATCCTATTTTATGTTTTTTGAACAAAAAATTCTACGAATCACTCGAGTAGTTTTAATAATATTCTAATTTTGAACCTGACAGGAGCATTATTAAAATCTCTCTATCTGTGAAGAAGAAGAAAACGATTCAGCTTATTAAAAACAATGGGGACCAAGTAGTTTTGTGTTTTTATAAATTAATTTAAAATATGATTCCTTAATAATATCTCCCTTTTTAATTACAGGTGATACCGGTCCCTTGGTTTATCCCGCTGCCTTTGTCTATATCTACACTCTACTGTACTACATTACTTCTCATGGCCAAAATGTACATTTAGCTCAATATATATTCGGCATCATCTACTTGCTGCAAATGTATTTGGTGTTGCGTTTATATAGCAAAAGCCGTAAAGTTCCGCCATACATTTTGGCAATTAGCGCCTTCACTTCATATCGCATCCACTCCATCTACGTGTTGAGGCTTTTCAATGATCCAATCGCTATACTATTTCTGTATGCTGCTTTGAATCTATTCTTGGACCGCCATTGGTCATGGGGTAGTATTTGTTATAGTTTGGGTGTGGCCTGTAAAATGAACATTTTACTTTGTTCCCCCGCTTTATTCCTATTCTACATAATCAGTTTGGGATTTAGTCAAGCACTTGTACAGCTATGCATATGTGCTGTGGTGCAACTGGTGGTCGGTTTACCATTTCTGTTAACCTATCCCTTGCAATATATAACCGGAAGTTTCAACTTGGGTCGTGTGTTTGAACATAAATGGACGGTAAATTATAGATTTTTGCCTGTGGAGTGGTTTGAGAGTAAACACCTGCACATCGCCCTCTTAGCCTTGAATGTGTTTTTAATTTTGTTATTTATTAAACCCACTGCGGTGTTTTTCAAAAATTACGTTCGCCTACGAGAATTACAAAAACAATTCCAACCACAAATCGAGCAACAAAATCTACAACAACAACAACCAATACAACCTCAATATGATGGAAAGAAAAAGCAAAAAAAATCTAAAAACGAAAAATCGATGATGAATGAAAAAACCGAAGAAACACTAACTGCCGAACAAGAAGAATTTTTGAAAAGTTTCGAACGTGGTCTGCAGCGCACCACTGGATTGAAGCAACCACGAAAATCGACTCCACCGTTGACCGGAGATCGCAGTGAAAAGGTGTCCGTTCATTTTGATCAGTGCTCACAACTGGCACTCTTGCCCATCTTTGTCTGTAACTTTATTGGAGTTGTGTGTGCACGTTCGCTGCACTATCAATTCTATGTGTGGTACTTCCATTCGCTACCATATATGGCCTGGTCCACACCCTACAGCCTAGGATTGCGCTGTTTGCTTTTAGGCTTAATTGAGTATTGTTGGAACACATACCCCAGCACTAATTTCTCCAGTTTTTTATTACATTTATGCCATGTACTCTTACTAATCGGAGTGGGCCATAATATGTTTAAAACGATACATCAGAGTCAACATATACAACAACAACAACAACAACAACAACAACAAAATATCAATGAAAATGGTTCCTTGAATTTAGCTAAGGACAAAAGTAATTGAAATTTGTATTTAAATAACAGAACGAACACACACAACTGTTTATGTCAAACATACAAACAGACAAATACACAAACGAATGAATGCAACTTTTCGTATTCTTTAAATTACTAAATTTCATCTTAAAATATTTATTGTTTAAATCGTTTTGTACCAGAATAAAATCGTTGCCTTCAAATGGCAGTGGAAAGGATTGAATACTCTATTAGAATACAGACGCGCTTTATGCTTAACCTAAACTTACAGAGAGAGAGAGAGTGTTCCTATGTATAGTTACAGTTAAAAGTCGTAATGTAGTGAAGTTACATTCCCCCCCAGAGGTACTTTTAACTGGAAGGCAACTCTTTCGAAAAAATGGTATATATATGTATATACAAGAGTGTTGATGAATTAAAATATGGGTTTTTTATATATATAAATTAAACTATAAAAGTTTGTCACTTACTGAACACTTGGCATTTCTGTGACATTAGGATAGTTGGCTGCAAGTCGTGGTAGTGTTTGCAGTGGTGCTCTCTTGTATTTTATTGGGACTATTGGCTCTCTGTATATTGAAGAAACGCAGTAAGGTTGTCTCACTGTTGCGACGCGATGATGTGGGTGTGCGTGGCGTATGCCGCTGTATAGCAGTGCAATTGGGTGACATTGCTCGGTCGCCTCGACCACCGCCACCGCCGCCGCTTGCCGTTAGTGAGCAGTGAGAAGAACGCCGTTTTCTTTTGGGCGTCAGGTTGGTGCGCGACTGGCCTTGCAAGTCAGTGAGGCGTGGAGAATGTAATTCGACTCCTGCTGATGCAGTTTCATTTACTTTTACGTGGATCTCTTGGTTATATTGTGAATTGAGATTTTGCATTTTCTCATTTAAATTCACCCGCGGCGACATCATCAGCTTTTGTTTACGTATTTTAGTTAGCCAGTCCACTTTAACCTGAAGTTGGCGTTTCGGTGACATTATCGTCAAGTGCGGAGCCTCACCATTCAGTACAAAGTTTGGTAAATTTGAAATGGGAGAATTTAATGAACTGGGCGGTGTTTTGTTCTGCATTGAAATAGCAGCCATAGTACTTGTTATTGTGTCCGGCTTGGGTGTAGCATCGGATTCGTCTTCGGTTATGGCAGTTAGCCGGGTTGTGGGCTCCCCTAATTTTACAGTTGTACTACTACAGGGCAACTCTTCAACTCCTCTACTTCCCGTATTGGTTATAAATAATTGACGACCTCCACTCTCCAAGAGTCTGGCTCGTTTCCGTATTTGCGGATAGTCTTCGTAATAATTGCCCTCTTCGTTGGTCAAGTCAGTTAAAAATTCGGTTAAATTACGTTTGACTGTTGAGCGAGACACCAATTGCTCCTCAGCCTCTTCTTCTACACTCGGTGATTCTACTTTACCCATTCTAGTCTTTGGTTTGTGTGTGTCTGTCGCACAATTGAACTTTCTTATATACTTTGCATACCCACAGAACTTTTCGTTCAAGTCGTCTTCGGCCAAACAGCCGGGTGCTATGCGCCATATTTTGTGACGAGCATCATCACTGCATGTAATCAACGGTTGATCGTGGCTGGCGCCCCATGCTACACAAGTCACCTCGACACTATGCCCGTTCAAGCTAAGCAACGGTTCATCTGGATATTCCAGATTCCAAATGTAAGCTTTATCATCTGAACTGCCACTAGCCAGATACTTGCCATCCGGACTTAGGCAAGATTTTATATAGAACGTTCCAATGGTGGCACCACGATAACGCCCTAATGGCTTGGCATTATATGATGATATGTTGAAGGCATATATGGTACTATCCATACAACTGGCAAACAGATGGGTACCGTTTTGGTTGGTAATCAGGTTAGTGTAGCCCATTAGCGTTGAGGTACCCGCATATGGTATACTGTACTTGGGTTGTGGATCCTTTTTGTATATGGTGTAATTACGTCTAAGGTCCCATATTTTAATTATACCATCACTAGCTCCACACGATATCAAAGTATTGGCATCCTTGATCAGGAATTAAAATTTCAAATTACATTTCAACACATTTCGTTTCGATCATGGCGCACTTACTTGAAATATCAGTCCCGTCACACTGCTGGTGGGAGCATTTTTCACTGGCCTGGAATTACGTGAACGGCGTTTTTGTGACGGCGGTACAATCGGTCCGGACCCGTGACCACTTTGTATACAGTTGTCATTGATGGACGTTTGTTTCATCGGTGTACGCATATCCCATACAATTATGGCACCATCGCGGGCTCCACTAGCAAACACTTCGCTGTGATCTCTGCGACAAGCAACCGTTTTCACGGATCTCGAGTGTCCCATAAAAGTCGTAACACTGCGTATTTCACTGTTGGTAACCTCCCACAAACGAGCCGTATGATCGCCTGAGGCGGAAACAAAGCACATTTTGCCCGGTGCCCATTCTACATCAAACACAGCATTGAAATGACATTGAGGTGCTTCAAGGGCAGCCTCGGTTGCCTCCTTATTACGCTTGGTGGTGTCCTGAAGGGCTATCTTGCCGTCTTCATTGGCTATGGCCAAAATGTGACGGTAGCCATTGCAATTGGCGAATTTAGCTGAAAATATTGGTGGTTCTGGATTGTAGTCCAAAATGTAATCAGAACAAGAGATGCCACGCCAGCTATCCTCCTTCGCTACACACAAACGACCCAAGGCAAAATCGTAGTTTGCAATTTTAGCTGGAAAATGTACAAGAAAAGAAAAAAAACACCATATAAAACCCACTTGGCGCTTATATTTCCCGCCTCAAACCCGCACTCGCATTTTGCAATGTAAGCACAATCCCAAGCTACACAAATTTCATCTAAATACTTACAAAAACCATATTCGCGATTTAACAATTGTTGCAAACGATTAATATTGTTCATTTTCTGTATATTAACACTTATTATAGCTCAACGCATATAATATAAATTTCATTATAATTGTTCGCTATGCGGCAGCTAAAAATTTGTTTGAATGAAAAACAAATGTGAGAGTAAAACTAAAGTGAGAGACAAAGTAGGCGAAATTTTAACACTTGGTTGCAAAATTGTGTACTATCTTGGCGGCCATTTTTGAAAAATATTCACAATCCGTTTTTCCTCGGCAATAATTCTTTGTCATTTTTGTGATTGTTTTAATAAATGAATAATTGATTGATTTTGTTGAAAAGAATTAATAAATAACAAATAAAAAATGCCTGTGGAAGACGATATTAAAGCTTTTCAAAACTGGGCTATTAGTTTAAGCTGTCGCCCTGAAGACTTGCCCAGTGAAGAGGCACTAAAATCGTGGGTTATCTAAAATGTTTTTCAGAATTTGTAAAAAATTATACAAAAATCTATTCAAGGGTGTTTAAGTCTCGTCAACGTGATTTATTTTGTGATTTGATGCGATATGTGAGGCCACGACAAGAGGTGCAACACATTAAAGAGAATATTTTAATGCATAAAGCTGAGAAGATCAAGGATCATTTAATGCTAATGCCAGTGAGTACAGAATAGATGTGGGTGTGGTCAATGTTTTGTAATTTGTTTCAACTGGACGTGTAGGATGGACGTAATTTTTTCATTTTGCTGGACGTTGATGCATACCTTTCTCATATTTGAAATATTTTCAAAGCGCTGCATTTGAACGCTACACTTTGTATAAACAAATGTACATCATAGGCCATACCAATGGTGATTGCCCAAAAAAACTTTCATAATCTTTATTATCTAGGCTTACGAACGAGCTCTACTGCCTTTGCCACTGCAAAATTATGTGAAATTAAACGATCTAAAAAAGGAAGAGACGAAAATTTCCGAGAATTTGGAAATGGTTAAAAAGGAATATGAGTCTTTAAGTGCATCCATAAAAAACAGAAGTGAGTTTTTTATAAAAAAAAAAATTCCTTTTTGTTCAAATCATTTCAATCCTTTCAATTAAAGATCTAAAAATAATCAATTTGGAGCACAAGTGTCATGTACGAGAATCTAAAGTGCAAGCACTGGAATTCAAATGCGCTTCATTGAAGAAAGAGCTTGAAAAAGAACAGAAAAATAAAGAAACACTGTTGGCCGCACAACCCGTAACCATTACCCCTGATAACAGTAGTGACTCGAAAGCATTGGAAAAGGTGCAACAAGCTTTAAGAGTGTTGGAAACATTTTATGAGTTTTGTGAACAAAACAACAATGCACAAGTGTTGAGTGAAGCGAAAGACAAATTGTGGTCTGACATGAGACACATATTAAAGAACACACCCAATGTAATGATTTTTAATACTTTGCTACGCTTACAGCAGCAACAGTTGCAACATATTAAACAATTAAGTAAAACGGACAGTGATGACAGTATAACTGGTTCAGGTCCTAAGGACACCCACAGTGAATTTGATTTAAATCTATTAGAAACGAAAGCAAACTTTTTAGTTTTGGTGGCAAAATATTTAAAGGCACGTCAGGAACATCACAATTTGGAACAACATTTTCTCAACATTTATGCCGAATTCGAAAATAAACTGCTGGACAAAGTGAAAATGTTTAATGCCAGCTTTAATGGGGAGAAAAGCTTGCGTATAATTGAGGAGTTCGTGATGCAGTACAATGCACGAAATTTCACTCGAGGCCAAAATGAGTTTCTACAACAACAAATTGAATTGTTAAGAGCGGAAATTGAAACATCTCAGCAAGAATTGCACAATCACGACGTGAGTAAAATAATTTGTGAAACGTTCATTAACACAAACATGATCTGATTTCGTTCTTTTCTCCAAACAGCTACTTTTGAGTTCGACCAAGGAGTTGTACAATAAAATTTCCCGCTCGGTTAACCGCTTGAACTATGAAATATGTCAGTTGCCACTAATTAATGATAAAATTATTTATTCGAAGAATGTAATGGAACGTAAACTGAATGATCTGGACTCTACTATAACAAGAAAAATGCATTTCATGCCTGCAAAAATGAGAGGAAACAGCAACAACAACAATATGTCCATACTGAGTGTTGACATATTCGAGACCAGCCAAGATAATGTTTTCTGCAGCACAAAATTGGATTTTGATGCCAGTGTGGCGAACATTAGCTTGCAGCGAAGCTTCAATATTGCGGGTAATAGAGGTGGTAGTAGTAGTGGTGGTGGCAGTGACGTGTCAATAATGCCTACAGCTCAATTGTGTGTTAAACCATCACACACTCTAGAATTGAAAATGTTCCACGAATTGCCTTTAGAATATTTCAGCTGCATACCCAAAGAATGGTGAGTATGTTGGGTGGTCATTAAAAACTAAAAATACTTGTGACTTCACAGTCCTTCAAGGAGTGTTCTTCTATTACTGATAGGAGTAGTATTCAGCAATTTTAAAAATTGACCGATTTTAACCAATTTTGATGGCAATCTACACTTTTAGGTATCAATACCTAAGATATTGATGTTTTCAATTTTTCCCAGAAAGAAAGATACTTGCTATGGTCTTCGAAACAAAGACGGACAGATAGACATAACGAAAAGGGGTGCAGAATATACACGCTCTGAAACCTCCCCCATAGCGTTGCAAACATTTCAAGTAAATTAGGGGGGTGGGTATAAAAACAGGATGCCAACAAAAAGAAAGAGAAAATTTATATAAAAAAGTAAACACTTCCTCTATTAAGTACCTCACTCTCTGCCTATTCTTCTTCTTTCTTTTCAGTCAATTCTATTTGGCGCCCAATCCTCTAGTTGTTGAATCCAATGAATTGTCCTCCATTTTACAATTGGCTCCCGGCATTTTATTAACACCCTTTGGCGCTCTACAGGAAGTTCGTAAACGCATTGCGTGGGCGGATTTAATTGCACAACACACCAACAATTTAAAATTGAATTTGAACACATTTATCGGTATTTATGACTTTCAATGCTTTTACAAACACAAACACAAGCACAAGCACATAATCACTTGCCCAAACAACGTATACGTATGCGTTCATCTGTGTTTTGTACGGCCAACCATTGCTACAGACAGCTACTAAGCAATGGTTCAACATGGATTTTCATTTGGAAATTTTCAAATTTCTGAATGCATACATATTTGTGTGTTTGCTAATGTTTTTGGGTTTTCTTGTGGTTTTTTTGTTGTTGTTTTTGTTTTCATATCGTTTTTGTTGTTTGATAATATTTCCAGTTGATGAATCAACTTTAAAATTGAAAGTGAGACAACAACACGAATGCATCAGTGAATTGTTGGATAATATAACGGTAACCTCAGTGCATACGAAACGTTTGCTGCAGACTATTAATAAACTGTACGCATTTTTAATTGAGAATCCTCTGCGCCACTATATACCCCCAACCAAGACCTACAACAATCGCACTTATAACGATTACGAATCTGAATTCATGATGTATTATCGCATGACCAATGCCACCAACAGCAACAGCAACAGCAGCAGCAGCAGCAACTCTACACATACAGGCACAGTCGATGGCAATGCAATGAAATAGAATTATACCTTAACACAATTCCCACATAATCACCATCATTCCCCCCCCATGTCCCCCTCCCGTCCACCAGCATCTCCCATCTTTGCCACCAACTGAATTAAGAGACGTGCAAATAAGAGTACAGCACACTTAAAATACCTTGAAGAGTAAGGGAGGAGGGTGCATGGAATCGGTTTAATGATTGTACCCTGTTGTTAAACTGATGAAAACTGGGAATTTTTGCAATCTAAATGCAAATTTCGAAGAAGAATATGAAATTGGAATCTTTTCTGCATTGAAAAAACTATTCAAATGTTATGCAGCTAAATACGTTTAGAATTTGTTACCCTTTCATTAAATTTAGCTAAAAATTATAACGTTTCCGCAATTTACCATATAATCAACACTCCATAGAAAGTTTACAAATAAAAGGAATTTTCGGAGGACAACAAATCAAATGCATTTGATTAAAGATTCAATTTAAGGTGTGAGAGTTGTATTTGAATGGATTAATTGTTTACGTAAGGTTTAACTTACGTAAACGGTCTGTTTTAGAGTACTTGCTTTATAGATCTTGGTTTCAGAACCTATAAAATCATACCAGCACGAATCTGACGTTATAGCAATAAAATTAAATTTACAGTTTAGCGCAAATCTTAAATATCCTCCATATCTACATATGTACAAAGAGTGGGCGTGGCACATATATATGATTACTTCCCCTAGTATTACGCATCAGCTTACAATTCGAGTTTTTTGGTTTTTTGTTAATTGTGGGCGTGTCTGTTATTCTACCACGCCCATTTTTGACACATCGGGGAATAGATTAATTATAAATATATGCCAAATTTTACGTACATAGTTCAATTTTTATGCCAGATAAATAAGTTTTTTCTCGATTGTGGGCGTGTATTTCGACCGATTTTTTCCAATTTAAATATAAATCAGAAACTAAAAGTGTGTACATGAAATTTTAACCCAATATTTCAAAATTTACAACCGTTAAAGGGCAGGGCTAGCCTTAGATGGACATACGGACATGTCTAGATTGTCTCGTTTTTTTTATTTTGATCAAGAACACAAATACTTTGTATGATTTTTGATGTCTCGTTGTAGGTGTTGCAAATGAAACAACAAAGTTAGTACACCCCTGCATCTTAAGTTTCCAAGGAGTCAACCAAATTTAAAACTCCTAGCTTTTTAAGATCTTTAAAATTGTTGATAACGGTTGTAGGTCAATCCCCTTCTGCGCTTTATTTCCCCTCCACAGTTATAAAAATTACGGTTATAGAGTGTATAGGGTGATTGACTTATGGCTGGCTACATAAAATTTGATCTGAGTGGGTTATTTATTTAATATTTTTATAATCCATTACAACATTTCCACGTGCTTATGATTCACTTCAATTTAATTCAATACAGTTTTATTTCAATGATCATTTATTAGATTATTCCATATAAATTGTATATAATTAAAAAAAGAATGTGTGTGTGCGTGTGTGTGTGTGTGTGTGTAAGACTATTAAACATTACATTGGCTTTCATTTGTAACTTATTCGTATTTTTTTGTATTAATTTTTCTTTTTTTTTTTTTTTTTTTTAATAAACATTTGATTTGATTTTATGTACACTCATAGTTATGTATATTATTGCTTAAAAAGATTATGAAGAAGAAGAAGAAGAATGATGTGTAATGCAATGGAAATGCATGTGTGTATGTATGTGCTTGTACAGCACTCAATTACATTTAATACATTTATAACAGTTATCGGGTGACACATGCCCAAACGTGCGAGTTGTTCTCTTTTGTATGATTTTCAAACATTCACTTTATCATTTAATAGTATATATAAGTGATATTCATTTATAACAATAATATGTGTTGAAACGTTTCCAGTTAAGTGCTGCCCTTCGATAATTTCTTAACATCCTAAATAATGATCTAAAACGTATCTGAGTGATTAATTATTTATTCATGTGTTTAGTTAATATTTAGTTAATGAAATGTATTATTTATTATTATTACATTTAAATATTTGTGAACTTTTTTTTATATTTTATTTTATTTTTATTAATAAAGTGATTTTATTTCTTTAGTGTAGTTTTTCATTTCAGCATGAATATGATTTTATTTGTTGTAATATATTAGATTATTGTTTAACACACACACTCACACGCACTTGTAATCTTTTTCTTTCATTATAAAAAATTGTAAATTATTTTACAAATACATACTTACAAAAAAACACTTTTCTGTTTTAATTTAAAAAGAAGAAAACAATTTCACGGACATATAATGAATTTGAATATATGAAAGGGAGAGAGAATATGACATGATAAGTGGGTGTAAATTAGTGGAATATACGTGAAAAGTAAAGTTTCATAAATTTGTTGTACGATAAATGACAAATATTGCAGTCGATCTAAATTTTATGAAAACATCTCCAATGACAATGACAACCAATGAATACATGGCCTTGGTTAATTAAACATGATTACAACGTGTATACAGTAAACCGCCCCATATACCCCAATCCGTGTACACGGCTTGTACACGTTGATAGTCTCAAAGCTTTTAAGTTGCTCGTTCTATATATAACCTGCCCCACTTGTGGTCTAGATACCCCATTTTAAGTTTTTGAGGATTTTTGACTTCCAACATCAAGCATGTATAAAAATGTTAGCAAAATATCAGGCGCCCAGCATCGCTCAGCAAGCGAATAATTGATTCAACGTATTTTTTAAACCCTTATAACTTGGAAACGGCTGGACGGATTTTGCTCAAACATTTTGTGGAAGCTTGTAAATTAATTCCCCTTTCAAATGAAGTATGTTGTTTGGGCGTGGCACCACCCATTTAGTTATTAAACGAGAAATATAATTTTAAAATCCATTTTCTAAAAAAATGGGCAGTGCCACGCCCACTAATTAGATATCCCCGAAAAGATAGAGAAATTTCCCAATGTTTGCAAAAAATTTGACCAAAATCGGAGCAGTAGTTTTCTAGTTATAAGCCAAAGAAATCCACATGCATTCTTGTGTGTGTGTGTATGTATGTGTGGTCGTAATTTTAAAAATCACAAACCAAACATGAAAATGGGAGAAAAATACCAGGCGCTCAGAACTGCGCAGTAAGCAAACGGCGATTTAACATAATCTTTAAAGTCTTATAACTTGGAAACGGCTGGACGGATTTAGCTCAAAATTTTTACGGAAATTTGTAAATTAATTCAGCTTTCAAACGAAGTATGTTCTGCGGGCGTGGTACCACCCATTTAATAGAAAAAGAACATTTTTAAAATAGTCATTTTCTAAGAAAATGGGCGGTGACATGCCCATTATCTAAATATCCCCGAAAAGATCGAGAAATTTCCAAATGTTTGCAACAAATTTGACCAAAATCGGAGCAGTAGTTTTCCAGTTATAAGCCAAGCAAGTTCACATTCATTCTTGTGGTTGTAATTTGAAAATCAAGCATGTATAAAAATGTTAGTACATGCATGTTAATACCAGGCGCCCAGAATCGCTCAGTGAGCGAATAATTGATTCAACAAATTTTTTAAAGTCGTGTAACTTTTAAACGGCTGAACGGATTTTGTTCAAACTTTTTGTAAAATATAGGCAATTAATTCAGTTTTTAAACAAAGTTTATTATATGGGCGTGGCATTAAGAATTTACTCAATAAACATGTATTTTTAAAAGGTTCTTTCCTAAGATTTTCCCCGGAAATCTAGAAGGTGAATCTCATATATCAATTGTACCAATCGATTCAGAATCAAAATCTTAATCGATTTAATCATGTCCGTCTGTCTGTTCATGTATATTTGTGGCGCACATAACGCATTTTTCGAGATATATCGATGAAATGTGACATAAGGTTTTGTTTTGGCCCAAATTATATTGAAAATGGATTGAATTGGAATGGTTTTAGGACTCCTCCCCATGATGATGTTAATAAATTTCTTTACTAATCAGCTTGAAGATATGGCTTTTTTCTTCTTCTTTTATTTTCGTTTTATATAAGCTTCTTTTAGCATATTATTCGTATAACGGTTACAAATTTTTCGTCATGTTTTACGAATCCTTTCTATATGAACTCGTGTAGTAGGGGGGTCCCACGGTATATTATTGCTGATCGTGGATGTGCGCACATTTTAAAGCACCTATGAAGGCTTTGTAGAGATTTTCTCCAATACTATTCCAAAATTCATTATATGTAATTTTTTTCTTTTTTTAGCAAAAGTAAAAATATTTCTTATAAATAATTTTAATAAATTCATATCAAATGTTTACTTGTCATTTATTTAATGTTTGCTGGTGTTTGCATACAATACATAAATATAAGCTAAGGTTGTTTTTGTATTAATCATTGATTCCTAAAAAGAAACATTGTGATGCCTTTTTCTTGTTTTAATACAAAAATAAAAAACAGGTTACATGATATTTTGTATAGATAATGATTGTACTTGTAAAGATGTGAAACATGAGAAGAATTGACAATAATAAAATTGACTTGTGTGTGCTGCTTATTATCAAAAGAACGCCTTCCGGTAATGTTTGAGTATAAATAAGAAGAAGAAGAAGAATAAAACAAAACTCCTGTTGGTTACTTATATAATATAACGGACGGGTAAACGAAAGCTTCTTTAAAGTTAAAATTCTTATTAATTATAAATTAAATTAAATTAAATGGAATGGAACGATTTCCTATTGTGTGGACTCTGCTCTCTATTACAATACATAAAACATTAAATTAAAATTGAAAAATTCAAACATTTTAAGTGAGTTTTTTTCTTACCTACACAACTACACAAATTCAAATAAGAAAAATAACTAAAGAATTATAAAAAACTATTGTTGGTGTTTGTAAATATTTTGTATACTTGGAGGAGCATATTGTAATGGCCTGAAACCCTCCCCACTCTCCCTTCTTGGCATTTGTTTGTTTATTCTTGTTGTGTGTTTTATATAGATTTCTTTCTTCTTATGCTTGGGACCATCCTTTATCTACTTATCTGGTATACAATAAAACAGCCAACAAAGCTAAGACAGCTATTGTTGACAATGTCATACGTTCAGCGGCAGCATAATAAGCTTGACCACAGGCTGGTGGACAAACGGGTATAACCGTTTCAAACAGATTAACACGCGACTCGGATTGCCCCAATTTGTTGACCGCTTTGCAAACATAATCGCCATATTGCCTCTTCTCTATAGTTATGACGCGCAATGTCGAATCGGTGTATTCGTCGGCTGTTGCGAAATGTGAAATGCTGTAATGCTGATTATTGGACAGTTGAATGTCGTCTTTCAGCCACACGATGGCCGGGGGTGGATATGCTTCAATGTGACACTCCAAATCCATGTCGTATTGTAAGGCTTGGCCCAGGCGGGGTCGCGGTACGGTAATAACGGGAGCAAACTCAACCTCCAAGTTGACATTGCGGCGATCGCCTTTGCTGACACCGTTATCGGCCACACAATAATACGTGCCACGGTCCTCTTTCTTCACATATTTAATCCTTAATATGTTACCCATATAGGTGGCGCTGTCTGGAAAACAGGAAATTTTCATATAAATTATTTAAAATTAAAATTAATTAACACACGCTCTCCGTTTATGCATAAACTTTAATGAAAAATGACAGAAAAAGGCTGGTAGTTGGTACTGGGCTGTTAAGGAGCAATTCTTTGCTTCCAATATTCACGATCCAAGGTAGCAACAATAATCACTTTGACCAAAAATATGTTAAAGTGTCACCTTTTACGAAGACTCTTTTATGCGATAAGTTTACTGAGGCAATTGATATAATTTTAGCAAAGTTATGTAGGGTATTAAATGGTCAGAGGACATAACCAGCTATAACATTTCCATTGTTTGTACACCAGCTTTGTTTGGTATAGACTTAAGAGAGGAGGTACACTGTCTTTGTCAAAAATAAATCCATTTAAGAAGTCTTTAAATACATTTACAAACGAAGACACTTGATCAAACATCAACTCTCGGCAGCAAAATTTCTAACAAAAGAATGTGGTTACAGTTATTCGCCTTCAAGCTGGTGCTTATAAAAATTGCTTCATAATTGAATCTAACAACAAAATTATCAAAATTTAACTTCCCTTTTTAGCCCTCCCCCTGAATTATCTCATTTACGGTCGTTTAAACACAACACCACAAGATAACACTTGAAACGTGTGACTGTGTGGCGTGTGCCACTTCATTGGTCAAAAGATGAAATTTTCAAGTGTTCTTAACTTCAAATCGAATTCTCTTCAAAAAATAATAATAATAATAAAAGATTCATTAAAAATTAAAAAAAAAAAAAAAAAGAAACACTCTTCTCCAGTACAGATATTTGGAAATAAAACACAGTTAAGGCACTTGAAGAGAATGGATTATTGTTGGGAGGAGAGAAGCTTTTTCAATTTATTTCTTAACGCACTAGGGGAGAATTATTGTGCGTTTGTTACAGAGCCAGAGACAATAAAAAGAACAAATTATTAAATGATCCCTTATCATGCTGTTTCCTTTGTTTCATAACGAGGCCCAACAACTACACTATAACGGAAACACGCTTACAAGTTTCATATTTTGTGTGCTGAGCACATACAATTACTTTTCTCCCTCTCCCTCTCTCCCTCTCTCCCTCACACTGACAAACAACCACCGTAAGGCAATAATGGGAAACGTTAATGACCTTTATCTATTAATCAAACATCATCATCATCATCATCATCAGCAATGTACGATAACTGCTATAAACATGCCTCTTGTAATTCTACAATATTTACGGGAAGTAATGCAGGCATGCATACAATGCAAGTGCATTCTTTTTAAGGGTAAAAGCGGAAATTCTCCATCTAAACTATTTTCCTCTAAATTAACTGAACATGAAATACAGGCCACATAACCGTATACGCACTGACACTGTGTTTAAATAGTAAGTAATACACAACAACAACAACAACAACAACAACAACAACAGCCATGAGCACGTATCATCATATCATATGGCATATATGTGCATGCAGCACGCAAACAAAGTTCATCTGTTGCCAGGCTGCCTGAGCTTGTGGTTCCTGCAAGTTTATGCAATTGTTGTAAATAACCTTAACAACAAATTGTTTGGGTGTAATTCACTAATTTCTTTGCCAGAATTATGGCAAAGGTTTAGCTTTTCTTATTGCTGTTGTTGTTGTCGGTTTTGGTTAATTTTTTTCTGCACTGCTGTTCTTCTGTTCTACTAATGAGTCAGTGTCAGGATAAACTATGTTATTATTAAATATTTAAAACAAAAGACAAATTGAATGAGAAAAAGGGAGACACTATGTGTGTGTGTGTGTGTGTGTGTGTGTGTGTATCTGCGTGTTATTGGTTCATTGGCGGTGCAAATGATGCCACAAACCGCACTCTGAAACAAACAGCAACCGCATTAACCATAACCGCACTCCAACCAATGAACCATCATGCACGACTTTTTGTCAGTGATGAGTATTTGAGAGAAAAGTTAAAAGATTATAAAACGAAAACAGCAACAATAATAATAATAATAATAATAACAACAACAACAACAACATTAAAATATTTTAAGTTAAGTTTGCTATTTTGCTAAGGAGGCTTACAAAGTATATGCGACATAAAAAATTGAATAAACCTAGATATGTATGTCCGTCCCTGTAACTGTCTGTTTTCAGCATTGCTATCGCCATAAATTTGACGATATGAAATTGAAATTTTATAGAGATATAGATGTCTTTTTAAATTGGTCAAAATTAGTCAAGAGCCACGCCCTTAATGAATGAAAATCATTTCATCTGTCACGACAATTGATCCATAATGTTGTAATGTGGTAAACATTTTATGTAAATACCTTATTCATGGATGTTTTTTTAAAAATGGGCGTGGTCATAAAACAGATACGCCCACAATCGATAAAAATATATATAAATGTAAATGTATCTGCTGCAAAAATTTATCTATTAATTAAAAATTTGGATATTTTTATTTATAGCAAAAAAAGTAGGCGTGGTTGGATAATAAATATGCTTGAAAATTACAAAAAAAAGCGTTCTCAACTCAAAATTCGATTTGCGAGCTAATCGGGAATACGTAAGTGTAATCATGTACATGCCACGCCCACTATTTCTAAATACATATGGAAGACATGTAATACTTGATGTAAGCTGAAGTTAGTTTTCTTTATTTTTAGTTCATTTAAATGTTGTTTACAATAATTTTTCTATTCATGTTTATTTATCCAAGTAAATAAGGAACATAATGAAGTAAACACAGTTCAGTTTCTCTTATTTTTCTTAAATATTTTATTATGAATACAAGTTTAGTTGAATTTGTTGTAATCGTTATCAAAGCAAACATTACAACGAGTGGTAAGTGAAACATGATAGACTTGGTTGCTGGTATTCTTTGATTTCCACTCTAGACAAAGTGGCAGATGACGCAAATACCATAAGTTCTAGCCGATCAATTAATACTCTACCATCACTTTTTTTATTTTACACATGTTTGTTATGTTTGAAGATATGTGAAAAATGTTGTAATCGGGTAATACACTGATGTAGACGCGGACATGGTCGCTTTCAAACGGAACAACAAACTTGGTATACTCACTCTGTCAGGTGAAGGATGCTGAAATATGCTGAACTAACATTTACTTGGGCTCATAACCTAAAACATAAAGAAATGACAGCAACAATAATAGCAACAACAGCAGCAGCAATGAACTAAAAACAATAACAACTTTCTACCGGAAGTAGACATGAGATACCTTACCTAAGAGAAAAAGCAAATACCTACATAAAGAACCAAAACACCCAGAGGAGTATAAATTACTGCACAGCAAATTAATAAGAAGAAGAAGAAGGAGAGAGGAAGGTGCCTTAATTTAGGAAAATAAGAAATATGTACACTAAGCACGAAAAAATTCTGTATAAAAATAAAGCACTTATAAACCCCTCACCACCCCCACACGGGCATAAGTTTGCTTACAAGAGCATCATTACCAGCCTCATACCAATACAAATACCGATACTACCAACACCGCTATGTGAATAGACAGGAGAGCAGAGTCAAGTAAAGTAAAATATCATTCATATGTAAATTATGAAATTGTTCATCGAAAAATGCAAAAAAAAAATTGGAAAATTCATCGTAGCATGGCACAGTAACCGCACCGTATGAAGTAATAACGGTAACGGTAAAAGGAGTAGAAATGAAAATGAAATGTTTAATAGATAGAGAGTGAGCAAAACCGATTTGAATGTTTTGCATGCATGAATATGCATGAATATACATGATATACAAACACACAAACACACACACACGCATGTATGCACCTGTGTTTGGGTGAGCATAGGAAAATAATACTATTAAACAATTGAAGCATAAATATGCAGTAAATATGGGTGTGTGTGTGTGTGTGTGTGTGTGGGCGAGTGTAGGTATTTTACGATATATCAATAATACGCACACTCACAAACACCGCAAGAGTGCAATTAATGTTTACTCTTATAGAAGAATCCTTTTAGTTTGCATTTTGTTCATTTTTTTCCCATCTTTTTTTCCTTTTTATACACGGCACCCACTTGTGGCAAAGAATATATTAAGTTTGTATGGATGTTTGTAACTCGTAAATGGCAAATCCCCACCACAACCATCCACCAACCATTACACTCTTCGTTTTAGCATCAAAATCTAAATCGATTTAATCATGTCCGTCTGTCAGTCCATGTAAATTTGTGCTCAAGCTACAGGTTGCATTTTTCGAGATATTTCAATGAAATTTGCTACAAGAACATGTATTGGCTCAAAAGGGAACCTTATTGAAAATGGACCGGTTTGGACCATTTTTAGAACCCCTCCCCATATGAGGTCCTATTACTTTTCGAGATATTTCGATGAAATTTGGTACAAGGAGATGTATTGGCCCAAAGGATAACCCTACCCTTTTCAAAATGGATCGGATTGGACCATTTTTATAACTCCTCCCCACATAAGGTCTCATTTTAGTGGATATATAGTAAAAATCGCAATTTTTAATATTTTTGGACAACATTTAATGAATATTAGTTAACTCACACTTGGCTTGGCCCAATTTGAACCCGATTGGAACATTTTTAGAACCCTTTCCCATATGATTATATATATCAAGAAGTCACTTATATGGCAGGACGTACGGATACAGTCAAACGAATTGTAACATAATTTTAGGTGCCAAGTCTTGTGGGGGGCATTACAGGGTCGAGATTAACCAACTATAATATTTTTACTTGTTTTTTATTTTATTTTCTTTGACTTTTTTGTGTTGTATTCGTTTTACCATCAAACTGGCAAAATAGTTTGTATACAACCAGAACGAACTGTTATTATTGGATATGTTTGTGGGAATGTGTGTTGGCATGTGCTAGGTAAATATGAGTGTATTATATAGGTTTTTATAGGAAAGGGGGTGGGTAGCGGAGGATTTTACTTTAAGTAGAAATTGATTGTTTTTAGACCCACTTCAAACCACAAGTCACATAGTCACTGGTAAACGAACCCCCTCCCCGCCCTCTCCACCCCCTTCCTTCACAACCATAAAACATCTTTTGCAACACACTGATTTGTTGTAAGTGGTTGGTAAACCATTTTGTAAAGTGTGTACTAAATAAAAATCGAACGTACACACACAACACACCATACACATAAATATTTACCTAAACACAATATTGCTTTTATCTTTTGAATTCATTTAAACCCTTCTACACACCCCTACACATACGCAAAGAGTGGGTTGGAGTGATGCACGTACAGTAGTTTATGAAAAGAACTCCTATTAAGAATATCTGTAATATTGCAATAGTATTGGTGTGAAACGGTTCTGTAACCGGTGTAATGTGAACTCTTTGGAGAATTCTTTGTTTCGTAGTAATAACAACATATAAATTTGTTCAACATGAATTTACCTAGCAGTAGAACAAAAGAGCAAAACTAAACAGAGCGAATACTATACAGAACTGATATTTTAAACGATAGTTATAAATGTGTTGAGGAAGCATTAAGAAAACTTCGTTACCTTAGTTTCATATTTGAAAATGCTACAATTCTACATTAAATCAAGTACGAAAAACTAACTTTGTTTTAAGTCAAATCTTAAATGTCCTTCACATCTATAAACAAACAGTGAGCATGGCAGGTGCATGTTTACACCCTCTAATGAGGTATTACGTGTTAACTTGCAAGTCGACGTTTTCACTGAATACAATTTTTTTGTAAAATGTAGGGGTATCTGTTAACCGACCATGTCCATTTTTGACACAACTTTGGAAATGTAGCGAATTCCACTTTGATGGCACATCGATGAAAACGGTAATTATGAATACACCAAATTTCAACATCCTAGGTAGGTTTTTGGATCAGATAAATCGATTTTTCTGAAATGAAAATTTCAGCTTGACCATATTGAAGGTTGTAATGAATTAGAAAATTGTGAAAAATTAACATTTGGCGACTGAAGGGATTGAACCTGGACCGATTTCGAACTCGTTTCGAGTTCTCATCAGCAGGTATTTACCAGTTAAACCACATCCACCTGTGCAATTTCAACTAAACTTACTAAAACGATTTTTGTTGACTGTGGGCGTAACTTTTGACCCATTTTGCCCATTTTAAAAAACGATCTTCACATACCCGATTACTTTATATATTATCTACCAAAAAACAAGTCGATTTCTGTGTCAATAAGGTTTGTTTTGTAAATTAGGGGCGTCTCTGTTATTCGATCATGCTCATGACTTTCTAGATTGGCTCAAATTTTAATGCTGATCAAAAAATATATATATTTTGTAAGTTTTTTTAAGCTTCCTTCTGGCGCTGTTGCAAACGGAATAGCAAACTTAACTCCCTTCTCAGCAAAGTACTGAACAACAACTGAAAATATTGTAATCGGTCAAGCTTTATAATTTAATACTCTACATCACTTTATTCCAATTTTGAAAGCATCAAAATTTTGCCATCTAATGGAGATCCATTTTAAAGAAGGGAATTGTCCGGAAAAGGCTGTAAAAATGATCCAAATTTGGTACAGTCAATTATTAAACTAATTAACTACTTTTCAGCAATCTTTCTTTTTTAAAAGGATAAGGGGAGTGGTTCAAAAAATGGTCCAAATCGGTCAATCGTTATTTTCAAAAGATCACTTCTTTGTAGAGCGCAGATGTTTGTAACCCGTAAAGAGAAATCCACTTTTTATTATACCGATCACAGAATCACTTTCTGAATTCATTTAACCATGTCCGTCTGTCTGTCCTGCTCAAGCTATATAAGCTAATTTTCAATGAAATTTGATACAAAGACATATTGGTCTGAAGAGAAACTATATGAATCCATCTTTCATTACATCGATTGGCATAGAATCAAAAACTGTATCGATTTAACGATATCCGTCGGTCTGTCCATGTTTTTCTATGTAATCCAACTACAAGTGGAAATTTTTTAATGAAATTTGTGTCACAGTTACAAACAAATTTACACATTTTATGCTTGGCTTTAATATCATTCGTATGTGAGGAGGTAGTATTTTGCTTCATTTAATTAAAGTAAAATTACAATCCAATGACACACAGTAAAGGTCATTCGGGCGATACTAACAACATCTCTGGTGTATTTTTAATTAGTCATATATCGTTTTATTGGTTTTCTCTTGTGTTGTGTGGCGTTGTGTCGTGTGTGTTTGTACATTGTGTTGTTTCAATCTCCTGAGATGTATCGTTAGCAAAATTTCAATAACTATCATTTCTATAATTTTTTCATGTTTCATGTTTCATGTTCATGTTCATGGTATTGTATTGTATTGTTGTTCTTGTTGTTATTGTGTTTTATCTATTAAAGTAAATTACTGTTACAAATCTCTCTCTATGTTAGTGTGTGCGCCACAAACAAAAATCTCTGGCATGGCGTCATAAATTAAAAGAAAAACTTGAAACAATGAAATGAAAAATATACAATATACAAATAACATCAAAACAAAATGCGGGCATGTACATAAACAAACATACAATCATAGATGTTCATATATTGTGTAGATGTTTAGTATTTACTCGCTTTTGTGCATGCCCGAAAATTTATACATTTGAACATGTTCACTTGCTGGCTAACACTTAAAAATAATTACACTTGGGACCAAAACAAATGCTCGTTCGTACTACCACTTTAAACAGCTCGATTTTGTGTACATAGTATGAATAGTTCTTCTTCTTCTATATAGATGTCATAACTACCAAGTGGAGCTTTAAAATGTTTGGTTATTTTGTGATCGGAAGTGAATTTCGAGTCGTTTCAGTTCATTTATACAAGTGCCTCTAGGTGATCTTATCTTCCTCTTTATTTTGAATTAATTAAACGAAATTTACTTAAACAATGTGTTGTAGTTGGAACGATTTAAGCTGTTGAAGTTTTTCTAAATTTCGTTTCTCTTAAGTTGTTTAGGTTTGGGGGGGTGATTGATAATTATCAAAATTTTAACACAAATAAACTGTAGAACAGTTATATGAAAGAAACAAACAAATAAATAAAAAGCAATAACAATAACAAATAACATTATTCAGTACAACTTTAATGAGATGACAGTTTTTTTCTTCTTTATAATCTCCACATATACTAAGTTTGACATACCATTTGCAACATCCCGAATGAAATGTCAGACGCCCTACAAAGAATATATATATTCTTAATCAGAATGAAAATTTGAGTTAATTTAATTGTGTCCGTCCATACCTCCATCTGGCTCTGCGGTTATGTTGAGATATTGAGCTGAAATTTTGACACTAGACACTTTTAGGTTTTGCACACAGATCGTTCTTTAAATTAAGCGAAATCGGTGAAGAGCCACGCCCACAAACGACAAAAATCTCATTATCTATTACAAAAATTAAGCCATTAAGTTGAAATTTGGTCTAGATTTTGATAATTATCTCATCCATCAGTATGTCATAAATGGGCGTGGTCTAATTACAAACACACCTATAATTTACACAACAACTGTACTCAGCGCTAAACTCGACTTGCAACCTGAAACATAGTATGTAAACTATTAGAAAGTATAATCATACACCTGCCACGCCCACTGTTTATATGTAGATGTGGAGGGTATTTAAGATTTTGGTTTAAGCCAAATTTAGTTTTCTTCTTATATTTAATCCCAAATTTATGGATGGAAAAAGAATGTTATTAAAAATATTTTGTGCAAGCAAGAGGAAATATGAGCCCGTACATTACAATATAAACAAATAAGCAAAAATATGTGTCATTGAGGCCAAATTTTGAAAACCCTCCATCAGTGCACCAAGGAGTACAAGAAGCCTCCGTAGGAATACAGAAACTTACTTAAAATATTGCTGGCATTTCCCTTAAACTAGTTGACCCAATTTCAATATCAATCTAGATCTGACAACTACCAATACTTCTGTCAAGTTTGGAAACGATATCTCGAACTTAGCGACCAGGCGAGTGATTACGACAGAATATACATGGACAGACGTACAGACAAACATATCTAAATCGACCATGTATTCAATGCAGATTCAAAACACATACTTTGTGGAGTCTCCGACGCTTCGGCATTGCAAATGTTTTGCCCTCATATACAAATGATGTTGGTTTTGATAAAATTGTAAACATTTTTGTTTTGTTTAAGTTTTTTACTGTTAAAACTAATAAACAACAGAATTCATTTGAAGAGTAACAAGAACTTCAAGAAAAATAAACGCGTGACTGTCATCATTAACGTAATAATTCACATCCCATTTGATAGCTCGTAGAGGACTAAATTTTTTCAATTTAAATAAATATTTACACTTATTTCAACTTAATTGAACAATTTTCGTCTTAATTGCAGAAACAGTTTTCTACCATTGCGCTCTATCCAGCAGAATAGCGACTGCATTAAAGCAATTAAATTTTAATGAAATTATTCAAGAGTAATGAAGAGGAGGTGAAATAATGATCTCTTACTCCATCCCTAGAAACAAAACAGAAAAATGCTTTTGTGATTATACATCCACTCACATTTATAAACGTGACATTCAGGTTAAATATTTTTTACGCATTTCAACCTAACAACAGGATAATAAGGTAGGGAGCAGAAGAAAATTAAGCATTTCGTAATCATCAAATGAGCAACAAACACATTCTATAATAAAACACATTATCTAATGAGCCTCGTATAGTAGGGGTCCACAGCCCAAACGTTTACTATCTTACCTCACTTGGTTTTAATTGTATTTATAAGTAAACTAAGGGAAAACAGGCAAGAATTTGTTTAAGAGCGTCAGTAAACGCGAGTCTATGTTACGTGGGGAAAAATCGTTTTAAAAAAAGGGAGGCATGGTCGCCACGGTCCCTACCAAACTTAAAACACAAAAGTGTCCGTCTGTCTTTCGGCACTCTCACGGCCATATATAACAGACATACTCAGGCCAAATCTTAAATACCTTCCACATTTAAAGTGGGCGTGGCAGGTAAATGATTACACTATCTAATAGTGTACGCATTACATATCAGCTTGACAGTTCGGTTTTAAGCTGAGTAGAGGTTTTTGTAAATTGGGGATGTGTCAGTTATCCGACCCCGCCCATTTTTGCCAAATCGGTATACGGTATAATTATAAATGTGTGTATCAAATTTCAATTTGTATGGTAGATAAATAGGTTTTAGTCAAATGTGGGCGTGACTTTTGACCGACTTTTGACCACTTTAAGAAGCCATCAGCGTACAGAAATTAATAGTGTCTGTTAAAAAATGTCAGCTTAATATCTCAAAATGTATTATACCCGTGATGATATTGACAACGATAGACAGACATACAGACATATATGACTAGCTCGACTCAGTTTTTGATGCTGATGCTTGACAAAAAGTGACATATACCCCCATATACATACACATGATGGTAGGTATAAAAGGAAATTCTGAAAAAGAGAAACATAACATAATACCGAACAACAGCAACAACAAAACGTTTGAGTAGAAAAAGACATGTTTCGTAGTAGTGTACAACAGCTGTACATAATAATCTTGATCAAACAAGCCAAACAACGACAAGAACATGAAAAAATGTTATTAAAAAATTTCCGCCATTTTGTTGTTAGAGACCTTTTCTTTCTAACCCCCCCCCATCTAAACAACATCAACATCGACAAAACTTCTTCAACTGTTCAAAATTTGATTATACAGCATTAGAGAGTGAAGACATGAAATTTGAAAACAAAATATAAAAAATATCCACCAAAATGGAAATTTCCGCCACACACGCACGCACATATATCTTCCAGTTCGAGAGACCACCAATCAAGACTTACAAGCACGCAACCAATGCGATTTCTAACGTAATTATGCAGCTTAAATATGAAATGTGTAAACGTGCATAAGTTACATGATGTTCTTGTTGTTATTGTTATTATTGTTATTGTGGTTGTTTTGTTAGAATTTCCCCTTCCTTTTTAAATCCTGTGCCGTTGAATACGGCTGACTGTCAGGCAACCAACCAACCATCATACTTCAGGATATGTCTGCTGAGTACTTATTTAATTTCCTGTAATTTTGCACGCACAACTCTCGTCTCACTCTCATCAAAATTCTCCACCATCCTCCCTGTTCTATTCTGTTCTGTTCTGTTACTCCTCAGTCTCTCCTTTTCTAAAACTGTTTCTATATAACAAATAACAGCAGCAGCATACCGGTAAACAAATCTTTTGCTTCAGGTTATAAAATATTAAATTTTTTTTTTTTTAAACTTTTTCCCATTTTGTTGTTTTGAGAAAAGTCCATTTTCACAATTGCGATGTATGCGTGCGTATACAAGCACGACGAAACATGACAATTTTCTATTTGAGTTCATTATAATGTTAATGGTTTTGTTGGGTAAAATTCATGGTAATAACAAAATTTCAAATTGGTTAATGTCGAATCCTAAATACCCTCCTCGACGATCTACAAACCGTGGAGAGGTACGGATTGTATATGTTAGGTTTGAACAAACTGATCGAATTGTATGTAAAGTAAGTTTTTTTTTGTAAATTGTGACCGTGTCTGTTATCCAACCACGCAAATCGATGCCAATTTGTTTGACTGATAGATAGATAGATTCATTGATTGTGGGTGTGGCTCTCATTTTGAATTTTGGCCAATCAAAAACTAAAAATATTTGTACAAACTTTCAACTCAATATCTCAAAAATTGACTACCATTAAAGTACCAACAACAGATTCAGAAACACGGACATACGGACATACATGTTTAGATTGAATATATAAACTTTGTGGTGTCTCAGGCATCTCCTTTTGATTCTTGTATATGACATAACAAACTTAGTATAACCCTCTAAATTGTGTGGTGGACTGAGTGTACAGAACCATTAAGTATTTATTATTGTTGCTGTTACTGCAGCTTAAGTAAGAAAGTTCAATGCGGTTAAATTTAAACTTAAAGACATAAACACGTATACGTGTACAGTACACACACACACACACACACACACATACACACTTCCATTCTCAGTGACGTGCTCGCTTATATAGAAGAATCTCTTTTACACGTTCTACGTTCCTCACCAAGTCACGGGTGCAGTGACTCATGCTCTGGCAAAGTCAGTCTCGTACATGAATTCATTCATTAAATTTATAGTAAAATGAGTTGAACGAAAGAGAAAGAAAGATAAATTGTTTTGAATAAATTTCTATGACTAAGCAAATCAGCAAGAAATGTGAGCTCTGTATCAAGGCCAAAATCGTATAAATCAATTTCATATAGAATGGTGAAAAATGGAATGGATGTAAAAGTAAGTTTGTATTCTATCACATACATACATACAGACAGACAGACATAATTTTATGTGACATTGTAATCAGCAACAGTTTAATTGTTTTTGATCTTATTTCTTCGTTTTGCGGTTTGGGGATAATATCAACAGCTTTAAAAACTAATTTCCTGCTTAATATACTTTATTGTTTATTGAAGGCATGTTTTAGCACAGGACTTTTCAACAATTCAGGAAACTTATCAACTTTTATAGCTTTTGTTAAAATGTAAAAAAAAGAACAAAACAAGTGAAAATGTTAACTTTGGCTTACGACGAATATGGTGGTCTTATAAAAGTGGGCGTGGCATGTATACACATACCACCCATTTTTAATGTCTAAAATGTCTATTTGTTCCGTTGCAAATCGAAATTCTAAACATTTTTTTTTTTTGAAAATTGTAGGCGTGGCATGTATACATTACAATCCGTCTCTTAAAGTAGGAGGAATCGAAAATCTGTCCGTTTTTATATGAATTTGTAGGCGTGCCCATTTTACAACCCCACCCAGTAAGTAGCTTCGAAGGTAGCTTTGAAGGTTCTTTACCATCGTGGGCACGGCTGTTATCCAATACGACTCATTCCCTATAGAAATCGAACTTTATAAATGTAAAGTTTGTTTGAGTGTTTAGCCAATCTAGTCTTTTATGGTCATATTTTTAACTAACGGTGGGTTACCAGTCCAACGGGACAAACAAATCAAAACAAAACCTTAGTCTTTGATCAATTACTATTAAATTACATCCTCTCGGAAAAATATAATGTCTCAGCACACCTTTAGTAGAAACTTTAAGCTTCCAATAACTTTGAATTGAGGATATTTTCTAAATTAATTATTAACAATTGAGTGGAACAGTATGACATTTGTCTCTTGACTTTAGATATATTTTATGTCAAATTCTCATTTAATTAATTTAATGAATGTAAAATTTCATTTATTAAATATAAAAGAAACACACACACACACACACACACACACACACACACACAAACACACCTACGTGCATGTTCTTGTGTTGATCTCCCACATAAACTGCTGCTCTAAATTTATTTGTAATTAATTATTAATGTAAATATTCTCTCTCTCTCTGTCTCTGTCTCTCCATATACACGTTCAAGTATATGTTGCACCTAATTTCTTGTTTCTCGTCTTCTGCATCATATTGTCGAATGGTACAGAAGAATGAATTATGTTGTGTGCATGTACAGCTTATTTTGCTTTGTGAATTTGTCACACAAGGTTTAAAGAAAATCCCTCCCCTTACGTGCGCACACATGAGAGTTTAGTCTCATTCAGAACAATAAATAAACCATCAGCTCTAAATAGCACATATTTTAGATAGAACATCATAATAATGATTATAATGAATAAGAAGAAGAAGAAGAAGAAGAAGAAGAAGAAGAAGAAGAAGAACAGGAAGATTATGCATTGAAATTAGAGAAAAGATTTACTTACACCTTAACTTGTATTAGAAAACTCTTCATAACTTAATGCAACGCTTGAAAAGCAGCTTCAAGGATTCTCCAATTTATTCTGCAAAGTTTCCATATTATAGCATTCCAGCCCAAAGTGTCTGTCTTGCGCTTGGAACGCTCATGATAGCAAAGTTTGGGATACTCATATGAATTTTTGAACAGATTAGTTTCGTTCTTAATTTGTATCAGTTAGGAGCCTTGTCCACTTGAAATAAGTAAAAAATCTCTAGCACTTTTAAAGATTGATATTTTTTGAATCATCGACTACAACCTGTTTAGGTCTTTGTCTTAATGCAAGAAAAAACACCACGCGCAACATCATCTCCCGTTTTATGCACCAATTGCTTGAAAAGCATCACTTGACCCCTTCTCCATAGTTTCGATCTACCTCTAGCACAACGTTCATGTGATTCCCGATCAAACACTATTGTCGTCTATACGACTAACCTAGCCATCGTAAATGTTGACTTTTTATGCAGCGAACTATACCAAAGTCAACGTAAAACTTACGATTTATACTGAGCTGGAACTTATAGTGAACGCGTACAGGGTGCATATGTTGGGTGAGAAAGTTCTCAATTACCTTATCAATCGACAGTATCATAAAATGTACACTAATGCAAAATGTGCCGCATTCTTCAATGATCGTTAAAATCGGTTTTTCCGTAGATACATAACAATTTCATATTTTAATATAAATGCAGCCTTGAACATTTTTCATTATCTGTCAACATCAAAACATCAGACAAGGTTAACATTTTTATTATATAGTATCAAGTTGACGCAATAGAGTGTTTGTAAAAACGTTTTACTTTGCGCAACTTTGAGAGCGCACACTTACTCCTAACAAAATCATATTCAGCGATGAAACTTATTTATGACTTAATGGTTCCATCAATAAGCAGAATATACGCTATTGTGGATAACAATAAATCCACATTTAATTCAAAAGACTTTATTACCAACACACAAAGTAACCGATTTAATGCTGGAGGACTTTACGATCCCTGCAATTGTGCTCACGGTATTCATATGAATGATATCGATATATACAGTTAAATGTAACCTGTGTACTACATTTGGAATAATTTTCAGGCCAATGTCTCAATTATTTGCTTTCTTATATAAATATCAAATAGTTATGTACTTATTGAAAAACCCTTTGCATCATGCCACCTGACCACCGGTCTCGCTAGCATAAAAAAGAAGTAATTAAAAAAAAAAGTTTAGTTTCGCTTCTATTGTATGTAAATTTTATGATTATAAAGCTTACAATGGAATAATTTCTAGCATATTTTCATCTGCCTCAGAGGTATTTTCTTATCACAAAGAGTTATGAGAGAGGAAGCATTCGTGAATCCAATTAACAAGAAGAACTGAAACTGTGTTGCGAAGAAAACAACAACAAAACAACAATTCTAATTAGAATTTTCCGTTACATTGGTAAGCAGAGCCAAACAGTTACATACAACAATAAAGAGAGAATGATAACGCAATTTCACTTTTCCCGAGAACTGTACTTTAGCTGAAGCCGCAAACCTTACAACGTGTACAATACTTTTTTAGAAACCATCAAATCTCCGGGCAATCTAGAAGAAGAAGCACTAAAATAAATGTTATGGTAGCAAAAGAAAACCGAGCAAGAAAGAAACAAAACAAAACAAAACAAAAATAGAAAAAAGGAAATAAAATGGTATAAAAAATGTCAGGTTTCAGTTATGCTCTGGCGCGCATAGAAATTGATTTTTTCCTCTTTACAACTACATTTATGACCAAAATGCAAGAGCGCACCGCCACAATATATGTTTACACACTTACTTAACATACAAACGCTGTTTATGTATAAAAAATTTATGTAAAATGGCTTGGAAAACAAAAAACGATGAACGATGAACGATGAACGGGGAGTGTAGGTAGTAGACCTTGGTCTTGAGCGTGCAATTCTGTCAAGTGTAAAAAAGCAAACCTACACTTGCATAAATGCGCGCCTGTACGTGTTAAATGCATGTCTACACTAAGAAATGCATTCCAGTGAACATTATAAAGGTTCAGTCTCGCTACGGCTGTTGTTTTTGCCGATTTTATTGTTTGCTTTTGTTGGTCGCTGCTGTTTATCGAGCATATAACAAGCTCTTGAGACATGTGAATGCACCCACTTTGGTGTTATACCGCCGCGTTTCACTGAATCTTTCTTTCTGCCTCCTTTCATAATGCATACATTTATTTAGAATGTTAGTGTACAAGTTAAGGTTCTTACTGCTGCACGCCATACATACCTCGAAAAAAAATTACACCATTTATATAACAAGTAAGAATGTTATAGTCGGTCAAACTCGACCCTTTAGTACCTCACACCACTTGGCTCCTTAAGTTATGCTACAATTAGTTTGATTGTATCTCTACGCACTGACATAAAAAAATGTACTAAAAATGTTCCGATCGGGTTCAAATTTGGGCAAGCTATATATGAAGCTAATTATTCTTCACAAAATTTTTTCAAAAAATATTAAAAATTGCGATTTTTTTCTATATAAAGACTTTCATTATAATGAGACCTTATGTGGAGAGAGGTTCTAAAAATTGTCCTATCCAGTCCATTTTCAATAGGGTTCTTCTTTGGGCCAATACATGTCCTTGAACCAAATTTCATCAAAATATCTCAAAACCTGCAGCTTGAGAACAAATTTACAAGGGCAGACAGATGGACAGACGGACATAATTAAATCGATTCTAAATCGCGATTGTTCTAATTGTAGGCGAATGTGGCATTTGTCGTTTGAGAATTACAAACATACGCACAAACTTAATATATCCTTATCCACAGGGTGATGCAGGGTACAAATATATGGAAGTAAAGTATGTTGATACATATTCACAAATGTAAGAGGGGCAATATTCTTCTGATTAATAGGCTCTTACACACACTTGTCCTTATTTCCATATAATTATGTGTTAATTTAGGGAGAAATGTGTGTTTAAAAAGAATGTATTCTCTCTCTCTCTCTCTCTCTCTCTCTCTCTGTCGTTGTCTATTTTACAGCGTGTTTGCACAAAACTTCCCAAACCAATGAAAAGAAACATTTCATAGGGTTCGAGTACTTCTTTGATATCTTCCTCGCTTTATAATTATTTATTAATGTTTTTTTTTTTATAAAACTACTTAACATTTTAATGAACTCAGCATTTTGCGTGAAATATTTTGCTACATAGAGTGTAAGGCATAGGTGGGGAACGTAAAGCCTCAAGGCCTCCATATTGACAAATAAAATCACACCATCAATGACTAATGAAAACCTCTTTTATGAATGTTTAACAAAGCTACAGCAATAGTAAAGAAAGTGAAGTTTTTCACTATGACAAAAAATTAAAGTAAATGCAAAATTTTTATATCTTTTCAAAACCTATATTCTTAAAGTTTGAGTGAATACATATTTTTCGAAAAATTTCCCAATTTAAATTTAGCTACAGTGCAGAGAATGATGTGATTTTTGTCCACTCAGATGATGATCATAACTGAAATTTCTTAAAGTTAATTGTTAGTACACTGAAAAAAAAAGAATAGAAAAATTACCCAATTCTGCAAACCTTTCACGCTTACGTTCATCTCACATTTAATGCCTATTATTGTTTTCGGTTGGCAATTACTTGCAAAAAACAAAAACACAAGGAACGTTAAAACAAAACAAAACAAAACACAACAACAATTAAAAACAACATGAAATATAAATCCCCAAAACAAATCATCCATTGAAAAGACCTAAATAAACAGAGTTCCAAAGCTGTAATGTAAACATACGAACACAAACACACTCGCACACACACACACACACTCACACATATAAATAAAAATTGCACATAGGATTGCGTGTATGAGTGAAAAACACCCATATTTACTTAAAGGCTGCTTTTGACGCTATTGCACAATAGAAATTATACAAGGGTGTATATATGTAGGTATTGTATACATAGGCACATGGGTATATACGGATACTTATGCTTAGTATATGTATATATACATTTTTGCATATATTTGTGCAAAACACAAATAATGAATTATTTCCCCTAAAAATATAAACCATGTATGTTTAGGTCTAAAGTACTTACACGGTTATCCCTGAGTAAGCAACCTTCTCACATATATACAACTTTACAACTGTATTCCCTAATGCATATTTTTACATTCTGCTCCTAAATGAGTTTTTTATTAAAATAGGGAATAATCTTCTCAATTTAGGCATATCTGTCCGTCTGTCCATGTAAGTTTCCACCGGTCGCAGTATAATCGTTCAGTCGTGTTCAGCGTACCATTAAACTTATGACTCATTGCAAGTATATTTATACCCTACACCAAAGATGGGGGGTATTCTAAGTTTGTTATTCCATTTGCATTTGCGCCTAGAAAGAGGCGTCAGAGTTGCCACTAAGTAATTGAATCGATCTAGATCGTGTGTCTGTCTGTTGTTGTTACTCTTACGATCGTAAATTTTGAAATATTGAGTTGAATTTTTATAAAGAGACTATTCGCTATTTAAATTGAGCAAAATCGGTCAAAAGCCACGCCCACAATCGACAAAAATCTATTTATCTGTCACAAATTATTAGGTTACATATTAAGTTGAAATTGGGTTGTTCGTAATTATTTATCGATGTGCCAAAAATGGGCGTATTTGGATTACATACACGCCCACAATCGACATAAATCTATATATATACCACAAAAGTTGACCTAGGAACTTGAAATTTGGTATGCGTATACATAGTTATCCCATGGACTTACGTGCCAAAAGTGGGCGTGGTCGGATAATATACACGCCTACAATTTACAAAAAACCATATTCAACGGAAAAGTAGACTTGCATGCTAATACGTAATACATACACTATTAGAGGGCGCAATATATATATATATATATATATTTGCCACGCCCACCGTTGTAGAGGTGAAGGGTATTTAAGATTTGGTCTAAACCAAAATTTAGTTTTCTTATTTCTTTTTATTATAAATGGAAAGATTTTGACAGCTCAACTCTTTCCAGCATGTCTTAGACTTTCAAGTAGAAACTCTACGGATATAGTTTCTATTTTAATTAACCACAAATGTTTCAAAAAACCCCAACGTGTAATAAATTAATACACAATACCGAACTTCAAGCGTCAATCTTCACAACATGTAAAACGCTCCTCCTCTCTCGATACCCATATTACAAGGGAAGGCCATTAAAACTTTCAATTATAAAAGAATTCCAATAAAAATTTTAAATCATTTTAACACCTAACCATAAACACGAGGCTACAAAATATGAGTCCTTTCAGCTTCATAGTTATGAATCTTAAAATTTTTGTAACTTCAGTGAGCAAGAAGAAAGCTTGAACAGGTATGTGTGTGTGTATGGGAAGGTATTTGAACTCTTCTTCCGTTCATTCGTTATGAAAATGTTGAACATTTTAAATAAAAGGAATTCAAGTTATGACTGTACTATTTATATATACCATACCACTCTACAAACATTGCAGTTCACTACACTCTGACAAAAATTACTAACAATTGTTCCAGCAAGAGTTGTTTTCTTAAGGGTTTCCTTTGGTTTCTCGCTTAATAAGAGAAAGAGACAGACAAGATATTGGTATTAACGAGTAAAAAAGCTACATTTGATTTAATACGAATCTTCGATACCCTTCGCCTTGGTACGGATCAATTCAGATGCTAAGGGTCAGCTTTCTATCTTCTAAATTCAGTTTTCAGGTTTTCCAGTTTTTACTGTACTGTAGGCGTGTCATTTGACCCATTTCACCAGCAACAAATCAATTGTAGTGGTTTCGCATCGAAACGTGAACTTTTTTGAGACCAGAAAAATGACTTCCGCTCACAAACTCATAGATCATCTCAAAGTATATATATATGAGTGGGTGTACAACAGCTTCTTTTGGGTGCTCCAAACCTCTAGTCACGGAGTAGTGATTATAAAACACACTAAATTTGGCTCTAAACTCTCCTCATGTAAAACATATAAGGGGCGTGGCAGGATTACGCTCTCTAATAATAATATGTATTACGTTCAAGCTTACTAATCGAGTTTTTTTCTAAATTGAGGATGTTTCTGTTATCCAATCACGCCCACTTTCGGCAAATCCATGAATGTCTTAATTGCAAATATTCACCGTCTTAGATCAATTTTTGCCACAGATAAGTAGATGTTTCTCAATTGTGGGCGTGGTTCTTGATTTTGATTTTGTCCCATTTAAGTCTACATGCAGAAACTAAAAGTGTTTGCACAAAATTTCAGTTCAATATCACAAAATTTACGACTGTAAGAATGACGGACATACGGACATGTATGTCTAGATCGACTCAGTTTTTCATATTGATTAAAAATACACATATACAGGCGCTCTGATCCCTCCTTTTGGGCTGTTACAAATAGTATGGCAAACTGAGTATACCCTCCCACTGTGGAGGGTCTAAAGAAGAGTAAGAACTATTTGTGTTTGTCTATCTGTTTACTTAAGTATCTATTATAAGAAAAAAGGTATTTGACTCTTGTTCACAAAACATTTCACAAGGTTTACATTTTGATGCTCATTATACAGGTGATGTAAAAATATATGTTTTGTGTTGAATGTCTGTATGTGTTGTATAAATAAACGTACAGGTCTTTAACACAAAATATCCCTTTTCATGTTCAACTGACTATATGTGAATAGTAGTTTTTAATACCTGCTGTTAACACTTAATACTATATATATGTACACCCTGAGACACAGACTGTTCGTTAAAATATATACAACATACATGATAAACCTTAACACACACACACATAACTCTTTGCAGAGTGCTTTACAAACGGTCAAAATATATGAACAACCTTTCAACTTAACAGCACGGCAGACGTTCCTTTATGCAGGTATTTTATATGTATGTAGAGAGTTTAGCAACGAACACATTTACATTTTTATATCCTGAACATAAGATAAGAGGGATATACTAAATTTGTCATTCTCCTCGCGACGCCTACACAATATGTGCACCTGTATGTATTCTTGATCAGTCTCAAAAACTGAGTCGATCTAAACATGTACATGTGTCTGTCTGTTGTTAGCATTCTCAGTAAATATTAACCTAAAATTTTGTACAGATGCTTCTGGGTGTAGTTCGCTATTTAAGGTGGGCAAAATCGGTCAAAAGCCACGCCCACAAGAGACAAAAATCGATTTATATGCCAAAATTAAGCTATAAAGTTGGAATTTGATCTATGTATTTATAATTATCCCATCCGTCGATACACTAAAAATGGGCGCGGTCGTATAACGCAAACTCTCAAAATTTACAAAAAACCCTACTCAGCGTAAATCTCGACTTGCAACCTAATATATAATAGATGTATTATTAAAAGGCGTACCTGCCACGCCCATTGTTTGTATGTAGATGTGGAGGAAATTTATATCAAAATCATTTTCTATAGACCTCAATTAATGTGACAACAACATACGAGTACGTTTATTCAGAACGTGCTTCTGAGGGCATAAAATATAAATGTTTGCATCAAATCTAAGTGTGAGCGTTTCCACCCCTTATATGGACCAAATCGTTTTAGATTTTCATGTAGATCGAGAATATATTTACTTCATAAGGGTCTTTAAAGCCTTCTTCTCACTTTAATGTTCGTAGTAGTAGTAACCATGATTAATTGAATTGTAGTTCTGTGGTATAGGGTATTATTTGGTCGGATATGATTCCCTGCAAATATCTTCTCTTGCTATTTCATCCATTAAATAGTTAACAAGTAAGTCTTCATTCATTGTTCTCTGCTTCTTCTCTTCTCGTTCGCTTTATCGCACTATTTATATTCAGCTTTTTAATCTTTCCTCCCCGTCCCCCTCTCACTCTCTCTCTCTCTCTCTGTAACACCCTCCTCTAAACGGTAATGGTGAGAAAGTTTCTTTTATATTCTGTGTGTGTTTAGGGAATCGAGGAATCGTTCCTGCCCCTTTGTTTTGTGTAAATACATATTAAAAATCACTTTTAAGAGTTTGTCGTTCTGTTTTACTTTTTTCGCTCTGTAAAATCCTTGGGGAAATATTTTTTTAAGCATTAAATTGAAATCACTTTGAAAAAGTCAATTATGTACACATTAGATGATGCCTTTAATAGTTGCCTTAGATAGAAATGATTTCTCGATGGTATGCCAGTAAATCTCCAACACGCGTTCTTTTGTGTACATGTGCATACTCTATCCATATACTTTGAGAATGTCTGTGTATCTCTCTGTGTGTGTGTGTGTGTGTGTGTGTTTGTAAAAAGAGAAATTCCCAACCAAGAATTTAATCTACGATTAAATCACATAAATAAAACATTTTTTGTTTGTTGGCTTTTAGGATAACAAAGGAAAACAAGTTGACTTGTATGTGTTTGAATTTAGACCAACAGATGCCCTATACACCACCCCCCTCCCTTATGTTATATATACATATACGTACATGTCCATAAGTGCAACCTTGTTTAATATGTCGTTACGTTAGAAAAGGGTTTAAAAGAAAGGATTCTTAAAAAAAAAAAAGACTAATTCTCCGTTTAGAGAGAATTATTGTCCGTTTGACTTTATGGCTGAAACGGTAGTTGAAATAGATTGAGAAAAATGCATATTCGCTAATTCGCTCCTAAACATAAAAGTCGACTTGCAAGCTGATACGTAATACATACAATATTAGAGGGCGTAACCATATACCTGTCGCGCCCACCATTGTAGATTGGAAGGATATTTAAAATTTGGCTTAAGCCAAATTTAGTTTCCTTACGTGTTTCACCTAAAGGCAGAGTTTTAAGTTAAAATGCTCATGGATCCTCCCTTGTTGGGGACTAATTTCTGTAACTTTTAATCGATTTCACCTACTTTATTAAGAACTTACCAAATTGAACTGAATTGAGGCATTTCAACCACAGTATCTAGCAGACTTACTGACACAAACACGAAGGGTCAAGGCTAGATCGATGTGGATTGTTATGATTGTCAAGAATATATACGAGTATATCCCTGAAGCCACTTTCTGTTAGTTACGAATGTATTAACAAACTTAGCAACTGTCCTCTTATTTTGTCACTGATGTCTTGGACGCAAAGACTCTAACAGCATTAAACACGTCATGATTAATGATAATTGTATTTTGAAATTATTTGGCTTCATAAGGATTACATGATACCAAAAACTAAAACTATCTTTAACAAATTTTTTTCAAAAGAAAAATTGCATCGCTTTCGTATAAATAAAATAAAAGTTCATATTTTTCACGAACTTAAAATACTTAATGAATGTAGCATAGTTTTTTTTAAACATCAACACACAAAAACACAGTAAAAACGGCTCCATTAGGCGTACACCAAATCTAGGAGATCCAACATCATTAGAAAAGTATTCTATAAAAAAGATACACATCTTCTTTGGAATGTATCTTTCACCTGATCACCTGAATCTGAGTTTGTACCGTTAGAACTCTCAAATTCTAGACAAACTGGAATATTATGAGTGTCAAATTTCAACTCCCTATCTCAATCCCCGCGGCCGTAGGAGTGTAAGAGCAAAAAAAAACACACAGACGGACAAAAGAACTAAATCAACTTAAGATTCAATGCTAAGCTAGAATATATATACTTTTAAGGACATGCCTGACACCCGCCTCTTACTTATAAACTTTAGAACAAAACCACTATACCCCCACATAACTAAGAAAAGTCGAAAAGAGAGTTTTTTTTTTTTAGTATTTTATTCACGTACTTGTACAAAATATTTAGTTGAGGCTAAAGGAAAAGTTTTAATTTTATAAACATTTTTAGGGTACACCCTGAGTCCACATAAACTTTTCCAACAACAAAATAGTTAACAATGTTGTCATTCTTGCCAGCAGTCGTAGTGAACGTTGTTATTGTTGATGTTGTTATATTGAATGAATTTTATATGTTGTTGTTTTTGGTATTGTTTACATTTTTTACAATTCACGTTCCATTATGTTGAGAAATTAGAAAAAGAAAACAACGACGCTGCGATACTTGATAAAAGTGCTAAAGTGATAACACTACAAAAGATATATTGTAAATAAAAAAAAAAAAAAAAAAAATTTGAAAAAAATGGAGGTAAGAGGAAGAAGAGGAAGAATAAGAAAAAGTTTCACACTTTATTTTCAGAAGAGTTCCACCTAAACAAAACGTGAGATGAGAAAACGTACATTTATATCCTTATAAACAGCAACAACAACAACAACAACAACACTATTAATATAACATGGGAAGAAGGAAGGAAAAGAGTGGTATAAATAAACAATCATAGAAGCACACAAACAAAGAAGAAAAAAAAAAAAACTTTTTTTTCCTTTATTTGAAGAGTGTAACAGCTATAGCAACAACAACACCGGATTTTGCTTCTCTTTTTTTTTTTATTGTCCTTTCTACCCCATGCAAACACATATAACAGATTCAAACAAACAAACGAAACAACATATCATTATCAACATAATACAACAACAACAACAACAACAACCAACCAACAACAACAATACGCAGCAAAAGCATACAATTGATACGTACTGTGTGTACTGTCAGGAGTCGTAGTAGTAGAGAATAATCATATATGTATCACACATTGTACAATAAACAACAACAGAAAAAAGATATTCGACAACTTTAGCACGCGCAATTTGCTTCCGCAACTTGAAAATGTGCTCAAGCTAGCACAAATGCATCTAACATCACACATACACATACACACACGCACAAAAGGAACAACATGAATCAACCAGCAAAACCTTTGGAATAAGTAAATATGTGTGTATGTATGTATGGATTACATGTGTGCATAAGTATATATGATGTGTGTGTGTGTGTGTGTGTGTGTGTGTGTTTGATGTTCTGCAATCCTAGAGCATTGTGTTCCTGGGTAGTCTTTTAATGAAAAGGTGCTCACACACTTACACAAAACAATCCAAACTTTACACATACACACGACGGCCGTGTTAACGTAGCCCTCGAACAAACGAATAAACAAACAAACGACTTCCATTACCACTACTACTGCTGCTGCTACTACTACTACTACTACTACGACAGCACAGTGAAGAAGTAGAAAGTTGAGAAAAATTAGATTGCTGGCACTAACATAACGTGTATAATACACCTATACGTATACGTATAGGTGTGTGTGCGTTTGTATACAATGAGAAAGGCAGAAGCTCAACAACAGTCGTCCATTCAATCCCAACACCCAATACTCAACACTCAACACCATCATGCCAGCCTGAACCCAATCTATGCATTCAATAGAAATAGCAGCAGTAACAACGCCAACAACGCCAACAACGCCAACAACAACAACAACAGTTAACAACGCTGGACTAAATGCAAACAGTTTGCAACTAATGTAAACAAAGTCAAACATCAACAACAACAACAACAACAACAATGCTGAAAAAGTGTTTTACGCTAAAATTGGAAAAAAAAAAAAAACAACAGAAAACAATAACAACACAACTTTTAAAACGGCAATAGAAACAAGAAGTATGCATATATAGTAGAAATGGAATAAAAACAACAATAATATAAATAAAACACAAACGTAACAAATCCACATAACAAAAGGGATTTAAATTATTGCTGAAACTCAGGATATAAAAATGCTTTTTTAAATATGAAATAAGTTTAGTCTCTACACAGCCAGATAAAATGCATATATAATCTATGGACTGGTACATGTACAATGAATGCAGTAACAAAATAAGGAAACATGGATTTTTTTTTCATGGACTTTTTTTCATTACAAAAGCGATATAATCGAAATTTATTATTATTAGATTTTTATTAAAATGTGTCAGATGTGATTTTGTTGTTGTTGTTGTTGTTGTTGTTATTGATGTTATTGTAGTTTAGGTCGTTTAAGTTCTACTTTTGGTAGATTTGTTTAATTCTTTCTTTTTTATTATAAAAGTCGGTGAACATTGTTAAAGTGCCACCATACCCAACTATATTTAGAATTTTATTTAAAGCACCAATTTTAAGGCAGGTTACATTCCGGCAATATTACACAATGTGGGAATCGAAACTACGACTTTGGGAATCGAAACTATGACTTTCCCTGATTAAAGGCTCAGCGATGATATAACAAAAATGGCCCCAAACTATAATCAATCTCAAATTCGGAACCCAAAAGGGTGCTTAAAAGTCTCAAACTCCAGGTAGAGAACTGGTATAGCATAGTAGGCCTCTTCAGGTTGCAGGACAGATCTCCCTTATAAGCAATAATAACAGAGTAAACCTTTCTATTCAATAAAACTTAACGCAAATGTTGTAATTATAAGGCCCAAGAAGTAAAGCGTTCTATTCGCTAAACAGTTTCACAAAATTTACATTTTAAAATACAAATCCTGCAGTGAATATAACGCTCGCTTTATAATTATACTTTAATAACCTTCTTTAAGAAGAAACCAATAAGCTACTACTACGCTATCACTTAGATCCACAAGTTATTATCTAATTATGAGGAAATGCAAGGGGTTGTCATATAAAAGCCCTGAAAAAAATGTTCCAAAAATTCCCTGATAGGGTCGCAATTTGTCAAATTGTTGAGCTAATCAACTATTCTTCTTCAATATTAAAAATTGCAAATTTTCTTTATATAAAAACTTATTTTATATAATGACGCTATATGGGGGCAGGGGTTCTAAAAAGTTAATTCATTAAGGATCGTAGAAAATTGCGACTTGGAGGTTGTTTACAAGAAATAACGCGTTTTCACTAAGTACATCCCAATTTTATATATTAATGCGAACGCACTCTTAAAAGTTTTCCATGATCTAGTAACGTAAAATGTTCAGTAAAGGTTAACATTTTTATCATGCGGAAAATCACAAACGTTTTGGAAATGATTGAAAACTATTTAAGAGCTTGTAAAAATTAGCCCACCAGACAAAATGGGACGCTTCCAATTTACTGTAAAGTCTCATTAATCAATATTTGACTACGAATCGATGTTTAATAAACCAGACGTAGAAATTTCGTGCAAACTTCAGCTCTTCGAGGTTATATATATTTTCCTAATTATTTTCTGAGTACCTTTGAGTGCCTTTGAATGCATACACATATGTGTTATATTTATGAGAAATAAAAGAAAAATGGAAATCCCGGCCCCACGAGGTCATTTTTCACCAAAATCACCGATCATCATACCCTACCCATACCCATACAAGATCAAATTACCTCAAGAATCGAAGCCTCCTGTCTTGATCATTCAAAACGCAGAAACTTCCTATCTTATGTTCTTTTACATAGCCGGATGGATGGATGGATGGACATGCTTAAATCGAATCAGATATTCCTGCTGCTTTAATTTATATAAAATGTGACTGTGTGGTAATATGGTTCCTTTTTGCGTCAATACATGGTCTTGTATGAAATTTCATTGAAGGATTTCAAAAAGCATGAGCAAACTAACCATGGACAGACAGACGGACAGAGTTGAATCGATCTAAAAGTGCTTATGAATGGATTGATAACTTTTTACACCTACCTCCTACCTACTGCAGGGGTATAAATATGAAGAAAATTGAAATTTCGTTATATTGCCTCGCCCAATGAACCAATTGTATAAAATTTCCTTTTTTTTGTTTTTTGAACAAAGACACTAAACTAAACTCTAACTAATTTGATTAGTTTAGTTGTTGCTGTTGTTGGTGAGATGTTGCAAAGGAATATCATGTAATATTTAACAACTAAAAAAAACCAAACAAAAAAAATGTGCACAAACATGTATTGTATGATTCCCATTTGAAAACATGAAAGCATACATAAGTCGCAAATAACACCCTTTCCATAAAAATGTACAAGTAATGGCATTGCAGTAATCGAGGGTATGTTGGGATTTGTTCTACTCTATGCGATATTACGGAAAGTAAGCTGTAACTAATTTCATTATAATGATTTTTTTTCTTCTATTGTTTTGTGAAGACTTTTTCTGTTCTATATATATATATATATATGTATGTGCGTGTCTGTTTTTTTGTGTGTGCAACTGTGTTTTGAGTTCGGGGTTTCCTTTTTCAGGACATAACAACAATAGTTGAATATAATAAGAATGTTTTCATACACAGAAAATATATGTAATGAATACGTTGGATACAACAAAAACAATAACAATAACAACAGCAACAAATACATATATAAAGAGAGTTATAAATACTCATGTAGCGCTGATTATGCGTTTTGTTTGAATTCATATATAAATTACAAGCTATTTATTTAACGAGGTGAATGAAAACAAAAAAATTGAAATGAAATGATGGGTTGTTTCCGAAACACATCTACCCCTTTGTTTATTTGTTTGTGTTTGTTTTTTTATACCCAACACCTTGGACAGAACGTTTGAATTACGAGAAGCTTTGGAAACTCTACTCTACTGAATGAATATTAAATTTTTGCATTCTATGTCTGTCCGTCTTAGAAAAAATTGTATATATTTACAATTCACAGTTTCAATCAAAGTCTGAAGTATCGTAGCGTAGCGTCACTTTTCTATAACTGTAGCGCTTTCTTCGAATTACATGAAAAACTGTAAAAGATAAAATGGTGAAATTCAACCCGGAGAAAAATAGAAAACCATGCCCCCTAATATATGTTATAATGCTTAACAAGTACGATAATTTGGCTTACGCTTAAAATCTTAAATTCCCTCCACGTTTACAATAATGGGCGTGACAGGTTTGTGATTACGCCCTCCATTAGTGTATGTATTACGTATCAGCTTGAAAGTCGAGTTTTACGCTGACTAAGGTTTTTTGGTAAATTGTGTACCTATGTGTTATGTAACCACGCCCATTTTTGGCATGTCCATCCATGGATGGACTAATTACAAACATAGCTACCAAATTTCAAGTTCAAAGAACAATTTTAGAGGCATATGAATCGATTTTTCATTTTGATTGTAGGGGTGTCTGTTATTCGACCACGACCAGTTTTGGCATATTGATGGAACAGGATAATTATAAATATGTGTTTCGAATTCAAACTTAATAGGTATTTTTTGTGGCAGTAAATAGATTTTTACCAATTGTGGGCGTGACCGATTTTGCCCGTTTTAAAAAAAATCTGCGTGCAAAAACTAAAACCAAATTTCAGCTCAATATTTCAAAATTTACGCCCTTGAGAATGCCAACAGCAGACGGACACACGTACACACATGTCTCGATGAACTCAGTTTTTGATGCTGATCAATAATCTTTATAGGGCCTCTGACGATGTTGCAAACGGAATGACAAACTTAGTATACCCCCACCTTATGTGAAAGGTATAACAAGTTTCTTTTATACTTATTTTGAAGCCCTAAGGTGGTGATGGTGGTGGTGGGTATTCACGATTTAACCTTTGCCAAATAAAACTTTTTTATTTATTTGCTATTATTTCATGGAAGTAACTGTAAATATATTGTAAATGTAAGCAGAAAGCTTTCATTAAATAAAAAAATAACAAAAAACGGTGAGAAAAATGCTCTCCTTCTACTCTTTGAATAACAAAACTGTACAATAATTACCACACCGTGAAATTTACTTCTTGCTGTAGGATTGTAACGTAACGTAACATTACTTTAGGGGTTTTGTTTTGTTTTTTCTTCTTCTCTTTTAATGACGAAGAGTAATGTACATAATATATAATTATTATCTAGTTGTAAATTTTCTTTTACTTTTTTATGTTCTATCATGCAAGTTTTTTCATAAAATAAATATGCTAAGAAGGGTATATTATAAGGTTTTGTAGAGATGTTTGTAACTGAATAAAAAGTTAAGTTAACTTTAGGTTAAATTAAATTAATTAAAATTGTGGGATATTAAACTAAAATTTTGTACAGCCACTTTTAATCTTCTTTGAAATGGGCAAAATCGATTGAGAGACACGCCCACTACATGCAGAAATATATTTATTAAGCACAAAAATTAAACTATTTAAAAATAGTACTTTCAACAATGAACCCAAAGTAGGCGGTGTCGGATAATAGCCACGCCCACACTATACAAACCTCTTTTCTTATGCAGAATTGATGTGTCAGTTGGTACATATTATGTACGACAATAAAATCAAATACCTGCCACGCCCATTTCGTTTGTAAAAGGGCAGGGTATTTAAGATTAGACTTTAGACAAATTTAGCTTTTTTACTTCTTTAATTTAGTACGCAATCATTAAAATGGTAATGTAATGTAAAATAATTACTAGTACTTAAGTACTTACTAATATATGAATTCTTATTAACGGGTTTTTCAATAGAGATCTATTTATGTTAATTCCTAGTCCAAAAAATCCAGGATTTTTTCAATTTTTAATAAATATGTTTTCAAGTACTAGATTAGCTAATCTTTAGTACTGTAGTATTAGAATCCTTGTACTTAAATACTGAAATACTAAACCATCTAATTAATTTTTAACGTTTTGCCTGCGCAAAACTAATATTGAAGTACTATATAAATCTCTCACCATTTATTCCCACGAGTTCGTTTACTTTATTTGATAAAGGATACCTAACATTTAATTAGAGCACTATAGTTTTTATACCTCCTCACCTTAGTGATAAGTAAATGCTAAGTTTGATAATCTATTTGCGACACTTAAAGTATATATAAATATATTCTTAATGAACAGCAAAATCTGACTTGATGTAGAGATGTCTGTTTGTGGGTCTGTGTTTTAGACTCTCCTAGACTTACATTGTGAGATATCCAGCTGAAATTTTGTACAAATATTTGTGGTATCTGTACGTAGGTTCATTTTTAAATTGGTCACGCCCACAACCAGCAAAAATCTTTCATAGGTATAAAAATGTACCTTTGAAGGTGAAATTTGTCACATAAGTTTTTAATTACGGGCATCCATCGATGTACCAAAAATGGGCGGGTCCGTTATCCGACCAAAATTTTCAAAAAATCTTATTTTACGCAGAATCTGAATTGTAGATGTTCTAGAACGTAATCAGCTGCTTGACGCGTCCTCTGTTTTCATATGGATTTGTAGGGTGTTTATGATTTGGCCAAAGTCAAATTTAATGTTCTTACTTGTTATTTGTAAATTACATCACTAACAAGCACCTTGCTGGGAAATTTCTTCTCTCTCATTATTTTTACTGTTAATTTATACAAAATAAACAAATACAATGGGGTTATATTAGGCGTGTGCCAAATCTAGAATACCCATCACCATTAAGCTCTTCCAAATAGTTTCTTAATGTAAATTTTATATATATACGTCAAATATTCTAAATAAACTTAAATATTCTAACATCCATTATAAGTTCCCTTTAGGTGGGCATGGTTAGTTTGATTTTTCCAAATACCTAAATAATTAATAATTAAAATATTATTTTTATATCTCTTATGCTTTGTATGTAATAAAGGAAGAAGCCTAAAAACTATACGTTTTATGAAATTGTACGAAGGTCCATGCCCGATTTTGCCCATTTTCAAAATGATACTTTCTACATTGTTGATGAACATGTGTACCAAAGTTCAGCTCTATATCTCCAAATTTGCGACTGGGAGGGTGCTGAAAGCTCCGGGTGCAAGGTTTAGGACGCCTTTGTGGGCGTATTCTTTACACGATTTTACCGAATTGCATTAGAAAACCGTAGAAAATTTCAAAGTTTGCATGTATCGAATTTCAGTGCGATATCTCAATTTTTACGCCAGTGAAAGTTCCAACAAAAAAGTGTATATTCACACGAACGCACGGACAGCGAGATTGGCTAAACCAACTTTTCTATTGACGCTGATCAAGAATATATATATTTTTGGGGGAGTGGCTCTCCCGCTTCTGGTACTTACAAACGTTTAAACAAAACCAACATACCCGCAAATCAATATAATGATAGAGCTAAAAATCGCCCCCTACGCTTAATATCGCGAATTACACCAAGTTTGTTATGTGTCTCTTTAAATGGGAGATATACTACGTTTGCTATACCCCAATATTCAGAAGGAAGCGTCAGATACCCTATATAGAATATATATTCTTAATCATTACTAAAACCTGAGTTTATCTAGATAGAGAAAAGTATTGTATACTCAGCTACCTGCCATGCCACCATTTTGTTGAAGATGTGGACAGTACTTAAGATTTGGTGTAACCCATATATAGATTTTACTTCTTATGTTTCTTTATACTAAAGAATGAAAACGTTAGTAGAGCAAACTCGGTGTAAACGAGAACGTATATAAATTAGTTTAGTTCAAAGAAAATAACTGCTCAGTCAGCACAAATTAATTTTATGCACAATAAGTTGCTACTAATTTAAAACAGTCATTTTCCGTTCTCTCTTTTGCTCCCTCCCCATATTATACAATATATTTTTTTTGTGAATTTTATCTGCCCTTAGCAGGGTTTGTTTTTTTCCGTGTACATCGTACAAAGGTATGCTGCTCGGCTGATGTTGTTACGTTTTCCTTTTTTTGTTTTTTTTTTTTTTAAATAGTAATTAAAATGCAGCTGTGCATTTCATGTTTTAACTTACAGCAATAGCTAAAGGAATAACAATAAGTATGTAACAAAAATAACAACAACAACAATAACAACAACAATAACCACATCTAACAGCATACAGCCCTTTCAGTTGGTATAGAACATCAACAGCACAGCGCTGTAAATTACCATAGCAAGTGCAAACCCACTTACGGTTATAAAGAAGAAAAAGAAAAAAAGAAAAAAAGAAAAAAGGTTCACGTGCTTTCTATGCTTTTGGTGGGTAGGAGCATAACAGTGCAGTGCATCAGGAGAGTACCTAAAAATAATTATCATGCAAAGCGAGTGCAAAATTATGTTGTCAGTCATTTGTCAGTTAAAAGTGTAAAACTTTTTCCTATATACACACACACACACACGCACACACACACACGATTGCATTTTATATACTTGAAATATATGATATGTTGAGTTTTCTCGCATAAATTTGCCACCTCCGTCTTCAGTTTAACATTTTGAACACATCGCACTTATTTCATATTAGCACTATTAGCAAGGTTAAGTCTTTTTTCGATACGTTCCATATACAAGGAGGGCATACTAAGTTTGCTATTCCGTTTGCAACGCTCACTAGAAGGCGTCAGAGGCTTCATCAATTTACATATTCTTGATCAAAATTGAAATCCATCTAGACAGGTCCATTCGTGTTTTGTTGACTCACTCATAATTGTAAATTTTGATATTATCATCATTACTGGGCGATTACAACCTATTTTGTTTTTTGACCTGTTGCAAAAGAGAAAGCCATGCGCTTCGGTCTTGGGTGCACCTTCTTTAGTTTTGTATACCAAATGTTTGCAGGGCATCACACAAACACTTAGTCCCCCCAACGGAGTTTCAGTCTGCCTCCTTCTTTCCGGTTTCCTATCGAACAACCCTGCCACTGAAGCATTTTCATTTCATCCATACGGCTGAGATGACCTAGCCATCGTAAACTTTGAAATTTGTTGTTGGTGTTAATTTTGAGATACTAGGATTGTTTGCCTTAATCGAAATCACTTAAATGTCTCAGTCATCATATATGTATTTAGCTAAAAGTGGGTGTGGTCACCCACAAACAAAACCAAATGGACTTGTATTTGGCTGTACGATGATTTGTAATATAGTCTCGATCAGTGATCAAGTGGCAGAATTAATGGTGCAAGGACTAATCGATCAGGCGGTGTTCTGGAAACTGTAAAAGTTATATATAACATAAAAATAGTTCCTTTAGCTAATCGAGTCCAAATAACTCTAACTGTACGCATAATCAAGCACCTGCTACGCCCATTGTTTATATATAGCTGTGTGTAGGGTGTTTAAGATGTCGGAAAAGCCCAACTTTAGTTTTATTACATAACGTTTGTTGCTTTCTGAACCGTTCATATATTTATTATTTTTAAATAATTAGTTCCTGCTGTTGAAGGGTATATTTTTTTTGGTTTTTTCCATTTTTTTCAATTTGTAAAAATATGCATAAATAAACAATTTATGTTTTAATAGTGTTTAGCTTTTTAATTTATGTATTATAATGAAATTTCTCGCTAGCTTTTTCTAAGAGTAGAATATAATAAAAAAAAATACGCCACTCTGTACAAACATTCACGAAACGGGCCTAATAACCAATTTTTTGGGGTTAAAGCAACACTGCAAAGCCGCTCTTGCATGCAAAATTAGATAGTTATGCAAAATAGCTTATACGTGCATGCATGTGTATATGCACACATACCTACATGTATATTTTATATTATTGTTGCTGTTGTTGGTATTATTATTGTGTTGTGTGCATAATAAATAGCCCAAGCCCTTTAATCATTTATTGAAAATTCAATCATGCCACCCTCCCCCTTTGCCTTTTCCTCTCTCCTACACACACTCGCACACACTCTCTTTCTCTGTGAGTCTCCAACACTTTGCCATTCTGGCCAAATGGAATTGAAGTGTGAGTGAGTGGGTGTGTGAGTGAGTGTAGAGGGTGTTATATGTTATTGTTGTTGGTGCTTGTTTGTGCCAAAAAATTCTTTAGAATCAATTTCACTTGTAATTACATTTTACATACATGCCTGACTATTTACACATATATACAGCATATTTTACGCTATTGTAAACAATATTCACCCCGCACAATATTAAAAATATTTTACATAGTTAATACATTTATGTTGTTTGTAGTTGTTGTTGTTGTTCGAATTCACTTGTTATATAAAGTATATTATAAACACAAAAAATAACAAGTAAAAAAACTAAATTTGGCTTAAGCCACATCTTAAATACCCTCCACATATACATACAAATAGTGGGTGTGGCAGGTGCCTGATTATGCCCTCCAAAAGTATATGTATTACGAACCAATCAGCAAACGGACCCAATTTAAACTTTATAGCTCAATTTTTATGGCAGATAAATAGATTTTTGTCGATGGTGGGCGTGACGTTAGGTCGATTTGACCAATTTAAATAGTGATAAAAGTGCCTGTACAAGTTCAATATCTCAAAATTGACGATCGTGTTAGTGTCAACAACAGACGGACACGCGGACATCGAAACAGCTTTTGATACTAATCAAGAATATTGCAAATGGATTGATAAACTTAATACCTTGTGTGGAGGCTACAATACAGATATGGTGGTATATTGGTTTTGTGCAAACCAGGAGAGAGATCCCAGGAAGTATAGATATTCTTGTTCAGCATCAAATTCTGAGTCGATTTAGTCTTTTTGCTCACTGAAATGAATTAACTGATAGTTGGTACGGAAAAATTTTATACGAATGCTCAGTTTAGTATTAAAAGTGGGCAAAAGCGATCCATAAAAGTCCCTATAATGCTAATAAAACGCAAATCATTTTGCTTTTAGAAGCTATGCCGCAGCTTTCGATCGAATATTAAGTTATTGACTTGGTATTGACGGGACATTGTTCCTAAATTTGTGCATCTATAATCTAATCGTTTTTCGTCTTTTTTTTTAGCAATTCACACCCACCTATAAACGGCAGATGAACTGAACTTATGATAATCAGGTCAGGTGGGCGTGGCTATACGTTATTTTCCTTATTTTTAGCATTTCTCTTTCAGCTGGTAGAGTGAAAAATTGACTGCGTGTGTATGTGTTTAAGTGATCTTCAAATGATTAAAATTGTGTTTATCACGCCCCAAACACCCATAAAATAACTCTATTGTTACCTTTTGAAACTCTGAATTGAAGAAGCTTTCCCAGTAGTCTAAACCGTTTAATAAATGTAAACATCACTGAGAGAGAGAGAGAGACTTTAACTTAGATTGCCTTTGCCAAGTATCGATACATACTGTGTGAACAATTTGTAGTGAACTCTAAAGTACTTTCAATCATTTTTTAGTGTAATTATAGACTTATCTACCCACTAAATCATGTTTAAGCTGAAGTGCAAAAGACCAAATTCAACGTTTACTACAAAACGAATATTTTAAAACCTTAATAAGCAGTTAAAGGGGAAATAACAGATTTCGTACATACACATACAACCAGCACAACAAAAACAACAACAACAACAACAACAAGAAAATTTTTGGAGATCACAGATCAGGTTTTTTTCATATTTGTGTGTAGTCTGTAACGTTTATAAGCAGCTGAGCTCAGCTGAACTGAGCTGAATAATTAAAGTAAGACAAAGAGAAGAGAAGAGAAGAGAGATCTAAATGTAGGAAAGCTTGAGAATACATGTCGTGATTTGCTAACTGTAGCTTCAGGTTTGTGTTTTTTTTTTTATTTAATTTTTTTTTTTTTCGATATTGTGTCTTATCAAGATAGAGTGGGTGACTCAACTTGAATAAAAGAAGAAGAAAAATTCTACACACATATACACACACCCACAAACGCTCATATATATATACATGTATATGCATTACGTACTTAAGTACCGTCATAATGAAAAAAAAGTCACTAGTGTGCAGGTAGGTACGTGTTAGTCTAAGAAAATTATGTATTTCAATCAACACGCTTGAGAAATTCTCAGCAGCCCTTTTGCTGTTCTGTTCGTTCGTAATGTTGTTTGCACTTGAATGAATATTCATTGAAATCAAGAATATAACCACCAGCCAGCTCTACATACATGCCAACGAATACATTGAATACATAAAAGTTAATTTCTTTGAACTCCAAGTACCTGTTGGTAAAATGGCGTTATTCTCACGACGCCAAGTGATCGTTGGCGTGGGATAACCGCTGGCGTAACATTCCATTTGCACCTCACTGCCCTCGCTGGCCACCACCGACTGTGTCGAATTGTCCGATATGACCGGCGGACGCCTTACCGACAATTTCACATTGGCGCTAACTTTATGAACGACAGATATTACCACCTGGCACGTATAGGTGCCGGCATCCGTTTCCTGGATATCCTTTATTTGCAATTTATACGTGGATGAGGTGGGGTCGTGACGCAATGCGAAACGTGAATCCTTAATTACCAAGGTGGCGCCCGAGGTAAGGAACACGGTGTCACCGCTATCAGTTTTAGTCCACTGTACCGGGTATTCTTTGGCGTATTGTACCGAACAATCAAATTCCACAGTGCCTCCAATATCCTTGATTTGCTCCTGCGTTATGTACGAAATGGTGGGTGTACGTTGCGCATATGCATCTTTAGTTGTGATCAAGGCCAGCATTAATAATAAAAACGCTGAACTTGTGTGCATTTTAATTCCTAACATGTTGCGGCTGTCGTTCAGTTTCTTTAAACGTTTTTTCAAGGTAAAAATTTCTTCTTTTTTTTTTTTTTCTGTTAAGTGTGTATGTGTGTAAGTTGGTAAAAAATTTTCTTGGAAACTAATTCAAAATTTTTAGCACACAATTATCGCGCGTTTTATGACACAAATGCAAATTTCACTTAAAAACATATTTTTTTCACGCACCACACCCTAATGCATGCTCTTTTTTTTAATGAGCAAAATAAAAAAATTATTTTTCTTTTTCTTTTTTTATGTATATATAAAATTGTAAATTTTGGTTACACCACAAACGACTTGCTGTTTAAATAGTTGCTTAACTACTTGCAATAATGAGACTGAAAAAAATTCCTCGGTATAGTCGAAGATTAGTTGCAATAGCGGTGAGAGAAGACTTGCTTTTGCTTACTTACTTGAACAATGACCAATTGTGAATGACTTTTAAGCTTAGGTTTTCGTTAAAGTTATGATTTGAGTGTTCATTCGTTATGCATATGCTAGACTAGGTGTGTGAATGTGTGTACAGTAATTTTCTCTTTGTTCTCTTTTAACAACACAATAGCTCTTGAAATGATCGTTTAATTTTCGAACTTTATACAGCAAACATTCAAGAAGGTTTTCTCCGCAACTTGTCCAAACACACTTGTTACCGTTTTTCTTTTTTTTTTTTGTTCTACTTTTTATCTTTTTTAATTATTCCTCATTCAGGGGAATTTTATTTTATTTTAGTAGCATTTATATTATTTCGTTATTTTTACAGTTTTCTAAACACTCACTCACACACAAACAATCAGTGCGATTGGGGCCTCGCTAATTTATACAATCCGTTATTTATTTCTGCCAATACGTCCATACAAGTTGAATGTTGCTTAGCGAATGATTTGAAATTTGTTTTAGCTTCTATTGTACGTTGTGTGCGCTTCGTTCAGTTAATTATTATTGCTGGTGTTGTTGCTGTTGCTGTTGCTGTTACTGTTTGATTATTTTTGTTGCTATTGTTGTTTTTCGAAATGCACAACAATTAAAGATGGCGTGTGTTTAGGTGTGTTGGTGTTGTCTTAAAGAATCACGTTGAATGCAATTGTATGCACACAGGTAACTATTTTATGTTGTTGTTGTTGTTGTTGTTATGTTTTCTTTTAATTTAGTAGTAAAGTGACCAGGTTTCCATATAATTTAAAGAAAACAGCCACAATTTTGAATTCATTAAAGCAACAATCACGAAGCACAATACAATCAGTAGCGAAAAATTAAAACATTGAATAGTAAAGTATAAAAAAGTCAACACTTAATATTAAATTAAAAACTAAATATTTGTTTTATAAAAAGCAATAACATATTATATGCATAAAAAATATCATAGAAGAACTGAATAATGTTGAACTGATGTTTATACGTTTTTAGCGCTAAATTTATTTTTAATCGATTATAAATAAATGATTTTTAAAATCCATCAACTTTTAAAAATAAGGGGTGTGCCTTTAAATTAAATACATTCTTCTTCTTCATATTCAAGTATTAACGATTAACATCTTTAATAATATTATTGTATGCAGCGCCCTGTATTTCTCATGTTATTGCTATAGTCAGCTGTTAATAATATTTGTCATAAAACAACGATTTAAAGTATTATTTTTAACCATAGAATTAAATTTTGCGTAGTACAAACTAAATAAAACATAAAAATGTCGTCTGTGGATCGTTTCGATATAGAAAAAGTAACGCAAACATTTCAGGATAGTTTGCTGGAAGACGATGATATATTAATGGATGAATATTTGAAAGGATACGAAGAAATTAACAAGTATTTATTTATGATTGTCAATATGTGATTAAAAATAATGAAAGTTTTACGTTTGGACAAGGTTTTTCAGTTTAATGGGTACAATGTTTAGTTTTATTAGCAGCGATATACGATCCAAAATTGATATTTTATATATGTTTCGTAAGGAAACGGATATAATAAAAGCGGAGAATTTTAAATCGTTCAAAACCATGATGTCGTATGAAAAAGAAAACAATCTCTTTGGAAACACCAAATATATATCGGGTAGTCGTACTTTGTTACGCTTACATCGTGGCTTAGGTAAAAGAATTTCAATAGTTTTCAATAGTGAATATAGGAAAACGTTATAATTTATATGGAATTGAATACTTTTCCAGAGTTTGTATATGAATTTCTATGCGGTTTGGCCGATTTAAAGGATGAGGATCGTACGTTTACAAGCTGTAAAAATGCCTATGATGGTACGTTATCCAAATATCATCCGTGGATGGTGCGTAAAGGTGCTTTAGTTGCCATGTATGCATTACCCACCAGGGCCGAATTGCTTAAACGAGTTTGTGTTAATGCCTCCAAAGCTGTAGAGGTTTTACCCGAAATGCTCAAAAACACTAAAGTTGCTTACGATCGTACACAAAACTTGTACACTTTATACGATCTCCATCAACTACCTTAAAATGATATAAATCATTTCTTATAAACAAAGTTACGAAACTCTTTATCATTCCAATGTATTATGACAATGGAAACTTGTCTTCTATAACATGTAGTAAATTTATAGGTTACATATAAGTAATAATGTAATATTATATAGTAAATTTCATTTATATTTATAACAATATGTTTGTAGGCTAATGCTTTGAACTATTTTTACGATATTAAGCAAAATCAACGTACACAAACACTACTCCCTCTATCCTCCTTCCTCTAATCCCTTCTAACCACCACCGTGCTTGCACTTATAGGGGTCATCCCCTAAGTGGATGGTTATATAATAAAAAAAAAAAAATAACATGTTTCGCTTCTTGGGTTTGTTTCATGTTTGGAAAGGTATGCTTGTGTAGAATTGTGAGTTCCTTTTTATACATATAATTATTATTATAGTTAATTTTTATACCATACACCCATTAATGAATTGAGGCATATAGATTAATGGTCCCCTTGACATATATTTTATATTTAACAAAATTATAACAACCATCTGCTTTGATTTTTTAAATTCGTTGACTTAATAAAGTTAAAAACTTGTTCAAATTACGTTGTCTGTTATACATTAAAACAGTTTTAAGAATGTGCAGTTCAACAAATAACAGTTTGGTTTCTAATACCATTTCTTTTTCTCTTAATAGTTTGACAGTCATTGGTTAATATGATTTAGGTTTGAATAATGGATCTATTCAACGAATTAGCTTTAAAAAAAAATGGCGTACACCAACGAAGCTAGGTTTTATACATGAATGTTAAAAAAAAAACCGTAAATATTATAAAAGTTTTCAAATTTACAAAAACAAAACACTAAAACTTACCGCAAAAACTGCACTAAATCCCGTTATGCTTTGCAAGTGAGTTGGCAACTCTGTTGTTATTAGAAAATTAATAAGTGTTGGCAATCTTTGGTGTGTGGTGTAAGCTGTGTCAGTGTAAAAGTTCATCTCTCAACATTTGTAAACATGTAAACTACGAAAGAAAATCAAAAAGAAATTGAAATATTAAAATAATATAAAAATTATCGGATAGTGAAAAATCAAAAGAATATTATTTTCCGCCAAATATTATCGAGTAGATATAAATAAGAAGGAAAATCATTTAATTGTAACGATTAGTACAAGAGGTCAAAAGTTCTTGTAATTGGCGTCATATTATACCGTTTCAAGTGGGCGAGACTCTAATTAGAATAAAAACACTGTCATTATGGAAAAGATGGATGCTAATATGCAGCAACAGTTTGATTTAAATTTAATAGATGCCGTTCGCATAAATCCCGTTATATATGATCGCTCTCATTACAATTATAAACATTTTGTTAAGAAAGCACAAGTGTGGAAGCAAATAGCCGAATCGTTAGGAGTGCCCGGTAAGCAGTAAATTGCAATTAGAAATCGTTTTGCGACTAAAATTCATATAACTGTTAATAATAACAGAAAGAATAATATGTGCATAGTCCTAGTGCTGTATTGTTTCATATATTTTTTGTGTATGTATGCAGAATTTATAATTAATAATAAATTTTTTACTCGCAGAACAGAAATGTACAAAACGCTGGAAAAGTTTACGGGACAAATTTGCCCGGGAAATGAAGCTGAGCACAGAGTCACGATGGCGTTATTTTAAACAGATGCAATTTTTAGTTGAATCGATAAGGTATTCCCTTCACATGTATTGTATATGAATGAACCAATGATTTTACCGCTGTCACTATTTTACAGGCAATATCGCGAATCATTGTTGGGTAAATGTGGACCGGTTTCTACAACGCAAACCAATCAGGTGATTAAAATTGAACCTACTACGCAATTAATTAAAGTGGAGACCAACCAACAGCAGCAGCAGCAGCAACAACAACAACATCAGCAACAACAGCAACAGCAACAACAACAATCAGCGCAACAATTGCAACAGCCCCAGCACACCGTTGTCGATCTGTTCCATTTTAATGGTGCCCCAGTGCCTGCCGCCACACAAACTTTACATCCACACGGTAAATTAAAAACATCAGCTATTAAGCTTTGCTTTGTATTGATGATTTTTAATCAATTTCAGTGGAAATTACCGTTACGGGTGATAATCAATTAACAGCTTCCACAACCACCAATCCCACAACCATCAACACCGGTGATAAAACCTTTTATTATAATACAATCACGAAACGTGAACGGCATGAGGATGAACATAACAACGAGAACAACATGTTGAGTCCGATAAAAATATTTCAAAATGCCATAACGCCAAGTGCTAGTGCTGAAGATCAATCCTTTGGTTTGGTGGTCACCGAAATGTTAAACACTCTGGGCGTCAGACAAAAAGCCGAAGCTAAAGTGCACATAATGAAGTATTTAACCGACATGCAATTGGTGGCACAACATAATAAATTTTAAGAAAAAAAAGAAAAAACTTTATATACAAGTTTTTGTATTGTAACAATATCATATTTATAATAATCAATGACTATTTGTAAGGTGCAATAGGATGGTTAAGCAACCATAATAGCATGTATATGCATGCATACCAATGTAAATGTGTTTGAATAGAAATTAGAAAAAGCCAATTTTTATGGCAAAATATTATTGTACAACACTTGAGTGGAATTTTGTTTTTGTCCTTTTTTTTTACATTTTTTTAAGTACAATGTAAATTTCTCATTTCACATGTTTAACACTTTAACTTCAATTAAGAAAATATGGCGCAGAAGAACGTAATTTGAATAAACATTTTCATATATAAACTGGAAGTGTTTACATATATTTACAAATCGTCCTCGTAGATGTAAAAAAAAGCATTTTTATGAAAAGCAACCTCTAGCCTGTAGGGAATGTAACTTACGACCTCTCTTGTTACAGAATCAAGTGTTATTCGTGAACATTGGTTCAACATTAAGGAGGTGCGAGTTGTATTCAAGGAAGCAGAACATAATACGAACGAACCATAACAAAGTTCAGGTACATTGAACCATCTGACATAGAAAATAAATAATACTTGTTTGGAATATTTATAATTATGTCAAATGTTGCGGTATTTGTTAATTTGTTATTATACACCCTACATAAGATGGGGCGGTATACTAAGTTTATCATTCCATTTGCAACATTCAGAAGAAGACATCAGATTTCCCACAATGTAAATATATTCTTGATCAGCAACAAAAACTGAGCCGATCTAGTGTCTGGCACGTGCAGTTGTAAATTTGAAGATATGCTGAAACTAGATCTCTTTTTAAATTTGTTAAAATCAGTCGAGAGCCACACCCACAATGGGCAAAAATTTCAAATTCATCTGCCACAAAAATTGAGTTTTCAATTATAAATTTAAAAATGGGCATGGTTGGACAGACAGACACGCCCACAATATACAACAAATCACACTCAGCGTATAAACTCTACTTGCTAGTTAGTACGTCCTATATACATTATTTGTAAGAGCGGAATTACATACCTGCCGCGCCCACCCTTTATACGGAGAACTGGAGGGCATTTAAAATGTCATCTAATCCAAAATGAGTTGTTTACTTGTTTTCCAAATCATCCACAAGCTTATTAATTGTTCAAGTTTTAATTGTCAATGAATTGAATTGATATGCTTCCTCCCATAAAGGATTATCGGTTTGTGTTATATTCAAATTTACCTTGAATAGAAATGTATTAAAAAATTTTATTTGAATTTCAATGAATTAATTTTTTTTTTTTTTTTTTTAGATTTCACTTGCTGTACGGTACTAATAAAATGAAATTGTTGTTGTTTTTAATTGTGAAATCGTGTTTAAAATTTTGAAAAAACAACAACAACAACAATAACAGCAAGAATAATTATATTAATAAGGTCGGCTTCTTTACGTTGTCATCCGATGACAGGTTTTTAATCTACATTTTTTTTGAAGAGATTTATTTACAAAACCGTTATAAATTTATTGCAAAATTATGTATAAATAATACATACGATCTGGCCCAAGAATCAGTACAATTTGCAATTTCAAGTAAATTACTTGTAAACATTCCAGTAACTTCTCAACTCGCATTATATCAAAATGTTCAAATATGTAAGTCCGGCAAATGTTGCGGAAGAATAATAGGACTTAGTTTTGTTTGTTTGTTTACTTAATAGATTTTACTATTGGTCTGTATGGCTTATGTGCTGGCTATGGATGATGATGCTAATGCCAAAATGATGATGAATTATATGAAAAATGATGGCCATCATTTTGAATATGGTTATGATTTAACGAACGGTATTGGTGCTGATGAAACTGGGGATGAAGCGTCCGTACAGGGTGAATTCCATTTTACCACCAAAGAGGGTATACCTGTGAAAGTTACCTATACGGCTGATGCCAATGGTTACCATCCTCATGGTGATATGTTGCCTACACCCCCACCTACACCAGCTGCCATCCTTAGAGCTTTAGAATACATTAAAACACATTCCAAAGAACATCACGAAGAATCTGAACATCATAAAAACTAATCTCATCTGTAATATGCTAAGAATTCGATTTTAAATAAAATTCATCCATTTTTCTATAATATATCAAATTTCTATGTATTTTCTATTCATCAGAATTCTTACTTATTTCCATATCACAGGACAAGGCACCCAGTTGGGTACGCAGACTTTTAAACTTTGGATGGTTCATATCACGTAATAAACTATAGATAACTGATTCGGTGGTGGTTATGTTGCAACCCGCCTGACTTAAACGCTTAAAAGCCAAATCTCTATCTTGATTGAGACGTGATATAGCGCAATCCGCTACCATACACACATCTATATCCTTCTCCAACAAATCAATGGCCGTTTGTTCTAAGCACACGTGAGCCTACATTCGAGTACAAAATATAACTGTTTACAATATCCACTTGTATTTCAACACTTTACCTCTAATCCGTATAAAATGACATGTTCGGGTTTGCAGCCCGCAAAAATCTTGTGCAATTCGCAATCCATTTCAGGCACCATCATACTAAACAGTGTCTTATTAAGCACTGCCTTTGCATGTGAAATTTTCAACTCTTTGACAATTTTGCCCAATTTATCAGGATTTTGTTGAGTCACTACTAAAGGTATTTCCAAAATTTTTCCTGCTTCGGTCTGGAATATTAAAATTGTAAACATTCATGCTAAAAATGTCAAAAATAAACAAGACACTTACCAGTCGTTTAGCATTTTGTACCAAGTTTTCAAATAAGGGAAATGCTGGACGAAACCTTTCCTGTATGTCGCATAGAAAAAATACTGTCTTTTTGGGATTCAAATGTTTTAAAGCGCCAGCCATTACGCAAATATTAAATCTTTTTGCCACAAAGATTCTCTTTTCATCAATATTTTTTGAAATATGTTAATTTATAAGAAAATAATTTCTGTTTCTTTTGCTTTATGTCGTGCGTTAACTGTTAACTGTAATTCCAGAGACATGCTTTTCATTGCTTAGTTGCATTTCTGTACAAAAATTTCAAATCAGAGTTGATTTAATGCTATAGAAACTTAACAATTGTAAAAAATACCGCAATGCAACGATGCTCGACAATCACCTAAATTTTGTTATAACGGTGCAGCAATGCAATGCTGCGCTACAGAGTATATGCTTGAGCCCCTAAGCGGTCAGCGCTTTTATTGCATAAAGTTTTGCAAACATTTATAATAAAAAGGAAGGGAAGAGAGAAACATCTGTTTATAAATGAAAACAGTATAAGCGAGATAAAATTTACATTTCCCTGCTTTTAGTATGGATTTTTTATTAATAATTTAAATGTTTTGTACGTTATCCATTTTCTTCTTCATCATATATTTCGCAGAGACACCTGAACAAGAGAGATTTTTATTCCCTATAACAAGTATATAACAGAATCAGTTATTATTCTCATTCGCAATCGTTTGCATGCTAACGGTATATTGTGCAAGTTTTTATTTTTCCTTTAACTACAATAAAACAAGTGCAGAAAAAATTATTGTTAACAAAAATATCGAAAAAACGTACGATTAGCTATTAAATTAAATTAAATAAGTGAAAAAAAAGACATATACGAACATGTCTCATTAGAAGGTAGGCAAATGCACGTAACAGTAATGTATGTACATATAAAAAAAGTTTCTTATATTGTTGGCAATTCAGGGCCGCTGTCGTCATACGTATATTGACCCATAACACGCGTTATTAGCAAAACTCGAAGATTTTTGTGCGTGTTTTCTAAAGTTTGTGTTCTGAAAAAAAAAAAAAAATGTTTGTGATATTGTCTAAGGAGAGGCATAATATGTATTAATAATGCCAACACATATATCTACACGAAGATTATGTTTCATCTAATGGTTACCACAAAGTCAATGGCACTTCTTGTATTATATGTATATAGTCATGTGATAGAGACGGAATGATGACTATAGGCGTTTAGTGATTTTATTACATGACAAATCCAATCAATGAGTGGGGTAGATATATATATATATATCGGGAATATAAACAAGCAAGCACGAAGTGTATTTATATTTAAGAACCACTTTGACAAATAACCAGTGCCGTGAGTTTGTTTATTAGAGCTATAATAATAAGGAGTAATCAAATTATCATAAAATGTGATAACAAGCCTTTTTTTTTTCATTTCGTTTTAACAATTTTATGAACAATTTGTGTTTTATAGATTTCTTTATTAAATAATATAACCAACAAGTAACTACAATGCTTTATAGTTGACCCACTTCAGCTGATGATAATTAAAAAACGCGGCAGAATCTGTGGTTATAACTGAAAAATTTTAATTGAAGTTAAAAAAGTTATATTTATACCCTCCACCTTATTGGTGGAGTCTCATTTTTGCATTCAATAAAAACCAAGTTATGCATGACATTAAAGTATGTAAACATAACTGATAATTTGTGAATGCAACTTTAAAAATTATTCTTTTTAGTAATGAGTATACTAAGTTTATCATTCCATTTGTAACATTCGGAAGGAGGCGTCAGAGATCCTACAAAGTATATATATTCTTGATCGGCATCAAAAACTGAATCGATCTAGACATGTATGTCGGTGTGTTCTGTGGAATTCTCACGGGCGTACATTTTGAGATATTGAGCTGAAACTTTTGCAGACACTTTTTAGATTTAGCAATGGGTTGAGTTAAAATGGGTTAAAAGCCACGCCCACAATAAACAAAAATATATATGTCTGTCACAAAAAATGGCCTATGAACTTGAAATTAAGGGTGTGAAGATAAATACGAATTTAACTAGCAAAGACACAAGCCAAAAATTTTAGCAGAGCTCTGTTAGATAGTTAGCAGAGTTCTGTTCACACACCTTCTTGAAATTTGGTTATCATATTTATAGTTATCTTATCCATCAATGCGCCGAAAATGGTAGTGGTCGAATAACAGACACGCCCACATTAGATAAAAATCTGTATATCCTCCAAAAAAATTGATCTATAAACTTGAAATTTGGTATGCTCTTACATAGTTATCCCATTCATTGATGTGCCAAAAATGGCCATGGTAGGATAACAGACACACCCACAATATTCAAAAAACCATATTCAACATAAAACCAGATTATCAAGCTGATAAGTAATACGTACACTCTTAGAGAGTGCAATACATTTGCCACGCCCACCATTATGGATGTGAAGGGTATTTAAGATTTGGCTTAAGCCAAATTTACTTTCCTTACTTGTTTATGCCTAATTTCAATGTTAAAACTAGTTTTTAAGTAGCGTTTAAGCAAAACAACTGTTGAAGGAAAGCAAAGTTTGAGCTGCACTGTAACAAAGTAACAGCAAGTAATCAAACACAGACAGGCCGTCACCGCATATTAACAAGCGGTCGCATTTAGATCGTTTTTTTAATGGAGATTTATTTTATAAAGTCTTTATTTGTTAGTTTCTTGTAGTATAACATACAATCGCTCCCAGGCAACCATATACGTTTTGCATGAATGGAAATATCACATTATATGTATACAAGAACCCCTTTATGTGTGCATGTGCATGTGTGTGTGTGTGTGTGTGTGTGTGTAAGCCAATGTGCTGATAGTTCAATATTCCAAACTATTTATTTATACAATTTCATATGGATTGATTGAGGCTGCTTTAAGTATATTCACCATGAAATGTAACGCATTCTTTTTGGTATAAATATTTATATTATGCGATTGAAATGTTGAAAAAAAAGATCATATTATTTCATCTTAATGACACACAACATGTCGCCAGCACTCCAGTATTTACAGTATATAACCAATGCTTCCATTGAATCATTACATAGAATATGAGAAGTTAACAATTGTAATAGAAATTTCCAAAGTGATGCTATCACATTGCAGTCCCAGAAAGAACGTGATAGAGGTCAAATTATTTAAATCAAGAAAAATATAAAAAGTGTAATAATTTGAAAGGTATGTAGGTTTCATATTTCGTGTACTAATACATTAATCACAAGGACCTTTTTTTAGTTATTAGATCATGCAAGGACACATTATAACCTTCCCAACAATCAACGCCATGACTGGGATTAAACGGCCAGTTTAATAACTTAGCCTGGCTTGATTTGAGGGCAAATCTTGCACACTCTCTTCAATACCAATCAAAGTCTATCAAAACTACCAAAATTTGGAATTGATATCTGAAATTATGCCACCAGAGAGAAGGTTTTTCACTCCAGTACTCTATAGTGATTCAGAAAATATGCATTTCGTTGGTCTGCTTAGTTTGGAATAAATATGTTAACTTTTGCTACCAGGAGAAGGATAGACGGACGGACAGATATTCTGAACTAGATCGACGTAGTATTCAGAAAATATATATTTTCTTAAATATGCGACTTCTTCTGGTTGGACGTCTCAAACATCTTGACAAATCTATCACCCTTTCGATTGATAGGAGAAAAAATTATACAGCGTGCGTACGGTACTTGAGGACACTCATATATGTGAATGTGATTTTTGGAGCTAGTTGCTTTTCTTGCATGTGAAAAATTATCCTGAAAAGTTTGACCTTTTAAAAAATTTATAAAATTTCACACGCACTACATAGTTCAAGTTTATCGCTTTTACATTTCTAAGGGTTAAAAGGAAGTAAGAAAATTGGATATTTTTAGCTTGATGACGTTAATGAAAATTCTCTTATGTGTACAACAAGAAAGAAAACTAAACTTGGTTTAAACCAAACCTTAAATACCCTCTACATGTACGTAGAAACAGTGGGCGTGGCGGGTATATGATTATGCTCTCTAATAGTAAATAAATCATCTTGAAACTAAAGTTTTACACTAAGTAAATTGAGGGCGTTTCAAATAACCGACCACGCCCATTTTTGACACATCGATGGATGGGATTAAATATGTTTATTAAAATTTCAACCTTATAGCTCAATTTCTTGTGGATTTTTGTCAATTGTGGGCATGGCTCTTGAACGATTTTGCCCAATTTTAACACGGATCTGTGAGCAGAAACTAGAAGTGTAATAAAATTGTAAATAGTATAAAAATTTCAGCTCAATATTTCAAAATATGCGATTGTGACAGTGCCACCAACATCTAAACACATGGACGTACATGTCTAGAATGATTCAGTTTTTGATTTTTGTGAGTCTCTGACGCCTTCTTCTGTATATTGCAAATAGAATGACCAACTTAGTATACGATACTCCCTTATGGAGGGTGGAGGGTATGGAAATAACGTATAGCAATACTGCAAGATTCCTCATATTTAGTTTTTGCTTAAAAGGTAACAAATTGACAGCTTATTAATGTAAACTGTTTCTATTAACATTTAGATGCAAATTGATATATTTTTAGCAATAAATGAAAAAAATATAGAATTTGTTAGTCCGCTGTTAGTTCACAGCAACAGCAGAGTATATAATGATACAATATATTCATGCGGCGTGTGTTTTGTTAAGCTAGTCCTTGGCTTAATCGAATCTAAGCTGATTTATCACTTCATTGGCTAAACCAACATTTTCTACAAATATAATTGAAATCATAATAATTTGGACGTTAGTAATTGTTAGTATTAAATTGAAGCCTTTTTTGATTAAAAAAAAAACCATTTTTTGCAATTTAAGTTTTATGTAAAATTTTGAATGAAATATTGTGCATTTAAATATATTAAGAAGGATAGTTGTTTTTTTGTAGTTGTTGTAAATTTTAATTGATTCCCGCTTGTAATTATCGTTATTTTATAATTATACAATATTTATTTATCTATACACACACATACACACACATATATATATATATATATATACATGGGTGGCTATTAAAATTTGCAGGAGGAGGGGTAGGCACAAATTTTTATTTTGAACAAAAATTTTCACATTTTGTTAGGAGTTCATAGAGACGCCTCCCTTCTTTATCCCCCCTCAACCACGTTCCTGTATATAAGTAGATGTGTATGCATTTAAGAATTTAATTGTTACACCATTCAATTGATTCTGGCACTAAAGTCAACAGACTTGTATCCATTCAATGTAATTATCGTTTAAAAGCTTAAACAAACACTGAATGATAATTGTTTAAATTGTTGAGGTGGAAATTATGGTTATAAACACTATGAACATTTATTCAAGTTTCAAATTCTTCTATACATGTGCAAATGTGTGTATGTGTGTGTATTATGAAAACGGTGCTTTTATATGTTATGTTATCTCAGATAAATATTTCTTGATAGAATAAGATAATAATAATATTAGATATCGTGAATTAAAGTCAATTAACACATATTACTAGACTCCGTTTAATATGAAGTTGAAGGCGAATCTTGCATGTATCACCCAAAACTCTTTATAAGGATTTCAATTTATTTATTTATTTATATTGAGCATAACTCGCACGTGTGGGCGGGAGCCTCTAACACATGTTTGGAGACTCTCGATCACATACAGTGAAAGGCTCTAGTGATCATAGGTGACGAGGAAGTATCTAACTCTCTCGACACACTTGAACACCGACAAAATGTGAGCTGTGTTGTGCTTATGTACAGGTACTTCTATGGCATATGTTCTAGAGAGATAAAAGAGATGTGTCCTCCGCTGAAACCCTTCAATAGGACAACCAGGCTTGCTCAATGATCTCACCCATACGTTATGGAGTTGCCGGCGTATCGCACAACGCATTACCGAAACGGTTCGTTCTTTAACCGTGGTGTTCGCCTCTGGAACCACCTACCTCCAAGGGTATTTTCCGCCATCCCTAGTGTGCGCAATTTCAAAATCAACGTACACAAACACTACTCCCTCTATCCTCCTTCCTCTAATACCTTCTAACCACCACCGTGCTTGCACGTATAGGGGTCAATCCCTGAGTGGATGGTTATATAATAAAAAAAAAAAAAAAAAAAAATTTCAATTCAGAAAATCATATATATATACACAGATATATGTATACATGTGTGCGTATGTGCAATGTGTTGATATAAAATGTGTACTGATAACCCAAGATTTCTATTTTGGTCGTAATCTCTCTCTCCTCTCTATATCTGTATAATAGCGAACACTGGTCTCTTAGTTAGACAATAAAATAGAATGGAATGGAGCCTAAAAAGGGCTTTAAGGGTCTCTTGAATAGAAATTATTCTCATTGTTTAGCGAATACTTTGTTACCTTCCTTTTAGATGAACGGCACGACCTTAATCGAGGAGTTAAATGTAAATGACTTTTAATTATTAATAACTATACAAATGGCTCAACCTTTTCAATAATTAAAAACTTTTTCTACTTTTTCAGTGTTTTACTGCAGTTGTTTGCCGCACCTTAATAAATGGAAAGTGTCATCTATGATAAGGAAGAACATTATAAAAAATTGGAAAAAAATCATCAGACATTTTTCAAACATGATGTGCGTTCAAAAGCGACGATACGTTAATGGACTCATTTGACAATTACTGGACTTCCATAGAACTTATTAAACGAAAAAAAAAAAAAAACAAGTGCTTTTAAAAAAAGTTGATTTTGATTTCGATTTACATGTAAACCATTCACCACTTATGTTGTATGCATTGATTACGTGAGTAAAGTAGCGGAAGAACAAAAATTACCAAAAAATTCATAATTAGTGACTAAATGAGTGAAATTTTTTCGTTTCATCGCGAGCATTGATTTCATTTCTTAACGTGTGTAAAGGTAATCAATTATAAGAGTTGCCGCATGTGGGTACCGTTAGAACCGCCCGTTAATCCAATATTAAGTAAGACTAAAGTGTTGCTGAAGTGGAGGTTGTGGCCAATTAATGCACAAACAAAAAATAGTCAACTTCAACAATTTATTCAGATTACAACACTTTTGTCAACGTCATCCGATGATATAAGACAAACACAAACACAAATACAAACACAAATACAAATACAAATAATAACAACAAAAACAATACGCATTCAGGAATCTTTGTTAGAAAAAAGTAATAGTGGTGGTGTGCGTGTGCATGACTATGTGCGTAATGTGCGTTCATTTTCCGATTTGAGACGCTTCAGTACAATCCTCGTCGCATTATTCTTATCATCGCTTATAATAAACAAACAACGACGTTGTCTCCAGTTGATGGTTGTCGTTGCGATCGTGAACGTTGCTTTATTTATTCTAACGCAGTGTGTTGAACGCGTGATTCCGGCCTTAATGAATGACATTCGGTTGAACAGTCTCTATTGTAAAACGAAGCATAAATTTAATAATAATAACAAAAGCAACAATAACAATAACATTAATAGTAATAATAAACATAACTTAACACAAATAGGCCAACAACAACAAAAACAAAAACAACAACAACAAAACAACAATCCATCACGAATAGCTTTCATTTGGTTCAAGACACTTAAGACGGTTGGCGATGCTGTAAGTTGTAACATTATATCGCCGAGTCAACAATCCAAGCAACATAAGCAACATCATCAACATTTTCATTATTTTTATTATTGTACTTACAACAATCGTATCAATAAATGGAACAAAGTGTTGCATTATCAAGCATGCGGGGATATACGTTTAAAGCAGTTGGATGGAAAAATTAAAGTGTTTTTAAATCATATGAAATATATGCCGTTAACATTGTTGTTGCTATTATTACGATTAACGATATATCGCAATTGTATTAGTAAACACTTTTCACAACAACAACAACAACAGCAACAACAGCAACTAATACTAATATTTATAGTCGTGAATGATAACACGACTAAGGCTGATAATTTATTAAAACAACAAATAATTGTTAGTTTATATAATAATACTGAATTAATTGGCAGATTAGTAATAACAGTAATAAAAGGAAGAAGAACAATAATCTTAAAAAGCAAAAATCATTGCAAACCATTCTATGTGGTGCAAATTCAAACGAATGTTTATATGATTCTAAAACATATAAACAACAATAATAACAACAACAATAACTATCACAACAGTGATAATTATAAATTAAATTCTAATATTAAACAACACGCATGCGTGTGTAAGTGTGATAATTGTTTAATCATGAATTAAACGTTATGTGCGTCTATGCTGCATCAGATTTCTGTTTTCATTAAAGTGAAAGAAAAAAAAATATGTAGTTCAGTGTTACAAAAGCGTAAGAAGAGGAACATATTCATTGATTGCTGTGTAATGATAAAGGTAAATATTGCATTCAAGCAGCAATCGATAATATCTAGTTTTTAAATCAAACGCAATATCAACGTGAATACCAAAGCCAGTAGTAATTGGTAGTTGGTATCTCAAAATTAGTTTGTAGCTGGTTTTTTTACCTTCATAATGGACTGACGGACATGGCTAGATTAATGCAGTATTCGATGCTGTTTAAGGATGTAAAAGTTTTCTTTGAAAGTTGCGATTATTTTTATACCCCCTACTTGAGATATATGCCGCCGTATACAAAGTTTGTCATTCCATTTGAAACACCTAGAAGAAGATACCCGAGATCCCATGAAATATATATATATTCTTGATCAGGATCAAAAAATGGGTCGATGCACGTTCGTAAATTTTGAATAACCAATACGAATTGTCTAGATACAGAGACTATTACTTTCTGTTTAAAGATTTCTATTTAAGTTGGACAAAATCAGTTAAGAGCCACGCCCATAATCGAGAAAAATCGATTTATATGCCGCAAAAATTGACCTCTAATGAGGAAATTTTTATTATCATTCCATTCCACCAATATATATGCCAAAAGTGGGCATAATCGGATAACAGACACGCTTACAATCGACAAAAGTCGATCGGATTTGATCCATGAAAAGTGGGCATGGTTGGATAACAGACACGTCCACAATTTACAAAAAAAAAAACCTCAATCAGTATAGAACTCGACTATCAAGTTGATAAGTAATACATACACTATTAGAGGGCGTAATCATTACGCCTACTATTTGTATGCATCAGTGGAGGATATTTAAGATTTGACCTGGGCCTTAGGCCAATAAATTTAATTTATTTAGATTTAATGAACCTATAAAACCCATAAAGTCTCTGGCACTTCTTTCCAAGTGTTGCATACGAAATGATAAGTTTAGTACACCTCCACTATACTATGCAGGGTAATTTAAGCTTAATCATAATCATAATCATAATCAATTGCCTTTTATATTGAATATACAATGAATTTGCATTGTTCCATTTCCTTTGAAATGGGTGAAGGGCAGGTAGTTTGCCTTGCTTAATCGCTTATCTATTATACGTCTGTCAAGTTGTGCTGTATGCCGTTGTACAGCAGACAATTCAGATTTATTGTCCGACATATATTACACAACAATAACAACAACATTACATTAACGTATTATTCAAACCAAAGTATTAAAAAAGTAAAACATTTATTGCATTAAAATAGAATAAAATATAATAAAACTTATGGGTCACAATGATTTTAATGATAACAAAATGTGCATTTTTGAGAGAAACAACATACAAAAATTTCTAAAAAAAATCGATATCGATCGGGAGAATGTAAATGCCTCAGAGACGCACACGTAAATGTCACCGATTCAGAATTTCATGTAGATCTCGAATTTGTATATTTTATGCGGTCTCTGAAACTTTTTTCTAGATTTCGACAAACATTTCGACAAAGTAAATATACCATCGAACTCAAGTTGCTGGGTATACAAAAACTTTTACACCAGAATTGAGCCGATTATGCAACACCCTTAATAATGCATGATTTATTATTTGTCCCATTTCTATTTCGAAGCAATTGCAAATGCATTAATGTTCTTCCAATTCAATTCTCGAGAGAGTAAATTCTCTCGACCTTTTAAGTGGATATTAGCAATTGGAATAATTAATGTACAAGTATGTATCTTTTATTATATGTGTATTGGCAAAAATATTTAAGCATTAGTTCCGCATACACATGACACACACCCAAGTGTACTGCATTTATAAATAGACTGCTTCGTAGGGTAGGCCGGCAAGGTTTTGCTGTGCATACTTAAGAGATTTTATTAATATTGAATGGCCGCAATGTTGGTGCGCAATTTTCTATTTTCGCTATCCTTCACATAAGATGGGTGTACGCCTAATCTCTTGCCGCGAAATGTATAACATAAATAAGAATAAGAATATGTCAAGGGACGACCAGCATTAAGACATGTATGCCTTAGGACGTTAGGACATGGACAGCCCAACGTTAGATTCCCCGAATCAAGCATTTATTCGAAATTATCATCAAATATTGAGTTGAAGTAGTCGTGAATTTTTATCCGTCTCTCTGTAAAATCGCGGAAATCATTCCCTGGTTCATCAAAAGTGTGATATTAGTACTAAACTGGAATTGTTCTCAGTGATCGATATCGAAAATGTGAAAAATAGGTCAAGCTATGCGCCTATCGGACACAAAAAAAAAAAATTCAAAATTCAATTTTTTTTTCAAAATTCAATTTTTTTTTTTTGGTTTTATAAAAAAGTTTCAGAAAAAAAATTGAATCTTTTCCTGTTTTAAAGTTTCGTTTGGCAATCTCACCCTTGTACTCCTTAGAACGCTTTGTTTCATAAATGTTTACAACGTCTCATTACACCCTGCACCACTTGTGGCAAAGGATATATTAAGTTTGTGCGGACGTTTGTAACTCTTAAACGGCAAATGCTACGCCCACCTTCAATTATACCATCTCAATTATATTTATTGGAAATGGATCGAATCGGACCATTTTTGGTACCCCTCCCCATATAAATTTCTATTATAATGAAAGTCTTTTCTATGAAGCTATATAGTGTAGGGTATTAAGTGATCGGGCTTGATTCTTATTTGTTTTTGTATTTGAGATATGGGGAGATACCAAGCCTATCTCTCCAACGTTTTGCACTGTTGTTGTTATACTCACTAAATTAGACGGAGACATACGAAAATTATTATTCTGCAGAACGCTTCAGAATCTGATCAAAAGTAGCCGCATATTGTTTGTGGGAAGTGTCGTTTACGATTGAAGAATTTGAGATATTAAATAGGGCGCAATTGTGTACACTTTACAGAGTTCACGAATACATGTGAAGGGTATCCATGAATTGGTCTAAGCCAAATATAGTTTTCTTTCTTATTTTTTACATTCTTTTTCTTTTTATTTATTTTCTAATTTCTGATTTTTTTTTTTTGTTTTTTTTTTTTCCTTTTGCAAAATCTTTTGCGCCAATGATTTTATTAGCAAACAAAACGGTTTCTTTCGTTCTTACAATTAATTATGCATTCTTCTTCCCTAAAAAAAAAAAAAACGAATTAAACAGAAATATAAAAAAATGACACGAAATGACGCTTTAATCTTATTTAGTATTATGCATAAAATCATAAAATTCAATTGTGTGGCGCGGGATTACAACAAGTTGTGTTTAACGTTCTACTTAGATAATAAATGTCAACTTTAAACAGCATTGTATACAATTGTGTACATAATCTTATTATAACAATTAATTATTATATGATTCAACACACACGAGCGGATAATAATCCGTTTAGACAGCGCACCGCAATTATTCAAAGTACTCTTATGTTCATTTAAAATTATTTAAATGGGTAAAATATTCAATTAACCAACGGCAGTTAAATGATGCAGTCATTAAAATTGATTTTCTCGATTCTTTTTGGATGCGAGGCTGCATCAAAAGTCTTTATATGGCAAAGAATCGTAATTCTTCATATTTTTTTGACAAGATTTGCTGAAGAATAATTACTTAACTTAATAATTGGCTGAGTCGATCGGACCATTTTTAAAACCCCTCTCCATATAATGACATTTCTCGAAGCTACTTATACAATACAGATACAACCAAATTAATTATAATATTAAATAATTTGTGGAATTAAGTGACGTGGGGTATTAAATGGTCACCTGCTTTATATAGTTATAAAGGGGGTACCCCACATTTACCCTAAATCAAATATAATTCTTATATTCTCCACTATAGACCAAGTTTGTCATTCCGTTTGCAACACACAGAAGGAAGCGTCAGAGACCTTACAAAGTATATATATTCTTGATCAGCATCAAAAACTGAGTCGATTTAGACATATGTGTTCGCGTGTCTGTCTGTTGTTGCCATTCTCACGGGCGTAAATTTTGAGATAAATGCTCATGGTCGGATAAGAAAACGTAAACGTAAAACGTAAAACTCGTCCTGTAAGTTGAGATGTAATACATACACTATTAGAGGACGAAATCATATACATATGCCAGGCGCACCGTTTGTCTATAGATGTGGAGGGTATTTAAGATTTGACCAAAACCAAATTTAGTTTTCTTACTTGTTTTTTAATCACATTCATTAATAATTTTAGACTGGAATTACGGATCAAATCGTACAGAGGAAGCACCCTGAATTTGGCTACTAGAGCATGAACGATTCGAGCACAATCCTAAAGAGTACAATAACAAAAACAAAACACTAAATTTGCTGAAATCCATGTGTTCATCATCTCAATCAATTAGCGAACAACACAAAGAAGATAGTGAAACAGAGTGAGAGAGAGAGAGAGTGGTGGCGTAGGTTGTTAAAAACGGAGATCACGTCTTACTTAAATTTGAAACAAAATCTTCACAACGCCTGCCTTTCTTATTAACTTAAAGTATTTTATAATAAACGATAACAAAATATATATTTTACTTAACTAAAATTAAACGTAAACTCCCAACTGAAAATGGTTGCCAAACTGAACAATAATAACAATTTGAATGAGGGACTTGTTGCCAAGGAGAATGGCAGTATTTGTAAGCCTTTTAACAGCACTCCGAGGATGGACGAGTCGGCAACTGCAACTGCTTTACTGGAAATGGCTGCCGCAGTGAATAATAATAAAAATAATAACAAGACTGTGCTTATAAATAAAACCATTAAACATGATCTCTTTCCGGAAGTGAAATTTTGCAACCTTTCCAGCGGCACTTTAACCGAAATTCCGAATTCACAACACGCTACCGGAGACAGTTCACCGGCGAACGCCAGTGATCGTTATGCGGGTGAAATTTCATGGATAAGTACTAATAATGGCCACGATGACGAGACTAAGAAACGCAAACGTTTAATAACAAATGAATCGGCAGATTCTATTGAGTCGGCGACATCCAGTGATAAAAAGAAACCAGAAATGCCGGATGGCGGTTATGGTTGGGTGGTGGTATTTGCATCATTAGTTGTATCCCTTATAGCAGACGGTTTATCATTTTCATTCGGTTTAATTAACACCGAGTTGTTGGCGTATTTCGGTGAGTCACCTTCCAAGACAGCCTGGATCAGTTCGTTATTTTTCTCTGTACCTCTACTTATGGGACCGATTTGGTCCAATTTAGTGGATACGTACGGTTGCCGCAAGATGACCATTATTGGCGGCTTGGTATCTGGCATCGGATTTGGTTTATCGTCGCTCTGCAACTCTATAGAAATGTTGATGGTTACGTTTGGTATAATATCTGGGCTGGGTTTGGGCATTGGTTATGTAACAGCGGTCGTCTCGATAGCTTTTTGGTTTGACAAGAAGAGAACATTTGCCACCGGTATTGGAGCATCGGGGACAGGTATTGGTACCTTTTTATATGCCCCTCTAACACAATGGTTGATTGACTCGTATGGTTGGCGTGGTGCTACTTTAATTTTGGCCGGAACAATGCTAAATACTTGCGTTTGTGGAGCATTAATGCGTGATCCGGATTGGTTGATTGAGGAGAATCGTTTAGAAAGTCGCTCTCAAAGTGTAACAACATTTTCCAATTCCAGTGTGTGTCTGGATGAAATTAAAAAGTTGCTGGATACGGGAGCTCCCAAGGAATACGTTTTGGATACGTTGGTTACCAAGAACAATACCGAAGCTAATCAACTAATTGAAGATCCCACACAAAAGCACCTGAAACGGTACCGCAGTGAAATGTTTTTACCCACATTTCTTAGCTCCCAAGAATTGGACGATGTTTACGAAGTGAAAAGTATGAGCCGGCGCTCATTAAGGAACCGCAATGGCGTGGAGGCACCGTCGCGAGAAAATCTGTTGTCAATGTCATCGACGGGAGGGGGACCGGTTAGTGGTACGACAACTGTTATAGGTTCACCGGATGATACCATGATGGGTGGCATACCCAGCGAAGTGGCCGAACTGGCCAAAAAGAACTTTCTAGCTTCCATAGAAACATTGTCACCCTCTGAAAAGCGTTCTAGTGCTGACCCAGGCCAACCGACACCATATAAAACCTCTCTGGGCTCTCTACGTTCCTCCGATGAAGGTTATATTACCCAAAAGTATTCAGGCGATGCCAACCACAATGATAACTTTGCCAATTCCCGTTATTCGCTTAATGAAAATATTTTCTATGCAACGCAAAATATTGCATCCTCTTTAAAAAATTTAAAAGTTAATGGCCTACGACACAACTCTGTTGATATTCTTAATCCCGAAGTGCATTCATATCAACGTTTAACGTATAAAGATGACAGTGTACCCTTGTGCGAAATCAATGTGAGAAAACACAATGAAATTGTTACCGGTAAGGGCAGAACAAGAAATGGACCCGGGCCCACATTAATACAAATACCAGAGAATAACATCAAGCGAATAAGAGCGGATAGCATAACTGGTATAAGAAGATTATCGAAATCGAAAAAGCCAAATTATCGCTCCAACTTGAGGCGTAACATATCAATTAGGAATTCCAACTTTTTAAAAGACATGCGCATCCATCGCAATTCCATACATTATCGGGGCGCCATGCTCAATACACATCGGTATCGGTTGCGTGCCTCCTCCTGTCCCAACATTTATCGCAACTCAATGACAACAATAGCCAAAGAAGATGTGGATGTAAGTAGAGTTGACTGGATTTATTTCTATACGTATCCAGGAAATTAAAACACAGTAAATAGAAATTTTTCTAAATAAAAGGTGGAAGAAATGCCCAAAAAAATAATAGATGATATTTACAGTTATAGTTACCACACCCAACAATGCATTAAAAGTGGGTGTCGTAGAACAACAAACGCGTACACTATTTACAAAAAACTTATTTGGCATAGAATCCGACTTGTTTAGAGGTACCTGCCACACCCACTATATAGTATAGAGTAGTATAGAGGTGGAGGATATGTAAGATTTGACCTAAACTAAATTCGGTTTTTATACCTTGCAGGGCCTACTAATTATACCGATCAATTCAGATTTAACCATGTCCGTCTATCCATGTAAATTTATGTGCTTGTCCTTGTACTAAAATATATTTGGTACGCGGACTCAAGTATTGGCTCAAAGAAAGACTCTATTGAAAATGGACCAAATCGAACCATTTTTAAAACCCCTCCCTATTATAAAGGAAGTTTATATATGGCGAATATTCGAAAATTCTGTATCTTTTTTTGATAAAATTTGGTGAAGAATAGTTAATAATTGGCTGTACCAAATTTGAACCCAAACGGGACATTTTTAGAACCCCTTTCCATATAATTATATCTCACGAAGAGACTTATACGGCAATGCCTCGTGTTTGTTGATACAACTAAATAAATTGTAGCACAACTTGTGGGTGTAGGGTATTCAAATAGTTGTAACATTTACACTCGTTTTAATTTCCCTGCCTCCTATTATTTATATAGTACGTTTCTCTAATTGCAAATTAATTAAATATAATTATTTGTTTTTCTATTTGCCTTTAGACGTGGTATGACAATATTGTAGAGACAATGAAAACAGTTTTCGATTTTTCACTATTTGCCGACATAAAGTTTACCTTATTTAATCTATCAACATTATCCTTGTTCATCTGGTAAGGTGGTTATAATACGATCGTAATCAATGCAAACGTTTGATTTTCATCCTCCTTCTTTCCTTTAGGTTTATTATACCGTATTTATATTTGCCCGAATATATGAAAACTTATGGTTATGAGACGGCGGACAGTGCTCACATGATATCGGCCGTTGGGGTGGCTCAAACCATCGGTATGATTGGCTTAGGTTATGTGGGTGATCGTCCCTGGATGAATGTAAATGTCTGCTATTCAGGCTGCATGTTATGTAAGTACAAAAACATCATTATTATTATTATTTTGTATTTAAAAAAATTTATATCGTATCATTGCAGTTTGTGGCCTATCGGTTCTATTAATGCCCTTAGTGGTAACTACTTACCATGGTTTGCTGGCCATGTGCATATTATTTGGTTTCACATTTGCCAGTTCGTTCTCATTTACGCCCAGTATACTAGTTAGTATAGTGGATTTGGATGACTTCACTTGCGCCTACGGTTTAGTATTATTGGTTCAAGGCATCGGCATGATTGCTGGACCACCGATAGCCGGTGCCATTTACGAATCAACATTAAGGCAAGTACTGTCAAATAATTCACTTTTAATAATTTTGTTCTAATGAGAATGGTGGTTCGCCTCTTTAGATGGGATGATGCTTTTTATTATGCCGGAATTTTTATAGCTTTGTCGGGTGTTTTGTCGTATTTTATAGAATTCTGTGAGAAACGCAAAGAAAGTGACAGCGATATGACCGAGTTGAAAAAATCGCACATACTGCATTGAATTTCTTCCCATCAACTACCATCTAAGGTCTAGATTAATAATTCTTATTATTATAATTATTATTAAGAGGAATAAAAAGTGATAATGATTGATTACAGTATATTAAAAAGAGAGAGGGAGAGAGTGTTTATTGTGAATTTCAGACTCATACTTTTCGATTGCAATGTAGCCCGGAGGTGGACTAAGAACTAAGTGAAAATGATCTAAAATGAAAATATCGGACAGTCGGACAGTGCCGACTGTTTAATACTCTACATCAACACTTCTTATACAATTTCAGTGGACGACACAGAGGTCTGATCAAGCTCAAACATGCGCCATTGAAGTAATTTGACCATTTTCTATCGATTGGCAATACAATTTTGATAGTTTTTACCATATAACCAAATTTCAAGGAAATGTTTTAAAAATTCGGACCAATGGGAGAAATTTGCACAGACCGATGGACATGTTTAAAGCGAATAAATGCTATTTAGGAGTACTAAAGAGTCTCACAAACTTTATAAACCCTCTACCAATCATGTCCACTTGCGTACCATCAAGTTGTACATCTGAGAATGGTCCTTACATGAAATGATGACGCACTGCAATTTTTCATAAATACACTTTTCGTCAAATGAACAATTTACTACATAAAATGTAACCAGTAACTGTTTAGACACAAGAAAACTTCATGCATCATAATGTTTAAGTTGTACATAACGTTTTATAGGTATTAAGAATAAAAAAAAAAAGAATGAAACTTTCAAAAGGACATTAGAGAACAAAATGAAATTCCAAAGATAATCTTATTAGTACGATACTTTCTATATAAAAAAAAAAAACTTATCAAAAAAATTAAAAATTCACACAAAATCAATATGAACCAGCCAGCCTTTATAAGCCTTAATAAACCCACATGAACACAAATACGAAATGAATGTATCGCCAGGCAATACAGCACAACTTCAGTGTCAATCTTATGTAGAGACTTATGTTATAACGGCAGGTCACACAGAGGCATCGGAAAAGCAATTACGTATAAATATAAAAAATATATAGTAGACGTATGTACGTATGTTTTTACTATTCGACAAGTTCTAAAAATAAAATTTAAGAATTATAACGATACATAACGGTAGTGTCAAACAATTAAACTTGAATATTAAAAAAAAAAAAATTGTGCTAAAAATGAAATTAAAACAAAGAGAATTAGAGAATGTATTCGATTCATATGAAAAAGAAAGAAAATGTTTTTTTTATACTCACCACCTTAAATGAGAAATTGAAAGTAAAAAAGTTGAAAATCTAAATAAGTCTTCTAAGCAAAGAAAAAACAACAGAAATCACACTAAAGTATTAAAATAGATTTTTTCTACATAAAATGAAATCTTTTTTTTTTTTCAATTCTTATACCCTACACCACTTGCACGGTGTTTTTAACTTCTTCTAGATGGCAAATGCCACACCCACCTTCAATTATAACAATCGATGGAGAATGAAAGTCTAAATTCCTGTAACCATGTCCGTCTGTCCGTGCAAACAGGTTTCATTTTTTGAGATGATTTGATCAAATTTGGTTCAAGGACAATGTATTAAGCCAAAGAGGAACCCTATTAAAAATAAACCGAATTGGAACATTTTTAGAACCCCTCTTCATACAAGGTCCTCTCATAATGGAAGTGTTTATATGGCAAAAAATCGCATTTTTTTACAAGAATTGTTGAAGAATAGTTTATATGGCTTAAGAATTGATTAAGCCATATTTGGACCCAATCGAACCATATATGTCCATGCCTCTCCTTTACTGAAACAATTAAACTAATTGTAGCATAACTTGTGGAACTAAGTGGTATAGGGTATTAAATGATTGGCTTGACCGATCATAACATTTTCACTTTTTTTTTCATATTTTTAATGAATTCATTCAAATCAATTCTAATTTTTTTAACAAAATTTCATATGAAATCCACAACTGTACACTTACATATAATAAGGTTTATAAGTAACCACATGTACGCATATTGTAGTACACTCTACTTTCGAAATAAATCATTATCATCAGCATCATTCACCACATTAGAGCCCATTACACAGTATGTAGGTCTTTGACCAGTTGAACAAGCGCTGCGCATCTTCTGTAATTTTGCAATATTTCTTATAACAATAAATTGTACAAAAATATGTCCTTAATTAAAAATTAAATCTTTGGTAGTTTTTCTAATATTATCTCCTATACACCATCTTTCAATAAATAGTAATTTAACGTATTATACAATAAATATTGAAAAAATTAATCAAATTTTGATTATTTGAACGAAAATATAGCTTAAGGTAAGTAGTTAAAGTAGCTAAAGTCCATGAGAAATAACATTTCATGCTAAAAACAAATCAAAATGTTATATTCGGTCAAGCTCGATCTTGTAACACCCTTTACCACTGTGGCTTAAACTTGCCTTTTTATTAAAAATGTTACAATTATTACGACAAAGAAGAAAACTCAGCAAGACTTGCCACTTACTGTAGCAGCAAATATTATTTAAACATTAATTTTGTATGTGTGATTAAATTTTATGAATCTTTATTATTGTATGCATATGACATTAATGTGTTTCTTTTTTTGTTTTTTTTTTTCATAAAAACTTGATTTCACCATGGTTTTAATAGTAAAACGATACACAATTATTCCTACACGTATATAATAACTCTTTAAAATTATGATTTCTTTTTATAGAATTCATTTGCCAACCCCGGGGTTCATGTGTCTTAAGCATGTGTACGAATAATTGTAGTATTTTCTACTTTATATTTATTTCTTAGGCGTATATATTCGTACGTGTATAAAGTTATGTTCACAATCTTTTTTATAAAACTCTAAAATAAAATAAAATATCAGAGAATAAAACTATAAATTAATTGAACTAACATTTACAACTAAATTATAAACACAAGCTGAAAGCGTTCTTCAAATTATACAAAATGTCTCTTTTTTTTTTATTATATTTTATAAAAAATTTAGTGGTTTCACCACAAACACTAAATAGTTGTGAAAGCACGTCTAAGCTTTTAAAAATTTAAATATCTTTTTTTTATTTAATTTATATTTATAAGCTATGCAATAAACATGTATTTTTCGCCAATGTTTACATATATTAAAGAAGTAACTGATTTTTTGTTTAAATATCATTGAAAATGTCGTCTCATGATCGAATAGAAAACCAATATTAAAATACGTTGTAGTGGAAACTTTGTTTGTTTTAAAACAAGTTCCAGAGAGGAGTTATTTGGAAGGCGTAAACTGTACTATTGTGAAATAAAAGTTAAATTTCCTTTTGTGTTGTTCTTCTTATTAATTATTCACTTGAACAGTTGATCGAATCTTAACAGCAACCGCTACTTGCTGACCCAGCTTGATTGCCAGAACCAGGCAGTGATGGATTTGTGGGGGAATGTTGTTGACCAATTTTTATACCATTTGCCTAAAAAACACATTTTTTTTTTATAATTCATTATGAAACGAAATTTTAATAAAAAAATAAAAACACAATTAAATAAAACTTCAGGGTGCATACGATAGTTGAGAGCCCTCATATAGGTGAATTGTAATATCTGGAGAAGAATTTTGTTGTTGTTTTTTCTTGACTAGATCATCAAAATAAGAGAAATTGAGAGACATGCAGTTATCGTCGCTATATGCGCGAAATACACCGATTTAGAAATGTCCAAATTGTGATCATTCGTACATAAGGTTCGTGGTGAATTGGAAGCATCAGTTGGCGTTGTAGAAACTGTTGCAAAACGCAAAAAACATGAGGAACGTTCGTTACTACTAGAAATATACCATTTGTTCAACATGTGCAAGACATCGTTGACGAAAGCCCTTCATAGTTCATGAGGGCCATTGCAAGGGATCTAAATGTCTGCGAGCATAACAGTTTTATTTGTAACTTAAAGTTAAAGTAAATGCAAGGCAATGGTTATTTGGAATGGTCGACCGGATAATGTACACTATATGTATATGTATGTATGTTAAGTTATATTACAGGTGGGTCTCTAGGCAATACTACAACACATAACCCAGGACATGTCACTTCTTTCGTCAGGAGCATCGGGTGAATGCTGCCGCCTACATCGCGGTTTTAGAAACAAACCTCCTTTCTTAAGCGTACTGCAAGTATTTTCAATTCATTCGGAAAAGTAAATACTCACCTCATTGTTGATGTCAAAAACACCTTCTTGAATCTTTTCATAAATTTCCTTGGCTGTATTAATGAACGCTTCTTCCACGTTAGCAGCTGTACGCGCTGAAGTTTCCATAAATACTAAACCGTGCTCTCTGGCAAAAGCTTCACCTTCCTCCTTCTTTACTTCACGCCTTGATTCCAAATCACTAAATATCGTATATAACATAAATATTTTATTAATACAAAATAAACTCCATAGAGTGTAATTGAGAGTTTGTACCTTTTATTGCCTATCAGCATTATAACCATATTTGAGTTGGAGTGTTGACGCGCATCTTCCAGCCACGTGGTCAAATGATTGAATGTTTCTCGTCTAGTGATGTCATAAACTAGAAGGGCTCCGGCCGCACCCCGATAATATGAACGCGTTATTGAACGAAATGCTTCTTGGCCGGCAGTATCCCAAATTTGTAATTTGATTTGTTTACCATCAATAGTTATCATGCGTGCACCAAATTCTACGCCTATAGTTAAATCATGTACTGGCTGAAAGCGCTTATCCGTGAATTGCAATAACAAACACGATTTACCAACACCTGGAGCGTAAAAACATTCAATTCAAATACAATTTCGAAATTTACTAATTCTATTCTAACTTGAATCATAAATAGGGTGCAATAGCCGAACGTGTAAAATGATCATTTTACAGGCATAGTTAAAGACTGTATAAATCCACATTAGTATTAAATGAGATGCATATTCTGTTTTAATCTTTGATTTGTTTATATGTTTTTATGCTGACTCATATCTTCGTCTTTCACGAATGTAAACAGAGATTAATGCTAATACTGCTAATAAGAAATTTATTCCGTTGTTATAAATCTTTGTTTAGATGAAATGAAAAATGGGTCAATTAAACAAAGACAACTTGGAAATAACAACACTATACGTGTGTTATAATAAAAATGCAGTACTTCATTTATAAAAATGCTCCCCTCCCAATTATACTCAACCAACTATGCAATGGGGGCTTACTTTATATGCATGTACAATAAATGTGTGGGTGTTTGTAATAAAAGTTTCCCCTAGGCTATCGATTTTTCCCATCACGACTTGTACATTAATTTTATATTTGGTAAAAATTGCCTTATTAACGACTTTCCTCTTTAGTTATTATTTATTTTCGTACTGAAAATATGATTTTGTACCTATTGCGACAATTGTAGATAATACAACCTTTTTATGAATACCTCATCAGACTTACCTGTATCCCCAATAATAATATATTTGAATAAATAAGCGTACGACATTTTAATATTATTAGCTGTTCTTTTTATATGTTGGATGAAAAATATTATATATTTTGATTACGGCAATAGTAAGATTAGAATATTTACTTAAATAATCTTTCACGATATTTCTTCACTACGCAATTGGTTTGGATTTTCTTTATTTTAACTTTACTATGTTTCTTTATATACATTTGTCATTATGTGATGAAAAGTACATGAAACAACTCTGTTTTTAATTGTTAACCGTTTAAAAAAAAATTTACTACGGTAACTGTATGGTTAGCCATAATAAACTGTTTTTAATAATATTTTATTGAAAATTTTACACAATTCAGATGTAATTATTTTACAATAATGATATGTTAAAGGCTTAAACAATTTATCATATATTCAATAATTATTAAATAAAAAACGCCAAGACATGAACTAAAAAATATTTTCATCACCTTGACGGATCAAGTAAATTTGAACTAGTGTCATCATAAATTACACATGCATAGCTTTTTTCCCTTGTACACAAATTTGTAATTTCTGTTTTGCATATGTATTGATTTAATATTTAGCTCAGCAGTGAAACATAAAATTAAAAGTTAACAATATATTATATATAAAATTCTATTGAAAATCAACAAGAGAAATATCCAATAGCCGTGTTGTAAAAGGAAAACATGAAGATGGATGGCACGACTATTGTGCGCAGAAATAGACCAGGAACAAAAGCAAAGGTTTGAAAAGCAATACTAGAAAAACTTGTATACTTGTACTAATGATGACTGGCTGTACAACTTGCAGGATTTTTGTCGTTGGCCCGATGAACCTTTAGAAGAAATGGATAGCACTTTAGCTGTGCAACAGTATATACAACAATTAATTAAGAAAGATCCTTCAAATGTTGAGTTAATACTGACTATGCCAGAAGCACAAGACGAAGGTGTTTGGAAATATGAACATCTAAGGTATATAAATTATTGGTTATGTTATTAAATAATGAAAGATGTTAATAATCTTTCATTATTTCATTATTTTAGGCAATTTTGTATGGAATTAAATGGTTTAGCTGTACGCCTACAGAAGCAATGTTCGCCAACTACATGTACTCAAATGACTGCCACCGATCAGTGGATATTTTTATGTGCGGCCCATAAAACACCAAAAGAATGTCCCGCCATTGATTATACACGTCACACATTAGATGGTGCCGCTTGTTTATTAAATAGCAATAAATATTTTCCGAGCAGGTATATATTACGTGCAATGTCTAAACCCAAATCCGATTTACATATTAGTCGTTTAATTAGGGTTTCAATAAAAGAGTCATCGGTTACCAAATTAGGATCGGTTTGTCGTCGTGTGTATAGAATATTTTCGCATGCTTATTTTCATCATCGGCGTATATTTGATGAATTTGAAGCAGAAACATATTTATGCCATCGTTTTACACACTTTGTCACCAAATATAATCTCATGTCAAAAGAGAATCTCATTGTGCCCATCAATGAAGAGGAAGCTGCCGCACCAGGTGAAAGTGAAGCTTAAAAAACAAACATTCTAATATAATCAACGAACCTTTTTTTCTAAATCGCTACAGAGGCCACAAACAATAATATAAACATATAGTATATATATATACGAATAATCAAATGTGTATGAAGCATGAGGCATGTAAGAAATGCGAATATTGGATATTATATATTATTATATGCAATATTTATATATTGTCATTTATATTATGTATAGTAGAACAGTAACATTAAACATACACATACCATAATACATATAAGTCAATATTATAAAACACACTCACGCATACACACGTATATTTCATGCAAGCGTACAGCGAGAAATATATAAGGTAACTCTCCACTTTACGTACAAACCGAAATTTATATATGTAAACCTCAGCATTAAATAAAAAGAATAAGTTATTGAAAAACTTGATTTTTATCACTCGAAATTTACTGTACGTCGCTTAGGTGTTTGTAAAGGAGTTAAAGAAAATCATCTTTTAACAAGTTTGCCATTCCATTACAATATATATATATACATATGATATATAATGGTAGAGGCGTCAGGGACCTTACAAAGTATACATATTCTTCGATCGATCGATTGAAGAGCCACGCCCACAATAGACAAAAATCTATTTTTCTGTTATAAAAATTGACTTATGAAGTTGAAATTTAGTATACATATATACATACATGGATGCGCCAAAAATGAGGTGGGGTGGTATAACAATTTATAAAAGTCTTACTCAGCGTAAAACATGACTTGCAAGATGATATGTACTATTATAGGGCGTAGTAAAGTTCCTGTCACGCCCAACATTTGTTTTAGATGTGGTGGGCATATAAAATATGGACTAAGCGAAATTTACTTTTTCACTTGTTACACTCCCACATAAGATGGGGATATACTAAGTTTGTTTTTCCGTTTGCAACACCCAGAAGGGGGCATCAGAGCCCGTACAAGGTATGTACATACGTATACGCCCGTGTGTCTGTCTGTTGTTGGAACTCTCACTGGCCGTAAATTTTGAGATATTGAGCTTTATACTTATAATTTTAGTTTTTGTACGCATATCGCTATTTAAAATGGGCAAAATCGGTCACGTGCCACGCCCACAATCGAAAAAATCTATTTACTTATTTGCAACAAATATTAAGTTATCGAGTTGAAATTTAGTACGTATGCTTACGATTAATTAATGCATCCATGTACCAAAAATGGGCGTGGTCGAATAGCAGACGCGTTCACAATTTATAAAAAACTATACTCGACTTTCAAGCTGATACATAATTCAAACATGCACTATTAGAGGGCGCCATCATATACTTGCCACGCCTACTATTGTAGATGAGGAGGCTATTTAAGATTTGGACTAAACTAAATTTAGAAGAATTCACTATTGTGCTTATTTTATGATTTTATTATAAATTTTTCACTTTTTTTTATAAAGCACGAGTTAATGGAAAATGTGAATTATGTGATATATATAGATCTATGTATATATATATATATATGTACAATATTTTCAATTGATATTTTCTGGTTTTGGTTTTGAGGATTGTTGCAGTGGTGTTGATATGTTTGCATTGTTGTTATTGTTACTTTGGGGTTTATATCTTTTTGGTGTCCGTCTTTGAATTGATTGTTGCTGTTGATTGTTGGATGTTGAGGCACTGTTATCTCCTCCATTGGCATTATTGCCCGTACTGTATTGTGATGGTCGTTTGTGTTGTTGCTGTTGCTGCTGTTTATCTTTATATTGGTCACGTGGTTTACGCGGTCGTGGCCGTTCATGCCGATTCGAATTCTTCGATCTTTCACTATTATCGCACGCCCAGAACTCTGTCTTTGTATGTGGTTTTTGTACTCTACAGTGAAATTCTTGATAATTATCATGGAATTTATTGTCACAAAACACAACATAATTACCCTGGCACCGAGTCATTTATACTAAGTAAACTTTGTAAAATGTGTATTGATGGTATTTGACGGGTGGCAACAATTTCTTCCAGACCCTCCATTTGTGGCAACCAATGTTCTTCCACTCTACAATGCAAAAATTCAAAACTTGATTCCTCCTCCACTCTCCCACCCCCCATCAATTATAATCATTTATTATTACTTTATGTAGCTGGCTCGTGTTACTTGATACAAGGGATAATCACGCTTCAATATTTCGGCACAAGACACAGTTTTAATTATGCCACCACCTTGACCAGTCCATATAACAGCACGATATTCACCATTGTCTAAAGCATTCTTCGCATAACTAATCACGTTGTGAACTTTCGTGCCACCCTTGACCTATATATAGCACAAAAATATTACACTACACACCATACATAAAACAAAAGTAAAACACAAGAAAACATTATTACATGCATCCATAAGAAATTTGTGTCAGCAGTTAAACAATCCTTAAACGGTAAATCCTCCTTGGTGATCTCTTCCTCTTTATTTTCCCCTTTGCGATAGTGCATCATTTTTCCAACAGTCTTTTTACTTATTTCTACATAGAGATTAAGAAAAAAAATGTAATTATTTAACATCATTGGGAAGGGAAATTAAAAATTGTTACAATTTAAGTGATCAGTCAGGCTCTGAGTAATAGGCAATTAACACTTAATCATATTATAAATTAAAGTCGGTCAAGCTGGATTATTTAATAATTTATAATTGCCACTGAGTAATGACTCAGTGGCATAAATTAACCCACAATTGGTTTAGTTGTGTCCGTAAACGCGAGGCATTGCCATTTACGCAGTCTGTCCAAGAACCAATGAGACTGATCTAAAAAAATAGAAAGCGTTTATTTTGATTTGTTGTTCTTACAGCGCTGAAACGTTCAACAAATGTTTCGAAACGTTTTTTATACTCATCGACTGGAATGACCTTTACTATGGCGGTCAAAGTCTTTCAGATGACTTACGACTTTCTTTTGTTTGAAAAATAGCCAGAAGTCGCACGACTCTAAATCGAGCGTGGACGATCGATAACAATGATACCTTTTTTGGTCAAGAATTCACATACCATGATTGCTTTGTGCGATGCTGTGTTGTCGTGCAACAAAAACCAACTGTCTAACTCCCGATATTCTGGTCAAACTCGGTGAATTCAAACCCATTCCCCAAATCGTTGTAGAACTCTCAGATAATATTTTGCGTTCACTGTCTGACGAGTTCCTTTTGAATCAGTCATCTGTCAGAGTGTATGGTACGAACCCGAATCTCCGGTCAAAATTCGATAGACTGTGCTTTTCGGTATCCCAGTTTTCTTTTCGATGAGTCTCGCAGATGCACAGCGGTTCCTTCGCAGAATTTTTTAAATTTTATTTAATATTCGCTCTTTATTCCGTGTTGGTTTTTCGACCGACGTACACTTTAAAATGTCAAACGACAAAGAAATATTAACCGAATTCGCTCAAATTTTGAGGTTAAGTAGATGAACGGTGGAACAATCACTCATAGATGTTGCTGCGTTAAGAACTTTGATTGAACCAGTTCCAATGTATTTGTATTTCGTAAAATATTATTATATGGAAAGGGTTCTCCACATTTTGTCAAAAAATCTTAACAATTGCAAATATTCGACGCATAATTGCTACATGGGAAGGGGTTCTAAATATGGTCCGATTCGAACCAATAGAGTTCGTCTTTGAACCAATACATGTCCTTGTACCAATTATCAATGAAATATCTAAAAAAATGCGATCTGAATAGCTTGCGCACAAAATTACGTGGACCGACGGACCTGATTAAATCGATTCAGATTCTGATCCTGAAGAGATCGTTACATTATTATTATTGGTTAGGCAGGCACTGATATTTAAAGAGCCCTAGCAGCGAGGCTATCAACTCATCGGTATAATTGAAGTTGGATGTGGCATTGGCTGAGCAAATTTACAAGTGCTGTGGTATAGGAAAAATGCAATGTTGACGTTTTCATGAAGAAGAGAGCCAACTATGTAGATAAATACTTGTTCAAGCTTCAAGTGTTTATGCAAATAATAAATTGAGAACATGGTGTGGATTGTCATTTGGTTTCCATCACCTTTTGAACCATTCTTAAGACACTTTTAATATTCGCAGCATTTCATTGAATACCACAAACTTTTTTTTATCATTTATCCCAAGTAAGTAATATATAATAATTAGTGGCTCTCAAAGTGTTGGATCTAAACAATGGATAAACAATTTTCTTTACATATAAAAGTCTTAAGTAGAATGCTTTGGAGTGCTTCTTTTATTAGATGAGACAGTTTTAGTTTATTGTTCAATTATATTGAAGCATTGTGTTTACAGTTTGTGAAACTCTGTTTTCTTCCTCTTTTTATTACGAAGAACTTTGGTTTCTTCATAGAACAAATTAAATAGCATTCACATCCGCATCCATATTGTACGTCGATGAAGGGATAAGTACGTGTCAAACACATTTATGTGTGTTAATAATTCTTCCTCTATAAAACTTAACGCTTCCTTAACTTTGTATGTTTTTAAATTAAGCAATAAATTATATAAGAGTCAATAATAAAGTTGAATTATTTGTTAAATATTTCTCGTATATGCCGATTATTTAATCTGGCATTTAAAGATGAATAGTTTGTACTTTAAGTTCAGTTCCTTTACCCTTTGTTAACCAGACTAATTCAATGCATATAGAGAAGTCATTCCTTTACTCTTCGGCAAAAAGAAATCATTCAGAGAGTGAATGAATGAAAACTTTGAAGGCTTATATCTCAGAAACGGTGGCTATTACCGATCTGAAAATTTTTGCGCCCCTTTCTATAAATTCGATGTAGAATCTAATAATCAGGGTATCGAGTTCCTAGGATGATCCATTTTTGAACAAAAGAGTACTTCGTAAAATAGGTTATTATAATTAAGTGAGAAGTGCCACACCCATAAAATATATGTCATTGAACCCAAACATTGTGAAAAAGTGGGATAAAAAATATTTCGACTGATTTTCCCAAATTCTTATAAACAATAACAACAACCACACTAAAAAGAAGGCAATATTGTTTCGTTTATAACTTTCCAACAATAAATCCGATTTTGATGAAATTTTTTGCTTTGGCCTGGCGTTTTCTACTAGTAGTTTCGAACGGAATGACAAACCATGTGTACCCCCATCACTAAAGTGAAAGGGTGTAAGAATAACCAACTGTTGATTCCTCTATACTGCACTACATACATGACACACAAATAGGCATTTGGCTTATGATTGTTTTGCCATCCTTTCACCCCGAGATAAACATAACTTCACGAATTCTTTTAACGGTTTCTGATTGTAGTGAGTAATGTGGTTGTTTTGTTGGGTGGTTGGTTGGTTGGATGGTTGGTTGCTTGGTTGGTTGGTTGGTTGGTTGTACGTAAGTGGCATGTGGCCTACATCACTTAAAGACTTTTCTATTAAATTTTCTCAATGATGCCATGAGGTGACAACAGCTAAACATTACTTTCATCATTTTCATCAGTCGTGACACAAGGTCTGCTAAGCGTTAACTAAGCGTAGATGTAGAAACGTAGTAGACCTGTGTACTGCGACTGCGACTGCGAAGAATAAAATGAATGAAATAACTAAGAAATTGAAATTGATAGAGAGGTACGTGCATACATAAATACTTTGGTATATATTAAATAGATATGCACACAATACAACACCAGAAAATATTTCCATTTATTTTCTTTTTTTCTTTCCATCATCCCACTGGTTGTATATAAGTAAGGATAGCTATTGTCTGTACATTCTGTGAAGATGCATATCAAATATGCGTGTGCTCATGCGTTTATCGTAGAATGCAATGATGTCCTTTGAACCAAAAAAGAGGAGACCGAGGTTTTATTATGACAAATGCCAATAATTGTGATCAGTTAAGTTACGACCTTTCAACATAACGGTAGTCCCACAATCGCAACTGAGTTGACTGCGGTTTGGAATAAAGTTATTTTACTATATTTAGTAAGTGTTTACTTTTCTTATAATGAAATAATAGAAAATATCTATTATTTGAAATCATATTCCAATGTAGTAAAATAAACACATGAAATTCCAGTGAAATGAAAAAAAATGTGCAATAATAATAAATAATTAAAATGTTTATTTCAAATAATTTTTATATAAAAATATTGGTCATTTAAAACTGACTAATTAAAATCCTAAACCACTTTATATATATATATATATATATCATGCGAGAATTTTTTTGAAAAAAAAAAAAAAAAAAAAATGAAAACTTTTATAAAAAAAACAATGAAAATTGTGAAAAGTTTTGTTTTTTGGTTAGGCCAAATCTTGAATACCCTCCCAATTTATGCTGGACCTGTATATGTTTACAGGAGATGTCAGTTTTAACGACTGTATCCAGAATAATTAGGAAAACTAAATTTGGCTTAGGCCAAATCTTAAATATCCTCCACATCTACAACGGTGGGCGTGGCAAATATATATATATATTCATATATATATAGTATGTATTACGTATCAGCTTGCAAGTAAACTTTTACGCTGGGTATGGTTTTTTGGGCGTGTCTGATATTCGACTACTCCCATTTTTGCCACATTGATGGATGGTCTAACCTTAAATAAGTACACCAAATTTCAAGTTCATAGGTCAACTTTTGTGGCATATATGAAGATTTATGTGGGCGCGTCTGTTTACCGACCACGCCCATTTCTTACATATCGGTGGATTTGATAACTATGGATGCGAATACTAAATTTCAAGTTCATAGGTCAACTTTTATGGCAGATAAATACATTTTTGTTGATTGTGGGCGTGCCTGTACAAAATGTCAGCTCAATATCTTAAAATACCAACCACAGACGGACATACGGACAAACATGTCTAGAGTGATTTATTTTTTGATGCTGAGCAAGAATATATATATACTCTGTAGGGCCTCTGACGCCTCTTTCTGGATGTTGCAAACGGAAGAAAAAACTTATGTGGAGAGTATAAAAAAAACGTTTTGAATCGAAAGTATTCTTTACAAATTTGATGTAATGTACTCCATCTTCAAGAGCAAGAACCAACCTCCGAGCTTAGGCATGTCTTTGTATTAAAATTCAATAAAATATCTCAGGAACTGGGTCTTGTAGGATAAGTACAAAAATTATGGGTCTGCACATCTCTTTTTTTTTGTCATTTATTATACCGATCGATTCAGTATCACCTTCCAAGTCGATTTAAACATGTCCGTCTCTTTCATTGTATAGCTTTTGTATAGCTATTCACTTGCAATTGGATCTCTCAAAATCACCAACCTTTGAAGTCGTAAAACAATGGATAGCAGTGAGTTTCGTAAACGTGGTGTTGAAATGGTTGAATATATTTGCCAATATATGGAAACGTTGAATGATAGACGTGTAACACCCAGCGTGGAACCGGGTTACTTAAGGCATTTACTACCAGGTAAGTGACATTAAAGAAAAATTCAAGAAAACGGTATGCTTAGTAAAGGAATTGCCCTTGAAAGCCGAAGCCCCTCAGGAACCTGAAGATTGGGATAAGATTATGGCTGACGTTGAGGAGAAGATAATGCCAGGTGTAACACATTGGCAGCATCCCCGATTTCATGCTTACTTTCCAGCAGGAAACTCATATCCTTCTATATTGGGAGATATGCTGGGCGATGGTATTGGTTGCATTGGTTTCTCATGGGCCGCCAGTCCAGCTTGTACTGAACTAGAAACTATAGTATTAGATTGGTTGGGTAGGTTATCAATTTTCTAAATAGAACTATAAACGTCACCAAAAAAATATTTATTATCGCATTATGATAGGTAAGGCCATAGGGTTACCTGATCATTTTTTGGGTTTAAAAAAAGGCAGTACTGGCGGTGGTGTTATACAGGTTAAAAAAGCTATATCGCCAACTAAATATTAACAAAAAATCACGTAAAGTTCATATTATTGCTAGACTTCCGCTTCGGAATGTATATTAGTTACAATGTTGGCGGCCAGAGCTCAAGCATTGAAACGTCTCAAGTCTCAGCATCCTTTCGTAGAAGAATGCCACCTGTTATCCAAACTGATGGCGTATTGCTCCAAAGAAGCTCATAGTTGTGTGGAAAAGGCAGCCATGATATCATTCGTTAAGTTACGTATTCTTGAACCAGACGAAAATGCCAGCCTGAGAGGAAAAACTTTAGCTGAAGTATTCTGATCTTTACTATCAATCAATTTAATTGCGTATTATGCACTTGTGTTTTTATAGGCTTTGGAAGAGGATGAACTACAAGGTTTGGTGCCATTTTTTGTCTCCACAACATTGGGCACAACCGGTTCATGTGCATTCGATAATTTACCCGAAATCGGTCAAGAATTACTGAAATTTCCTGGTGTTTGGTTGCATGTGGATGCCGCATATGCAGGCAATTCATTTATTTGCCCTGAATTGAAACCGTTACTAAAGGTAATCTATTTCTACACCTGCAGTTACTTTTAACGAAGTCTTTACGTCCGTCTGTTTGCGGTAAATGTTTTTACCCCAAAATTTAATCGTGCACACATTTCCTTAGAAGTTAAGAGGGCGCAATTGTATAAATGTCACGCCCATACTTCGTGGAGAGGACTCCAAGATATAGCCTGAGCTATAAATATTTTTTTATCTTAGGGGAGCAAGATTTATCCGAAACCGAAATAGGTTTTTTTACTTGTTTAAATGGTGTTCTTGTAAATATTTGAAGAGTTTTATCAAAATTTAGGGTATCGAATATGCGGACTCCTTTAATACCAACCCCAACAAGTGGTTGCTTACAAATTTCGATTGTTCCACTTTGTGGGTACGCGATCGTATACGTTTAACTTCAGCCTTGGTGGTTGATCCGCTTTATCTTCAGCACGGCTATTCGGATGCTGCCATTGATTATCGGCATTGGGGCGTACCACTTAGTCGACGATTTCGTTCTTTAAAATTATGGCAAGTACATAATGAATAATGAATGTCGTTCAAACTAAATCCATCATATTTAAAAATTGTTTAAAACCAAAGGTTTGTTTTGCGCTCTTATGGTATATCCGGTCTGCAAAAGTATATTCGACATCATATCCAATTGGCGAAACGTTTTGAAGAGCATGTTTTGAAGGACAAACGCTTCGAAATTTGTAATCAAGTTAAGGTAAAAAAGAGTTATTGGCTCTTGATTCATTCTTTAAAATAAATTTGATCGTTTTGCAGTTGGGTCTGGTTTGCTTTCGCTTGAAAGGTAGCGATAAGCTGAATGAGAAATTGTTGAGCATTATTAATGAATCGGGAAAGTTGCATATGGTGCCGTCGTGTGTTAATGAACGTTATATAATACGATTTTGTGCCGTAGCTCAGCACGCCACCACCGAGGATATCGATTATGCTTGGGACGTCATTGTTGATTTTGCCAATGAATTGTTAGAAAAGGAACAACACGATGAAATTTCGGACATTATCAACAAAAAAGTGAAAAATACTTTAGCACAGAAGCGTTCATTCTTTGTTCGCATGGTTAGCGATCCGAAAATATATAATCCTGCCATCAATAAAGCGGGTACACCCAAGCTATCATTAGAAATGGCTTCACCTGTTGTCGGTACAACAAATCCTAAAATACGTACCGAGAGTTCGGTAGATCATCATTCTTGGATATCTTGGCCACTGGCTTTTCTATTCAATAGCAACAATGAAGATAATGGACAAAAGACTAACGTTTCTTTAAGGTAAGTAGAATCCATTCTTCTTCTTTCACACTACATAGAGGGACAAGAGAATATATTAAACGACAAATGCCAGACCATAGCGAACGAATTAACATCATAAGCTGTCTAGATTTAACCATGTCCGACTGTCCATGCATGTATTTTTTATAGAAATTGAATAAACTATTGAAAATTTACCAGATCGGTCCATTTTTATTATTTCATATTTTAAAAGAAGTTTTTATAGGAAAATTCCCATCGAACCTACGAACTCTCGCCTTCGAGACTCAGTGTTATAACTTCGGCTAAAGTTTAAGACCTTGCGCTAAAATTTTGTACCGTCATAGTTAATTAGGTTAATAATGGAACCTTAATCGGATCCTTATCATAGAAACTCTTTCCATATATTGCTTATCACACGCGCGATAATAGTTGGATACAACCAGCTATAATGTTTAATTTCAAAGTTATTATTGCTTCCATTGATTTAAATTTTCCTCTTTTAAAGATTTCGCCATTTAGATACCAATGTAAGATCATCTTCTTCACGACGTAATTCGGCAGCTGGATCATCACCCTCACCCGAAAATGAACTAAGTGTAACTAATGCGGTTAGATCGCCCAAAAGATCACCCAACATGACACGTCGTATCCTTTAAACAGTAGCATTAGTCGTACAATTAAAAAATTATGTACCATTGAAAAATTTGTTTCAACTTTAACTTTAAAGAAATTTATGTGACATTCTAGTTGCTCTCTTAAAAATTGCTATTTACCTGAAATTTTACTAAATTAACACTAATACGCTCAAGTCATTAAATAAATAAATATACAAATAGTAGTAATGGAGCTAAGTATTCAATGATTTTAAGTGAAGTCGAAGATGTAATGAAAGCCCAAAGGAGCGGCCTTGACCAACTATAACAATTTCACTGGTTTGTATTACTTTTGCATTTCTTCATCGATATTTTTTTTCAAGTGTACGATCCTCAGAGACACAGCATTGGTGGTTAATAAAAATAGAAAGAGATACAACCTAATTAATATTTTTCTAGTTAATCACGAATGTAAAATATTTGTAAACACAAGAGTATTAAAATATTTATAGAATATTTTTAGTATAAACAAATGTTACTTCACAGCCTCATTCGTTGGCCAAAATTATTTACAGCGAAACCTTTAAACAAAGTAGAATTCATTCATGTTTTCATCTATCACGTCATACGGCCGATTACAAAATTGCGTAAAAATTCTCATCAAATAAACACGTTGCAATATATTTATAGCCTGGTTTATTGCATTTTTATATAAAGGAGAAAATACATAATTATAATGAAATCGAAATAAGTTTTTAATAGAGAATGCCTGTAATTGTAATAATATTAAAGGAGAAAATATATGACTATGATGAAATCGAAATAAGTTTTTAATAGAGAATGCTTGTAATTGTTATTGCTATTGTTGCTACTGTTGCTTCCGTTGACAATGTTTTGGTTGCTATTGTTGTTGTTGTAATATTAAAGGAGAAAATATATGATAACAATGAAATCGAAATAAGTTTTTAATAGAGAATGCTTGTAATTGTTATTGCTATTGTTGCTACTGTTGCTTCCGTTGACAATGTTTTGGTTGCTATTGTTGTTGTTGTGGTGGTTGCTATTGTTGTTGTTGTTGTTGTTGTTGTTGTTGTTATATTAACCATAATATATAATGCCATGATTTTTATTTTGCTTGCTAGTAATTATTGGCATTTCTTTTTCCTCAGTTGAAACCTTTTTTGGCAAACCGTTCATTTTACTGTTGATAATTTCCATATTCTTTATATCGCCATTTTTCAATATTGTTGGCATTAAATCATCTTTCGGATTGGCTTTCACCTCCTCCTTGGCCAATTGTAATTGTTTCATTAAATCGTTAATTTTGGCATTGGCTTTAGTTAGAGAGGCTGCAACCGAGGCCCGATCATAGTCATGAAATTCACTGGGCGTTGGGTTGGGTGCTGGTTTTTCTACATTAATATTAATTTTTTTATTAATGTTGTTATTATTGTTATTGTTACTGCTCGAGAAGAGGCCAACAAATTTATCTTTCATATTGGAGAAAAATCCCTGCTTATCTGCCTTATCAAAGTATACAACTGGGTCTTCAACTTTGGATGATTTACCCAACAAGTTGGCGAGTCCGTCATCCAAAGAGTGCCGCTTATCATTAGCAATCTCAATGTATGGAGCCATTTCACCTAATGCTATTATATGACTTCTATGGACTGGCTTCCTTTTGATGGCACTCTTCAAATCCGGAAGGTAACCACGCTTTTTCAAGTACATTATGGGAGATTGCCAATGCTCTCTTAGATCATTAATGAGTTTATTATAAGCAACTTTATCTATATCTTGAACCTGCGGTTGATATTTCGTTTCGACAGCCAAGGCTGCTGTCAACAGTAAAATAAGAGTGCAAACAATTATCCCTTGCCTGAATTGATTGTAAAATCTTTTTACTTAAAAATCATTATCACTAATTATAGTTCAGCAGCTTACCTCTTAAAAAATATATTAATTCCCATTGCAATGTAAGGAATTTTCTCGCAACAATTCGAGAAAATTCCACAGGAAATAAAATATAATTGACACTATTTCTAATTATGAAAAAGACTACTACAGTTTTCAGTTAATCATACAAAAACTGGATTGATTGTCCACAAATGTTACCAACTTTAGAAAAATATTATTATAAAAATGGGAAGACAGCTACAATATAATAATTTCAACAAACAACACCGTGTTAAAACTTTGCGAAAAAGTCCGGAATCAGACGGCAGAGGCTGTACAATATATATATATATATATATATCCTTGATCAGTGTCAAACTCTGAATCGATCTAGGTTTTTTTTTTTCAAAAAAGATCCGATCCGTGTCGTTCTCACCTTCCTTTAGATAGAATTTAATTTACAAAACAAATAAGAAAAATAAATTTGGCTTAAATACCATCCACCTTCACAACGGTGGGCGTGGTAAATATATATATTGCGCCCTCTAATATTGTATGTATTACATGCAAGTCTAATTTTACGTTGTATAGGTTTTTTTAAATTGTGGGCGTGTCTGTTATCCGACCATGCCTATTTTTGGCACATCGATGAATGGCCTAACCTTAAATAAGTGCACCAAATTTCAAGTTTATAGCTAAATTTTTATGGCAGATATATAGATTTTTGTTGATTGTGGGCGTGGCTCTTTTCCGATTTTGCCCATTTTAAATAGAGATCTGTGTGCAATCTTAGAATTTACGCCCGTGAGAATGCCAACAACAGACGGACGCACGGCCATACATGTCTAAATCGACTCTATTTTAGATGCTGATCAAGAATATATACTTTGTAGGGTCTCTGACGCCTCCTTCTGGATATTGTAAACGGAAGAACAAACTTAGTATACCCCCATCATTAATGTGGAGGGTATAACGACATGCCTATCTGTTAATGGTACTATCACGGTCTTCAATTTTTAAATGTTACGCTAAAATTTTTTAGTTTCTGCACGGTACAAAAATTCAACCGTCAAAATTACAATTTAATAGTTAATTTAATTAGTGAATTCAGTGGAAAGGGTCAGATAACAGGCACGCGCAGAATTTATAAATAACTAAGTTAAAATACTACTAAAGTTTTTATAGATTATTAGGGTGTATAAGATTTGGTCCAAATTCAAAGTGGTTTTGTATCAGCATCGAACACTGAATCGATCTAGTCATATATGTATGTCCAACTGTATGGCCGGGTGTTTGCTTGAGAAAATCATACTCCTACACCTTTAGATATCGTTTTCAAACTTGACTGAAATTTTAATAATCTTTGGAGAAATTTTTGGCACATCGATGAATGGCCTAACCTTAAATAAGTGCACCAAATTTCAAGTTTATAGCTAAATTTTTATGGCAGATATATAGATTTTTGTTGATTGTGGGCGTGGCTCTTTTCCGATTTTGCCCATTTTAAATAGAGATCTGTGTGCAATCTTAGAATTTACGCCCGTGAGAATGCCAAAAACAGACGGACGCACGGCCATACATGTCTAAATCGACTCTATTTTAGATGCTGATCAAGAATATATACTTTGTAGGGTCTCTGACGCCTCCTTCTGGATATTGTAAACGGAAGAACAAACTTAGTATACCCCCATCATTAATGTGGAGGGTATAACGACATGCCTATCTGTTAATGGTACTATCACGGTCTTCAATTTTTAAATGTTACGCTAAAATTTTTTAGTTTCTGCACGGTACAAAAATTCAACCGTCAAAATTACAATTTAATAGTTAATTTAATTAGTGAATTCAGTGGAAAGGGTCAGATAACAGGCACGCGCAGAATTTATAAATAACTAAGTTAAAATACTACTAAAGTTTTTACAGATTATTAGGGTGTATAAGATTTGGTCCAAATTCAAAGTGGTTTTGTATCAGCATCGAACACTGAATCGATCTAGTCATATATGTATGTCCAACTGTATGGCCGGGTGTTTGCTTGAGAAAATCATACTCCTACACCTTTAGATATCGTTTTCAAACTTGACTGAAATTTTAATAATCTTTGGAGAAATTTTTGGCACATCGATGAATGGCCTAACCTTAAATAAGTGCACCAAATTTCAAGTTTATAGCTAAATTTTTATGGCAGATATATAGATTTTTGTTGATTGTGGGCGTGGCTCTTTTCCGATTTTGCCCATTTTAAATAGAGATCTGTGTGCAATCTTAGAATTTACGCCCGTGAGAATGCCAACAACAGACGGACGCACGGACATACATGTCTAAATCGACTCTATTTTAGATGCTGATCAAGAATATATACTTTGTAGGGTCTCTGACGCCTCCTTCTGGATATTGTAAACGGAAGAACAAACTTAGTATACCCCCATCATTAATGTGGAGGGTATAACGACATGCCTATCTGTTAATGGTACTATCACGGTCTTCAATTTTTAAATGTTACGCTAAAATTTTTTAGTTTCTGCACGGTACAAAAATGCAACCGTCAAAATTACAATTTAATAGTTAATTTAATTAGTGAATTCAGTGGAAAGGGTCAGATAACAGGCACGCGCAGAATTTATAAATAACTAAGTTAAAATACTACTAAAGTTTTTATAGATTATTAGGGTGTATAAGATTTGGTCCAAATTCAAAGTGGTTTTGTATCAGCATCGAACACTGAATCGATCTAGTCATATATGTATGTCCAACTGTATGGGCGGGTGTTTGCTTAAGGAAATCATACTCCTACACCTTTAGATATCGTTTTCAAACTTGACTGAAATTTTAATAATCTTTGGAGAAAACGGCAAGTTGCCTACAAATCTTTAGTCAGAAACTGAATCTATTTAGCCATGTCCAGCTGTCCAAATCATCCAAAATCAACCCACAGGTCGAAATTTTTGATATTTTTTGATAAAATTTATCACATAGACGTCCTTTGAATTAATAAGGATCACTATTGAAAATGCACTTGATCGGTCCTTGTTTAGGACCCTTCCCCACAAAATGGCTCATTTTAAAATAAACCATTATATGACGAAAATGCGAAATTTTTTAATATTTTTTACCAAAGCTTGTTGATGAATTGTAACTGACTGTGTCCTTAAGTTGTAATCTGAGTGGATCATTTTTAAAACCCCTTTCCGTACATCCTTATTTCACGTAGCGACTGTTATATGAAAATGATTTACGGTTACAATTCAACTAATATTTATTCACATATTGTATATAGTATCTAAAATAAGAAATAATTTAATTATCTTTTCTTTAAGTTTTTCAATCGGTATTGTAAATGGAAAAGTATGGCGATCTGCGCTTATTGAAATCGTTAACATTGAAATTGGGCATGACACCATCAAAGTATTGATTGTTATTGTCATTAAGGGTATTAGAGTTTTCTCCACCGTCCGATTCGGATTGTTTTAGATCGACTTTGTCATCATAACCCAAGTTTCTATAATCGGGATATATGTTACGTTTCTGCAGATATGTTAAAGGTGATTGCCAGCGCCATGAATACGACTTCCTAATGCCTAAATCGTCCTCTTCCGTGGTGGTAGACATTGGCTCTGCGGTCACGTACACAATTAATAAGTATAAAATAAATAATTGTTGTTTGCTATCATTCATTATCCATCACCCACCACCCACCATCACGATTGCAAAGTACGACACATTTTATAAGAGGAGAGAAAATTGCGAATTTGAAAAAAGATATACTGTCAATCAAATGAGTCACTTTAAAAGATGTAGTCGCGAAATATTTACCACTTCCACATAAATTCCTGTCGCATGGCGTATTCGTTTATTCTTTTCTCAAGTTTACAAATTTGTTTCAATTATACAAGTCAGAAATAAAATAAAATACTGCTTGTTTTCAATAATTAAAGAGTAAATGTCAAAACTAATTAAAATGATTTGATAATCAGTAGAGTTGCTCTACATTCATATCCAGAAAATACATGTCCATTAAGGAATCGTCCCTTCCCCCCACTACCAAATGAAAATATGAAATAGAAAACTTCTTGAAATCTCTCACATCGGTGAACATGAATGAGCGAGCGAAACGCTCGTTTACTAGACAGATAATTAATTCTATAAAGCTTTTTATAGGCAGGTCACTCTGTAAGCAAATCCCTTTTAATATATATATATATATATATATATATGTGCATTGCATAGTTAACGTCACGAATATGAGGTGTTGAGTGATAAGCAAAAGAATCATGAATGAGTTGATGAATAAGTAAAAAAAAGAAGCTACTTTTGGCTTAGACCAAATCTTGTATACCTTCCATATGTATGCATCAATTGTGGGCGTGGTATTTATATAGATACACCCTCTTTTAACAAACATTAAAAAATTATACAAAAATTTTTTTATTGCAAATTGTCGGCGTATCTGTTATACGACCTCGCCCATTTTTGACTAATCGATGAAAGTACCAATTGCGAGATTTTCGTCAGTTGTGGTCAAGGCTTTTGTCCAATTTAAATAGGAAACTACCATTTCATATTTCAATGATCAAGAATTTACAAGTTCATCGAAGTCTCCTTTTGGATGTTGTAAACCGAACCATCAAGTTAGTAGATCCATTTTATCTGCAGGGTATAAAAAACCCAACGTCACTCGTTTATAAGCTATGTGTAATACATTATGTAACACATGACTAGTCCGTGTTAAAAAATGAAAGAAAAAAATCCCACACGTAGTTCCTATTTACATAATTCTTTAGTGCAGCAATTATATTGAATAATTTTTAAACTTCATCATCTTAAAGTTGGAGGAAAAATGTTGGTAATAAGAAGGCTTCAGAGACCGTACAGAGGTCCTTTTACGGTAAACGTACTCTCGGCCCCAAAAATTTTGATATCGATCCCACACATGGCAAATATATTGGTAGTCCTTGTCCTCAAGTTTTTACTGTTGAACAATTATTGAAGTAGAGTTAATTCGATCGAGAGAATTCGATCTCTGAAAGATTGGTCCCTACATCTTTAATATCTACTCCAAATTGTGTGCAGTTCAAATATTACATTTCTTCTTTCTTTCTTAGAACTTATTCTCCTTCTCACTTAATTATTACTATTGAATCATAATTCTAATGAAAATTATTTGAATACTTTTTAAATGACAATTTAATTGAAACCAGTGAGCTTTTATTACTATTTGTATAGTTTAAAATCTTATCTTATCAAGTACCATTTTTTTTTTAATTTTCTGACATGTCCGTCGGTAAGTATGCAAGTGCGAATGTAATTCAATTATACCACGGCTCGTTCAAGCTTTTGAGTGTCTCTATATTCCCGAAACTTTCAATGAAAGTTTCCCAGCTATGGCGACAAATACGTACCACTTTATAATTCTGTGTATTATTTTTTTTTGTTAGGGTTAGCTTACAAATCTAGCAAGTAAAAAAAAACTAAATTTTGCTTAGACCAAATCTTAAATACCCTCTACATCGTGGGCGTGGCAGTTAATTACGCTCGTATTTACTTGCAAGTCGAGTTTTATGCTTTATAAGATTTTTGTAAATTTTTGTGAACGTCTCTGTTATTTTATCACGCCCATTTTTGTCACACCAATGAATGGGATAATTATAAATATTTATACCAAATTTCAACTTCATAGCTCAATTTTTATGGCAGGTGGGCGTGGCCCTTAACCGATTTCGCCCAATTTAAATCTTCATGCAGAAACTTTGAGTGTTTGTACAAAATTTCAGCTCAATATCTCAAAATTTACGATCGTGAGAGTGCCAACAACAGACAGACACGCGAACACATATGTCTAAATCGATTCAGTTTTTGATGCTGATCAAGAATATATACTTTGTAAGGTCTCTGACGTCTCCTTCTGGGTGTTGTAAATGGAATGACAAACTTAGCCTTAGGTGGAGAGTATAACAATCTTTGCTTGTAGGGTTTCTTAAACAATCAAAGGTAGGAATTACAAGATGGGATTGTTTTTGCAATCTGAAATATTTAAGATTAAGATTCAAAATTGTCCATTTTATATATTACAATATTATTTCACGTTTATTCGCACCCATTGGATAGTGATTTTATAGTATAGTGCTCATTGTATTTTCTCGTATATAAAATATTTTATTGTCCATGGTTATCTTAAAAGTCTCAATTGCTTGATTTATAATTTGTATTGTTGTAATGCAATGAATCGTTGTTGTTGTTGTTTGTATTAGCAGCACAATCTTCTTCATTCTCCAACTATGATAATTGAGAAATTGTTTATAATGCGGAAACTTGTACTTATTGGAAAATCATTAATATAAAAAGCAATTGTTGGCCAGGTATGCCGGCATTTCTCTTAAGAAAACGGCAACGTGAACACATCATAACAATTACGTTACATATTTAAAAAAGTGTCTAAAAAGAACGGTCAACGGTTTACATCAGTAACAGAGAGAGAAAATTTAAAAAATAGATTATTAATTATATTTATTTGCAAAAGATCCGTTATACAGTTGATAGAAGGACATGAATAGTGAAGAGTTTCGCAAATACGGCAAACAATTAATTGATTATATATGTGATTATAATGAAAATATTGGACAACGTGATGTAGCGCCAATATTGGATCCTGGTTATTTGAAATTGTTAATTCCAGGTAAAGAGAACAAATTAACGTATCATCAGAAAAGGATATGTTGTTGGATTTTTACAAAAATTTCATATAAATTGAATTGAATTGAATCGAAAGCGTGTCACAATACTTCAAGCTGATAAAATAAAATGCGATTATTAATAAAACGTAATGTGGCAAATATTACCGATAACTACTTACGTACGTGTAATGTTTTAGTGCAGCGCGTTTCTTAAAACACAAAGGACTCCGCGAATCTCTTTGGTGTTAGCCATTACTGAACAAATTATTATGCGTTTAGAGCTTAAAAAATTTGAGAATCGCCGTTCTTGCGAAAATTTTCCTTTTTTTCCCCTCCACATATGGGAAGGTACACTAATTATATTATTCCATTTGCAATAACCAAAAGGAGGTATCAGATACCCTACAAAATATATATATTCTTCCGTCTGATTGTGTGACAGTCATGAATTTTCCTACTTAAATTGGACAGTCAAGTGTTACAAAAACTGATTAATCAGTTCTTACATGTGTATCCCAAAAATGGACCTAAATCGGATAAAAGACACGCCTAGTTTTTACAAAAAAAAAAAAAAATATTTAGGATAAAATTTAATTTGATTAATAACCCCATACCAGAGGAGGTAATCAGTTACCTGCCGCGTCCACCTTTTCGTAAATAGATGTCAAGGATATTTAAGATTTGATTTAAACCAAATTTAGTTCTATTATGTAATTGTATTTAGTAAAGAGGAACCATTTTCTTAAATGAAATAATTATGAAAATTTTTCCCGTCACACAATCCATCCTGTACCACATCTAGTACTCATGAGGAAGTGACCATAATACTCTTATAAGTTCACTAATTGACAAGGGAATAGGAAAACAATTTTTTCAGAACACTTTTTCTTATAACTCGTCTAACTGTAGACTTATAAGCGAGGAAACTTATCATAGTTTTCTGCTAAGTATTTGAAGGAATAACTCTTTAATTCAGTTGATTATAAAAGAATAAAAAATAAACCAGATATACGTGCTACGCTAACGCCTGCATCATGTAGGTTAAACGTTTAAGTATAATATATAATTAGATTCTTCAGACAATTGCTGTTGGTTGCATGTGTAAACAATCCTAATATTTAAGATGTAAATGAAAATGTAAAAAAAGGAAATTTGGCTTAAGTGAAATCTTCAATACCCTCCACATCTACAAACAAATGGGGGTGGTGGCAGGTCCTCTAATAGTGTATATATTACATATTAACTTGCAGGTCGAGTTTTACGCTTTATAATTTTTTTTTTTTTTTGTAAATTGCGTGCATGATGTGTATGTGATCGAATCAGGTTCAATACAATTCATGGGGTCTCTTATGACTCCTTCAGAGTGTTGCAAATGGAATGACACACTTAGTGTAATCCCCCATCTTATGTGGAGGGTATAAAAAGTACTTTTGAACCAATTGTTTAGTGAAACAAAAGCGCAACGAATCATATTGGTACAAAATCGTGTTACTATGGTCAATTTTTAATCCAAATTCTATACTTAACGTAGTAAACTTCCAATATTCCTTTTCAAAGCTCTCCTGTCCATTACATACATAGGTGTACTTAGTACAAAACTATCATCACAAGTGAAGGGTGAGCGCATGAAACATGCATAATTTGTTATGTGTGTATGTACAGTTTATGTAAATATTTACATTCTTCTTGTATTGGGCACATGCACCAAATGTGAACAAATGATGCAAAGCAGAGGCACTTTGAGAAAACAAAATAAACAGATACTTATGAACTTTCTATAAACACATGAACTATTAATTATGTCAATTATTCATTAGAAAGACATTCTGTTTAGAATTTCACTTATCTGCCACAACATTACAACATCGCACGTGGAAATGTGATTTATTTGTCGTTATATTGTTGACATTAGCATTGGTGGATCTTTGCTATAAAAGAAGATGTTAATCTCATTATACCTTCCCCATAAGGTGGATGTTGTGTCACTCCCTTTGCAACACCTAAATTTTATCAGTATTAAAAATGAATCACTCTAGATCTGTATGTCCGTGTGTCCGTCTGTCGTTGGCACTCTTACGATCGTAAATTTTGAGATATCGAGTCGCTTCTAGTTTCTGAATGCAGATCGCTATTTAAATTGGGAACATCGTTCAAAAGCCACGCCCTCAATTGACAAAAATCTATTTATCTGCCAAAGAAGCTGACCTTATTTACACAAAAACTTAAAAAGCGTAAAACTTTACTTGCGAACTATTGAAGGGCCCAATATTGTACCTGCCACGCCCACTTTTTCAATGTACATTTACTTATTTAAGTATTTAAGATTTAGCCTAAGCTAAATTTAGTTTTTTCTTTTTCTAGCACGGGCCCCTGCTACATCCGAAAAATTCGATCAAGTTTTAGAAGATTTTGAAAAGTATATTATGCCGGGAATTTTACATTGGAATCATCCAAAATTTTTCGCCTACTTTCCATCGGGAAATTCATTTCCTTCAATTTTAGGTGATTTATTAAGCAGTTCTCTCGGTTGTATAGGATTCTCTTGGGTAAGTTCTTTTCCAACGAGCTCCTCTTCTTCATAAACCATCATTTAAATTGTTCGCTTTAGGCCTCTTGTCCGGCTGCAACGGAATTAGAAACTATTGTTTTGGATTGGTATGGCAGAGCGTTAGGTTTACCAAAATGTTTCATCAATGATGAGCCCGACAGTCGAGGTGGTGGCGCTTTACAAGGTTCCGCTTCAGAATGTACTTTAGTTTCTATGCTGACGGCTCGATCAATAGCTATAAAAAAATTGAAAGGTGCCTCCACGGAAATACACGAAAGTGTTTTTCTTCCGCAACTGATAGCATATGCCAGCAGGGAGGCACATTCTTCCATAGAGAAGGCGGCAAAAATAGCTCTGGTGAAGTTGCGTTTAATTGACGCGGATAAGCGGGGACGCATGCGTGTTGATTTGTTGAAGCAAGCGATAGAAAAGGATATTAACGTAGGACTGACACCGTTCTTTGTGGTAGCCACAGTCGGCACTACCGGATCGTGTGCTTTTGATAACCTAACCGAAATTGGTAAAGTGTGCAAACATACCGAAACAATATGGCTTCATGTAGATGGTGCTTATGCGGGCAACTCATTTATATTACCGGAGATGCGGGAATTTTCCAAGGGTCTTGAGTATGCCGATTCATTTAACACCAATCCCAATAAATTTCTATTGACTACCTTCGATGCCTCCGCCATGTGGGTGCGCGATCTAATGAGCCTAAAAACTGCCCTAAATGTAAATCCTCTGTATCTGCAACACGATCACGAATCGGCAATCGACTACCGACACTTTGGCATTCCGCTGAGCAGACGTTTCAGAGCATTAAAGCTGTGGTTTGTATTTCGTACGTACGGCATAACCGGTTTACAGACGTATTGTCGAAAACATATGGCCCTGGCCAAGAAATTTGAAATGCTGGTGCGCAAAGATGAACGTTTCGAAGTGCGGAATGATGTGTACTTAGGTTTGGTCTGCTTTCGCATGAGGTGTGTATACATATGGCAGCAGGTTGTCGTCAAAGACTTCTACTTCAATGTATTTTCTTTTCTCTTTTTGCCAATAGAGCGGCCGATTCATATAATCAGGAACTGTTGGCGCAAATTAATCATTCTGGCAAAATGCACATGATACCGTCAATGGTGAATGGAAAGTATGTGATACGGTTTTGCGTGACCTATGAACATGCTACCGAAAGTCACATAATTGAGGCATGGCACGACATTAGGGAGTATGCCGAAGATATTTTAAAAGAAACTACTTTAGAAATTGCCTCATTACCGTCCTCGCCAGACAAAGCGCAGTCGCAACCAGAAGTGCTTACGGGACGGTGGCCAGTGAAAACAATGGTAATGACACGACAAAAATCTCTACGTTTCTCCTTTACACACAGTATCTCGAAAGATGTATTGGACGGTCAAGCCGAACATCTCAGAGATGGATGTACACCCATATTAGTGCCCGATCCCAGTACAATATCGCAGAACTTTTTAGACGCAAACAACACATTGAAAGGCATTGATCGAACATTGATCGAATAGACAACCTTAGCGAACATTTTATCGGTGTATTATTTATTTATATAGATTTATTCTAATTTTGTGTATTTTATGTAATTCTGCTGACTAATCATTGTGTTCGTTGCCCCCGAACATCCGTTTATCAGCACTTGTAAGCATTTACGTGCGATTTTGCATAAAATGAACCTTCATCTTCCTAGTCGGCTTATTTCATTGCCAAATTTCAAACACGTTACACTTAAATCAGCGCACAAGCATCGCAATTTTGTGCATATACTGTAGACGCATATAAATATTTAATAATAAGAAAATAAAAATGTCTCTTGTGCCAATAAATCGCTGTCATTCAAATTTATTAGATCACCTCTGCTACTATCCGCCTTATTACAATTTTTATTCGCGTCCACACTATTGGGATGATTCGTTGCTTTGGCGTTATCCCTCTTCATTGCTTAGGCCAATGGATGAGTTAGTTGTGCGTCGTATACGCAATCAATTGATACGATCTTCATTGGACAAATGGGCCCATCCTACACGTTGGGATAATCATTATGCTGGTGAACATGTGCAAGTTGACGAGAGAGGTTTTCGTGTAGATATAGACGTCAGTGCTTATAAGCCACATGAAGTTAAGGTAACAACCAACGATGATTATGTGTGCGTGGAAGGAAAACATTCAGAATTAACCTCTGGTGGCCATCATATGATAGAAAGAAATTTCACCCGAAAATATCGTTTACCTAGTGGCCTCAACCCTAACGATATCATTTCGGATCTTTCATCAGACGGCATCCTTACTATAAAAGCTTTACCACCGATATCCTCAAAACACTTGGACCAATACACACCACGCTCCATAAGTATTTTAGATACGGGCAGGCCAGCACTAACTTGGAAATAAGGTTTCATATGAACACATATTATTTATTTATATATCAAAGTGCACATATGTAACGAAACATGTAATTATTCAATAAAATGCTCCGGTATTCTTGATCAGCATCACAATAAGCGTCGGTTTGCTTACGTGTATTTGTTGTTGTAATGAGATAAAATTTTCTATAAATATTTTTAATAGTGAAATAGTTTCACAATTGACGTAAATCTCATGGCCGTCAAACTAGCGTGATAAAGTTGAAATTATTGCATATATTCACCACCACCTTATTTCCAAACAGGCGGAAACGGATAAGAGGCACAATTGGCAAATTTTATAAATGTACGATCGGCTGGTTAAAGGAATTGATTAAATATATAACAAGATTTATGTACTGCTCTTATACCGTTCAATAAATTGGAGCAATACGCCAGTGTTTTGTGCAGTGATTAAATAATGCGCACTTGGCTAGATTTTTAATAATTTAACAAGTAAATAAGCACTTACCCTTTTTTAATTATTCGTAAATACACTTTATTTAATTAACACACTTTTAAAATACAATAATAAACTGAATAAAAGTATTAAAAAATGCTTAATAAAATTATCACTAACACGAATATTTCACAACAGTACCGTTTGCTTGCTGTATAAGCGAACATGTGTTAATTGAAAAATCAAAGTCAGGGACGTTTAACAAATTGATATCAACAATTCCGCCGGCATTTCTCTTTTTATTAAATAATTTAATTAATTATTAAACAGCTATTATATAGTAATTAATCATGCCTACTTGGAATCAAATACAGACACAATTACGTAATATTAATAATCCTGTAGTATTTTTTGATGTGTCTGTAGGAACCACTGTGAGTATATTATTAGTAAACTTTCCTATAAATATTAAACGTTTATTTACTTTTTTAATTACCTAAGGATATTGGACGAATGATATTTGAATTATTCTCTGATACTGTTCCTAGGACGGCGGAGAATTTTCGTCAATTTTGTACAGGAGAATATCAACCGGATGGTGTGCCATTGGGCTATAAAGGAGCCAGTTTTCACCGTGTTATTAAGGATTTTATGATACAAGGCGGTGACTTTGTAAATGTAAGTTAATTATTTTAATTATTTCTCTAAATTATTTGTGTATACAGAATTTATTATAAATAATACTTTAGGGTGATGGCACTGGCGTTATGAGCATTTATGGCAATACATTTTGTGATGAAAATTTTACACTTAAACATGACTCTCCTGGCCTATTATCAATGGCAAATAGTGGCAAAGATACGAATGGCTGTCAGTTTTTTATAACATGTGCCAAATGTAATTTTTTAGATGGTAAACATGTGGTGTTTGGTCGTGTATTAGATGGTTTACTAATAATGCGTAAAATTGAAAATGTACCCACCGGTCCCAATAATAAACCCAAACTACCTGTAACCATATCACAATGTGGTCAAATGTAAATGCTAAACAGTTTTCATAGAATAAATTAATTTTTTATTTTGATTTTTCATTGAATTTAATTAAGGCAATATGCTGCCAAGTGTTTGATAAATTATACATATTTTAGAGGAATTTGTTAAATTTCTTTGTCATAATTCCTTGTGAATACTAACTGTTCTTTATGCATTAATTTGCAATCGTCTATAGCGAAACTATATAATAAAGCACCAATAAATGAGGTAGACAAATGCCATAGAGAATGTGCATCTAAGGTCCACAGTATAGGCGGAAAATCCAAAACTTCCAAACTCATACTTAAGCCTAACAATAAATAAAAAGCAAGTATTTTACGATAATATAAACAACGCGCACGTTCCCGTAAGGACCACATAATCCAACCGAAAGCACTCAACAAACCTGCAATACGAATATTTCAATCATTGTTTCTCATCAATATACAGTTACGGTACCTGTTACAACATTAATCATCATATTAAAGCTATAATTTAACCTTCCCACACTCAAGTACGCAAAATAATTAATGTAATACGATAAGAAAGCCAAAGAAACAAAACCCTTCAGTATGATCGATTTTCGTATCAGCATTCTGCAATGTGGACAAATTCCCAATTATGAATTTGTTGTTTAAAATATTCGAAAACATTACCTTATTACCATACAGTAGAGGGTAACCAAAACCATAGAATAAGCGAAAGCATAATCCAGCAGTTCAGTTAAAGGAAAGTCTCTAGCATGGAATATTATAGACCATACCCAACCATTTAAACATACCTAACAGTTTAAATTCGTTAAAATAAAACGGTATATGTTTGAAAACGTAGCATCATAGTTACAAAAGCAAAAAAGTGCCACAAATGATAGCCGGGACTGGATCGCCGAACTTCTTTGCGAAAACGTTTTATACCGCGATAATGCGTTGCCAAATTTAATACGGAGAAGAATGCTGAGGCGGGCTCTTGAAAACCCATAAAACGTACAAAAGGCCACTAAAATGACAATGCTTTGAAAAACGAAAATAAATTTGGCAACATGTGTGTTAAAAATTACTTTTCCATAAAATTGTGGTACTGGCCAACCACGATCTATGAAAGCTTGAACTGTACGCCACATACAACCATACTGACATTCATCAACACAAGACCACTGCAGCAGCTTGTCAAATATTGTCTGCCGATAATACTTTATGGCCTGTTCTTGGAATTCAAATCCATCTTTAATATAGTACAATTCATTTAGGTACACTTGGAAAATTGAATCAATCACATATTTACCGACTGAACAATTTTGCCTTTCACAGTTTTGGCAACATTGACTGAAAAAGCTGGTGCGGTCCCCATTTGACGCAAAACAAGTTTTACATAGTACAACAATTAATGCAATTATTATATATTTACTACTTATTATCATTTTTCTAAAGAAATTTGTGCCCACCCCCAGGATAAAACATCTTTACTTATTCAGTTGTATTCGTTGCACAGACTACGAGTATTGCTTTTCTTATATAGATATGAGAAAAAATAATATCGATAACAATCGCAATGCAAACCAACCCTGTGCTATAATTTTTGCAAATGCAGTTGTCAAAAAACATCTGCACATACTAATTTATATATTTTTCTGAAGAAAAAAAAAAGGGAAAAAGTTGAAAATTATAAAAATTTTCATATAATTTTAAATATTATGCACGGTGTCACAAAAGTTTTCATTTTAGAAATTCAGGGCATGTAATCATTTAGTTTAATAATCGTCGTAGTAAAATAACTAAAATGTAAGGCATACGAAATATTAAGCGACCAAAATTGTATATAAATATACATAAATAGAGGAAGTTGGTTGTGTGGTGGGTGCTCGAAATTGAAAATTTTTACCTCTCATCGGGAAAATATCCAAATACGAATGCCACAAGGATTGTTTTACTCGGTTAATAAACAGAATGCACTTGACAAACAAACCGCCCTGGTTGCGCTAACCACTACCATTACTCCAAGCACTCAATCATATAATCGCACCCACAACCAATTGACAAAACATCAAGCAGCTACCGTGCATTTGAAACGAAGGATTTATTTTAAGGTATATTGTGGTAATGGCCCTTTCAGATATATATTTAGATAGGTTAATATACAAATTTTAAATAACTTCTCTTTCAGCGGGATAAATTCTTTTTCCTAATTATGCGCTTAAATTTAAAGATAGTTTTACTATTTTTTACGTTGACTGTAATGGTCATAACATGTGCTGTTTATATGCGATGTGTCGAATTTTCATTTCCCCGTGAACTAGTTAAGCACTGGGACAGTCGACTGTACGTTATTAGTAATGGCGATTTATTAAATAATAATAATCACATTGTGGGTGAGACGGAGGAAGAAAAACGTGTTGCAAATAATCGAAATATACTCACCCTACATAACATCGAGTGCATTATCAATCAAGAGTATTCTGTACGTTGCCAACACGATGAGAATAACAATGAGGTTTATGTGCCATTTTCGTTTCTGCACCATTACTTTGATATAACCGGAACCATTAGTTCACCGTCTCCGTCACCAGCAAGTTCTGCTGAGAGTAATGATATTCAGTCGACTGCACCGAAATTTCTGTGGATGCATAGTACGGCTAAAATAAATCTGCCAAAAGCCAAATATGATTCTCGTGGACTGTTTATGTATTTTGAGAACTACAACGTTGAAGTAAGTAAAAATAATCATATTTTGTGCCGCATCCACAGCCGTAAGAATGCCGTTTATGTGCTTTGCTTAGGTGAGGGATCGTGTTAAGTGTATAAGTGCTGCTGATGGTGTACCGATAAGCACACAATGGGAGAAGCGGGGTTATTTCTATCCCACACAAATAGCTCAATTTGCACTGTCCCACTATAGTAAGAATTTAACCGAGCCAAACCCCAAGATTGCGGTAAGATTCAATAATGTTTAATGATGGCTGCTTACAATTACATTTGACTGTTTTGTAGATACTTGAGAATGCCGATGATGTACAGGCGAATTGGTATTTACCCAAACGCAGTAACTTATCACGTATTTGGCATCCAAAGTTCAATACTTCCATCATCCAATACGAAACTGCCATTGATTTTGAGAGTGCCATAACTCTCAATAGTATCGAACAGACTATGGATTTAGTTTTAAGTGCTGATTTATTGCTGGTAACCAATAGTAGCAGTTTTATGGTTGTTGTAGAAAATCGTGATAACAAACGTACATATCGGGTACACTATATACCAGCGAATGTACTGTTGAGTGTACAGGGTGATAATATTTATTACGGTTTGGGTGTACAGGCCATTAATAAGTGGCGTCACTTGACCAGAGATTTGCATATAGATGTACAGAAGGGCTTGTCGTTGGATGCACCCAAGAAATCACCAGTTAAGGTGAAACGTTCCGATTTACGTTTAGTAAATGTGTCGCTAATGGGTGTGGGTTTCTTTGATAATATTACCTTGTCCACGTATGATCATATGGCGCATTTTTATGATGCGGCCGAATGGTTTGTCAACAATCAAGATCGACGAACTGGTGGTTGGCCGAATCCAGTGCGTCGCAGTGTTAATGGTTTTGCGGAGTTGAAAGCGGGCTGGCTGTCGGCCATGGGTCAGGGGCACGCTATATCAGTATTGGCGCGTGCCTATTGGCATTCGGGCGGTGATAAGCGTTACTTAAAAGCAGCCGCTCTCGGCTTAAAGCCTTATCGGGTATTTGCTAAAGATGGCGGGGTGCTGGCCCGATATATGGACAAATACTATTGGTGAGCTTTAAATTTTTGAATCGATTCGAACATTTTTTTATTTCCATTTTATTTATCAGGTATGAAGAGTATCCCACCACACCCGCTTCATTTGTATTAAACGGTTTTATTTATTCCTTGTTGGGTTTATACGACTTGAATTGTACCGCTCCGGGAGCTATAGCCGTTGAAGCTGGACGTTTATTTAATCAGGGTATGATGTCATTAAAGAATATGCTTTTATTATATGATACTGGGTCCGGTACTAGTTATGATTTAAGACATATAAGCTTGGGCGTAGCACCAAATTTGGCACGTTGGGATTATCATGCCACACATGTTAACCAGTTATTATTGTTGGCCACCATTGATAGTGATCCCTTGATAATACGAACAGCTGAACGCTGGAAGAATTACATGTTTGGTAAGCGGGCCAAACATAATTAAGATTTAGTGTTTAATTGCAACCGGCATCTATGTGGTATCTGAATGTTCAGCTTTAACGCACAAAATATTATATACTGTGGTTTATATAAATAGGATTCCATTCCAACTGGGAATGGAAACAATGAAAGTGATATAGCTCTGCAAACTTAAGTATTAAGCATTAAGTGAACTTTCGATTGGCTTGTATCCTACACCGGGATGGTTGTTTGTAACAAGAAAATAGAAAAATTTTATTCACCCGCCTGCATAAGGAGGTGAATTGAATGATTTTTAATTACAGTTCATTTAATTAATTTCATGTTTTACAGTGTTTCCCATCTACCTTCATTTTTCCACTTAAATTATGTAATATTTCAAACATGAATTGTAACCAAGCGTAACAGGAATTTCATAAACTGTTGAAAAAAAAAAAAAAGAAAAAGGCTCGTGAAATTGCCTACTTAAATTCGGTGTAGGGTATTGTCTAATGTAACGGCTACGTTACTATTAATTTTGTTTTTATTTATTTTTAAGAACCTTTTTTTTACTAACATTAAGCAACTAAACTTTTTAACTAAGTAGTGTAAGCCTACACACCCACCCACCATTTAGAGCGGAGCTGTAAATCGTTTAGTATGGATGCAGTAGCATCCGTTCAAGTATTTCTAGATGGTGGGCTGGTTGGGTGGTTATTTCTTTAGTTTAAACTTTATACATATTTTACTTGTTTTGCTTGTTCTTGTTTCTTTTTTTTTACATAATAATATAGTATGTATGCACTTTTTTTATTGCTATTGTTTATATGTATAAGTAAAACGGTTTCATTTAATTGTTACAGAAACAATTTTTACGCTTGTTTATTTCCCTAAACAAACAAACAAACAAACAAAAAAAATGCAACTATAATAAAAAAAGAAAACAAAAAGAAACGTAAAATGTGTACCTTACGCATTTAATGGCCTCAACTGCTTTAACTGCAATCTAGAGAAAATATTAGATTAGTTCAATTACCTGAAACTCTTGATTATGTTATCGTTTATGTACCGTAAACGTTTCAGTTGACTTTTAAATGATTATACGAATCGTAATATTTTGAAGTAAATAAATAAATAGCTCATATATACTATATATATATATATAATATGTATATATTATGTATCCAAGGAGCCTCCATTACCTTCACTTTGAATACATACTGAATTTTTCTCAGTAGAAATGATTAAATTAGAACGATATGAAAACAACAACACAACAACAACAACAACAACAACATAAATTATTAGATGTATGTAAATAAAAGAACAATTTGTAGAAATGTCTTATGTAGAGAGCTTAATATTTTTAGTACAGACACCCTATTGCATAATGTAGTCCCTTTCAAATCGACTAATACTGAACTTCTGGTTCTTGAACACTCAACTAGCACATATATTAATCTATTGTTATATACAAATAAATAATATATATACCGTAGATGTTAAGTAGTCGTTATCTCGTAATGAAAATTTTCATTACGTTTTTTAAATTTTTTTTGGTCAACACAAATGAACAAATGCATTTATGTGCTGCATAAGTCAACATGAGTTGAAATTATTATCACAAAATGAAATTTATTCTGATTTTTATACCATCCTAGTGATGAGGGTGTGCTACGTTTGCAACTTTTACGTCACACACCCGACGAATTATATATTTTCTTGATTAGCATCACAAACTGAGTCGATCTAGACTTGTATGTCCGTGTATCCATCTGTTAATGTAAAATTTGAGATGATCAGTTGAATTTTTAAACATGCAGATCTCTATTGGGTAAAAATCGTTTAAAAGCCACGCCCACAATTAACAAAAATCTATGTATTAGCCATAAAAACTTGACTACAAAGTCAAAATTCGCTATAAATAGAAATGTTTAGCTCTTCCACTGATATGCCAAAAATGGGCGTCACTGGATTACAGACACAAACACAATTTACTAAGAAACCTTTGCGTAACACATACGTTATTAGAGGGCATGCCACGCCCACTGTTTCTGTGTAGATGTGGAGGGTATTTAAGATTTGGCCAAAGCCAAATTTAGTTTTTTTTTATACTAATTTTTACTAAATTTATAAAATTACATTTTATTGTAAATTTAACGCTAAAAAAGAAACAGTTGTTTAATAAAAAAAGATTTTTCAATACTAAACAAATACCAAACACATTATTAATAAAATATAATAAAAAAAATAGAGGTGGGTTGTGTATATACAATATATATATATAAACAGTTTTATGGTTTTGTATAAAAAATAAAAATATATCTCTATACACATATATTTAACGTAATAAATTAGTAAAAAAAGAAAAAACTTTTCAACTTAAAAAGCAATTGTTCAAAGGCCATTAAATTAGAGGTCTGTGGCTTTGTCGTGTCAAGAACGTTTAGATGATAATACATGCGAACGTATGGACGCTTCACCGAATCGTCGACCAGCCTCTTGTATGAAAGCGTACTCCATTTGGTCACAAATGAAATCAAAGAATATGTTTGCTATATTACTGTGCAGCAAAGATTTGAATTCGAAAGCCACCTTAAAATCGAGAACACATGATTGGGGTATATCTTTAAGGCCCGGACTGAAACGCCACTCGTTCAGTAGATAACTAAATAAACGGCCATCATTGCATTCCGAGGTAACTAAACGTGGAGCATCTAAGGTAACACGCGATGTGTAGACCTCGTTGAGGGGTGGAAAGCCAACTATTAAATCCGCTTTAAAACCATTCTTATCTGTGCTATGAACGTGAGATTTTTTCACATAGGGTACAAATTTGTAATAATTTTTAACATCCGATACTACTGAATACATCTCTTCCATGGAATATCTAAAAATATGCATATTCGTTAAGATTGAAGAACCGATTACCGGCCAAGATCCAAGCATACCCAATAAGTTCTTTTTTAGCATATCCTCGTTTTTTATTATTTAAATGACTAATCGAAAAAAATGTTTGCCTTGTATGATGACCTCTTCGATTAATACTGGAAATATATGAATAAAAATTAGATGTTGCCCGCTACGCCAGGGCCGAACTTTTATTATATAATATCACTATTGAACTTGTACACTTACTTGGCCGAACTTGCAATAATTGCTATATTTTTATTTACAATTGGAATTATTAAAGGTTTCAACATTTTTAATTTATTTTATTAAAATATTAATAAATCAAACATTTTACACAACAAAGCAGAAACAGATAACATCTCTGTTTTTGTCACAAGTATCTAAAGCAGCTGACTTAACAACAGGTGTTTTTTTTTTCATTTTTTTTTTTGTACAAGTGAAAAAAGAATTTCAAAATTTTTCGAATGTAATAAACAAAAGTGATTTAGATTAGGAAAAAATGATGAAAGAAATTGTAAAGTTCGGATGCAGAAGTTTTTTCACGAACAGCAAAAGTAAAAAGGTTTTAAAAAAGAAACCACCATACATACGATTAGGTGTTTTCTCCACTCTTTGTGGTTTGTGGGCATATGATGGTTTATTAAACGAATTTACATATATGGGTGCTGCCGTGCGTTTTATACGATCCATAAAAACTGCTGCTCTTATAACTCTGGATTATGTGCTGCTCTGTGAGGAGGAGGTGGATTATGAAAACAAATTAAAATTAGTTCACCAAAGGAGTGCGAATCGCTTATTACAGACTTGTCTACTTAATGGTGGCTTATATATAAAAGTTGGTCAGGGATGTGCCGCAATTAATCATATCTTACCCGTGGAATATACCAGCACTTTGTCGTTGTTAGAAGATAAATGTTTAACCACCAGTAGGAAAGACATTGAACGAGTATTTGAAAAAGATTTTGGTGTAAAACCAGAAGAATTATTTGGAGAATTCAATTATGAAGCAGTGGCGGCAGCCAGCATTGCTCAGGTTTTTAAAGCGAAATTGAAAGACGGCCAACAAGTGGCTGTAAAGGTGAAGTTTCGTTTGAAATAAAATTAGTTTTGTTTAATGTAGTACCTCTGTTAGGTGCAGTACCATGATTTGCAAAAACGTTTCTTTAGTGATCTCGGGACCATTATACTTATAAACAACATTGTGGAGTTCTTTTTTCGTAGTTACAGTTTCAGTTGGATGTTTAAGGATGTCCGTAACAACCTTATACAGGAATTGAATTTTATAAATGAGGGCAAAAATGCTGAACGGTGCGCTAAAGATTTAGAAATTCTAAGTTTCGTGCATATACCAAAAGTGCACTGGCCTTACACCAGGCAGGTAAGCGTTCCAAACCATCTTAATAGCATTCCTTTCCAATGGCTTGTTTGTTGTGATTTTTAGCGCGTATTAACACTGGAATGGATTGATGCTCATAAAATCAGTGATATACGAACTATTACAAAGAATAATTTGAAATTACAGGATATTGATTATAAACTGTTCCAAATGTTTGCTGAGCAAATATTTAGTTCAGGATTTGTTCATGCTGATCCGCACTCTAGCAATGGTTAGTTGATAAACAAAAACAATTGAAAACAAAGTGTTCGTAAATCCTAATCAAAATTGTGCTTAAAGTGCTGGTTAGAAAGTGTAGTAAAACTGGTAAAAGTGAAATAGTTTTGCTCGACCATGGATTGTATGAGGAGTTGGATGTCGACATAAGGAAACCGTTATGTGAGTTTTGGGAGGCGACGGTTTTAAAAGATGAACATCGTATGTCCAATTGTGCTCACCAACTCGGCATTAAGGACCACATCAGTTTCGCTCAAGTTTTATTTCAACAGCGCATACGCATTGATAACAGTCCCATAAAAACCAGATTGAACGAAAGTGATATCAAATATATGCAAAGACTGGCCAAAGAAAATTTCGATTCGATTATGTCCACTCTGAAGGAGATGCCGCCGAAAATGTTATTCGTAGTTAGGTAAATAATTGATCATGTCCTTCAAGCAATCATTTAAAGCTGCTTTATCATTGGACTGTAGAAACTTGAATACCATTCGGGCCATTGGACGCATGCATGGCGATATAGTGAATAGACCGCGGGTTATGGCCCGTTATGCCCAGCATTGCTTATACAAACAAAACAAATCCATCACAGGATATTTTGTGTGGATGTATCGTCGCGCACTATTCGAGTATTCGTTATGGTAAGTGGTGCGATTTAGGATTAGCCAATTGATTCAGCACTTTGTTTTCTAATTGCAGGACAGCATCCTTTAGGCGCTCCTGTTTTAACTTGTATTTGAAAATATTATACAAATTGGGACGAGCCCCTAAGGAGGCCACATTTGTTTTAAAAGATCTCTCCTATAGCTCATAACAACGGCTCAAAATAATTCAATCCTTTAAGATCAGAGTTTCAATAAATAAGTTTTAAATTTTTATAAAAAACTGTTTCTTTTCATAAAATTGAACAATATTTATCAGGCGTTTCTGCTATTTCGCGTTTACCTTCCATTTCCATTTGTTTTATTTGCAGGTACGAGTTTTCATTTCTCTTCTCCAACCATTCGGGCAATGGTGTTGCCCAGTCTTCGGGTGGGGTTTTGCGCTTCTGCCACACCGTATTACCAAAATGACCCTTGAAACGTTTCAAACGTCTTTCTTCTTCACTCTGTATAATCGCCTCGCCGGCTTCGGTGTCATTGCCATTCGAATCTTCGTAACGTTTACAATTATTGTAGTCCTTTAGCCATTGTGTACAATCGATACTTTCGCCATGTATAAAATATTGATGAAATCTCGCCTTTATACTGGTACAATCGTCGTATTCATCCTTATAAGCGCTACAGGGTCTTATCTAGAGTATAAAATCATTTACTTTAATTTACGATTTTTAAAGTTTTCTAAAACTTTTTGTACTCACCGACCATGCATTGCGTAATGGAGTTTTGTTCAGATTAGTATTTTCGTTACTTTCAGTCATATTGGGCATGTAAATGGATTTCCAAAAGATTTTTCTTCAAAAATTGTTTATATTTCAACACATTGTGCTGTTATTGTATAACAAGTAAGCTACAGAGATGTATTCAGCTGTGAATAGCAAGAATAGGGATGTTTATAACATATGGTACGCCGGCTATAAAAATTCACTTATTCTTCTTCTTCTTAACTGAGGCTCAGCGAACGTGGTAAAGGCTCAGGTAGAACAAGGCGTCCTTTTTTAGAGCCTTAGCACAGTGCGGTATTAGGTTTGGTGCTTAAGATAATCGCCTCTTTTCTTTAGTGTCTGAATTCCTTAACTCATTATAATTCATTTATTAATTACATTACATATGATTGTGTTTACTTTTGTTTTTGTTGTAATAATGAAATAATAAATGAAATTCCAGCCTGTGTTGTTAATTAAAATAGTTCCATCCTTACTGTAGAAACAGCTGTTGAATTTAGAAGAAGAAGAAAATCGATCATCCGTACATTTATTTCTTATTCTGTAAATATAAGGAAAAGTAAATTACGAAAAGTAAATATCAATTGAATTTATTCTAATTTATATTTAAATACAGTAAAATGGTCGTGACTAACGATACATTTTTGCCAACCGAAGAGGAGCTCACCGTTCCGGAATTGAATGTTTCGACATCGGTGTTACGAGCCGGAGCTTTTCATTTGGGTAAAGCTTGTGAACATCAAAATAATGTAAGAAAACCAAATAAAAATGTATATATTTTTTAAATAAAATATTATTATTTATTATTTGCTTTTTAGTTTAGATATAAGCTAAAACCAGTTATATAACTCCTAACCTCAATACTTGTTGTTGTCCCTTCTAGGAATTTATGTTATGTCGCAAGGAGCTGGATGATCCACGATCTTGCCTCGGTGAGGGCAAAGACGTGACCAGGTGTGCATTGGATTTCTTTCGTAAAGTGAAGAAAAGCTGCTATGAAGAGTTCACGCAATATGCGACTTGTTTAGAGAAGAGCAGTGGCAATATGGCATTTCGTCAGTAAGTGGCCGTTGTGCACAAAGGATTAACTTGTAAATTATATATATATATATATGTTGTTGTTGCAGATGTCGCAAAACACAACTTGTGTTTGATAAATGTATGTCAGATAATTTGGATATGGAACGTCCTGAGTATGGATATTTTACCAGAGCTAAGGTGGGCAATGAAATTGCATTTTCAGTTATATCGGTTATAATGGTATTGTATTGTTACAGATACATGACAGTGCACGTCCTGCTCCCTCTCCACCCGAGAAGAAAACGTATCCAGATGCTACGCCTGGTTTACCGGATGATTATCCCAGAACTCCAGCGAAATATGGTGCACGTTTCCACTGGTTAGAATAATTTGTAATTATCGAACACAAAAACCTGTGGGATGTGTTAAGAGGAAAGGAAACGAGGTGGAAAACACAAAGAAACTGTTGTTGAGTTTTATGACACAAATTGGATGTTTTATTTAAACTATTCTGCGTACCATTTGGTACGTTTCGGTTGGTTAACATTTGCATCATTAGAACTGGCCGTATTATCAGCACGATTTTCCAAAAGTTTCCTATATTTGTTGACCAGGGGCTGTAAGTCATCTTTTTGCACTTTCTGGCGTCCTTGCTTCGGTCTAATGTCGGCTTTTCGTTCAGCTAAATGCATTTTCCTGATGCGTTGTTGCTTGACTTTTTTCTTTTGATCCTTTACCCGTTTCAGGTGCACTTGTGATTGTTCCTGGATTTTCTTAAAGGAACGCATACGCAATGATTGTCCCGGCTTTGCTGGCGTACCAATAAAGTCATCTTGCAAATCTTCAATTGGTTTGCGTTTGTTGGAAGTCACCGCGGCGCGTGATTCTTCCAATTTTTTAATATGTTTCTTAAGCTTCTCCTTGTCCTCGTTCGTAGCGTTCGATATAATCCCTTTATTGCCCTTCAGTGTCTTACCGCTTAAGCGTTTTTGCTGCTTGCGCAGTTTACGCTCTTCCAATTTCTTCTTATACGTCGGATTATTAATTTTCGATACTAATTGTCGCTTTTGTTTCACCTTCTGTACTGCACGATCTTCTATACTGAAAGCCACAATGGGACGCTGCAAAGAGAAATAATTTAATCAGCTTTACATTCGTTCTGGGACATATTGTCACGTACGTGTTGTTGACCAAAAATTTTCGGATTATTGTTTAGTTTTCTTAGAGCCAACAAGGCATTCTGATGGGTGGCGAATGACATAAAACCGAAACCTTTCGATTTGCCTTTGGGATGTTCGGGCGTAATTTTATTCTCACGCATCACTCTGCACTCGTGAGGCTTAAAGCCCGTGTAAGTGATGACCATGTCTCTCAAATTGTCATTATCATAATTTAATGGCAAGTTGTGAATGGACAAGCGATTCCGTGACACAAATCTGTAAGAAAATCCCGGTCAACGAAAATGTTCTCTAATAACCTTGGGTTCTAGTAAATTTGTTACCTATTAAGGTTTTTCAAAACTTGAGTTTTGATTTGTTCCAGTTTATGCCGTTTATTCATGTCCGACGCTGACACACCCTCTGCCGCCTTCGAACCAGCCATTATAAGACCTTCTCTGGCCAGATACAAATTACGTGAATCCTTGCCATCTTTGGTACTGGACTCTCTGGCCTTGGTCTGTTGATGTAGTTCATCTCTACTGAGAGCAGGATAGGGTTGTAAAATTTCCTCCATTAATTGCAATTCGGAACCGGCTTGTAAACACAAATCTGCCGACTCTTTGGTTTTAAACTTGACGAAAGCTGTTCCTTTGGAATGCCCCGAGATGGCCTCCCTATTGATGATGGCATAATAGATGGGACCATATTTACGACACACTTTACGCAAATCCTTATCCTCCGCATCCATGGGCACATTCTTAATGAATATCGTACAACCTTCCTCAACATCGTTGCTAATGCGTTTCTCCTTCTTAAGTTGAGAAATTTCCAATTTCGATTTAGGTTCTTTTATTTCATCATCACTGTCCTGTGCTTGTGTTTCGGATGGGGTGTGCTTTAAGATAAAGTTTTTAGCCAAGTAGAATGCTACACAATATAGTTTATTTTACCTGTTCTTCGTTATCAGAATTTTCACTTTTTATTTCATCCTTTTCAATGGCATTCTCTTCTTCCTCATGTGCTTCTTCTTTTTTTAGTTTCTTCTCCGGTGGCTCCAATTTCATACTGGCTTCGTATTGACTTTTACCCACCGACTTCTCTATGCGGAGCGGACGACCCAAGAACTCTTTGTTATTACCACGGAAAATTGCCTTCTTTGCTTGATTAATTGTTTCATATTGTATAAATGCACAACCAACAAGTTTGCCATCCGGACGCTTCAACACATTAACTTCTTCCAGTGTACCCCACTGTTCAAAATGTTTGCGCAAATCTTCTTCGCTAGCTTTGAAACTTATGTTCCGCACTACAATGCGAGCGTCACGTTTTTGGCGACGATCTTTTTCGTCCTTCAATTTTTGTGTACGAAACGGATTCCGTCTTTTTGTTGCTTTATCTGTGCAATCATTTTGGAGTAATTCTGTTGTTTCTTGAGCAGATTCGTTTAATTCCATTTCAAAGTTTCATTTATTATTCCATATAAAGCATGGCAATACGTTCCACATAGTAAATTTATTATCCGATTATCCGTTTATTTGAGTCATGACGAGTTGCCAGATTGTATAGAAATATTTCCCCGCAGATACTATTTACTTGTCGTATTCAATTATGACCATGTGATTAATTTCGGGCCAAATAGTTCTTGAAAGTAACTAAAAATAAATCAAATCAAGAATTTGTTTAAATAGAATTTTGTTTAGTTCATTTCTTTTAAAATTGTTCAACTTTATTCATAATTATGCATTGCTTCAATATCAATTGATTTTAAAGAACTTAATTTTTACTCATTTCACCAATATCAAACAAATGATTAAATTCAGAGGGCGTTTTAAAGTAGTCTTCAAATATTAAACAAGTCTTTGTTCCCATTTTATAAGTTGCATTATTCCAAGGATTACAAAAGTAGTTGACCTTCTTCACTTCACCTCTATTAAAGCTATTCTGTGACGTTAGTCCCGGTAATTGAGCAAAATGGACGCTTTTATAACTAAAAATTATACATTTTGAAAAGTTATATTAACAAGGAATTCTAGGAAGTTTGCTAATGTGTGCAAAAATACCTTTTTCCACTTTTATAAATGCGTACTGGGCACTTTGCCACCACAAATCTCAAAATGGCATTGATTGCTATAAACCCCGCCGCATAGTAATAGATATCCTCAGCGTTCATTACCAGTTTGGTATCATTGATGGGCGTGGAAAGCGGTACATTTGTGGCATATTGAAAAGCAGCCGCTAGGGAAACGATTGCAGCAGTGATTGTGGATGTGTGCATGGCAAAGGTTATATACGTTTCCATCGGGGCGCGATATATCAGCTGATAAGCATCCGATATTTTATCCTTTTTTCTATAAAATGCTTCTTTCTCAGCAGATGAAAGATTACGGCCCAAGCGTTTTTGAAGCCATCCATTAACCGGAGTGGATCTTTATATTGAACATCGTTAAAGATTTTTTAAAATGAAATTAAAAAATACCTGAAAAATCTCTGATGATATTTAATTGGAGTTCGTATATGTTTTGTAATCGGTTGAATTATTTTCAGCATGTGCAACATTTTATAAATAAATAACTATTATTACAAATTTAAAACAGATGTTTACTAACCCAAAAAACCGGCCACTTAACTACACAGCACATTTTGTTTGTTTTGTATGACGCACGGTATAGTGCGTCGTTGCATTAAAGCAATACGTCAAGCACTTAAAACGGACACTTTTTGTAAACAAATCAAAAATATTAAGTATTGGCAATTTTTTTTGCATTGCTGCAAATGAAATGAAATGCGACTTTACATTTCAATGCAACACTGCATCGACTAACTGTAAAGTGCATGCCTAAGCCTGTACGCTTTATGTGTATTTGAGATATTAAAAACTAAATCTGACATGCTGTAGATTGTAAAATTTTACACATTTTTTTAATCAAATTTATCGATATAAAATATATATATATATATATAATAATGTTGCATACATCGCCAGTGTTTATGTAAAATTTATACAAGCAAGCGATCGGTTGCATTGAATTTGCGCTTAAAATATATTAAAAATATGGATTCTAATAATGATTATGATTTTTTAAACAAGTACAAAAGACTGCCACGATCATCCACATCACCATATAATAATAACTCCACCGTACGTTATAATCATTCGCCGCAACCTAATTTTAATACATCATACATGAATGCACAGAACATGGGCAATCGTACCGTATTTGGCTTTGATGATCAGAAACATCCCCAGCTGCGGAAACAGTTAGCTTTGGGAAAAAGTTATGTTCCACAACAACAACAACAGCAGCAGCAACAGCAACAATCACAGCAGCAGCAACAGCAGCAGCAACAATCACAGCAGCGACGTGCTAGCGTACACAAGGAACGTTTATTGAACAATATGAACAACACATATACACATTTGGCCATGTCCAACAGTGATGTTTATTTTAATCAACTACCATCCAGCATTCAGCCACCGGAACGGAAAAAATCATCCACTCCGAGAACAAAATTTTGTACGATATGTTGCAACACGTACTGTTCGTGCTATAATGTAAATTGGTTAAAAAATACGACGACAAGTTCCATGACAATGAGTTCATATGTTGATCCAGGTATAAATAATGCTCCGGCTTGGATGTATAATCAACATAATCAACCACCTTTACCACCTCTGCCGAGTCCAAAGCCACAACCACCTCCACCGCCGGAAGATGACTTGAACGATGTCCATAAAGAAAACCATGAACGGAAAAGTTCTTTATTCGTTCGAACACCGGAAAAAATTAACAAGAATTCTTGTACGGGTAACAGAGACTCTATAAAACCACTGTCACCGCCACCACCACCGCCTGATACACCACTCCTGGACGAACTTTTAGATTATAGCATAAATACAACATTAGACTCACCCCCCCGGCACCTAGGCAAGTTACAATTTACAAAATCCAATTGTCCGTCGACCAATAGTAATAGTGGGGCCACAGCTAAAAGGCACAACCTGTGCGATACAGGTTTAGGTATGTATTTATTTAGAATTTGTTGATGGCACTAAAAACATGTTCTCCATCTTACCATCTCTCTCAAAAAAAAAAAAAAAAAAGAACAAATGAAACCGAATAAGAAAACAATTTCCGGTCGTTATGGAACCAATGTGCCCAAAGAATGGTCCCCCGATTTGGCCACCCAAGCGTTAAGTGTTGAAGCCGAATATATACAAAGTGTTGAACGATTACCAGTATTACTGATACGTTTCCCCGATCCAGAAATTAATCGCGACATTGTCACCAGATACTCGGATAATATCATCAAAGTTATATTTTTACACAGCCCCGCCCGCCGCTACTGTACGGTTCACTTGAAGAGAGATGCCGACGTTGCTAAAACCATCGATAGTATATCAAAAATACCATTTGGCAATGGTTTCCTTCAAGCTGAAGTGAAACGCAGAACGATTGTTGATCCGGTGCAAAGCAATCCGGAAGATATTGATCCGTTCACGTTGTATGTGGGTAATTTGTATAATTCTATAACTCGTAATGAGTTGCGTCGATACTTCCCCGGCTCGTCTCGCATTGACATGGGTTTCGCAGTGCATTTGAAAAAGACGCGCTATGCTTTTATCCGCTACAGCAATGTAGATGATGCTGTAAAAGCATTTAAACAAACCTACAATACACAAATTGGTGACCGTACTGTGATTATACGTTTTCGCCGCATAAATCCTGCTTGCGTAAGGACCGATGTGGAAGCTCAGGAGGCTTGCCTTATGGAACAGGATGCTTTGATGGCTGATGCAGTTATTAGCGAAACAACTGTAAACAATGGAACAACATTGAACCGTTCCAAAGATAATGGCAATGAAAGACCAACCAATTCAGCTAATGTACAAGTGAGAGAGGTTGCAAGTAAAAATCAATCAAAGGACCCGCAAATGACACAAAATCAAGGTACTCCTGCATCTTGTACATTGTTGCATTATATGTACGATATATAAATGTTTTGTTTGTTTTTCAGATACCTTACAAAAAAGTCATAATATGGAAAACGATCAAAACAAAGAAAACGGTAGGTAAAGTATGTTTAACCAGAAAAAAACTTCAATTCTGCATTTGCCTGCCCCTTCGTATGTTTGTGTCCGTGGTAAACATTCCAATTTAGTTCAAGACTTGTTAGTCATAGTAGGGTTAGTACTGAACATTGAACAAAATTTGTCCAAGGACCCGTCTGCTACCTAACAAGAAGCAATTTTTGAACATTTTTCCCGCCTAACTTTCTTCAACCAACTGGAAAATGTTTCAGTACATAAATGTTCAATTTTTATTATACGTAAAAAACCAAATCTCAAGTATCCTCCGTATATACATACAAAAAGGGGGCGTGGCAGTTACATGATTACGCCCACGTACAGTGAAAGTATTACCTGTCAGTTATAAATGGAGTTTTATGCTGATTATGGTTTTCTATAAAATGAGGGCGTGACCACGCCTATTTTTAGTACATCGATAGATGGGGTAATTACTATTGTAAATCAATTTTTATGGCATGTAATGGATATACATAGAGATTTGGTTGATAGTGGGCGTGGCTTTTTACCAATTTTTCCATAAATTTATGCCTGCAGAAACTGCTTGCGTCTGTACAAATTTTCAGCTCAATATTTCAAATTTTACGACCGGACACACGAATCTAGACATGTGTGTCCGTGTTGAGTCACTTTTTGACGCTGATCAAGAATATATCTACTTTATAGGGTCTCTGACGCCTGCTTCTGGGTGTTGGGCAAATGGAATGACAAGTTTAGTATACCTCCGTCTTATGTGGAGGGTTTAAAAGTAGAAAATTAACTCATACTCTATTTAGAGAGCTTTGGTTTATTTACTTGAGTTTTAATAATTTCATTTGTTTTGTTGCTTTTTAAAAGGTCCAAGAAATCCTCCACATGTAGATATGCCCCTAAAGCCTTCTGTTATAAACTGTGCGGTACAAACAGATCCAATTGTAGACCTAATAGACCGCCAACAAACACAATTATCGAACAAATCAAAAGTAATTCGTCCAGAAAAGGCCAGGAGGTACAGTACAAGTGCTGATAAGAACATTAATCAATCGTCTAGCAATCAAACAGGTTTGAACATTGATATCTATCTAAAATGTTTAATTAACTTTAATATTATCTTGTAGAAGTACGGCAACCAGTTGAAAATGGCAATGGCAGAGAAATTCATTCCACCACCCCTGCATCTATACAACATGACAGGAATGTAAGCGACATAACTATTAAATCAGAGTCAGATGTAAATGACGATGATATAGTGTCGAGCAGGATATTGGGAAAACGTTTTCAAAGCCTTAATAATAATGAGATAAAAACGGAACCCGAAGAGAATGATTTTGGTTTATTAAATGTAAATGACATGGAAAGCAACATGACAACCAACAGCAATGAAATCTTAATGAATAGTTTCTCCAGTACAACCACAACAACGTCAACAACATCACATTCCATCAATATATTGGACGATTCGATTGTCAATGAACATTTACATAATGCCAATGATGCCATACCCTCTGACAATTTATTGGGTAAGCGTAGCATTAAATCTGAAAGCAATGACTGCAACGATAGTGAATCATGTTCAACGTTTACTTCACAAGAAATGCAAATTTCAAAGCCACCTGCAAGTAAAAAGCGTAAAAAACGCATTTCCAAAATCAAGGAAATAACAGCGGCCAAAAGATTAGCTACGACTAGTAATCATGCTACAACAACCCTAGATAAGCCATCAAATACCGACATTATATGCATTGATGATGATGAGAGTGATGATAGTTGCGATGATGATCTTACAATTATTACCCAAACAAACACAAATAACTTAGAAGCTTTACGCCAAAGGGAACTGCAAACAAGAGACATTAAACAGGACTTGTTAAGGCGCTTAGATGATAATTTTCCATTAAATGCCTCTTCAGCAACGTCGGTCAGTGAAAGATCAGCATTTGTTAAGAAATTGTACAATGAAATACGTGATATAGAAGGTGCTAATAAGCAACCTCAAAACGAATGGGATAGTGTGGAGAAATTACTATGGTCTCACTAATAGATTGTATGGAAACCTCAACACAGATGACCAGAGAATGCCATTTAATCCAACTTTCAATATTATTACAAATATTTTGAACACCGAAAAAAAGAAACGCATTTTTAAAGTTAGCTGAGAGGAAGATCTTTATTGAATCTTCTAAACAAAAATTATAGAAAAGTGAAAATGAACAGAATGATTCATTTTGCTACATCCTTTTTATATCCTCCACCTTAGCGATTAGAGTATACTCAGTTTGTTCTTCCGTTTGCAACACCCAGAAAGAGGCGTCACAGACCCTACAAAGTTTATATATTCTTGATTAGCTCAAAAACTGAGTCGATTTAGACATGTATGTCCGTGTGTCCGTGTGTCTGTCTGTTATTGGCACCCTCACGGGCGTAAATTTTGAGATATTATGAGCTGAAATTTTGTACAGACAGTTTAAGTTTTTACAAAAATGGGTAGAATCGGTCAAGACGCTCACACGCCCACAATCAATAAAAACCTTTATATCTGCCACAAAAGTTAACCTAGGAACTTTAAATTTGGTACGCGTATACATAGTTATCCCATCTACCGATGTGCCAAAAATGGGCATGGTCGGATAATAGACACGCCCACAATTTAAAAAAAACTATATTCAACGTACAAGTAGACTTGCATGCTGATACGTAATAAATACACTATTAGAGGGCGCAATATATATATATTTGCCACGCCCACCGTTGCGGAGGTGGAGGGTATTTAAGATTTGGCCTAAGTCATATTTAGTTTTCTTACTTGTTTTTTTTTGAACTGAAGAATTTATTTTTAAAATTTAGTTTTTTAAATTTTTCGTATCGAATATTTTTGCATTTTTCATAAAGACTTATTTATAATAAATCTTTATTTATAATAAATCTTAATACAATGAAAACTCGCAATTGTTAAAATGTTTTGCTGAGATTTGCTGAGTGAAGAACAGTTAATTGGGTTAATAATTGGCTGAGCCAAATTTGAACGCAATCGGAACATTCCTTATAAACTCATCTCATATGGGATCGTTTTATAAAGAAAGTTTTCATAGGATGAAAATTGATGAAGAGTAGTTCATAGGTTTGATAAGTGATTATGCCGAATTTGGATCTAATCGGGCCATTTTTTAGAACCGCTTTTCATACAACAAAGTATATTTTATGTGTATGTGGAAAAACTATAGAAACTATCGTGTAACAGCAAAAGATGACATTGTTTGAAAAAAAGTTTAAATACAAAAGTTGTTGGGTTGAAAAAAGGTGGTTGTGATGTGTGGGTTTCATCTTCCCATCTGTCGTCCTCATCCTGTACATATCCCCCAAACAAAAACAATTACACACAGTTCAATATTACGTTTACAATAAAATTGTTTTATTTCACAAGACTTTTAATTACACTTGATGACTTTTATTATTATGTAAGAGTACAAATAAATGAAAATAATACAATTAAGTAAAAACTTATTTTCGGAGTTAAATATTAATTCCGACAAAAACTATATAAACGAAGTGCATACACACACATAAGCATACAAAAGACTAATAAATTGGAATTCATTTCATTTCCTTTATCATCCACTCATGCATATGCATTAAGCGTATTAAAGGTAATTATTTATGTACATAGATACTTGCTAATCTATTAATCTACACTTTAAGTTAGATTTGAGAACGATGAGAAGTGATTTTGTTATAAATTTGTCATGTCAAACAAAATGAAAAAAAAAAGAAAAAAACGGTTAAGTAATACTTAAGGCACTGTTTGGAATGTTTCCATTATTTATCATCATATTTTCACTTTGTTCGATGGTATGAACTAAATCGATAATATGTAAAAAATGCTTTAATTTTAGTTTTAATGTTAAAAATCCAAAAATTCTATATAACTATATATGTATAAGTCGCTCTAACTGGTATTATTATTACTATACAAAGTAATTTGAACATTTTTTTTATGATTATATTAATTTTGTATAAATTTGCTTAGAATTTCTTTTAGCTAACAATAAATTTTGTAATAAATAATACAGATAAACTGACTACAACAGCACCAAAATATGTTGAGAATTGTATGTGGCGGGTTGAGGAGGCTGAATTTGTTTTTGTTTGTTCCGAGCGATCAATTTCATCATGCGCCTGCTGATCATCTGAACCTGAATCGAATATAACGTTTATTTATGTATATAAGAATAAATATTTATGTATGTATATAACATATATTTGTATTTATATAGGCTTATAAGTAAAAATTATATCTTCTTGTTTTTTAAATAAAAAAAAAAAAAAAAAAAAAAAATTAAATAAAAATTTTAGTTAATTTTGGTTAATTAATTATTTTTTTTTTTTCAACAATTTTTATACATAAAGGAGTGCTTATTACAGTCACATGCAAAATCAGAATCAGAATTACTTTGCGATTTGATTTAATCATGTTCGTCTGTACGTCCACGTACTTAATGTACTTCAGGTATGCTTAAAGTATAGATTGCATTTTTTGAGATATTTCAATGAAATTGAATTGTAAATGAACCCAATCGTGTCCTATTTAGAATTCGTTCCCTCATAAGGTATATGGAAGTCTTTATGTGGCCAAAATTCGCAATTTTTTTATATTTTTTACAATATTTGGTAAAGAATAGTTAATTGGTTTAATAATGAACTATGCCAAATTTGGACTTGACCGGACTATTTTTAGAGCCTCTTTCCAGAAAGAAAGTCCTTATTTAGTGAATCGTGGCAATACTTAATATTTTTTAACAAAATTTGTTAAAGAATCGTTAATTGGCTTAATAATTATTGAGTGTGCCAAATTTTGAACCCAATTGGTCAATTTTTAGAACTTCTTTTCATATAACATTTTTTCACGCATTTACTGATAAAACTGAAGATATTTTAGCATAAATTGTGGAACTATGTTTAATATTTTTGATTGATTTATTTTTTCATTCAATCGAAATTAATAAAAATATAGTCTGAATGGAGCATTGATAAGACTTCCAGACATTCTTAAGAATTTGTTTTTATTTTTATTAAAATTTTAAATATTTTTATAAACAGCACCTTTATATAAAAAAAAAATTGTTAAATTTTCACTAATCTTGGCACTAAGCTGAACGTATTTGTTAACAAAAAAAAGGAGGATTCCAAAAATGAAAATAAAATGTAATCAAATAAAAATGATTTCAAAAAGAAGACGTACGTTTCTCTTTTGTTTTTTAAATGTTGTGGCGAAATTGTGGCGAATTTGTGTCGATAAAGAAACGCAGCGTAACAATTTCTCTTATCCATCCATTCCCATATATGTATATAACAAGGCGAACAGGAGTGCCAGATTAAACGTGATCGATCGGGCGAATGAGCGAGCGAGCGAGCGAGCGAATGATGAAGTTAGCCCCACATACAAAGTATACGAGAATTGTCAAACATTTCTTTATATCTAAAAACTAATTCTCACGTTTTTTATAAGATGATTTATATCTAAAACCCACCACCACCCCAAGGCAACGGTCAAGCTGAAGATACTTTACTAAAACATTGACAATGCCTAGAAGAAGGCATCGGAGATCTTATTTAGTATATATATTTTGAATCAGCATTGAAGACTATAGATTCCGATGTATGATTTTAATAGAAGACGTGAAGGTCCTTGAAAGCTGATTGGTATTAAAATTAACATTTTTTTTAACAACGAATATTACATTTTGTCACGTGTTCTAAGAAACTCTTGTATAACTGAAAATTTGGAGGGGTCCGTCCCTCCCCAGTGCAACAAAATTGGAAAAAGAAGCAAATTTTGAATCGTTTTTTCCGTTTCGCTTTTAAACTTTTCAAAAAAAAGGACACACTTGCTCCTTGGAGGACTTTTTCATAGTGCATCGGTGGTGGGTATTCAAGATTTGGTTTTAGGCCACATTTAGCTTTATTTTACTTGTTTATAATTAATTTGTTGTTGTTGTTGTTGTTGTTGTTGTTAGCTTTTACTTTGTTTTTAAATCTTCATTTATCGCGTGAAATAAGAGGCTTTCGAAAAATGTAAAAATTTCGTAATAAATAAATAAATGAAAGAATTATCTTTTAAATAAAAATTCTATGTATTGTACGTATGTGAATAGGGATGCATATCACGTCAACTCTTTATAGCGAAAAAGAGTTCTGTTTTTGCTTTTGTTGTTGTTGTTGTTGATGTTGTTGTTGTGGATTAAGTTTAAGCGCCTCCATTTACTGAAACCATGAACGTGCTATACTCCACATCCAGCCGGGCATATAACTTCCATCATCGTTGATGACACCCCGCGTACTAGGTCTGGTATCATTGTCATCTTTGTTATCTTATTATGCATTATTATTATATTTGTTTGTTTTGTTGCAAATTTCATTTTATTTCCGTTGATTTTTCATGACAACAAAGAAATTATAAAAATTGAAATTAATTATTGAAAAAAAAAAAAAAAATTATTATAAGAAGTAAAGAAAACGTGCAATTAAAACAACACAAATTAATTGGAAAGTTGCGAAAGGTAAACCGAACACTACTACTACTACTAACACATATCTACAAACATACACAATATTACAATAAGATTACATTGAGTTGCAGTCGCTTTCATTGAACCTTTAAGTACTCTACCCCTTGTCCAAGTCTAAATGTGTTCAAAAGAAAAAAAAAAAAATTGCACATGCGGCCGAAAGAAATTAAGGAAGAAGTTTTAGTATAAAATTTCAACTGATTGAAACATTTGGATATTATTTATACCCTCCCCCAGAATGCGTATACACTTTTTACGTGCAGCGCCACCTCGGTGTTGGGCGGGTAGAAAGTTTTTTATACAGTTTGCAACTAATAACAATTAATAAAAACAGACCATCTGAAATGGGCGTGGCATATAGCTAATTATATCTTGTACCTATCAACTATCAACGTGTCTATTAATCGACCATGCCCACTTTCTGTACATCGACGAAAGAGCTCAACATAAATAAATGTAACAAATTTTAATTTTGTAAGTAAATTTTAATGGTCCACAAATTTTTTAGCCTCTTGGGGGAGTGGCTTCGGACCAATTTTACCCAATTTAAATAGCGATCTGCATTCGCTAACTAAAAGCGTCTATGCACAATTTCAGCCCTATAACTTGAAATTTAGGATGTGCCAAAAACAGACGGACGGACATGTCTATAACAAGTTAAAATTTAATACTGATCTGATTAAGAGGGTCTCTGATGCCTTTTTGTGGGTGCTGCAAACGGAACAATCGATATCTTATGTAGAGTGTATAAAAATAAGCTTAAGAGACCTTTTTTTGAAAGTAGTTTTCCACTTAAAATGGATTAATTAGAGCAACACTTACGCCCACAATTGCAACTATTTTTGATACACAATTCGCTCATTGAGCTAAAGTGCAACATAATGAATGTAAGAGTCGTTAAAAAGGAGAGCAATTTTTTACCTGCCACACCCACTGCTTACGTGGAAATATTTATCCTAAGTCATATGCAGTTTTATAAGCATTTAATTTAAGTACTGGCTTCTTTTCGATGATTCATTTATTAAGAATCGTGATAGTTAACTAGATGGACATACGGACAAATTTGAAACGATTATGAATCTGAGGAATGAATCTGAGCTTTATAATCCCTAGACGAGTATTTCTGGTAAAAAGTAAAAAAAAAGAAGAAGAAGAATAATACACACTACTAAAAACTATACAGCTGTACTTAAATTCCTACAAATTGCTGAAATTCTCAAGTGTCATGTTACCAAGACATCCCTACGTCCTATTTAAAATCTAGTTAGAGAAGTGTGTTGATGCGTTATTATTATAATTTTCTTTTTTTTTTTTTGTAATTTTCTTATGTTATGTTGGTTTGTGTTGTTGTATGTGTATACGGTTTGTTATTGTTGTCACATCAAGGCGCATGCGCAGTTTTATGTAATACAAGCTGTACGCATGATTTTGATCGTGGGTATGATTATGTTTTGTTACTTTAACGTGTTTCTTACAATTGTAAAGAGTAGTGTTGTTGTTTGGTATATATTGTTGTCCTAGCCACGTTTAGGTATGCCTGCAAATACATATACAATACAAGCATAGGTGCAATAGGTATGATACCCGAGCAATTTAAAAACAAGTAAGAAAACTAAATTTGGCTTAGGCCAAATCTTAAATACCCTCCACATCTATAATAGGCGTGGAAAATATATATATATAGCTTGGGCCCTGTAATAGTGTATGTATTTCGTATCATCTTGCGAACCTAGTTTTACGTTTAATATGGTTTTTTGTTAATTGTGGGCGTGCCTGTCATCGGACCGTGCCCATTTTTGGCACATCAATGTAGAGGATTACTATGTATACGCATACTAAATTTCAAGTTCCTAGGTCAACTTTAGTGGCAGCTATTAAGAATTTTATTGATTGTGGGCGTGTATGTTATCCGACCACACCCATTTTTGTCACATCGATGAAGGGGATAACTATAAGTATGTATAACAAATTTCAACTTTATAGCTCAATTTTTGTGGCAGATATATAGATTTTTGTCGATTGTGGGCGTGTCTGTTATCCGATCGCGCCCGTTTTTTGCACATCGATGAAAGAAATATTTATAGGTATATATATCAAATTTCAAGTTTTGAGATACATTTTTATGAATGAAAAATTGATTTTTGTCGATTGTGGGCGTGGTTCTTGACCGATTTTGCCCCATTTAAATAGCGGGAAGTGTTTATATCAAATTTCAGCTCAATACCTCAAAATTTACACCCGTGAGAATGCCAAAAACAGACAGACACACGGACACACGGACATACGGACATACGGACATACGGACATACGGACACACGGACACACGGACACACGGACATACGGACATACGGACACACGGACACAAGGACACACATCTAGATCGATTCAGTTTTTGATGCCCTTGAAGAATATATATACTTTGTAGGGTCTCTGATGCCTTCTTCTAGGCGTTGCAAACGGAAGAACAAACTTAAAACACCCTCATCACTAAGGTGGAGGGTATAAAAATTGAAAAAAAAAGTGAAAAATATAAAATTAATAAAAGATGTAGAAAAACAAATTCAAATCTTTTTATAAAATAATATAATTTTTGGGTATTTTTTGAATATCTTTAATTCCATGAAGCAGAAGTGTATTAAAGAAATGTTTTCGGGAGAATAGTAAAATTGTTTAGTAGCTACAGTTTGAGGCCTAAAAACATTTGACTCTGTCTACGAGAAGATAATATTGATTAATAACTAAAGGAACAATCCGAACGAATGTTCAAGTAAACTGTGTCAAGGATAGAGGATGTAGGGTACTTTATAAGGTTCAAAAAGCAACTGCTGTTGAAATTTTAATTAGGTATAAACATGCACAAAGTATGCTTAAAAGATTACAATGTTTGTACTGTAAGTACAGGCATGCAGATGTTCATAAATAAGGGAACTAGGCGTGGAGGTATAGTGGAGAGAGATAATTAAAGTTCTCACTGTAGAATACAAATATCCAAACAAACTAAATAGTTTTCATTAATGTTAACACAACAGGTGGAAATGAAGAAGGAAAGAGATAAACAAAAGAGAAAACCCAATATAGACGATAATAAAAATTTTAAAAATCTAAAAGTTGAAAAAATAGAATCTCACAAGTGCTTTACGTTCAGTTTAGTGTTCATATTTAATAGTAATAATAAAGGTTTTAAAAAAAAATGTAAAAAATATAAAATCAAATGAATGGATACGTAACCAAAGTATTGTACAGTAGTACGATAGACTACAACTGCCTCTAGATCCAAGAAAATATACTTTTCTAAACGATTAGTAATGAAATAATTTTATTCATACTATTAGTTAGCAATGCACGCTATATTAAGTCAACAAATCTCGCTTTTGTTATAATAATTAATGTTTAATAATGAAAGGGATTGAGGAGGTTGGTTAGATACTGCCATACCAAATATATTCATAAAGATTAGTGACACTCTTGGCCATTTATATGACACACTACACTTTGCGATTATTAAAATATATGATATTTGTTAAAAAATTTTTATCACAGATTAGTGAAACCGACCATTTAACCAAAAATCTTTTTTCTTAGAATATTTTTTATTTACTTTTTTTAAATCTCTTTTTTTATTATTTATTTTTATATAATATTATATTTATTTTATACATATATTGTATAATACAAAAATTATATTTAATGTGCACAGTTTTATAAACATTTATATCACCAATGTGCTTGATACATAATTTGCTGTGGTAAGTATTGTATATATTATTATATTATATAAGAAGAAGAGTGAGAAAGTTATATTTGGTTTAGACCATATATAATACACTCTACATTTATGGATAAACTATGGGCGTGGCATGTGAGCAATTTTGTTCTTTTTCAGTGGCGGAATTTAACGGTAGGCGAACTAAGTTCTTGTAGTAAGTATTACAACAAGAAGAGTAAGGAAACCATATTTGGCATAGATCAAATATCACATTTATAGGTAAACTATAGACGCGGCATGAATACAATTTCGCTTTTTTTCAGTGGGGGATTTCAGGGATCGCGTTATAAGTACTATTACTATGTATATAGTGAGGAAACCTTATTTAGCCTTAGGCTAAATGTGATGGTAGATGTGTAGTTGGAGGAAAGCTCCTTAAAGTGTACGGGACAGTGTCTTATAGGCCACATGGACAGCAGGTACGGTGCTCCGTATAATGACTTCTGTAGGAGCTGCAGGGACGACAAAGAGACTGAAACTGTGGAGCATATGCTGTGTGAATGCCCGGCTCTACAGCACTTGGAGTCAGATTCCCGGAGGCTCTAAGTTTACTAGCAGATATTAAGATTTTTAACCTCAAACGATTTATGACATCTTCTGGATGTCTTTCCTGAGTATTATGGTAGGTTTTTACGGGTAAAACCTTGACCTAAGTGAAGCGCCTTTTGGCGCACACCCTAACCTTAGCTTGAATATAGATAAATGGACAGACAGACAGGTAGACATATATAAATTGTTTCAGAAAGATGTTCTTACGTGTTACAAACACTTGCATTAACTTAGTTTACCACATAAGATGTAGAGTATATAGTTAACCCCCTTCGTGCCAAACAGGTACAAATGTACTTTTTGCGCTTTTAAACAATTTGGAATTTAACGTCTCTGATATGTTAAAACCAACCAATAGTCAATAATTCATTGATATAATATTAATATGAATCCATAAGGAATATATGAAGGTACATTTGTACAACCTCCGGCCTATAACGTAATATAGATTCTCTGGCTCGACGGGGGTTAAGGGCACTTGTTAGTTTCCGTTATATAAAAATGTATGTTTTTTTGCTTTTTTTTGAAAAGTCCACTAAGAATATTACTTACCCTTATAAAAAATATTTATAATTATATGGCTATGGTACAATGCAACTCTGTAAGGGTGCATTTCATTATAACATAAAATTAAATGAATTAAAATAATAATAAAACAGAAGCCATCCACCCTTTTACATGCAAACGAAGAGCGGATAAATGATACAATAAGTATTATTCAATATCTAAATAAAATATTGCTTCAACTTTTGCTAACAAAATGAAAAATGTGAAAATAATGTTTAAGAAAATTTTATTCTAAAATAACTCATCATAAGATTACAAATAATATCTTATAATATTTATATAGTATGTGTATTATATATACTTAATATTTGTTTATAACGATTTAATTTTTATTAATAGTAAAGCTGTGTAACCATTTATTTTGTCATTAAGTTGGGAGATCAAAATAAGAAATCTATTGTGGAACTATTTATAAATTTCTCTTCTCTAAGTAATAAAGGTAATTGTTGTTGTATTTTTGTTTGGTTTTGTTTTTGGAATTCAAAGTAAGGTTATGGGTCGGTTCCACTCACCTGCTGCGTAGTGTAGCGTCTCATCATAAGTATCATCATCATTATAATATGATGATTTTAATTTGGTTTCCTCAGTATTATCCACAATATTACCTGTTGTTGAGGGTGTATTCTTACAGCCGAACCACCAATGTCCCGAAGGCCTTGGGAAGGGAGGATCAGCATAGTCCACCTATTCAAAAAGTCATTAATTTAATGCACATTTCACGGTCAAATGTTCAGAATTCTTCATAGTTTATATTTGTTCTGAATAATTAATAAACTTACCGAAAATGTTCGATCATTGAATCGATAATACTTGTCGCCTTTGAAGAAGTACGTATAACCATTGGTATATTGTAAGGCGGCATCTAAACTATTCGGTAGGCCTTCCCAATTTGATAAGGGTTTGGGATAACTGGACTTGACTGGTGGTCTTTTTAGTGGATCGAAACGCCAAAATTTACTGCCTTTAAAGAAATATATTTTACCATTACCACCCCAAACCATGGCAGCATCTAAATGATCGGGTACACCGGTAAAGCCATCACTAATTTCTTTCGGATAATCACCATCCATATTGGGGCCATTGTAACGCCAGTATTTAGTACCCTTGAAAAAGTATGTTTTACCATTTTTATAGGTAAAAGCAGCATCAATATCCCCTACAAATAAAAGTGATCACAGTTTGTTGAAATTATTATAAACAAGGAAGATATTACAAAATCTATAATTACCTGGTAAACCTGGCCATCCCTCAGCAATCATTTTCGGATATCCCTCGGCTACAGAACTTTCCGTTAAACGATAATATTTATTGCCCTTAAAAGCAAACGTTTCACCCTCTGCTGAATTGAATAGAGCATCAATTTTCGGATCTTTACATAATTGATCATCACGGGGTGTTTTAGTTGGTTTATAGGGTGTTCGTGGTGTACTTTTGGGATAAGCACCACCACTGGGAGGGTTGACGCCACTCTTTGATGTACGTTTGCCATATAAAGCCTGTATAGCCAAAACATCATCTGAATCCAATTTGAAAACTGGCTCAAAACCACGATAAAATGGCGCCATCAAGGCTGAACGAACATCCGAATGTGACAAACCTAAGGAATGACCAAATTCGTGTGCGGCTACTTGAAAAAGATTTGTTCCACGTGGTGAACCGATTGTCCATTGTTCGGCATCATCGAAATGAGCATCACCTCCAAATACGGGGAAAAAAGCATGAGCTAAAGTCCCACCCCTACCATCAAAGGCATCTCCATCACCATGTTCACTTTCTACAAATCTATAAATGAACAAAAACTAAATAAGTGATTTCAATAACTTTGAGAAACATCTTTACTTGATTTCTATATGAACGGGTCCGGAAGTTTTCTGTGTAAAAGTCAAATCTGTATAATCACTCCACACAGCAAAGGCACGATATACTTCATCATCAACGTCAGCTTTCTTTAAAAGTTTTGGATATTTACTGATTTTATATGTTAAACCTTTAACACGCCAACGGCTACCCTGTAAAGCGTAACGCTTCGAACGATTATCCGAACCGAAACCCACTTTATCTCGAACACCACAGCGTGGCAGTGACATTAATTGCATAGTCTCTTCATCCAAATCACCAGTTACGTTTAGGCCGGCAAAACTTTGAAAGTCCTGTACGGCTTTAATCCAAGTATTGGCATCTAAAAGACCACCGCTGGTGGGATTACGGGCTGAGGCAGGTAAGTAGCCAAACTGAGATAGATAAATCTACAAAAAAAAAAAGCAAAGAAAAAGGAAAATTATATATAGTATGTGGCGAAGAAGTTAAGACTAATAATCGACTTGTAGGTTATGGTATTAAATATAAAATGTTTGTACTCAACATCTTACATATTCTTTGCAACCGCTCATATAGTCTTCGATGATATTACGGATCGTAAAAACCTTTGATCGAGTGCCGAAAGCAAAGAATGTCGGATGGAGTATTTTGAAAGCGGCGTAAGTCAAGGACTTACCCATTTATTTATACTTTAAAATGGAACTATATTAACAGATGTACAGCCACAAAAGGGGACGGATATGACTACATCGATTAGGAATTTCATTTCATTTGTGGGGTACCCGAATTGATTTTTTGCTAGGGCTATAAAAACCACATCATTCAATGTTTTAATTTAACAACTGATTACTCAACACTTGACCTAAGCTATATATAACTTTATTTACTTATTTTTTTCACTTGAATGACATTTTTCTTGTAAAGAAGTATCAAAATTTTTTTTTTTATATTTCGTCATATCCCAGGTGTGGGATAGTATAGTTTTTTCTTTTGTAAATATCTAACATAATGCCATCAGGTACCTAGGCTACAGGCTACACATACGTATAATGTCATCCATACATACCGCATATGGTAATAAATTATTCACTTAACTGAATAGTTGGCGCGTCCCATAGTTTTGCTTGGTGTTTATAATTTATGGATGATCAGATATCAGATATTATTCAAAGTAAAAGTAAACCGCACCAAACGTTAGTAGCATTTGGTATTTTTCTACTAGAGTGTTAACATTTGATTGTCGCAGTGACATTGAAAAGGTCCTGAAAAGCCGGCATACCGGCATACCACCTCGTATCATATCTGTTGTGGAATGTCTTCACCAAATCATTGTAGTAAATGTTGTAAAAATCTTATGACATTATTCGCAGGTATGAATAATAAATACAATTATTGTAAATTCGTTGACATTTTTGTTAACAAAACAAAATAAGCAAAATATAAAAATGAAAGGACAGCAAACAGCGTTTGATTTACATGATAAAAAAATGCCATTTGCCATATACATTACATGTGTATATGGGGTATAGATGTTTTTTTAGGGAAGTCAATACAATCAATACAAAAATCAATACATTTCAAGATTGCATACAACGAAGACTTTCTAGTCGATTACATTACGTTGACAAGTGTTTAGTATTTAAATGAACAATGAAAACAAAATCTTTAATTATGGTTCTTACATGTTTTTTTTTTGGAGCACTCTATATAAGATGGGAAGCATACTAAGTGTGTTCAAGATGTTGGCTATTGGCGAACCACAATCTGAATTGATTTAGACATATTTGTCTGTATGTCCGTCTGTTGCTTTCATGCTCATGCTTGTAAATCTTGAGGTATTGAGCTAAAATTTTGAACATACATATATTTCTGGTTGAAAGTAAGTAAAAATTGGTTGACAACCATGCCCACAAATGAACAAAAATCATGATCACAAAAATAAAACTACACAGTTGAAATTTGGATATGTGTGCATGAATGAATCCATTTATTGAAGGGGACGGATAACAGACACCCCCCCAATATATGAAAAACTCAATTTGGTACAGAAATCCTTATTCAGTTTTAAAAAATCTTTAAAAGAGAGAGCAATAATATACCTGCCACGCCCCCAAATGATCTCACAAGAAGAATACTACAGCTCTATAGGTGAAATGTTTATATAACTAATGCATCTATTTGGACAGGGTGGATAACAGACACGCCCACATTTTACAAAAATAACCTCAATCGAATTATAATTTAAGGTAATTATATACCTGCCATGTCCACAATTTTCAAATAAATATAAAGAGTATCCAAGATTTGTTCAAAGACTCATTTATTGCAGCTTCTTACTCGTTTTGTTTTGTAAATTTTTGTTTGTTAATTACCATATAATTGTGTTAAGGAAATTAAAACTTTAACGTGTCAAGTTTTTTACACTTATACGGTATAACGTTAAAATACACGTTTAATACACGTTTAATACTAAGATACAATATTGTTTGGTTTGAATGCAATTGTACGAATTTACAGTTTTAAGGAAGTTAACGAGATTTAGATGAAACCCAAAAACAGTTGACAGTTCAATGGAGATGTTTTTCTACTTATTTTCTTTTTAAAATCAACACGAAATTGGCAATTTAATTAGGTATGCCAAACATGCATTGTACGGTAGAAGTGTTATAAGTGTTACAAGTGAGCGAGCATCTTTAGTGGGATTCAGACCAGGAACTGTAAGCATGAATAACAAATTATGTTAAATATGTGTCTTAACCAACATACTACCCTCCATTGGGCGTGACACGTTAACACTGCAGTGCCTTACAATAACCACTTAATAAACATCACTGTTTTACATACATTTAAATATATGGTGCAGGGTATAAAAATATTATAAATCTATATATAAGAGCGAGAGATCATCATTCTGATTATTATATTTTTTTATTTTTATCACACATATATCATAATCATTGTCATAATCATGCATTTGTGTATATGGCGCATTTGTTGTTTGTTGTATACATCTCCCCGCGTCAACACCGTAAGGGGAGTTATGTGTGAATATTTATCCAATAAATGACACATGAAGATGATATTTGAATATAAATGAACTTTTTTCTTTATTGTTGTTGTTGTTGTTGTTGTTGCTGTTGTTGTTGTTATATTAACCAGGAAAACAAATATAAAACGTTAGCCAACAAATCAAAACAAATGAATTTTTTTTCATCTTTAACAGACGAGTATCCAACAATAACAATTTTAAGCATAATTGACATATATCAGAATAGTGTCAATAATGATAGCGTGACAATAGAGAAATGTCAAATAGGCTTTAAAATGCTTTGTTTTTGTTTTTGTTTTATTACATATGGTTTTCATACTGCACCACTTGTGACAAAGGGTATATTAAGTTTATGCAGATGTTTGCAACTCTTAAACGGCAAATGTCACGCCCACCTTTTATTATATATGGTTAAATCGATTTAGAATCAAAATCTCACACACTTCAGCCATAAATCAGAATCAGCCAGAAACAAAATTTGAATCGATTTAATCATATCCAGATGTCTGTCCATGTAAACTTTTGCCCAAGGTACAGGTCGCTTTATTTTAACATATTTCGCTGAAATTGGGTACGAGTTCAAAGGGGAATCCGATTGAATATGGACCCTTCTTCATATAAAGACCTACCATAAAGGAAGTCTTTATTTGACAAGAAATCGCAATACTTAATACATATTCTTTAACAAATTTTGGTGGAAAATACTTAATTAGCTTAATAATTGGCTGTGCTAAATTTAGACCCGATCAGACCATTTTTAGAACCCCTCCCTATACAAGGTTCTATTATAAAAGAGTCTTTATATGGTGAAAAAATGACGTAATTCGGATTATTTTTGGATAAAGCTGGCTGTAACAAATTGATCGAATCATTTTCAGAATCCTTTTCCATATAATGATAATTCATGAAGTGACTTAAATGGCAAAACCTCGAGTAGTTGTAGCATAGTTCCTGGAACCAACTGCTGTAGGGTAATGAATGGTCGAACATGACCTAATATATGTATACATATACACTTGTATAATAATTTGAATTTGTTTTTGTTGAAGGGATTCATTACGATAAACATGTAACATCATGTATAATAGTGATAATGTTAACGGGAGTGTTTTATTTATACTCATTATAGTCTATTAACGGGATATTATGTATATATTAATTGTATGAGGCAAAACAACAACAACAACAACAACAACAACAACAACAACAACAACAACAAAATTGTTTATAAACTGTTATGCGTAAATTGTTAAACATTTCCTGTAATATGCTTTTTTTTTTTTTATTGTTTTAGTTTGTGTTGCGTGCCAACAAATTAATTAATGTCGCACTCTCCGCCCCACCACCCCACCCCACTAATAATATCATCGGAGAATAATTATAACATATAATGTAATAATGATTACCGCTGAAATTTACAACAACAATCAATTTCATCAAACAACAATGAAAACTTGAAAAAAAATAATCGTTAATGGAATTAAATTATAATAATACCGTAAGTATATGGTGGACATGAATATAATTTTGAATATGTTTTGGTGCACATACATATATTATAAAAATTTCGATTGATGTTATTTTTTCTTTTTCAAATTCATAGAATATTAAGCTAAACAAGTGTACTCTCAACTAACATTAATAGACAGTATAATAAGTAAATAAAAAAGGTGTGTACAAGACCCACCATCATTATGCAATATCATACGAATAGGTTTGTTTTGTTGTTTTGTAAATTTTTAACAATACTTTACTTGAGTAATTTGGCAAAAATCATTCGTATCATAAATTTTTTGTTGCTAATACCAAACAGGATACAAAAACTATCTACTATAGTGCAGTCAAGTTTAGAATATAAATTTTTGCCCATTTCATGGGCACCATTCCCACAAGCTTATGCTTGATGGTACTCAAACCATAATTTTTATATAGTATAAAAATTTATACAAAAGTTGTTATCTTAACAATCTATTTTCCATGTACATATGTGTGTGTGTGTGTGTGTGTGTGTGCGCTTTTGTATGTTAAAGAATTTCATAACATTCATTAAAGAATTTCAGTCATTGGCCTAGGACACGACCTAAATATTTGTTAGTTTGCACTCATTCTGCCCTCTCGCTCCGTGACTTGTCTGCACAGAGGATTTATTTAACCTTTTTACCTTAATGTGTGTGTATGTGTAAGTGTGTATGTGTAAGTGTGTTAGTTGTATCTATGTTACTATGTATGCTTCTTCTTTTTTTTTTTTTGCATTCTGTTATTTATTTATACTTTAATGTGCGTGTACTTCACCGGAAATTTCCGATTTCGAAAAATGAAGAACAAGAGTAAAGCAAATGATAGTTTGCATACCAATCAAAGGGTTGATGGCATTACCGATAAATGAAGTAAAGCAACAGAGTGCTTTCTATATACATATAAAACACACATATATGTACAATATTTCAACCGTTGTAAATCTGCCAACCGAATGATAGAAGCGATAATAGACAAAAGGATTCACAATGCAATTTAACTGGAATATATAACTAAAGTTTTTCTTTTTCTTCTTTTTCTTTTGGTTACAGATAAGTGATCTTCTGAACGATAACATTTGATAATGTTATTATTAAGAGTGTTGATTACATTTTCTTATTGATTTGAAATATTGTTGCTGTTGTTGTTGTTGTTGTTGTTTTTATATCAAAATTGAATCTAGAAAAACAAGCGGAAGTTAATTTATTATTTATAATATGATTATTTTGCTGCATCCAACATGAATATTGAATTGAAGCCAATAAATGTATAACGTATGACAGCAGCAAAAACAACAAAATACAAATGAAGCATTTAATCCAATAAAACTAGTTTATATGCTAAAAACGTCAACACATTCGTTTAGAATAAACAATGTTTACAAAAAAAAAAAAATTTAAAAAAAAAAAAATTATAAAAAAAAAAATTGTAAAAAAATTAAATTAAATGTTATTAAAAAATAATGTTCATTACAAATCATACAATTTATAGAAAAAAAAACTATAGACGGAGAAAGAGGGACATGTATTACACATTAAGTAGTATTTTGAGAGTCTTCAACACATACGAGGGCAGTCCCAGAAGTACCCGACCTAACAAGGGGTTCTTATTTTGGCATTTCTTCTTCTGGCACTTGTTCTTTTGGTACTTCTGGTACTGCTTTGTAGAAATACAAAGAATTTCTGTAAAATATCTTTACTTCTTTATATGGTTATAAAGTTTTGATACCTCGTTTTTACGAAAATCAGTCGAGCTTCGCAAAATAACCATCAACCTTAAACAGTTGAGTGTTGTTGCGTTTCAGGTGCATAATAATGGACTCATGCTTTATTCATGGTTACAAATCGATGCAAAAATTCGGTTTTATTGATAAGGAATATATATGGTATATGTAACATATCAGAGTCTTGAGTCTTTGTTTAATTAACTCCTCACAACGCAAGTTTATTAACCGTTTCTAGTTTTGTATAACATTTTATGCTTATGTCTGCAAAATTGAACAATGAAATGATTTATATATTGCTACTAATTAATATCTTGCCCTTCTTGCATCTTGCTGCATAGTTCTACAATTGCAGAACATTTAAACATAATTTATACTCTAATTATAAAGACGTCGAGTTATATAGATTGCGGCGTTTAACTTAGGTTAATATGATAGAAAATTCATACTTTTCATTTCATATATTGAAAGGCATAAGTGGGTGCCATAAAAATGCCATGGGTGGGTGCCATAAAAACGACTTTCAATACCTTTGTACCCATACAATCTGATTGAACTTGTCACTTTATCACCTAGTTATATTGTATGACTAAAGGCTTTACAAAACATGTATGAATCATACGCTTTTTCTAAAGCTACCAAGTAGAATAAGACTTGAATAAACATTTCATTGAAAAAAAAACAGTGTAAGTAGGTTGTACCCGACCATTTAATACACCGCTCGGTTCTACAATTTATATTAAAATTAGTTTAGTTGTAGGTAGAAAGTGTAATATGAAAAAAGGGTTTCAAAATAGTTCAATTGGGTCTATTTCTCTAACTATTCTTTACCAAATTTTATTAAGAAATGAAAACTTTGGACAAATATCTGTAGTATGGGGTTTAATGATACGCGGGCTAATGGACTGCGGAGGACCCCACGATGTCAAGACGATAAAACATGCAAAAATCTATTACACAAAATATTCCTTTTAGCCAAGGGGTCCATAATATTTGCATAAGGTTAGAAAATATCGGAAACCGTCGTTGGTGAAGGGTAGTTGTCCAACTTTTGGCATATTGATGCATGTATACCACATTTCAACTTTGTAGGTATATTTTTGTAGCTGCGACATACTTTTCTGAATTGTAAACGTGGCCCCTAGATCATGTCTGAGAAAAATATGAGAGTGTCGGGGAGTATGCGGATGTGTGTTCGTTGCTAACGAACTAACAAACTCAGTATGCTTGTTACATAAACAGTAAAAAGTTAATTTTTACACATATATAATAATTTGCGGATGACTAAGTAGCCCGCCTTTCCACTAAGTAGAACGCTTTCAATTTCTTTACTCTCGCGTCTTTTTTTTTTTTTATGGTTATACATTTATTTACGTAATTTTTGTTTTTATTCTTTCCTTTGTTTGTGGTGGTAGCCCAGGCAAATAAGTGTGAATGATTCATTCAGTGATCATGTTATAAAGCTTAAACTTAACGATCTACAAAATATTCTTATGAGCACGGGGGCGAGAGTTATCATTGTTTTGTGTTCATTTCTTCTTTACTACATTTACTTCCGATTTCTATAATAGTGAAATCCAAACAACACATATTTAAAAAGTTTTGCACGTTTGTGTTTTTGTTGTTGTTGTTGTTGTTGTTGTTGTTCTAATGCTTAAAAGTTGTATACACTTGGAGAAAAAAATGAATGGAAAATTTTATTATTAATTTATATAAAAAGTTTTCTAATATTTTGACACAAAATAAGTAAAAATTTTTATTACATTTTAACCGTTAGTAGTAAAGCACTAGGCATAGCATTTAGAACAAATCACACACAAATGTTCCGCCCACATCGACAATAGTGGGCGGAACAGGTATATGATTACGCCTTCTAAGAGTGTATGTATTACGTATCAGCTTGCAAGTCCAGTTTTAGGTGGAGTATGGTTTTTAGTAAATTGTGGGCGCGTTTATTATCCTCAACCACACCCATTTTTGGTATATCGATGGATGGGATAACTATACAGATAGATATGTGTACCGAATTTAAAGTTCATAGGTCAATTTTTGTGCAGATAAATATATTTTGTTGATAGTGGGCGTGGTTCTTAACCGATTTTGTTCATTTGCAATACCGATCTGCGTGCAAACTAAAACACAAAATTTCAGCTCAATATCTCAAAATTAACGCCCATGAGAATGCCAACAACAGACAGACACGCGGACACAAGGACAGACAGGGCTAATTCGAGTCAGTTTTTAATGCTGATCAAGAATATATATACTTTGTAGAGTCTCTGACGCCTCCTTCGCGTTGTTGCAAATGGAATGACAAATTTAGTATACCTCCCATCTTCTGTGGAGGGTATAAAAATATGTTAGTACGAATTTCAGTTTACAATTTCTAACCCTAGGCATGAAAGAACTACTCATTGAAATTTATTTATAAATTTTAAAATTTTTAATCAAGTACATTTGATCGCTAGAGTAATAAATTTTATTATCTGTACAATTTTGCGCATTTCACAAAATTCTCAATAATCATTAAAAACCGCTCCAAGCACGATATACAAAGGTTAAGTCTGACTTGGTTTTCATTACTTTGTTTTTTTTTTCTTTTTTTTTTTTTTCTACATATATTACATGTCATGATAATTGTTAGTAACTTGCAACAACAGCAACATGGAAATAGCATGTTTAATTCTAATCCGCTTGGTATTACACAAAGCATTAAAATAAACTAAATTTAGCTTTGGACGAATCTGAAATACCCTCCACATCTACATCGAAAAACAGTGGACGTGGCAGGTTTATTATCATATTTTCCAATAGTATATAGGATAGTAGTTTTCCGCGTTTTTATATATTAAGGGCGTGTCTACGTCCTTTTTTTGTACATTTTTGTGGCAGATAAAAATATTTTTATCGTTTGTGGGTATAGCTCATGGACGAACTTACCCAATTTAAATAGCTTTCTGAATGCAGAAACTAAAGATTTTGTTTAATCATGGGCGTGACTTTTAACCGATTTTACTCTATATCAATACCACAACCTGCGGGTAAAAATGAACACTATTTCCACCAAGTTTGAAATCAATAACTTTTTCAAAATACTAGGAGAGTTTTTATCATAAAGAGATACATTAACGATGGATTCAGATTTTAATGCCATTATGGGGCCTTTGAAACCTATTTGTAGGTGTTACAAAAGCTGTAACAAAGTGAGTCTACCTGTAACCCCAAGGTGGTGGTTCCACAAACTGGAATAGACATTTACCGTGCGTATAAAATGTATATTGTACGTTTTAGCCTTCCGCTGTGTTAACCTTAACCTTAACATTTAATAAAATTTATTTAATAACAAGAAAAATAAAAATCATTAAATAGTTTTAATGTTCTCTTCATGCATGCGTGTAAATGTGGGATCTCTCAGACTTCGGAAGAGGGCAAATTATTGATGCTCGGTTAGTGGGAGCGTCGTCTTCTTTAACGATTCACGAGCATCAGTATCCACGGGACCGCACACACAAAACATGGTAAAACATCGTCGGCGAAGAGGAATAGTGGGCGAAACTCAAACCTAACTGACAGAGAGAGAGAGAGAGACCGAAGAACATTAAAAAGAATTGTGGCCAGACATCATAAAACTACCAAAGTGTCAAAAGTGACAACAGAACGACTCAGATACTTTACGAATCTATTCCGCACAGAATTGGAACTGTTTTAATATTATTTATAGGTACTATAGCTGTTCATATTATTTTGTCCATCTCCAAACTTTCCCTGCCAATAGGTTGTGGATACAGTTATGGAGAGTACTTTAGATTTGGCCAAAGCCGACCTTACTTTTAACAATTTTTTGAACAATTTAACAACAAAACAACAGCATTTTTCCTTTATCAGTAAATAATTGCAAGTTCATGGAGAACATGTTAACACATACGTATATATAAAAAAATATATATATATATACAAACTGTATATGTATAGAGGATACTCAATAATTTGCATTGTCGGTTTTATACATTCATAAACTTATTATTGGCTTTTAACTTAATTCATAATAATTTCCTAAAGTAGCCATGCGATTGTATTGTATTATTAAATAACAAATGTTTGCTGGATGTGAATGCAAAAAAAACCCTTTAAATTATACTACAAAATGCCAAAGTATATAATTTATATAAATAATAGATTTGATTATGTACCATCTCCTAATAATCAATTACTTCTACAACATTTAGATTTAGACGTTTTATCGTTTTATAACTTACCTCAGCTTGTGTTGTGGTTGATACGGGACCTGTATGAACTGTTGATATATGTGCTAATAATGTGACTAAACCTAAGGATACGAATAAGAAATTTTGGCGGCTAAACATTTTACAACAGCTCCAACTACTTTTGCAAGCCATAGATAATGCTGGAGCTAGGACTGATGATGTTTGATTGCTTATATTAGAAAATTGTTGTCGTTTTATTGTTGCTGTTGTTGTCATTGGTGTTGATGAATATTTTACAATAACCATGTTAATACAATAACTTTAGTTTTCCGGTTGGAAAATAACTTTAACGCTTAACGTTTTAATTGAAAACTGTAAAGAGAAGAGAAGAGACATGAAAAATTTCAATTTGAAATTACTACAAAACATATAATATTTGGTAGAAACACTACGTGGAGCTTAATAATAAAGTTCTTTTTAAATAATTTAATTGCAGTGAACTAGTTCGTTTATTTAGTTTAATAGTTTGCAAACTGTTGGTTTGAGCTACGTTAATTTTACTTCGGAAACTGTCTGTGAAACTTTTCACTGTGTGTGAAAAATTAAAAAAGAAATAAACAATTTTGAATGAACAAACGAACTAAGTGTACGAGTTACGGCGAACCAGGTCATATTGTTCACTTAACTGATTATTTCACTTGAACTAAGTAGTTTGCGAACTACACAACTTCACCACCTTTGCCCACCTTGCCTAAACACTAAAAGCGTAATTTATTCTTTTCGAATTAATTTTATTCAGTTTTCTATTTGCTCATGCCATAATTCTGGATGCCATTTAAGCTGTGTTAGAAAGGGTGTCTGCTATATTTAGACTAGACATTTAAAGTGGTGGCTTTATAGATAGATAGGAAAGGTGGTTTATTTTTATCATGCTTATTTACAGTTATAGTATTTTACTGCTATAAACCATAATACATTATACTTTCTCATTATAATACTGTATAAGTAGGTATAGTGTGCTTATTCGTTTGACCAGTATTGGGGCTATTTAAAAAAGGAATTTATCCCTGTCCTGTTACTTTAAACTTTGACATTAAAAAGAACAAGCAAGAAAACTAAATTTGGCTTCGATCAAATTATATACAAATAGTAGGCGTGGTAGGAATATGATTACGCCCTCTAATAGTGTATGTATTACACATCACTTTGCAAGTTGAGTTTTAGGTGGAGTATAGTTTTTTGTAAATTGTGGGCGTGCCTGTTATCTGACCATTCCCATTTTTGGCATATCGATGAACGGGATAATTATAGATACCCATAATGAATTGTAAAATCATAGATCAATTGATTATTGTCGATTTTGGGCGTGGCTCTTGAGCGATTTTTCCCAAACTAAAAGTGACTGTACAAAATTTCAGCTCACAATATCCTATAATTTACGCCCTACTAGAATACTAGACATTGCATTAAAAAGAAAAGCTGTCAAAATTTATTGTGAAGTTTTAATCCTCAGTTTTAATCGTTATTTATTTTATTTATTTGTAAAAAAAAAAGTACAACATTAAACAAAGATAATTATTTGAAACAAGCATGCAAGGCATGAGTCATAAATTGAGAGTGAAAAAATGACATATATTGTTCTTATTGTGTTTTTTTTTTTTTTTGCCAATAACTCATATCGTTAATGTTGTATATCAAAGAAACGTTAATAATAAAAACTAAACTGAATAAATATTTTCTATACAACATCATTAACACAATTTTGTTTGTTAATATGAAATGTTTGAATAAGTTAACATAAAAATGAGCCTCACCTTGTAGGTTATTGAACGAAAGGGTGGAAGGTAATCCAATTCTAATAATTAGCATAAGTATCATATTAAGACAAGGGAGTGTACTGTTCTTTTTTTATGATTTTAATGACACACAAATATTGGAAATATTAGTTTTATTTGCACTTATCATGTCATGCTTTTAGTATCCTATATATATAGAGTTCTATGTACACTCTATATACACTTTGCCTATAACTATGGTTACCAGAAAAATATTGATGCAACACTAATAAAAACACTAATGTGAGGGAAAAATTGCTCTATTGAACTGAATTATTTGGCACATTGACTTATGGGTCATAAAAATTTCAACATTATAGCAGTCAGATAGTGGGCGTGGCTCTCAGACGATATTGCTTATTTTAAAAAGATAAATTCAGAGTATTTGTATAAAATTTCGGCCGTGAGCGTGTCTTAACTGAGATACGGACACACGGACATACGGACATATCTAAATCGATTGAGATTGTGATCCTGATTAAGAATTTATGCGTGGGCTCTCTGCGACCTCCCTCTGGGTTTTGCAAATAGAATGTTAAACTGATTATATCCAATATCTTATGTTGAGGGTATAAAAATCTTTTTACAGTCAAGTAAGTTTTAAAACATTCCCTTTGTGAAAATTGGGATTCTATTTTGTAAAATTAATTCCATCGCTAGTGACTTCCCACCTTTCGGGTGACATACAAATTTTGCGATGAAAGAACACCCGATCTTTTCGGCAAAAGCAGACACATTCGGATTCCAAAGAAACTACAATATTTTATTTACATATCGCGGAAAAATGTGACTTACGAAAATGATGACAATTGTATTATGGTCTGATGCGTTTAATACTAATAATAACTTTTCTTGTTTCATCAATTTGAATGATCTTGAGTCCATTCAATAATGTTGTGATTCATAATAATAAAGGCTAAGTAAATTTGTTTAGTAAAAATGATTTTTTTTTTATGAATATTTAAGGAAGTTATCGATTGACTCATCAAATGATTAATATGTGCATATGAATATCCTAAATTTTCTATTTTCCGAAACATTTGCAATACTTAGAAGAAGCTTTAACTACTTTGTACAATATAATCTTTATCAGATTTTGATTATACTTTGAATACATCACAATTACAAATGGATTTTTTTTAACTGATTGTGGCTCTTTTGAGACTACATTTTAGTTGTAGAATCTTTGAACTTTTTGTTATATAGTAGGTATGTTCCTTAAGCGATTTGGGCCATTTTCAGACCCTATTTAAGTCTTTAGAGTCTCTGAACTTTTTTTGTATATTTATGCTGATTTTTTTCCATATAGTCTGAAAAGCGTATTTCTTATACTTTTGCGTCGTCTCTTACTACAGTAGAAAGGAGTGAGATGTCATAGTTATATTCACGTTTTGAAAAGGCTTGTAACAAACAGAAAGAAGTCTTGCCTTTTGTTATTGATATTGTACACTATATAGATAGGTGCCGTTTGTACAGACAAATACAATATACAAAGTTGACAATTTCGTTTTTAGAATAATAAACGTGACTTGTATAATAGTTGTGTTTGCAAGTTTTGTATATTACGTAAATTCTATATTATATGCTTTGTATACCCGACAACACGTGGTGGCTTAACTCATTTGGAAAGAATGCCTTCTCTTAGCTATTGCATTGTAATTGTTAAGGTGGAACACCTTGCAGTAAAGTTTAGTTAATTTTTATAACTTAACTATCCATTTAACCATCTCTATGTCACAACTTGTTTATACATGATTAAAGTTTAGTACTTTTAGTCAAGTCATATTATTTTTGATAAGATATTGACTAATAATAATTTTACACGCTTTTCTTATCATTAGCGTAAAAGTAAATATTTTTACCCAATAACTTGAAGATATTTCGGGTTTTTTTCATAATTACGTTAAACATAATTTCCAAGTGATGGTGAAGTGACCTTCAAAATGTACTTGATTTTATCTTTGTTTAATATGTTGGCCAACTTTTGGTAAACAATAGAAATAAATCTATATATTGTTGAGGGTTGAATGTATAAATAATTCCTCGATATATATGTAGCGGAAACCATTCTGCTTGTTATACTCTTCACCTATTCTTGATCAACATCAAGAACCTGAAAACTGAGTCGATTTAGACATATACATGTCCGTTTGCCCGTCTGTTGTTGACATTCTCAAGGGCGTAAAAACCAGATTACTATTTTAAATGGACAAAACCGGTCAATAGCCACGCCCACTCTCAACAAAATCTATATATCTGCCACAAAAATTAAGATATCAAGTTGAAATTTGGTATGCTTACTTGAAATTAATGTATCTATCAATGTGTAAAAAATGGGTCTGATCGGATATTATACACGCCCACAATTAATTAAAATCTTAATATCTGCCACTAAAGTTGACCTATAAACTTGAAACTTGGTATGCTTACTTGAAATTAATGTATCTATCAATGTGTAAAAAATGGGTCTGATCGGATATTATACACGCCCACAATTAATGAAAATCTTAATATCTGCCACTAAAGTTGACCTATAAACTTGAAACTTGGTATGCATATACATAGTTGTCCCATCCATAGTTGTGTCAAAAATGGACATGATCCGATAACAGACACGCCCACAATTTACAAAACCATATTCAACGTAAAACTAGATTTTCAAGCTGATACGAAATACATATAGTATTAGAGTACCTAATTATATACCTGACACGCCCACCCTTGTACATGTGGTGAGTATTTAAGGTTTAGCATAAGACAAATTTAGTTTTCTTACTTGTTTTATATTAAAAATCGCCCGCATACGATAAGATCCCTTTATGAATTTTTATGTAAAAAATTCGTCATAAAAACATAGAACATCAGCACATTTCATAAATGTAAACCTTTATAACTAAATTATTTTATTTTAAGTGCTAATCAGTTGCAGAAACTTTTCACTTTATTACCATTCAACTTAATGTTCAGTGGACATAATGGATGGATAATAATTTAAAGGGTTTTCAGCTTGACTGATTTTTTTTTTTAACTGATACTCTAGATTGACTTGAAATTGTGTGTGATAAAAAGAAGAAAGAGTCAAGGATAGTAAAAACAACAATAACAAATATGAAACAGGATTTTGTGGCAGACAACGTCTAGGTTACATGTGGCCACAACTCTCTTACGTAACCGTAAGCAGTTAATTATGTCTATTCTATGTGACTGTTGCTGTCATGTATCTATAAATTTATGATTTTTATGGTTTTCTATATACTTCATATTAGATTTGTGTAGGAAACCTTTCAGTAGAGAGGCTAACAAGATGCCCATAGCTTTTACACGTAGCATATGCTGGATTAGTGAGGGAAATTTTAGCAATAAATAAATGAAAATGTTGTATCTTATCTTACTGAAAAAAAAAAAAAAAATTAAAAAAAATAAAGTTGTATCTTACCATTTAATACCCTATACTACACAATTTACGCTATAAATAGTGAACTAAATACGTCTTTGTGAAAAATTGTTATTTGGAAAAAGATTCTAAAAATTATTTTCGGTTTCAAATTTGTCACAGTCATTTTTTAACCATTCTTTATAAAATTTTAACAAAAAAGTATTAAGAACTTGGGAATTTTCCCCATATTTCTAGAGGTTATTAAAATGGACCCATTGGTTCCAAATTTGTTACAGTCACTTATTAAACCAATCAACTATTCTGTATTAAATGTTGTGGAAAAATATGAAAATTTGCATATTTTCTCCATATAAAGAATTCTTTTTGATGACAAAGCTTTTTGTAACGAGGGGTTCTAAACATAAACCAGTCAAGCTAATTTTCAATAGTTAAGGTCTTTAACCCAAAGGACTTCTTTGTGTACAATTTCATTAAAAAACTTGCAAAATTGAAACTTGAACGGACTGACGGACATGATTAAATAATATATTTAAATTATTACATACATATATTTCGTATAAGACGTGGCTTACATTTTTAGCCTTTTTCTTTATTAATCTGGTCGGTGTTCGTTTATTATTAATATTATTGATGTTAATTACACGGGTCTCTACTCATTAACTGATGCTGCTGATCGTAGAGAATGATAAATGTGGTGACGCTCTGTTTAGTTTTAACTGTAACGCTTTTTTTTTTTGTTTTGTTTTTTGTTTTTAATTAATTGTAATAATTAAAGTATGTTTTACGTGTTCTTTTTTGAAATATTTATCCCTTAAAAAGGCAGATAACACTTTGCTTAGTATTCCCTCCTTATGTGAATTGTGTGATTAAAAAAGTACATATTTTTAATTTATTATTATTTTTTTGTTTTTGGTAATTACTTTTTAAATATTTCTTTGTTATTAACTTTAGTCTAGTCTTCTTAATAATTGAAAAAAAACAACCAAAAAAAAACAATTGTTTGATTAGCATAAAAACACAGTTTACTTCAGGCAACGTTACATGAATGCTAATGCTGTGATAATACACCTCGAGTTCGATACCACTGTGCACACTACCAATACTATTATTACAATAACAATAATAATAACAATAATAAAGACAATTACAGTTTGGCTTTTTAAATTCACGGTAGAATGACTGTGAAATCGGACAAGCAACCGTCATCTGCCGTGTACAAAATTCTACTGATCACACTAGAAGTTTAGACACTTGATAAAACACATTTCTACATCCAACCATTGATCATGAACATGATCGCGTATGAGAATCGATCGTATAATGAATACAACAAAACAAAAAAAAAAAGAAAAAAGCTTGTTTCGCCCTCAAATAATTCTTACTGTAGAAGCTTTCAGTAAAAGTACAAAGCTCTCATCTCTCTCCTTTGCTTTATAATATATACTCGTATGAAATATCTCGGTGTTTATCAGATTGTTGTATAAAAAATATTTGTTCATAAAATTATTATTATTTGTTTTTGTAATGCATATGAATAATTGTATTAATTGATTTGTTTGTTTAAATTCAGCTTTTTTTTTTTTTACTATCCATTGACTGCCTCAATAGTTTTAATAGTATTTACTTGTTGGTCGTCTCTTTCTTTCTTTGTTTTTATTTTATACACTTGATGATTAATGTAAAAATTCTGCGAATTTTGAATATTGTTGTTGTTGTTGTTGTTGTTTTTGTTATTACAGTAAACAATAAACTTAACAAACTACATAAACAAGCAGCTTTCTGTCTGTGTTCATGTCTGGTGTCAGTGCTTCTAGCCGGGTATACTCCCCCCCCTTTCTCTCTCTCTCTCTCTCTCTGTGGGTGTATTAGCACTTAAATGTATTTTGACCCATGTTGTGACGTTGTTGTTGTTGTTGTTGTTATTATTATTTAAGGGAAATTTTTTCTTTTCCTTTTCTTCTTTCCAAATAAAAGTTAAACAGTCATCCGCGATTGTCAATTATTATTTATTTGTTAAAAATTTCTTATGAATTTCGATACAGCTGGAGATATGGCAGTTGTAACTGGTACTGGTATGAAAATGATGTTTAATTGTTTGTGTGTGTGTGTGTGTGTGCATTTTGTGATGATTCTATTGTATTCGTCATATGTTGTTGTTGTTGTTGTTGTTGTTATTATTATTATTAGAATTATTTTTCATTATGCAAAATTTTTATGAATGAATCTGTTTGTCATGGCAACCAATTAACCTTTCTGATAAAATATCTAGTTAACAACAATTTATAATCTACAATCTCCCAAGACTATGCAGTTATTTGCAACTTGCGAAATTTGGACCCAACGAATCCATTTAACGCTTCTTTATAAAGTTGCCTTTTTTATATGACAATGACTCACGTTTACAGATATAATCAAATTGTGGAACCGTACAGCACGGTAATAAATGGTCGATTGCAATCGATTATAATATTTTCACTTTAAACTTTTGTCTTTAAAAAAATAAACCTTGACCCCTCATACAATATATTGGTGCAGCGATTATGATGAAAAGGGCAATCGGTCAAGAACCACGACTCTAATGGAAAAAAATCAATCTATTAACTACAAAAATTTGTCTATGAAATTGAAATTTGCTAAATTTATTTATATTCATCGATGTGGCAAAAAATGGGGCGTGGTCGGATAATAGAAACGTCTAAACTTTGGCAAATTTGGGGTAGAATACGACTTACACGTTAACGTACAATACATACATTATTAGAGGGTGCATTTCACCTACATGTCACGCCCACTGTTTATATTTAGGTGCAAAGGATATTTGAGATTTCTTCTAAGACAAATTTTTTTTCTTTACAAGTTATTAGAATACTGACGGAGGAAAGAGCTTTAGCTTTGTTTTAGGTTACGGCAGAGTCAGATAGATTATGACGCTGTGAGTCGCGTTTATCATAACAACACTTGTTTGCTTCTAACGAGCAGTGCCGTGCTTCTGTATATGATTACCTTTATAAAAATTCATATAATTCTATTTTTTTCTTTTTTTCAAAGACGCAAGGAGGGGCAACTCACTGCAACGTGAACTATCCGACTCTAACATGATCGTTCTGACTAGACTTTTCTAATTTCATTGCTGATGTTTGTTGTACCCTTATTTACATATATGATATTTAAGAAGAAGACAACAAATAAAAAACACAAATTTAGATCGACACACGCTTGAATTATTTATAATTTTAATTGACGAATGAACTTGTTTTTTTTTTAATTAATAACAATTTGTAATTACGTTAATATAATAAAATTTGTAAAAAAAAAAAATTTTTTTTATTGAAATTAACATATAACGCGAAAGATTTCGATAAGATGGGGGGTATATTAAGTTTGGCATTCTGTGTACAACACCCAAAAGGAGACGTCAGAGACGCTACAAAGGATATACATTTTTGATCAGCATCAAAAACTAAATCGATCTAGACATGTATGTCCGTGTGTCTGTCTATTGTTGGCATTCTTATGGGCGAAAATTTTGAGATATTGAGTTGAAGATTTTATTTAAATTGAGCTAAATCGGTTAAAAGCCACGCCCACAAATGATTTAATTCATTCTATATGCCAAAAAAAGTTGATTTCATTTATAATTATCCTGTTTAACAATATGCCAATATCGAATAACAGACGCGCCCACAATTTATCTCATACCACGTACAACTGGTCTGGTAAACTGATACATACTTTTAGAGGGCACAATTATATACCTGCTACGCCAGCTATTCGAGATGTGGAGGGTATTTAAGATTTGGCCTAAGCAACATTTAGTTTTCTTACTTGTTTTAAAATAAATTTACACTTGATTTGAAATAAATTGAAAATAAAACAATGCATTGGAGTGGGACATAAAAGTTAATCATTTTTTCATAAAAAAGTTAATTTTAAAAATCATTTATGGGCAGTTTAGATTTATTTGTATGGATAAAAGTTGTATAAAAAGAAATGTTACAATTTTTACTTTATTAGTAATAAATTTATATTCATTTTAATGCTTGGCTGGCTTTCACACAAACATGCAAAATTCGCAGAAATTTCTACAGAAATGATTCATAATATTTTTTCGGAATGGAATGACTTATGAAATGATATGTGTACACGTTTTGTTAAAAATTAATGGAAAAAACAGATGCCATGACTGGAAAGCAATTTAGCAAAGTTATTTTTTAATGTTAGGTATTAAATTTCTAATAGTAGTCGTAACAGTACGATCGCTTACGAAAATTATACCAAAACATCAATAATGAACCCAAGTAAAAATGCTTATTTTGAATTGATCTTAGTCCAAGCCATGGAAATCTGACACCTTGACGCTATAAAGGAACATTTTAGACGTCTTTGTTTTATATGAATTTTTCCATTTCATGTACGTTAACTTTTAAATATTGTCCCTTGTATCAGATTTTTTGTTTTTGCAATTGTTTAACTTGATCACGTCAATAGTTTTCATTGTCATGCGTTTGACATTAACAGCATTTTTATTCAATTCTTTTTTTGTTTTGTTTTTGATTTTGTGAAATGATTGACTTCATGCAAAACATGATTTGTGCACTTAATTGCAACAATTAATGTAAAATAATATTAGCTTCAGGCATATTATAATAATATATAATTTATAAAGTTTACATAAGCATTAACATACACATACAGTTATATTTTGAACTAAAGTTAACTTTTCATTATCTATCATTTCAAATTTCTATTCCATTGGAAATATTCTGTAAAGAATGTGTAAGAAAATAGCAGCGTCAATATTAGTAATTTAATTACTATTGTAACTTATTCAAAATGGCGGTTGCCACAAAGTGGCGTATCGAAAATTTGTCAACCATCTTTTGATATGAATATCCGATTATAGGGACTAATGAGCAAGGTATAAAACAATGGGGTGTAGTTAAAATTATAATACTTTAAACATGGCGAGCACACTGAATCTAATATGTTTGCCGCCTAAGGTGTTCCTATTCATTACGATATCTATTCCAATCTGTTATATATAGTTATCAAATGAAAGGCTTTCATGAGTAGAGTGAAATGAGTTACCGTATGTGTTGCCATTTTAAATTAAAAAAAAAAGCTCAATTTTTGTTGATTGTGTATCGCAGTCTTTGACCGATTTCGCCCATTTTAAGTAGCGATATGCAAGTGTCTGTTCAAAATTTATGCCCACGAGAATGCCAACAACAGACAGACATACGGACATATACTTTGTTGGGCCTTCGACGCCTCCTTCTACGTGTTGCAAACGGAATTACTATTCAAGATCGTTAGAAAAGTTTCAAGTTTTTTGGTTTTCCGCATTTAAACCAAAGTTTTATCCGATGTGAGGGATATCAGGAATTTCGATATAAAACGGCTGGAAGAAATTTATTCATTACTTTTTAATGCGTATTTTTATAGAAGCAGCTGGTCTTTTAAATATTTTTTATATCTCCCCTCTGTTGAAGTATTTAGTTGACTATTTTAAAACAATTTATTACTGCCCTATTAAAGTGTCATAGACAAATATAACCTACTTTGCTTTTTCGTTGCATAAAAGATTCTTTAGTATAAATTTAATAAATCTCAATTTAAACAAACAGAGAGCATTTAGGGCATTAAAAAGTAGAGGAAGTAACCAGGCCAGAATGGTTTTTTCCATTTTATATAAATTTTATTAAAGCAGACATAACCTTAAAGTGATAAATATCACAGGAAAAATAGAAGAATTGAATATTTAATAAAAAATGTGGAAAATATATAGAATTACCTCGAATTTTTTTTATGTATTTTCAATACAATCCACTAAAGTTTGGCATGGCAATATAACTTAACAATTGTAATAAAATTATATATAAATGTTACTAAATTTTTTTTAAATTGTTTTAGTATAAAATTTTCTTTCTAACATGTTTATGAAAAAGTTACAGTTATTGTAAAAAATTTATTAATTAAATAAATAAATTGTACAACAAGTCTTCAAAGAAAACCAAAACACTTCTTTATTAATATTTATCAAAATAAATATTTAGCGAAATAAAAGATAAGATAACTAAGTAAAGTTGATAGAAGGAGTAAATTTCTAATGAGTTTTGTTTTTTGGTTTTTATTAATACCATCCCATTACAGAAACGTCTCTTGAAGTAACTTTTCACTAAATTCTTGAAACTGTTTTCTTTTAAATTGTTTCATCGTTTATTATTATTAATGAGAATAAAATTTATTTAATTTTTTATTCTGAAAAAGGCACTTGGTGGTTGTTTTGTAAAATTTAGGCTCGCAAAGTATTAAATAAGGCCCCGCAACGTTCTTTGTTTATTCAAAATTCAACCGCTTGTGTTTTGCATTACATTTTCGACTCGTTTGTCATTATTAACTAAAATTGTGCTCTTAACTTGATAGACCAGCTAAGTAGTAATTTTCTGTTTCTCCACTGTGTATTTTTACGTCTATAGAGTACATGTCACGCATACCTTAACGTGTCGTATAGTTTCATAATTTACCTTATACCTTAATTAAGAGGTTATAATTAGTTTATCATTGTGTTTGAGTTCAATTTTGAGTGGATTTCTTTGTAGGGATCGAATTTAAGTTATTTCCCGTACTGTTGTTTTATATGTCTTGGAGGTTACATTTTCTTTTTTCAATATTTCCATATTTGTCAACTGTTATTAGATACGTCAATTGTTTCTTAAGCTTTTTCAAGTCACGGAACATTTGTGACTGTATGAAAACTTTTACAGAACACCAATATTTCAGTCAATTCAGCAATAGTTCGGATACAACTTGTATTAAACTGATTATTATAACGGTAACTCAAACAAATCAGCTGATTTCAAAGGAATGCAAATTACCTCTTTTTCCAACTCAATCGATTTCGATTATTTTCATTTGGCGGAACAATTGCAACAAGCTCATGGAACACCGGTTAAGAACTGGTGAGATAAATGTGCGTTTTAAGTGTGTCTATAGCGTATTTATATGGTTCGTTCTAAACTGTACTTGTATTAGTTCTTTTTTATAAAAGTTTATACTCATACGCCTAGAGTTTCTTTGGAGTGTAATTTTTTAAACATTTTAAGCTCTTCGGGCAACACCAAAAAAAAAGAACTCATAAAACATTGGCAAAACACATGAAATAACAACAACAATAACAACTCAACTGTAATGTTGTTGTTTTTATTGTTGCTCCCTTATACCACAGAATGTTGGCAGATAACATGTGTTGGGTGTTGATTGTGATTGTATTCTAGTGGTGGGGTTTTATTTTTACCTTAATGGTAAAAATAAGTTTATGTTAGCACCTGCGTTGAAAATTACATACATATCGTACATATATGTATATATATGAATAAACAGTTATAGGCTTAAATATATACAATGTTACAAACACAGTGAACCCTTAAGCCCGGGGCTTTACAATTCTTAGGAGTAAATGGAGAGTAAAAAAAATGTATTTTCCCGTTACTTGTTTTTATTCATTTATACCGTTTATATCCTATACGTACAATCACATAAAATAGAGTATATGTTTGTTTGGGGTTTCATTAATATTTTATACCCTCCACATAATATGGGAGATGTACTAAGTGTGCTGTTCCGTTTGCAATAAGCGCCTCAAAATATACATGTCCGTATGTCTGTCAATGGTTGGCTCTCTTAAGGTCATACTTTTTTTGAATTACTGAGCTGAAATTTTGTATAAATTTTTCTAGTTTCTGTACGCAGATCATTTAAAGTTAAAGTGGGTAAAATGGGTCACGCCCACAATCGACTAAAAATCTAATTATCTGCCATAAAAATTGAGCTAATAAGTTAACATTTGGTATACTTGTCCTATTCATGGATGTACCAAAAGTGGGCGTGGTACGGATAACAGGAATGTCTACAATTTACAAAAAAACCTGTAAAGCTAAAAACTCTACTAACACTACATGCCACGCCTACACTAATAGTTTGTACATGTAGAGGGTATTTAGTTTTGGTTAAAATTCGTTTTTTTATTTTTTGCTATAATTTTGTTTTTTCCTTCGTCTGGTTTGTATGTTTTTTAGTTGGAAACTTTCTTTCATGCATGCCATACACAATACAATTGGTTTATTGTTGTGGCTAAATTTTTAACATAAATTTACCATTTTTCTATTTTAAGGTTAAAAAAAAAAACTATTTTTAGGCTATTCAGTTGTAGTGTGGATTGAAAGGTCAATTTTTCGTTTTTTTTTTCGTACTGAAGGTGTGTTTTCAAATGAACGCGTAAACTTGTTGAACTGATAATCATATTGTACATAAAGAAAAGTAAAAGAAAGTGTTGAAACTATTAAGTTATTACTAAAATATAACTGCTAAATTACGGGTAGAGCGGCTTCAGTTGTTCTAGAACGTAAAGTTTGAGAGGATATTTATACCAAAGTGTAAATACCAACTAATTAGTGTTCAGATTCATATTATGACTCAATTCAATCATGTCTGTCTATCTGGGCATATGAGTAGAAATGGAGGGTGACAACGAGACTTGTGGACTTGTGGACAAAAGTGTACACTCCACATAAGATCCCAAGTTTGTCATTCCGCCTGTTTTAGAGGATATAATTATATACCTACCATGCCCACTATTATAGAAGAGGACGTTTGGCCTAAGCTAAGTTTAGTTTTCTTATTTGTTAGGCTTTATAAGTCATTTTTGTCTGTACATCTGTCTCCTTGTCCATATGTCTGATATTCTCAAGTTCGTATATATCGAGACATTAAGCTCTAATTTGTTTCAATGAATTCTTAATTTATAACAAAAACATATGAACTTAAGTTAAATATTCGCGTTTCATATTCTCACGAAACTTTAATCGTACATGTGGCGCAATTACTCCATTATATATTTAAACGTTTTGCTTTAGAAAAATTCCGCTTCATGTAGATTAATGTAAATTTCATAAGCAATTATTGGCTAAAAGGAAAATTCTTAGCTGCAATTAATTATCCATGAAATATTTCATCTATTACAGTAAAGGTGATGAATAGTTTGAGATATTGTGATTGTTAAGATAAATGATTGACATGTAAATGTAAACAAAACTTAAAGTTGACTGTAAACAATTATTATTAAAAAAGCTACAGGCATCAATTAAATTAATTTAATATTTATCAAAACAACAAATAAATAAACATTTTCTATTAATTGTTGCGATAATAAAATAGGTTGTTGTACAGAACAGAAAATATATATTTAAAAAGGTTTTAATGGTGCTCGCTTTAATTGATTGAACATAAGTTATATAATTCATCCAAACCTTTCATTTGATATGCATATCGAACATATTGTGACTTAAGTGATTTAATAATTAGGGACGGCCGTCTTATTAATTTTAGTACAAAGCCATTTAACATTGTGCTTTACATTGTGCTCTTCAAGCCTTTTAATTTGATACCCATATCGAACACATAATGAAGGTGAGTAATTTAATATTTAAGGGCGGCTGCCATATTGGATTTAATAAAAAGATTTTTAGCTTAACGCTTTCTACTCGTCAAGCCTTTTCATTTGATACCCATATTATATATGTTAAGAAGGAATAAATAATCCATGTTCTTGGATGGGCCGCCATTTTGAATATATCAAACTTTTATGTAAAAAAAATATTGTTGTTACTAAAATACCAGCTATGTGGAAAATTTCAATTATATACATATATGAAGAGCTGGAAATACCATTGAAAATATGTTTGGACGGCCGCCTATGGCACAATGCCACCTTACTCATGGTACATATTCCACTAGTAGTCAAATAATTGGTTCGTTGAGATAACATGTAACATATAATTCAATAGTTAATAACAACAAGTGTTATATAATTGCCACGCCCATAAGATATTAAAAAAATTATTGATCTAATCTAAGTACAGTTTTCTTGCTAGTTGTATTAAAGTTTTTTTTACTTACTTACCTATTTCAATTGCTAATTGGATGTCATTTATTGTTATAATTATAACAACTGTTATACTTTATAGCACATTTGGTATTTATATTTACTATAAAAGCTTTATTTTTATTATTTTGTTTCACGCGTTTCACTGTTTTTTTTTTTAAGGTTTTAAGTTAATTTTTTTTTTTATTTATTATTTAATATTTTCCGTTTTTTATAAACGAAAACAAAAATGCACTGCTTTGGATTTTCTTATAATATTTTTTTTTTTTAAATAATTTTCGCAAAGACTGTTTTTTTGTTGACTTTTTATACATTTAAGAGGAAAATTAAAAATTAAGAAAAAAAAACTTAGACTTTAAGATAATTTATGCTTAACGTGCTATTGTGAGGTGAGAACGCGTCTAAACTGAACTTGAATAACAACTGTTCCGATACTTTTATACTCAGTTCCGTTAAATAATAATAACGTTAAGATTCTACAATAATACACATATTGCTGTTTGTTGTTGTTGTTGTTGTTGTGGTACATGATTATAGAGTTTCGTTATTGATAGCAATGTTCATTATTATGATTGTCGTGGTTAATGTTGTTTTTGCTTATTTTTGTTTTTATTTTGATTTTTTTTTTTTTTTTATTTCTGTATAGACGCAAAACAATTCCTCCTAATATATTAATAATGTGTCCATTTTCAGATAACTCACTCGCATTCATCATTTCCTTTAGCTGGAATATATGTACAAACAAATACATACATGTTTATATATGTAAAAGGCAGGCCAAGCCGCTCTATTGCAATGTACGTGATTTAGAAGTGGCAACGCTTTTGGCAGCAGCTTCAGTTTATGTAGTTATTAGTTGATAAATATTTTGTTTACACCCAAGAGAGTTTAGTGTGATACATTTTTTACAGTTCTACGAATTGTTGTTGCAAATTCTGAATGAAAAAATAATTATTATTCGTTTTTAGAGAAAAATTCACTCCATCTTATCTGGTAAGGAGTGGTTTCGTCATAAAAATTCCTATTAAATTTTTCAATATAATTTTGTAGGCTTAAGTGTTCTTTAAGGGTTATTGTGGCGTGAAATTTAGAAAATATTAAATATATTTAGATCAATAGCTATGGCGGCGGTAGACCCCCGTTTCGTTTCAAAAGTTTAACGGCAACAGTTTTCTTAATACTTAACCGAATAAAACGAATAATAAATCAAATGAAATCTATTGAAAATTTCTCCTTCATATTGTCTACAATTCTTTACTCTAATGTATTTATGTATAACTTTGTAAGGAGTAAAGAACCGTGTTTAAATTTCGTCTAAGACTTCCTTTCTTAATAGTTTCCTCAAGTTTTTCCTATATATATAAATTTATCAATCATTTCTCTTAGCATTGATTACAGTTATGTGTCATCTTTATACAGACACATCAAAATGTATAACAAATTCATACTTGTATGTAAAGTGTATACAAATAGCAACAGAGTGCAAAAGTTTTGTTTAGTTTTCTTATAATCAATTAAAGAAACTAATGTGACAAATATTTTGCTTGTCTTGTTGTTTTTGGTTATTTTGATACATAAACGGCTGTAACAATTAAAGTGAAAAAAGCTACATTTTGGCTTAGACCAAATCTAAAATACCCTCCATATCTATAAACAAATCCTGCCTGGTAGTTATTTGATTACTACCTTTAGTAATATATATGTGTATTCTCTACCAACTTATGAGTCGAATTTTGTGTTTATTTGCAACTTATAGGCCCAACCGACCATGCCTCTTTTTAGCAAATTGATACATGCCTTAAATATAATAAAAGCGAAATAAATCTTCCGCTTCCGCTTTTCCGCTTGAAAAGTCTTTAAAGATTATTAGTAAGAGTTGCTAATGGAAGCTCAAATTTAGTATACCCTCCATTTCAAGTGGAGAGTACAAAAATGTATATGACACACACCTTATTTATACATGAAAAGCTAAGCAACTTTATTAACACCTTGTTGGGAGCATGCCAATGCATGATTTCTTATTATTTAGATTATTTGTTATATATGATGGATGATCGGTTTAGAAAATAGTATGTATGTACATTCGTTTAATATATGGAAATGTCTTTACAGTTATTAATCGAGATTTATTGTTTAAAAGATTTTATCTAGTAACGATTTGTACTGAAGGCAAAGTAAAGGAATTTTTCCAATTTTTTCTTGTAGACAAAATGTTAACTAATCTGTTTAATAAAAATGACAAATAAAATACTTACAAGGAGCAAAGAACAAAGAGATGATTTATTTATTTATTATGATTTATTTAATACAAATTAATTACAATTAAAGTTACACATAAAACGGACAGATGGACACATTTTGTAGAGAAGTTTGTAAAAAGTTTGTAGAAAAAACATATGTACTAACATATATGTAATCATCATAACTTTATAATAATGTCTGTCTGTCCATTTCAAAAAAAAAAAAATTGCTTTAAAAATATTAAGAGTTGCATACTCTTTAAAATTTTTTTCAAATATTTTACATCTGGTTGTTTTTATACCCTCCACATATGAAGGGGGGGTGCACTAAGTTTGTCATTCCGTTTGCAACACCCAAAAGGAGGCGTCAGACACCCTACAAAATATATATATTCTTGATCAACTCTAAAAACTGAGTCGATTTAGACATGTATGTCCGTGTGTCCGCATGTTTGTCTGTTGTTGGCATTCTCATGGGCGTCAATTTTGAGATATTGCGCTGAAATTTTATGCAGATAGTTTTAGTTTTTGTACCCAGTTTGGTATCGGCCAAGAGTCACGCCCACAATCGACAAAAATCTATATATCTGCCACAAAAATTGACCTAGTCAGTTGAAATTTGGTACGCTTACGTAAAAGTAACCCATCCATCGATCAACAACGGATGTAGCCGGAATACAAACACGCCCACAAATTACAAAAAATCATATTCAACGTAAAGTAGAGAGCGTAATAATATAACTGCCACACCCACTACCTGGAAGGTATTTAAGATGTGGCCTAAGCCAGATTTAGTTTTTTCACTTTTTTCTTTAACTTTTACTACAATACCACATTGTAAATATTTTATGCAGTGTGTATACAGTAGGAAATAATACCATTTAAATATTTATAAATAAATAATTACTCTTGAATATTTGCCAAAATTGACAACAAAGCGTTTATCGTGTTATTTATGTAAATTTTTAATTCATTTGCATTAATCCTCCGTAACGGCCGGATCTGTCATTCAAATGTTGTCGATGAACCAAAAATTTCATGTAATATTTATGTAATTGATTTCCCAAAATGACATTAATTTTAGTGGTAACAGTGTTTATGTGTTTAAAAAAAAACTGAAATTTTTTTTAAATTTTTTTTATAATCTTCACATAATAGTGCAGGTTACAGTGAGTTTATCATTTCATATGCAACTACTAGAATAATGTAGGGGATAGAAAAAATAATCTGAACACCATGCAATATAATACATGTTGTTGCATGATGGCAACACTGCTTCCGTATAAATAATTCGACGCGTTTGTATTGCACAATTTATATGCCAAGTTTTGTAGGTTATATTCCAGTGAATTATATGCTTTGTTCTGCGACGGTTAAAATAAGCGATCGGTGAAATGTGTGATCTCTGAGACTTTGAAAGAGGGCAGATCGCTAGTGCTCCGATAAGGGGAGCGTCAGTGACCAAAACAGATGAATTGTTTAACGTTTCACCAGCGACAGTATCCACAGCCTACACAAAACATGGTAAAACATCATCGGCGAAGAGGAATGGTGGGCGAAACTCAATGTTAACTGACCGAGAAGTCAGAGGCCACACTACAGCGGCAAAAGTGACAGCAGAACTATTCAGATACTCTACGAATCTATTCCGAATTGTAGCTGTTCTAAAAAGCAAATGGTGGCCCAACTTCATATTAATAAATAAATGTTGTGTATATGTCAGGTGTACCTCAGCCATTCCAGAAGATATACAGTATTCTATTTAAACTATATTCTATATTTATTGATCAGCATAAAAATTTATATCGATTTAATAATTTCCGTGTCCTAAAAACGGATCTATTGAGCTGAAGTTTATTAAAAATATTTTTTTGCTATTTTGCAAATCGGCTGACAGCCCCGTTCATAATAGCTGAAGTTGAAGGCAATACATCTTTTAGGTGATGATAATTACTGAAAATCTCTTACGATCTCAACAATTGAGTCATACAGTTGAAGCCAATAGATCTTTTAGGTGAAATGTATCAAATATTGTAATAGTTGCCAAAGGAGGGCGCCATTGCACACATTCCACGATCCACGATCGTCAAAGAAGCGGAATGTCCAACAGATTTCGCCTAATTCAAATTTAGTCTTTAACTAATTTACAAAATTTATTTGATCCAGTATTATAGGAAAACAACTTCACAATAAACATTTATTCCTTTTATAAAATTTTACATCAAATATCACGTGATGATCTACCATATATTATAGTACAATACATACTATATAGATGGTTGCATATTTAACCAAATTAGAAGTTAAATTAATATTGGAAGCACGTTTTACGGTCAATGTACAATATAATACAACTCACAAATAATTGCCAGCGCAACCGCAACCGCAACTGTAAGAACAAGAATCATTTCAATGTAAGTAAAGTGAAAAAGAAAATTAAGAAACAAATAAATCGTTATCGATATTACAGCTATAAAAATTTTATAAAAAAAAAACAAAATTATTATACAATCAAGTCAGTGAGAAAGGCAGTAAGCTGTCTTAAGTCAAATACTCTTAAAGCTTGATATGATTCATAAAGGAATTATGGGAAGACGTCATGGCAATATTATTTCAACTAATATATTAAAATTCGATAATTATGAATTGTGGGCGTGGATTTATTCTTGTTATATATTCATAACAGGTGATATAAATTCGCCAAATGTGGACCTGGCAGTCTTTAGAAAATGAAAAAGTTTTTTTGAAGACTTTTTTCAAATTTCATCTTAATATCGTATTTTTTTGCCGAAGTAAGGGTTTTTTATTAAAGACGTTTGGGAACCTAAGTCAACATTTAGTGAAAGATTTCTTAATTATTAAATTTTTTTTATTTTTTTTTAAGAAATTTTTATCATTTATTTTTCCAATATATAAAAAAAATCACATGCACCAAGTCAAACAACAAACAGTATGATTTTTTAGTAAAGTATTGAATGTTTTGTTTTTGTGCAAAATATTCAAAAATTGATTGAATGCACGTTGATTGTGTTGATGTTTTTTTATTTGTTGTTGTTTTTGTTTTTGTGTATGAAGGGTATCATCCATCAAACGGAAAGTGTAGGATTATACAATATACGAATTAGTTGTTGTGTTGTTGCTGTTGGTGCAATTTTTCAAGTTCAATGACATGGAATAACAGATAACAGTGTGGGTTGAGCACTCACTAACAAATATTATACTACTGCGTCGTTTCCATGAATGTTATTATTGCTGTTGTTGATGTTGTTGATGTTGTTGATGGTATCCCAAAAAAGCACCTGAATTTTTTTCTTTTGTGGATTGTGTGTGCACTTACATCCTAATTATTATGCAAACTTGCACTTGCATGCACACACAGAAAATGCGAAATTCTTTTAATGCAGCAAAAACTAAATTCATAAATTTTGTGCAAAAAAAAAAAAAAACAAACAAAATACCTTTTAATGTAAATTATGTGCATTTATTTGAATGTATGCGTGTCATAAAAAACAAGAACTTATGTTTAATTTATAGTAGAAAGTTTTCCGTTTTTTTTTACCCTCCACATAAGATGGGGGGGTGTACTAAGTTTGTCTCTACAAAGACTCTACAAAGTATATATATTTTCGATCAGCCGACTAAGTCGATCTAGAAATATATGTCCGTGTGTACGTCTGATGTTGGCACTTGTAGGGTCAATTTTGAGATATTGGGCTGAAGTTTTGTACAAACACTTTTAAGTTCTGCTCTCAGATTGCTCTTTAAAAAAAAAAATCGGTCTAGAACCACGCCCTCAATAAATAAAAATCGATTTAACTCTCACAAAAATTGTGCTATAAAAGTGAAATTTCATATACGTATGCATTGATGTCCTAAAAAGGGCGTGGTCAAACAACAGACACACCCACGATTTTCAAAAATTCATGTTTTAACATGTTGTTAATATAAAGAAGAAAGAAAAGAGAGGGCGAAGTTAAGAAGAAGAAGAACACAAAAAGAAGAAGAAGAGTGACATAAATAAAAATTAATAATAATAGAAAAATAAGAAGAAAAAAAGAAGGAAAAATTAAACAAAAAAAGGAGAAGACATGAGAAAAATCCGAAGAAATTAATGAAAATAATAATAAAGAAAAAGAAAAGAAGAAGAGAGTGACAATGGTGATTATAAAAATAAAGAATAAAAATAATAAAAAATATAGGAAGAAGAAGGAGGAGAAGAAGAACAAGAACAAGAAGAAAGAGGAGAAGAAGAAGAAGAAGAAGAAGAAGAAGAAGAAGAAGAAAGATATATTATAAACAGTGCTTCTTCAGAAGAACCAAAACATAAAACATTATGGTTGAATTTTGAAACTCCTTGACCCGTTTGAGTGGTAATCACCCCGAAACTATTAAGCTTCAAATTGTATTTACAAAAAAAAAAAGCCTTTGATGATTGCTAAAATAATAAATTAGTTGATATTTACAAGAGTGCGAAAGATCCAAGTCTACCTTCCAGCGTTTGTGCTGTTAAAAGTGCTTTTCTGCTATAATCCACGTATTGCAGTGATGTTCAGCATTCAATAATTGTGCCATTGTTTTCATATATAATTTTTACACACATTTTTGTGGGCGTATGTTAAAAATTCAAGTCACAGGATCCAAACTGCTGCACGTCTTAATGACAATCACTTGCAAATAATTTTATCCATAAATGTGTACATGATAATAGCCGAGTGATACTCATAAGCAATACATTGCACTACCTACATATAGTATATGCATAAACGGCAAATATGAAAACAATCATAAAAACTGACAAATATATGTATATATATATATATATATGTATATACAGAGGCAACACAGTAAAAATGTTTTATTTGGTTTAAGTAAAATCCTGAATACCCTCCAGCTGTGGATGTGTTTATACTAGCGTCCTCTTTTAAAATATTGTTTGCGATATAATTTGAATTGAATTCTATATCAAATCAAGTTTTTTTCTTGTAAATTTGTGGGCGTGTGTGTTATTCAACTTCTCCCATATTTAGAACATTGTTGAGTACAATTCGTAAACATTTTATATAAAGTTTTACAGCTTTCTTAATGCATATGTTAGAATGTCAATTGTGGGCGTGACAATTATCTGATTTTATCCATTTTACGTAAAAACATAGAACTAGAAATGCTTTTACCAAATTTTAGTTTAAATCGTAATCTTTGCGACAGTGACAGTTTCATTTCAGGCACCCGAACATATGGTCATCTTTATATGAATTTAGTTATAAAATGATCAAAGATGTATCACCACTGGAGCCTCTTTCTGGTAATTGCAAATGAAATGACAGTTTGAGTATACTCTTATTTTGTAAAGAGGGAAGAAGAAGTATAATCAAGAAGGAGCTTGAAGTGCCCTTCCTTGAAACGGCAATGCAATGAAAGAACAACTTTTTTAACATTAACAGCTAATGACTAATGAAAGTCTTTGACTCCATATATTGTTCATTTGATAAATGAGATATTATTCTGCTACTCTTCCTTGTCATTTGTCCTAATAAGAAAAGAATAAAAAAAAAAATGTTTACATCTTTACATAAACGTTGTATTTTATCACATTCAATATAATGTTTTGTTCATTTATTTGTTTGAAGCCGACCAAGGTAATGCCACAAGGTCACCAAGTGTTTGCTTGTCTTTTGTAAACATTTTAAGTTCCGCAATTATCACAAAAAAGAAAAAAAATGTGAATAATCTGTAAGTAGATGAGACGCATAAACGAGAACGTGCCACTTTTTGTATATATGGAGACAAAACAACCCCTCAAAAGAAAAAAAAACACACACTCTTTAATAAAGAAATGTGCGTGTTTTGTCCTTTTTTCCTCAACTGTAATTATTATTATTATTATTTGTTGTTGTTGTTGTTGATGTTATGAGTTTTATTTACTTTACTGTTTCTGAGATGGTTTTGAATGATGCTCTTGAACGCTTCAATGCCTTTCAACTACGTGAACAACTTCAATTGTTTTGGTTACTTATGTTCAACTAACTGTTCATATGTTGACTTAAGCAATCATCAGTTAAATGATGTTAAGACTTTAACTGTACAACAAAGACTTGGCTTGACTTTATTTTATATTCTCATTTTTTGATGGTCAAACTCAAGTGTACTTAAAACATTAACGATCCCTTCATCCAGGATTGTGTGAAATATAAAAAAAAATATGTGAAGTCCGACCATTTAGTGCCCTTACATCACTTAACTCCTTAAATTATGCTACAAATAGTTTAGTTGTATCATATTTGCATACATCTTTCACATGGACAGGGGTTTTAAAAATGGTTCGATCGGAACCAAATTTGTTTCATTCAAATATTAAGCCCATTAACTATTCTTTAGTTACTTTTTTTCTCTAATATTAAAAATTGCGGTTTTTTGCCATAGTCTCCTATATGGAAAACGGTTCCAAAAATGGTCCCATTGGGTTTAAATTAAGCTCAGTCATTTATTAAGCTAATTAACTATTCTGTACCAAATTTTATAAAAAAAAGATTAAAAATTGCGAATTTTCGCCATCTTTTATATGGCATCTTATATGGAGAGGGGTTCTAAAAATGATCTGATTTAGTTCATATTCAATAGGGCTTTTATTTGGGCCAAAATGTATGCCCATATTAATTTGCATCAAAATATCTCAAAAAACACAATCTGTAGCTTGCGTACACAATTGCTGAACAGACAGATGAACTTGGTTAATTGTTTCTGAATTGATAATTCCGAGTTATAAACTTTCGCACAAACTAAATAAAATCCTTTGCCTGGTATAATTAACAGTCAGCCTCCTCTGTTGCTGTATTGGAGAACCATTACTTATCATCGTTATCATTACCTTTTAATTAAAACAAATAGCTAATCAATGCTCGCTCATTTGAATGTTACAATGATAAAAAAAGGATGAGAACGGTAATTAATTAATTATTTTTATTACATCCCACTCCTGACATAATTCATTCATTCATTCATTTAATAACCAAAAAAGTTGAAACCGCATAGTAATTTGTTTGGCCTCCGTATACGTAAGATGCCATATTGAAATACCGATATATCATCGGCAACATTCATATCAAGGGCCATCAGTTTCTCAGCAGCCAAAGGATGCCACGAACCAAATGTACAGGCTGAGTTTATCTAGAAGCGAAATGCATACAAATTCAATTTATTTTTAATGATACTACAATAGGCTTTGGGGGTGAAAAAAATGTTCAAGTTCTCACCTCTTTGTTATAATAATGGCAGCGACCATTTAAACGAGTGGATGGTATATACTCAATGAAATGTATTGTGGGGCAATAGGGCAGTAGTAGAGCAAGTCCTTTTAAAATGTGAAGAAACAAAAGTAGACATAAATATTGTTATAGGTTTACGATCTAGTTTAGTAATGTTTTCAAAACAATATATAGGAAAAATCCCTTCTGCAGACCTATCGAGATTCAAGATTTGATTTTGAGCCGAATTAAACTTTAGTTTAAAGCTAATATGGAAAACATCATTTTCGTTTCAATACCGGTACCCCGGTTTACTAGTATTGCAATCACCAATCGCTTTAGTTAAAGTTATTCAATTTTTTTTAGTACTTGAGTTAATTTTTTTGAAAAAAGACGGATCGACAGACGATGTATAAAAAAATTGTGTACATATTACCTATAAAACCTGAACTAGGCGGATTTTTACGTATTGGTCGACTGCCAGCAAATGTTTGTAAGCTCTGCCACAAACGCCAAATGGAATGGGGATCAATTAAGAATGCACGCGATTTCGGATTACGTCGACGATAAATTTCATAATTGGTAAATAAATCATAATCAGCTGTAGTTAACCAATCTTCCAAGGAATTATTATATTTGCCGGGATCCCAGGCAGCAATCGTAACATTACGAAATATATCAGCTCGGGTAAAATCAAATTCAGCTTTAGTGACAACCTGCATGGAAATTATAAAATAAATTATACAATAACGTGTGTGTATGCTGCAACTGTTGTTGTTCTTCTTGTTGTTATTGTATTGTATATATAGGGAAGTAATTTCACGCATTACGCTTTAAATTGCGTTTTAGTAACAGCAGAAAATTAGCAACAACATCAGCAAAGATATCGTATAATGACGCCAGTCAGAGCATTAGTGATGAAAATAATGTTAATACTTTAATGAATTAGATTTAGATCTAATTGTATGGAGAATGATAATGGACAAGTCTTATATTGTGTGTGTGTGTGTGTGTGTGTATAATGTTTCAAATACATACTTGGGAATTCACTACACGTATTGTTGTTTTGCTACCCACATCACTTTCATATCCTTTAGTTGGAGCATGATTAAATCTCATGACAATATCGTGAGTATCTAGTCATATAAGCAATAAATTTAAAGAGAAAAAGAACTGAATTTATAAATTATATAATAAGTATAAATAAAGATTCGATTAGAACAGTTTAATGGGACCTTAGGCAATTTATTTACTTAAAGTAAACAATTTTCTTATTTCATTTATTTATATACCCACAGAGGAAGCACAAAGCACCATAGAAAGTATTGATTAGAGTCAACATCTGAATTCAAAAGTCATCAATTATATTTCATGCATTCCATTTTAGTTTCAAAAATCATCTGTACTTCATTTTATCCATTTCATTTTCAAAAGACTTTATGTATACTTCAAAAGTAGTCATTTATACTTCTTGAGGGAGTCGTTTATACTACAACAACAGTCATTTTCATTTCATCAAACTTTCAACAATTTGAACTTCATGAGAGAGTCATTTGAACTTTCTTAATAGTCATTATATCCACCACATAAAACGGGGAGTATACTAAGTCTCTCATTCCACCTAGAAAGAGGTGTCAGGGACCCTACAAAATATTTATATATATATAAATATATTCTTAATCAGCATTAAAACCACTCAATCTCATGGGCATAAACTTTGAGTTATTGAGCTGGAGTTTTTGTGCAGAGTTTTTGTAGTTTATGCACGCACATCGCTATTTAAAATGGGTAAAATCGATTAAAGTCTTCTGCTTCAACAATTGACCTATGAACTTGAAATTTGGAGCACATGTTTATAGTTATCCCTACCATCGAAGTGCCAAAAATAGGACTGGTCGCATAACATACACGCACACAATTTACTCAGAGCTTTAATGTCAATTTAATGTAAATGGTCAAAATAAATGCTATTGTTTCTTATTACTAAACTTACCTATAAAACGTCCCAATTTTGAACCCACCATTGAGCCAGCACTCGATACAATTGCACACTGTTTGATATATTTATTGTGACGGAATAATTTCTGCCGGGGTAAGAGTTTACCGAATGGCAATTTGTAAAAAGGTGGATCCCGACGTCTCAACACATTAACACCCGCTTCCATTACTAAACATGAGGATGGATAATATTGCTCTTCAAAACTGATACCAAATATTGGCTTAAAATCGACATTATAAAAATTCATTTCATTTGTAGCATCGTCCAATGATTTTTCCAATATATTTATGATGCGTTCGCGATAGGCCCAAGTACGATTTAAACATTTGTTTTCATATTTTGCACGGCACGAGTATAATTTTGGATTCAACGATAACTTTGTAGTTTTGGACACTTTCAAGCGGGGATGTGGTGCATATCTGGTAGAGTTAACTGCTGGCTTTTCGAAACTTTCCACAATATATTTTTCATTGGGATGCCAACGTACATGGAAAACGCTACGCTTTTGATGATGTTTAATAGATAATCCTAATAACGAACATTAAATATTAACAGTTAACAAAACCACGTGTTACAGAAATATAACATACATGTGTATACTAACCATGGGAATTTTCATTATGTTTAGGCTTTGCAAGAGATGCATGGTGTGTTGTTGTTGTAGTTATTATTGTTGAATTCTGTATAGGTTGTGGTCTTTGCTGAGCTTTTGTTAAATAATTACTGGTTATTAATTCCAGTGGTAGTATCGGTAGTGGTGGTGGTGGCGATGTTGATACTTGTGGTGTGTATTCTATAATGTGCTCTGGGTGAGAGATTGATGGGTGGTAAACTAAATTGTTGTATTTGTTGTTACTGTTATTGTTATTGTTATTGTTATTGTTATTGTTGGTACAAGTAATTTTGGCGCAATTTATTAAATGCACAAGTGTTTGTAAAACGCATGCAATTACAATTACACGCGTTTTTAATTTGTTAGTGTTTGGTAACATTTTGTAATAAATTTTTCAAATAACATTTGTTTTATAGATATTTTTACACTTTTTATTGTTACTGTTATTTATTTACTGCTTTATTCTTTCACTTAATTTTATTTTTTTTTTGTTATTTATACGCTACACTATAGAATGGTTAAAGGTATGTAAAGTTTGTGCGGTTGTTTGTTACTTCTAATTGGAAAATGTCAGAATCGCTTTAGAATTACTCCAGGATCACTTCAATGCATCGATTGAATCGTGTTCGTCTCTACGTCTGTCTGGCCATGTAAATTTGTGCGCAAGCTACAGGTCGCATTTTTTTAGATATTTCGATGAAATTTGGTATAAAGGTTTGTTTAACCTTAAACAACAATGCTGTTAAAATTGGCTTAAATTGTTCCATTTTTAGAACCCCTCCCTTTATAACGTTTATATTATAAAAGAAGTTTTTATTTAGTGAAAATTCATAATTCTTAATATATTTTGACAAAATTTGGTGAAGAATAATTGAATGGCTTAAGAACTGGCTGTGCCAACTTTGTACCTAATCAGACCATTTTTAGAATCTTTTCTCACAGTAAGACTTTCTTTTATAAAGAAAGTCTTTATATGGGGAAAATTTGCAATTATTTTCGACGATTTATTTTTAGAACTTCTTTCCATATAATGATATATGATGAAGTGACATTTACGACTCGCACTTACTGATACAATTGAACTAATTATAGCGTAATTGTGATAAATGGTGTAGGATATTAAATGGTTGGGCATAACCGACAATAACATTTTCACTTGTTTTGAATTTTATTTCATTTCGACACCAACACATCCACTAATCCAATTTTTACACACTAATTGACATTATTAAATCGATCAATATTTCTATAACAAACTAATATAAAAATATATACAAATTTTATACGATTTTACAACCAACTTGTGGATATGACAAATGTGCAAATAGCATGTTTCCAAGGTAACAGATATCACCTGTATATGTTTACCATTTGAGATGCGCTCATATATAAATTTATTTAAAAAAAAAACTTAAATTTCATTTTTAATACAAGTACGTAGAATAAATATTGTCCTGGTATGTGTTGCAATTTTAATACCTATCTGTCAGGCTGTCAATTGGGAACAAATGTATGTGTTTGCAAACATTTTACACACATACATATAAAATCAAGTAAGGAAACAAAAGTTGGCTTGCGCCAAATCTTCAACACCCTTCACAGATACATACGGTAGGCGTGGCAAGTATATAATGGTTTTTTGTAAATTATGGGTTTGTCCGTTTTCCCACCACACCCATTTCTGGCATATTAATGGATAAGATAAATATCATATGCACAGAGAATTTCAAGGTTATATTTGTTGTTGGTGGGCGTGGCTTCGGAACAAATTTTGCGAAATAGCGAACTGTGTGCAAAAACTAAGAGTACCTGTGCGAAATTTCAGCGAATTATCTCAAAAAATTTGCGCTCACACATGTCTAGATCAGCTCAGTTTTTAATGTTGATAAAGAATATATAATATATACTTTGTAAGGTTTCTGACGCCACCATCTGGGTGTTGCACTCGGAATGACAAACTTAGTTTACCCCCAATCTTGTGGGGAAGGTATAAAATGCCTAAAATATCAAGATATAAAATTGCCGGATACCTGTGTGAGCTGTGTTTTATGTATGGGTCTCCTATCCACATACATATGTACATATACATATATATACTTGAGTGTATGTATGTGTTAGTGTGCAATGGCAATAACTTTATGTTGACAAATATTTTATAACATACAAGTATTGTATATAAAAAATATTTGTTTAGGAAGTCATTCAGTCACATGACTCGAAAAAGGAGGAAATCGCTTAACATCTATATTAAATTTCCAAATATTTCACCCTTTAATTATGTTGAAAATTAATGGAATTTTTCATAAACAAACACACCCACTCTAACACTAGTATTTAATTATAATGGTAAAGGTTTTCAATTCATTTCCAGCGTTTGTGTTTATACAAGAAGTTAGTTGAATTAAAAAGAAAGAAAAAAACAAAGTATAAATGCAACAACACTTACGTTGATTTATGTGTATGTAAATAAGACATTGTTTAAACATTTCATTTAATTTGTTTATTTTCTACCGTTGCATTGTGCCATTTATTTGATTGTTGGCACTTAAACATACAGCATCGCCTGCATACCTATACGGAGTACACTTATTCTACTTAAGTAAAAGCTGGCCAAGTGCTAAAAGTACCAGTAAAGTTAAAAAGTGGCAGTAAAGTAAGCAATTTTTTATTAAGAAAAAGAACAAGAACGAAAAGAAGAAAATGAAGAGAAATATAAGCTAAACTATACACCAACCAAGGTAATGGTTTATTTGCAAAGGGATCTAAGTCTATGTTATAAAAAAAGCTGAAACAATGACGTTGGAATGCCCCTCAAATTAGTCCCCGCATAACATATACGAGACGTTGTAAGTTCGATTCCCATAGCCTGTAACACTGTAGGCGTTAAGCTTGCTCCATAGGAGGTAACATCAGTAAGGTGCTTGAATAGGAGGTTTCTCCTGAGCGCCCAAACAACACATCTAACACATAATATGACACGGTTAAGTATTTGTTGATGCAGTGTTAAGAAATATAATTTACATTACAATTGGTTCTACCCGACCGCTAAATAATAGCACAATTTAAACTTGAACACCGGTTTGGTGCTGCTGGCTAAACATCTGCCTTTCTTAAGGGCGGAGGTTCGAAACCAGTCCAGGTCCAAGTTCTGTCAGAAACCGCATATTAATTTTCTGTATATAATTTATTTATTTATATAATATTAAAAACTATGAATTTTCATCCTATAAAGACTTATTTTAAAAGGAAACGTTATTTGGGAGGGGATTCGAAACATAAGCCTATCAGATCCATTTTCAATAGTAATCGTACTTGACCTAGAACATATCTTTGTGTAAAATTTCATCGAAAAATATCCAAAATTAAAAAATTCTCCAACACAATAGGTGCGGACTTACAAGGGATATACAAAATAATATGAACACCATGCAATATAGTACATATTGTTGAATGTTGGCAACACTGCGATGCGTATATATTGCATAGTTTACAAACCATGTCTTGTTGGTTACATTTCAGTGTAATATACGCCTTTTTTGTGTGACGGTTACAACAAGCGATCGGTGAAATGTGTGACATCTGAGACTTTGAAAGGGGAGCAAATCGCTGGTGCTCCGATAAAGGGAGCGTCAGTGACGAAAATAGCTGAATTGTTTAAACTTTCACGAGCGACAGTATTCACGGTTATGAGAGTCTACACAAAACATGGTAAAATATCATCGGCGAAGAGGAATGGTGGGCGAAACTCAATGTTAACTGACCGAGAAGTCAGAGGCCAGACTACAGCGGCTAAAGTGACAGCAGAAGTATTCAGACACTCTACGAAGCTATTCCGAAAAGAATTGTAGCTGTTCTAAAAAGCAAATGGTGGCCCAACTTCTTATGAATAAATAAATATTGAGTATACGTCAAGCGTTCATATTATTTTGTCTGTCCCCTGAATCTCACTTTCATCCCCAGCAATATTAATTTAAAGAATACTCTACACCTATGGTAACTGTTTAAGAAGCATAATCACTTATGACGGAAAGTAATAAAAAGTAATTCATCAAATGTCAGATATTTTGTATAATATTCATAACTTTCAAACGAGTTAAATTTTTATTAAACTAATTGGTTGAGAATTCCGTCTGATCATAAATATTTTATATAACCCGTTTATTATTATTAACTGTACAAAGAAATATTTTTATGTTGATGTTCTGAGTAGAACATACTTTTCATAATTCCATATGATGAATACTTGAGCAGAAGAACGTATTTTACAAATGAGTGCCATGGGTATAATGTGAGAAGAATAACAAGAAGAAGAAGAAGAAGAAGCATAAGTAGGTAATAAATGTGGTATATGTTGGTTATAAATATGTTGCCCTTTTAAGAAAACACATCCACACATAAATATGTTTTCCACACACATACACCAAAACACTTATTTGAACAGAACACTTTTTTCATTTTATTTTATTCATTCTACGTTAAGTTTGAAGGAAAAAAACATGTAAAATTTTTCCTGTTTAATATTTAAGTAATTCTTTAAATTGACCGCGTTTTAGATTTACCAAACATTGTACCACGCTTTGGTTCACTTTGTTTATATACACGCGCTATATGACACTCGCTAAGCTCCGCCAGCCCCATACACAAATAAGCACTTGGCCAAATAAGCAACTTTCCCTTTCGGCAGTCGGCACGTTTCTGAAACTGAACTGAACTAAAATTCTTCAATGCTTCTATGTAAAGTGATAGTTTGTGTGTGTGTGTGTGCAATTGAAGGGTTACGTGTAAAGAAGAGTTCACTGCTGCGTGCTTTGGCATACGATACGAAATACGAAATATTGTGTTGAGTAATAAGTAGTTATTGGCCGTGGTGGTAGTGTTAACATTGTTTTTGTATTATATTGTGATGTTGTATGCATATTATATATATATATATATAGAGAAAGTGTACTTGCTGTTTACTTAGGTGAACATGACATAGCATGGCATATAGTGGGTGGAATGATCATTTATGGGAGGGGTGGAATAAAAAGCTTTTTATAATCGCGAAAACATATTTTTTTTTTCCTACACTTAACTAGCCTTGTGCTTTAGTGTTTTGTTCCTATTATTGTTGTTGTTTCCTCGGGTAATTTCTCACCTAAGGCTAAGCAAGCTCAACATGTTTAATTAACTTTAAAATTAGTAGCATCATTATGACTACTTCTTGGCACTTGCCTTCATTTATTGTTGGCGTAATTAAATGGGAATAAAAAGTTTTTGTTTTTGTGAATTGCGGGCCTATACCGCATCTTATGAGACATGACAGCAAAACAAGTAAAAAAACTAAGTTTGGCTCTCCGCATTTACATACAAAAGGTGGGCATGGCAGGTATATAATGATAACAAAGAGTGTAATCCACATCCACTCACTATTAAAGGGAGAATACTCTATAAAATAGACTTTTTATTAATAGTGGGCGTGTCTGTTATCCCAACCGTCATGTTTTGGAATAGGTCAATGATTATAAAAATGTGTGCCATCCATTTTTTGTGTCTAATACATAGATTTTCGTCGATTAAGAGCGTGGCATTTGACCCCTTTAGATATATTTAAATAGAACATTATGTCTAAATACTAGAATTAATTAGAATTTTTAAACTTCATGTCAGCTTTACATTTCCAATTTCACCAACAACAGACTTATGGACTTACGGACGGACATATCCAAATTGATTAATATTTTATACTGCTCATGTGTACATACTTTATAGGGCCTCTAATGTGTCCTGCTGCATATTGTAAACAGAATGAAATGCTCAATATCATATAGTAGAGAGTATAATAATGAGGGTGTAAAAAGTTAACAGATTGCATAGCAATTTATCAATTTTCTCGTAAATATGTCAACAGCAGAACGCCAAGCTTAATAAAATCAGTAATAATTTATTTCATTTTCACAACAATTTTCTGCTACATCAACGAAATATTTTTATGCATATAAAGTATCTTCATGCCGAAACGAAAAAAAACAAGTAAGAAAAGTAAATTTGGCTTAGACCAAACCTTAAATATCCTTCAAATCTACAATATTCCGTATCAGCTTGCAAGTTGAGTTTTACGCGGACAGATACACGGACATACATGTCTAGATCGACTCAGTTTTTGATGCTGATGAAAAATATATATACTTTGTAGGGTGTCTGACACCTCCATGTGGATGTTGTAAACGGAATTACAAACTTAGTATACCATGTAGTATAATTTATATATTATTTTTAATTACTTACACACTTGTAATTAAAGATGTACATGAAGAAAGACTCTAAAAATGGTTCCATTCGGCGGAATGGATACACGCCTTTCACATAAGATCCACATAAGTATACCAAGAAGATATCATATATTATATATATGATATATTATTGAACAATATTAATATGTGAGACGATCTAGACATGTCCGTCAGTGTGTCTGTTTTTTATTGGTTTTGTTAAGGTCGTCAATTTAAATAGTTTACAACAATTAATTAATTTGGACAAAATTGATCAAGAGCCACACCCACAATCGTTAAGAATCTAACCATCTATCTAAGTTTGGGCAATAAAGTTTATATGTTGGAACCTATTATTAATTAGGGCAGGTCGGATCTAATTTACAAATATAAAACTATAGAGAGAGTGTAATCTGGTAGATGCCACTCCCCTTATTTGTACATGTCATTGACTTGCTAAACATTATAAATCTTAAATCATTGGTTTTAACTTTTTGGCACACCATGTTTTTCGGTCGTTTGCTATACTCGTATACCTGGAAACAAATAACAACAATTTTATATATTTTTTGAAATATTTTTTTTATTTATTTATTATTAATTTTTGTTTTGTCTGTCTGAACAATTATTTAATATTATTATTATTTATTATTTATAGTTTTGTTTTAAATTTATTTTATATGTATACTATTTATTTTTTGTCCTATCATTTGAGTTTGTTGGTTGTTTATTATGAGTTACGCTTCTTTCTTTTTTTCTTTTATTGTATTATTATTATTATTTTTGGTATTATTTTAATCGTCATAATAATTTTTCTCTATACAAATACATTCAATAACAACAATTTTATTTATTTTTTTTTTTTTTGATTTTTACAAATAATGGTTGGTTTGTTGGTTTTTATTTTTGTTTTATAACTCGTGTTGGTGATTTTGGTATTGTGTGTAATGTCATGTAAGTATGTTATGCATGTGTGTATGTATGTATGTATGTATGTATGTTTTGTTTTTTGTTGTTGTTGTTGTTGTTGTCTTATTTATATTACAAATATAATAATAATTAGTTTAATATTGTTTTTATATATATATTAAGTTTAATTAGTGTGTTTGTATTTGTTTGTATTTGTTTTTGTTTTATTAGAATTCATTCATTTCATTTCATTTCATTTCATTTCATTTGAACCTTAAACTTACTATATAAAGTGTTTATTATATATTTTTTCGTGGGATTTTTTTTCAACATTGTAGAGTAATTGTTTTCTGTGGGTGTGTGTTAGTTTTTCTAATGAATTATAAATAAAGACAATTTTTGTTGTTGGTGGTGTGTGTTGTTGTGTATATAAGTTTATACATAGGTGTTTATATGATTTTTTTTTTATTTCATTTTTAAAATATTTGAAATCCAAATTTTTGTTTTTTTTTTTTTTTTGCTTTTTTACGATAACTCTCTTATTCTTGAGTATAATTTTCTCTTCATTTGGTATTATTAAAACTTTTAATTTTTTAATTACTATTTATTTTTCAAGTACTGTTGAAAAAGTTGAGTGAAAAATTATAAAAGTAAAAATCGGGCTTTCTTTTTGTTTTCTTTGACAGAAATCGTACGAAAAATATTTATAATTATTATTATTATTATTGTATTATTATATTATATTAAATATTTTTTCTTTAATTATATTTTCTCATATGTGTAAGTATTGGTTACTTGCTGTACTCTTTGGCCTAATCATGCAACCCTTTGAATAATTTTTTCATAATAATTACTATGTAGTAATATTTAAATTTAAAAACAACAAAATTTTTTTTTTATAAGTATATATTTTTGTTATATAATGTATTAAATATTATTATTAATAATCGTTCCACTCTATTATTGGTGGCATTCAGTTTACCTTTAACTTTACCCGTCTGTACCTTTTCACAGGATCATTATTATCATTATCCCCTTCCATCTTCTAATAATAATTTGTTACCTATAACAGAAAAACTGAATATATGTTTGTTCAATTGTACAATATATAATGTAAATATATATTAAAAGTTTAACTGAGTGTTTGCATTTTACAATAATTTGTCTTGTGGGTTATATTTCAATGTATTTGATTATTGGTGATGTTAAGTATAATTATTTATTGTTTATTTAACAAATATTTTCCTCTTTAAAGAAGTCAAACAAATTGTTTAAATAAATAATTGTTAATGAATAACTTTAGGCATATATGTATATGTTAACTGTATCATATAGAAATCAAACAACAAACTTAATATATATATATGTATACCCTCAACACTAAGGTGGTACACCCTCCACCTTTATTTATGTACCCGTAAATAACTAAACCTATGCTGAATCACTAGTTGTTTGGTTAAACACTACTTGGAAAACCTTTGGAATTGGAAATTATTACTAATAAAGAATATGTAATTAAGTAAGTAAGTAAGGGATACAAAAAATTAGAATAACACTAAATTTGACTTGGACCAAATCTTAAATACCCTCCGCATCTATATAGAAATAGTGGGTGTGGCAGGTATATGATTACACATAATTAATAGTTCGATTATGCATGAACTTGCAAGTCGAGTTAAGTGCTGAATAACTAGTTTTGTAAATTGTTGGCGTATCCGTTGTCTAATAATGCCCATTTTTTGCACAAGGTTCCATGCGGAAAATTGTAAATATGTATACCATGCGCATCCTATACTGGGTTTCGGCCTAATCTTAAATACCCTCTTAAGTTATTGGGCCACCACTTGTTTTTAGAACAGCTACAATTCTTCGCGGAATAGATTCGTAGTTGTCACTTTTGTCGAATAGTTTTATGTTGTTTGGCCACAATTCTTTTTAATATTGGTCGGTCTCGTCAATTAACTTTGAGTTTCGCCATGTTTTGCGTATGTTACCATTACCGTGAATACTGTCGCTCGTAAAACGTCTAACAAATCAGCTGTTTTCATCACAAACACTTTCGCTAATCGAGCACCAACGATTTGCCCTCTTTTGAAGTCTGAGAGATTCCTCAATTAAACGGTCTCGGAAACCTTCTTCTAGGTAGAGTCCTATACGAAATGTCTTAAATTGGGGAGTTTACAAGCATATACTTTTGAACTAGAGTGGCGCGTGGCGTTCTCTTTTACAACAGGGCAAAGACGTATAAATATTCGAATCAGCCAGTAATGATGATGATGATAATTAAACTCTACCCTTCTGGGGTCTCTGAAAGCTCCTTCTGATAATTGTATGACACACCTCTTTAAAGGGTATAGAAACAAATATTTGGCATAACTTTTCCAAGACTTTTCTGTATTAAACTCTGCCTCTTATGAAGACTACCTTCAAAACGGGGAAACACATTAAATAATACTTTTATTTTTCAGATACAATTCAATTCTGTTTGTCAGCAATATTTGGTAGAAGCTATTAAGATTCGAAATGATTACTGATTCCGAACTTTATAAAATGTACGTGCAGACGGACGTGCAAATTATTTTAGATAATGACATATTTGTCATGACACAGATTTCAAAAAAAGGACAAACTGACATTGATAGTTTAGGTTGTGAAATATATAATTCTTAGTAACTTATTCGTTTTCCATTTGATTAATTATTTATTTTGTCGTTCAATTGTTTAATGAAACAAAATATATTTTATACTTTAACCTTAGTATCAATATCAACAAGATGTTCATATTTTACTTTTCTGCTTTATAAAGTAATTCGTCAATTTTCTTTTATTTTTAGTATTATATAGATTTATTATTTTTTATTATCAGTAATTTTTTTGATAAATTTGTGTGAGCTTACAAGGAAATAAAAAAATTTTATTATAATTTTTATTTTTTATTATTTTTTTTTTTGATAACTGCCAGCAGTTTTCTAACGGGCTGATGTGTGGATAAGAAAAGAAATTGAATTCCAATTTTTCTAATTATCTTTATCGTAAGGTTTATGTTGTGAGATTTATTAAGTAAGGAATAAATTTATAGGAGGTGTAGGTTCTTAATTTTTGGGGAAATATTTTGGTATTTTATAATTTCTATTTTTGTAGTTGTTTTTTGTTTTGACTTTAGGAAAAATCACTTGATTTAATTATGATATTAAAACAGAGGCAGCATTTCGGGTGTTTTTGTTTTCTTGAAGAAAAGTTTGCTAACGGATCAGAACCTCTTTATGGTACTATAATATTTAAGTGAAAGGTTTATAACGGTAATGGATTTTGTACGGAAAGGATAACAAAGTAGTATACTTTATATATAAAAATTACTAAGGATTCTCTACAAATTATTGTTTTTTTTTAATACTAAAGGACGGACTGACATACAAAAGGTAATTAAGTACAAAAATTAGCAAATTTTCAGGTAAATCAGGCACGTGAGAACTAATCGATCTCATGGACGGCACTAAATTATTTTAAATTTTCATTTTCTACTCATATATATATACATTAACCAGTCAGACAGACAGACAGACAGACAGACAGACAGACATTAAAAGTAAATAAAGAGATTAGAAGAAAAGTGGAAAAAGGAAATTTAACGAATGATATAATTAAACAAAATATATTTAGCTTAGGCCAAGTCTTGAATACCCACCACCTTAGAACAATATGGGCGCTGTCTTATAGTATTTTTACGTGAAACATTGATCTCTTCTAACAAACTAATAACCGCCTCTTTTTGTTAAAAGATTTTTAGTTTAAGCGTGGCCGATGCTCATCATTTTTGAAAGAGAGTAGTAGAATTCTCTAAGGAATATATTTACCACTCTCTAAGGAATATATTTACCAATATTAAGCTTTTTACCTTGTCCATTTTTCGAGTTGTACGGAAAAAAAGCGCTTAAAAAGTTTCATAAAAAACTGACCAGTTTTTTTTTAATTGTGGGCGTGTTTTATTTATTGATTTTGTACAATTTCAATACCGACCTGCGCACAAGGATTACAAATATTTTTGACAAGATTGGACTCAATAGGTTAATTTTTGAACCAGGAAAATGACAGACACATACGCATACTTCCTTCTGCGAGTTACAAACGCTTTGACAAATTGAGTTGCAGCGGTTGTGGGTAATTTCTAACAAAACTTTTCAAACTGCAGTTACAAAACGTCATTTCAAATTTCAATATTTTATTTTTTTATATTGAATAATGGATGAACGGTTATTATTAAGAATTTCGTGATAAAAGGGAAAACTTTATAGAAAGGATGATATTTCTTTTTGCATGGGTCATATGGCCAATTGTTGTTTTTATTTTAAATATTATACTATCTGGTTTTGTCTGTCTTATTATTATTATAAGAACATTAACTTATATTTAGATTACTGTGCGCTTTATATCTTTAGATTTTGAAATCTTTTCTCCTTTATATTTATTCATCATTTCAAGTAATTTTTTATTCATTTTACCATAATTTATTTCCTATTTATGTTTTTTTTTTATTGATTATTAGTTGAACTGTATAAATAAGTTTTTGTGTTGATTTTATATTTTCATAATAATACTTGTTATTAATTTTTTATATTTTTTTTTATATTTTTTCCATAAGTAAAAATATTTTTTTTAGTTTAATTTTAAGAGAAATGTGTTTTTTGTTTGTTATGAGTTTAACTTTATATTTATTTATTAGTTTCATACTGTATTTTGTTTAGTTTAAGAAAAGGTGGCTGAGACTCGAATTATGTAACAATTCGTGACTGTTGTTCATTTTTCATTCATTGTTTTTATATAACAATTGTTGTTTTTTTGTATTTGTATTTGTATTTGTATTTGGGTTTCATTAACTAATTTATTTAAATATTTCGTTCTATTTAAACTAATGTAAATAAAGTGATGAGTAGACTTGTTTTTAGGTGAAATTTCTTATGAAACGTAATTTATTTTGTTTGTGAATTTTCTTTATTTATTTTGTTCATATATATATTAAATGTAGTTTATCTAATTATTAACTGTGTAATTTTTAAAACTAATTTCTAAAGAAGTTTTTTATTTTTGGCAGTTTTGTTTTATATTTCATTATTCCATTGTTTTGTGGGAGAATGTTTCTCTTTTAAACAAAATAATTTATAATGACTATAGTTGGGTCATTAATTTTTATACCTTCCACATAAAATGGGAAGTATACTAAGTTTGTCATTCCGTTTGCAACAGCCAGAAGGAGGCGTCAGAGACCCTACAAAGTATATATATTTTTGATCAGCATTAAAAACTGAGTCGATCTAAACAAGTGTGTTCATCTGTTGAAGAATTTGGTTCTAGAGCCACGCCCACAATAAGCAAATATATATTTATCTGCCACAAAAAAAGACGTATTAAGTTGAAATTTAGTACGCATTTTTACGATTAATGTGCCGAAAATGGGCGTGGTCGGATAACAGACACGCCCACAATTGGTCAAATTTTTTATATCTACCACAAAAATTGACCTATGAACTTGAAATTTTGTATCCACATGTATAACTATCTCATCCATCGACTTGCCAAAAAAGGCGCGATCGGTTAACATACACGCCCACAATTTAGAAAGAACCATACTCAGCGTAGAACTCAACTCGGGAGTTCATACGTAATACATACACTATTAAAGAGCGTAATCATACACCTGCCAAGTCAGTGGTGGGGTTGGAAGATGTGGAGGGTATTTAAGATTTGGCTTAAGCCAAATCCTTGTACAATTTCTAGGTAAATCTTTTATTTATATTATAGTATTATTTTCTCTGGATAATTTTATTTAACTACAGTTTGGAAAATCAAAAAATAATGAAAGTTTCAAAAATTTAACTAAAACTACATCATGGTGGACCACCTATTGTTATTTTTGCCGCGAAAATCGAAAAAAAAACTCTTTATACTAGCGTTAATGTTTCAACTTCAATCCAATCTATGATAACAGAGTTTTATTTTTCTGCTTGTTATCCTATAGCGTCAATTTATTGTTAAACGAATACCTGTAACTTCCAGCTGTACTTTATTGTAGGTTACTTTCATTGATTATGGGCGTGTCATGTGAAAATAACAGAAGTTCAAAGAGTGTTTTTGGAAAATTTCATCTTAATAGAATCATTTTTTCGACAGTGAGTGTTTCAACAATAGATCGAATCATATTTTGACGACGATTAAGGAAATGTATATTTTGTAGAGTCTCTGGCGTTCTGTTTTGGGAATGACAAACTTCGACTACTTCCTTTTAATGTGAGGAGTTTAATAAAAACGAATCAAAATAATTAAAAAATGTTCTCCAAAAACTGTTTAAACGTTCAATTCTTCTTTTTGATGAACGTTTTTAGAATAAATTTTTATTGGCTTGAAATGTTGTAGAAACAAAATTTTTGTGTCAGCAAATATTACTATGAATTGGTGTTGTTGCTGTTACTATTACTGTTGCTGCTGTTGTTGTTGTTGTTGTTCATAGGTTTATAACTAATCTGTATCGTCGTCGTTGTTGTTGTTGTTGTTGTTGTTGTTGTGCTATTTGTCACTTTTAATATTGGAAACAAATGAAAAATCCATCGATGCCAACAATCGTTTATATTAAAATTGGAACAATAAAAATAGTGATACCGGTCCGTACAGAACAGCATTTCCATTAACTTGCTGCCGCCATTGTTGCTGTTGTTGTTGTTGTTGTTCGAATGTATACTATTATAACAGCAATAAATACAACAACAACAACAACAATTATAATTTAACCTTAACATTATATCATTAAGTAGAAATTTTATGTAAATGTTTCTGCAACAATGTTTCTTCTTCTTCGTCTTGTTCTCCTTCTCATCTCCATAACTGTTGATACATTTGAAATTCGTTTGAAGACATTCGAATAGATTGAAGAATAATTTATATTCTGATGAATTATTGAAAATGTTGTTGTTGTTGTTGGTGTTGTTGGTGTTGTTATTGCTGCCCATTAGCTGTCTGTTGTGGTCGCTGTTGTTGTTGTTGTTATTGTTGTTGTTATCATTACTATTATTGCATTTCCATTGATTTAATATAAATATATGAGTACACGTGACCATTATTTTTATTACAACTACAACTAAAGTGTTGTTCATGTTAATAAAATTATAATTAAAACGATTTGTTGTTGTTGTTGTTGCTGTTGTTGTGATAATTCTATTATTATCTATATGAATAATTAAATAATAATAATAATGTTTATAAGAAGTTTTATCACTAATATTATTAAACCTATCAGCAGTTACAATTACTGCTGTTGCTGCTGCTGCTGCTGCTGTTGTTTGAAATTTTTTACTACTACAATGACGTTGAATGTTGTTCGTACTGCTGTTGCTGCTGTTATTACAGTTGTCGCTACGAAGCCAGCAGCTGTTGTTATTGTTCTTATTCGTATAATTTATTATTTGTATATATGTAGACGAATTCATACATTGTTGTTGTTGTTGTAATGTTTGTTTACTACAATTACTACAAAACGATAACGATAACGATATTGTAGCAATATTTAGCATTGTTGTTGTAGTTATGGTTGCTGTTGTGGTTGCTACTACTACTAACAATTTTATTACAATTATCATTATTATTATAATTATTAATATTAATTTAATTATAATTAAGAGAAATAAGAATTGAAATTGAATTCCTAGGCGTGATGTTGTAGTTGCTTTTGTCATTGCTGCAACACATATATATATATTCAATTTTAATTTAGATCGTCTAGCAAATTGGCTTAAGATCTCCCCACCATCCACATAATTAATTTTTTTATTGGTGATGCTTGTCTTTAGCAAATAATTCTGTCCTCGGCAGCTGACACCACTTTGATGGCATCGCATCATGGCAGTGCTTACAAACATTGATGTACGTTGTCTCGTCCTATACTTAAGCATTTTATTAAAATCGATTCCTTTCAATAGTTGACAATGATCATGATGATGATGATGATGAAGCTGTTGCTGATGTCTATGCCGGCAACGTGTTAGTTGCTGATGGCGTGCATTACAGCTACTGCTTAAACACAATAATATACTAAGCCACAGTAACCAATACTGGCAATGGCTTAGATGTTCTCGGCTACGGCTACTAGCCGCTGCCGCTGCTGCCGCAGATATATAATCTTCAGCATAGTACGGTATCGTGCAACGGCTTTGTAGTGTTGGTAATTTTTGGCATGTAGCCGAAGTAGCTTCTGTGGGCATATCATCAATGTCATCGTCATAGTAATAGACGTCATCACAAAACGCATAATAAGGCAGTCGTTCAATTAGGTGGCTAGCATTACTGACCTGTGTATCGTTTATTATCGCTATGGCCACGCTATCCATGCCTAATACTATATTGTCTTCTTTCGTGTCGGTTTGCATCTCATCATTAATATATCTCAATTTAGCTTGTATTCTCTTTTCAATGCGAGTCGGTGCTCGCTTGTCTGAAGTAAGCGGATTTAAGGTGTGATTAAAAATACGCCTGTCCCTCCTCCTCTTATCTATATTATCGGTATATTCTGGACAATAGGTACACAAGCCTTTACTGCCATCACCACAATACGTGTAGCAGCATTCTGCTGGGCCATGGCTAGACTTTTCCAACTGATCTCCCGTTTCTGGTATATTTTGATCTAAAATATAGTTTTTAGTGTAATTAATATAATAAACTGGGAAATATTTTTGGTCTACTACGTAAATGTTTCTCATACTAAAAAGTAACGCAATAATGGGTGACTTGAATAAATCGGAAATTTTGAACAGTTCGATATACACAGTAGACCTTTATTTTTCCAAGGTATTGAATATTCATTACATCGTTACGTCTGTTATGAATATTTATAAAGGATGTACGATTACCTAAACACAAAAATGTTGGCTCTCCGGCATATTGAGTTGGCAGCGATGGTGCTCGATCAGCGGGCAACAGATAAGGACATTTTTGTTCTACTGTTTGGCACACACTTAGGCAGGGTCTTATTCTACGTCTTTTGCGGACTTCTATTGTTCCTCTTGTTCTGAAAAACATAAACGTGATATTAGGAAGCGACCAATTGAAAATGAACAAGTAAGCAGAGCTAAACTTGCTTAAGGGCAAATCTAAAATACCCTCCACATTTATATACAAACAGTGGGCGTGGCAGGTTTAAGATTACGCCCTCTAACAGTAAATGTAAGCGTATCAACTGTGAAGTTAACACTGAATATGGATTTTTGTAAATTATGGCTGTGTCTGTTAGCCGAGCACGCCCACTTTTGGCACATTGGTGGATAAATATGTGTTTAAAATTTTTGACTGATTTTGTCCACTTTAAATAGCAATGTCAGCTCAGAGTTTGCGACCGTGAGAATGTCAACAAGAGACGGACATACGGACATATCCAAATCGTTTCAGTTTTTGATGCCGAACATAAGTACACTTAGTAGCATCTCTGACGCTTTCTTCGATGTGTTGCAAATGTAATAACAAACTTAATATACTCCCTTTCTTAGGGGTAGGGCTGAATTTGCCTTTAGTTTTCCATACAAATATACACAGACGGATGGACATATATGGTTAGTTGGATGTTGATACAGAGTTTATATACTTTGTTGACTCTCCGAAGCCTCCTTCTCGGCAAAGAGGCATCCTTTAGCTTCAAGAATTTACTAAGGCAAGCTTACTTGCAGGTAAAGTCTTGCTAAATTCGGCTACTGAAGGGGTGACTTTTTTTTTTTTTATACGTTACCTTTTCATTAAGTTTTGTTGTATTATCATTGAATCGTCAATAATTTTATTTGGATTTATCCTATTGGCAGTCGATATGAAATTATTGGATTGTTGCTGTTGTTGTAGGTTATATATACCAGGTTTCCCTTTCGTATCGTCCTGATGATGTTGCCCATGATTCTCATAATACAGATGATTAACAATATTACGTTTCCGCCTTTGTTTCGATGACGAAGATAAGTTTGCATGCGGCATGGTATTAATGATATTGTAGAGATTATCTCGATTACCGGTTACATTTATTGGCACATGCATAAAGGAAACATCATTATCATCGCGATCATTATTATTATCAATCTTTCGCTTCCCATTAATCGCCATCATTTTAAACGTCATCAGTTTTATATGGGATGATTGGAATGGGTTCAGTGCAGTGGGTGTTGCTATTGTTGTTGCTGTCGTAATGGTTGTTGTGGTAGATTTATGCGGTTTATTGACGATTTGACGTTTATGACGTTCATGATTAATGTAATTAATATTATTTGTATTTGTATTGTTGTTGTTGTTGTTGTTATTATTATTATAATTTATTTTCAATTCATGACTAATTTCATTATTGTGGAATTGTGACTGTTGCTGCTGCTGTTGTTGTTGTTGTGTTATATTTTCTGATCTAAAGTTCAGCGTCTGTTCATTTGATATAATATTCGTTGACATTGTTACTGTTGTTGCAGTTGTCAGTAACATACCATTATGTTTGGCATCATTATGATTATAACGTTTCATTTTTATAGCATCATTATCTAATGGTTTAATATCTCTGGCCACTTTAATATGTCTAGTCCGTTGATTATGTTGTTGACGATGTTCAGTGGATAGAGACAGTGATGATGGTGATGGTGAGGAGCGTTTGTTTGGCGATGATGAAATTATAAGGGGAGAGGTTGTTGTTGTTGTTGTTGTAGTTGTAGTTGTAATGGTGATACCATCACCACTAACTTGTCGTCTTCGGATGGTGCCATCATTTGTCACAAGTTGTATTGTATTGTCTACATTTTTATTGTTGTTGTTCTTGTTGTTATTATTATTATTATTATTATTGTTGTTGTTGTTTATTGTATTATTAGCAACAATAACATCACTTGGTTCAGCAAAATATGGCACCAAAGTACTACATACCCATCGGCGATAAGCTTCCTGCAATAACCAACAAGATACAAAAATATGAATAAAGCAATGTTTGCGTGTGTGTGTGTGTGTGTGTATGCTTTAAACAACAATAAATAACTGTACAAACGTTATTAAAGGAAATGAAAAAATCAAATAAGAAAAGTTATGATGGGCCAAGATGTTGCTAATATTTGTGATATCCACTCAAGAGGGCAAAAAGAAATTAATTTAATTGAATATGTTTCCCTTTCTATTACAACACATACAAATATAAATGAAATGGTATATTATACACATCCTATGTAGGCCTGAAGGTAAGGGAGATGCAACCTATGGGCCGTATACATATTATATATATAAGTTATAAGTAATAATAATTTTTTAAGTGTTTTTGCAATATTTTTCATCATTTCGTTGCTGCCCTAGTCGAATATGAATACAAAATAGCAAAAACATTTAAATAAGAAGAAGAAGAATAAGAATAAGATTATGATTTGTTTTATTTCATCTTTCAATAGTTACATTTCTCCCCTATCTTTTCACATTGTTTCTATGTTTTTGGAAAATTCAACTTACGCCTCATATGTAAATTTTTCAAATGTCAAATATAATATGATTGGCAAGCTTTAATTTATCAGGCAACGTTTAATATATTCCTTGTTGTTGTTCTGTTATCTCTTTTATATAAGGGTTGACTTTTTGATAGGCTGAGTTGTTTACTTGCCAAAAAAAGTCTTCAGGCTATTCACATAGCTTTACACAAAACTAACACTGCAGATTAGTAGGATTATTCACACATACAATGTATGTACGTATGTTTGTTATATTTAAATAGTAATGTTTTTTTCTTTTTTTGTAATCAATTGTTTATTCGTTTAAATATATAATTGACATTGAATGAGTACAACTCGTTAAATTATCATTAATAAAGGGTTTTTCAATAGAGACATAACAATTTTTGTATTTTAATACAATTACACTGTTGTATATTTTTTATAATCTGTCAACGTCAAAACGTCAGGTATGATTAAAATTTTTAGCAAAGTAAAGTTCATAAAGGTACAACATATGGTAAATTACTGCAGCAATCCTGAGTTGGTGAGAACTTCAAGAGCATTTACTCAGACAGGCTGTGTATACTATAGTAGATGAATTTGAGTCAAAATATTTATCATTACATATTCCTATGCCAGTAAAACAATGCACCAGTTGAAGTATTTAACAAAATTTTAAACGTAGATCCTTCAGTTCAAAATGAACCAAATCAGGCGATTCTATGCCGTTTACAGGATTTGGGAATCTTGCAAACTATACTTTTGGCAAATTTTCATAAATATCTTGGCTTAAAAGATCTAATTAACTTAAGAACTGAAACTCCGTGATCATTTGAAACTCTAAACCTAATGTTATGTTTTGTTATGTCCTTATTGAAAAACTCTTTATATGCACGATTTGTGATTATAATAAAGATAAGTTTGAATGTAAGTTGTCTCTCTATCACTTTCGGTTATTGTTTGTATTAATGAAAATCTATTTATATTAAAATTAAAGGTATGAACAACAATTTTCGGACTACAATGGAGGATTGCTGTCCCCTGTGGCGTATGAGTGATAAAGAATTTTTTTAATAACTTTAAATAAAACAAGTGAAAATGTTATAGTCGTTTTTACACGCCTACTTAATACCCTACACCACTTAAATCCACAAATTTTTGCTCTAATTAGTTGCATTGTATCCGGAAATGCGAGTCATTATCATAGAAAAGTTACTGCATGAAATATTATATGTTAAGAGGTTCTACAAATGGTACGATTAGGTCCAAATTTGTCACAGTGAATTCTTAAGCCAATTCATTATATAATTCATTATATAAAAACTTCTTTTGTAAAAGGACGTTACATGGAGACGGGGTTCTAAAAATGGTTCAATTGGACCCATTTTCAATAGAAATCCTCTTTTGGGCTTAAAACATGTTTTTGTACTAAATTTCATTTTAATATTTTAAAAAATTCGATGTCTAGATTGAACATAAATATACGTGGGCGTACAGACTGACAGACGGACTTGATTAAATCGATTCAGAAAGTGATTCTACAACTGTGACATGTGCCATTTGGGGTAAATTTGGCTTATGGTAAATCTGAAATATTTATTGCTAAAGCATAACCGTTCTTTACAGGTTGTCGTTGTCAATTTTGAATTTTGTATCTTTTATAATTTATGAGTAATACTGAGAAAATCATTCAAAATCATAGACGGATCGACAGACATAGTATAGACATATATTTGTTAAGTCTACGATATCTGCTGCGTGGCGTTAAGAATGTTGTGGTTTCTTAATTAATTTGCGTTAAATTTATTACGTTTGCTATAAAAGAAAAAAAACCTGCAAGGGTACCTAATATGTTCGTTTATACAACTACCTCTCCACACAACGTTCATTACGTATATAGTATGTAATCGTAGAGTGCAACATAAAAAGAAAACAACAAACACTACAACAACATATAGACGAAAGCATAGATTGAAACAAAAAGGATAAACAAATTTATTACAACAGCAAGTTTTTTTTTTTTGTTTTTTAGTTTTTGTAAAAGTCATGTTTAACCATGTGACTAAGGATGGATATCTTGAAGTGACAACATCCGAGTATTGATGCAAGTACATGCATGAACCGTTTACTGTGTCTTGCTGTGCTTTTGTGTATGTTCCTTTCATACCAACCAGCCATTGCTTTGTGCTCGAGATTCATGTGATGTATATTTTTTGTTTTTCTTTTTTACAATATAAATCAATGAACTGAAAATATCACACAGAACTATATAACTAACTACGTACATGTGTTGTGAATAACATACATTTGTGCTGTTTTCTTCTTTTTTTTCTACTTAAACACAAATCATAAACACATACATCTATTTGCTGGAGAGACCATAAAAAGGGACGTTTTGGAAATACGAAAAGTAAATAAACCACACCTACAACTATAAACGATGGCAAGTGAACACAACTCACTCCTTTACATATATATGTACTCGCAGTTACTTACTTACTCGTAGATGTACACACGTTTTAATAAAGTCCGATAATTCATGCAACTTGACTGTTTTGTTGGGGGGTAAACTACATATATTCATATAAGTGTACATACTAATGTGTTTTTATACAAAAGGAGGTCTCTGCTATGGAGACATGAATGTGCGTTTGTGTGGATATTACGTTTTGTATATTATGTGTCAAGCAAACAAATGACCGGTCAGAGTGCATTTACACGTGCCTGTTTACCATTAATGCACAGTTAGGCAAGCTCCATATATAATATTATGTTTATATATTATATATATAGGGTCCTTGCATACCGAGTAATAAACTTAGTATACTGGCACCTTGTGAGGTAGAGAGGAGAGACCGAAATTTAATTAACGCTTAATTCATTCAAGGATGCATGTTGCAATTTATTACCCTAAACTGTGGGCGTGACATGTAAACTATATAGCGCCCCTTTTTTAAACTACTTTCAAAGCATTTCTTACACTTTAACTCAAAGGTTGAATTTTTCGTTATATGAGGATTTTTTAAGAATTGGAGGCGGGGCTATTTCCGCCCACTTTTCTACACAGCAATATTTTCTCTTACTATATGCATATATTAAAAATTCCTTTTTCATGACTGATACATAGATTTTCGTAGCTAGTGGGCGTGGCATTTGATCGGTTGTGCCTAATTTCAAGAAATAATCATGTTTATATTAAATTTCGAATGTTTGCAATGAAAAGTGTCACACTTACCATTAACTAAACCAAGCATTTTCGCATTAAAATCTGAATATATTCAACTATGTCCATCTGTCCGTTTATGTTTTTCTTGTAAACAAATTACAGATAGCAATGACTTTGACTTTTAATAAATTTTTTTACACAGTAATACATTTTGGGTCAAGCATGAAAAATGAATTTGAAAATGTAACGGATCGGTTCATTTTTAGAACCTATACCCATATAACGTCATCTTATAAAATAAGTTCTTATATGACGAAAATTCGGAATTCTTAATAGTTAAAAAAAAGGAAAAAAATGGTGAAGAATTAGTTAATTATTTTAACAATTGAATGAGCTAAATTTGGACCTAATCGAACCATTTTTAGAACCCTTTGTCATAAAACAGCTTTTCATGAATTGATTTTCATTTAAAGCTTAAACTGATCGGGTGTAGCGTTTTAAATAGTTGGATACAGAATTTGTTTTATGTACAATATATGAAAAGAAAACGTGAAAAGAGTTCATCTCCTATAAATAATGCATACATTCACTTACGTACGTTATATTCTTTTGGCATCGAATGACAGTTTATTGTAATCTGTTGCACATTAGAAATCTGAATTTAATTTGAATGAATCCCTTTTTAAATCAATATATATATATATATATACATATATAGGAATAAATGGCTTTGTCCCGAAATGTTATATGACTCCATTGTTATGTGTATCGTTTACCAGTTGAATAGAATGCGACAGAGAGTCCTTAACTGTCAGCTGTTGCAGAATTGTTGGTTATTTACGGATATTATTTATGTTAGTTTGCTTTATACGAGTATACACATATGTACATGTATGACATCTATGTATGTATGTGTGAGATTTCATTTTGTCAACAAATAATTATTTTCGCAATTAATGCTTAAAGCGCTTATATTGACAAACTGTGTGCGAGTTAAATAAAGCGTATTAATAGAATTAAATTATGACATACACAAAATGTCGATAAAATCGCATCATTAGTGATATTTTGTTTATTATTGTATACCGTACACCACATGTGGCAAGAAGGTATTATAGGTTTGTGCGTTCAAAGACAAACTTTATTGAAAATCGTTCGAATCGAACCTTTTTTCGAACCCCTACCCGTATAAGGTCCTATATGTTATAAGGGAATTCTTGCCCACATCATTAAGGTGGTGGGTTTATACCCACCTGAACTTTTGTTGTATATTTTATATGCACTTAAACGTACGTGTGTGTATCCATATGTTTTTTTTACCTTTATACATAAAAACTATCCGCAAGTGTAACACAAAATGTTGTTTACGTTGTTCTCCAGTATTTCCTTTACTCTTCCTTACTCGCTCATTATTTATGCTGATCTATTATTGATATTACTTTTTATAGCTGCAATACGCTTCTTGTTATTGTTTTGGCTTTTATGTTATTTACATATATGCTGTATATAGTCTTATATACTTATATACGTATTCAAATTTCAACACATAGTTATTTGAAAACATCTACACACAAGCTGAGGTATAGGGAATTCTTCAAAAACATTTTCTGAATCATATCCAGACCTCTAAACGTTGTCGTTACGTTAGAATCAATCTAAGCGTCTGTCCATCCGTCTGTCTTTGTTTTCCTTGTAATTAATCTAGCAATTTTTCCATGAAATTTGGCACAGGGGGGTAGCTTTTGGGTCTAGAATGATTACTTTTCAAAATAAACCCGATCGGTTCATTTTTAGGACCCCTTTTCCATATAACGTTATCATTTAAATGAAAGTCTTTTTATAGATTGTCTCTCATGCTGTCGGTTTATCTCGTATTTTTGCCTGTATTCCACTTTTTTTTTATTCCCTCTACGTGATACAATATTGAATGATTAACCATGAGAGTTATAAGTTTAACTTCTTTATATAGGGCTTTGCCTTTGTTGGAATCCCATACAAAATTGTATTCACTTCTTATACAAACAACAACGCTTTCCTTTACTATGTACATATGTGCGATATGATGGCACAATCAACAGAGAAAAGCGTACAATGAAAGAACATAAAGTTAACCATAGGGAAAATACTTGTAAGATTGTAACGGATATATGCTGTATATGTGTGGGAGGAGTGACATTTGTAATGAAGTGCTTTGGTGTGGTTAGGATAGGCTGGAGTGTAGCTTACTTACAATAAAGTGAAGTATTGTAAGAGGCAGAACGAATGATGTATATGCCCAAGCAACCCCATGTGATTACCGGATTGAGACATAAGACACAACTTAACAGGAAAGGCTAGCAATTCGGTGAAATTGCTATTTTTTTTATTAAAATATTGTACTTTATTTTCACATGTGTCATGACGAAGAGGAAGAATTGAAGCTTTTATAAAAAGTGAATGAAAATTTTGAAATTAAAGTCATCGTAGAAACGAGAGGCGAGTTGTTCATATGAGTTTTGCTAATGAGTAAACTGCATTTAGGTGTAATGGTCCATTCTACCTTATGTGTATTTGAAACTTTTCCAATCTTTGATATCTACCCTCTTACGCTCTTACGCCTACTTATGGTTAATTAAAATTGTTTATGCATCAGCTGTCTGTATGGAATATTTGTAATCCTCAATGTAGTGCAAACACTTAATGAAAAGATAAACAAAACAAGTCATTTCAATGCCTATTTATGGTCCTTTATGGTATTTATGGTCATTAAATTGTGCTTTGTAATCTCTTACTTTCTCTCTTCTCCCATGAGAATTACATGAAAACAAAGAAACAACAAAAAATATTATAATTTTCAGTCCCTATCTACATAAATAAAAAAAAAACATATCAGATTATATCTACACATGACAAGAGTAACAATAGTTTAAATACATACTTAATTTGTTCTATCATCAATAAATGTTGTTTTTTATATATATTTCTTGAATCCTTTATAAATGAATGATTCTTATACCGAGGTTCGTAACTCGTAAACGGTATTGACAGATCCCTACTTTTATTATAAAAAAGATTGACTTGGAATCGATTTAATTTCTGTCTGTCGGTCCCTTCATTTATTTACAGGGTACACGGATACCATGCAATGCCGTACATCATGTTGGCAACACTTTTTCCGTGTAAATAATGCGACGCGTATATATTTACACAGTTTAGGGGCCAAGTCTAGTGCTAGATCGCTTGTTTTGCGGCGGTTAGAACAAGGGATCGGTGAAATGTGTGATCTCATAAACATCATCGGGCGAGAAGGAGTAGGAGAGGGCGAAACTCAAAGTTAACCGATAAAGACCGACGAACATTAAAAAGAATTGTGGCCAGACAACATAAAAAGTGGCAACAGAACTCAACACTCATTTGAGTTTGTTTCGATATCTTTTGTCAAAGAAAAATTTCTATTATAATGGTCCAATTTGAACCATTTTCAATATGATTCTTATTTAAGCCAATACACGTCCTTGTACCAAATTTCAATAAAATATCTCAAAAAATTCGACCTCAAAATACATTAAACACAAATTTACATGGCAAGACGGTCGGACATGGCTAAATAGATTTAGATTTTAATTTTGAATTGATGGGTATAATTGAAGGTGGGTGTGGCATTTGTCGTTTAGGAGTTATAATCATTCACAAAAACATGGCCACAAGCGGTACGGAGTATCTCAATTTTGTGAGACCATAAGGACGGATGGACGTGTCTAGATGGACTCAAAATTATATATACTCTGTGGGGTATACTTTTGGCCATTGCTAGCGGCATAGCAAACTGAGTATCCGCTCACCATTAATGCCTGCGAACAGTATACGTGTAAGAGACTTTGTATATGAAAGTTTTTCTTATAATTCAATTCATCTGTTTGGGATATAGCGCTCTACTTTTCAAGTCAAATGGATTTACTTTGACAAATATATGTACTAATTAGAAATGTGTTAAATGTTGCTAACATATCATATACCATGCTGTGAGGTAGAGAGAAAGAGTGAAAAGGTGAAATGAGAGAAGTAAGAGTCTAATTAATAATTAGGTTTTTGTTGCGTTTCTTTGAGTTCATTTAGTGAGTATTAAAAAAAACCGAAAACTTTGCTCTCTTCTAATTTGTAGGTTACAACCATGTATATATTAGCTCCATTATTTCCGCCCCTACAGAAATTTTGGCCATTTGTTTTCCTTTTTGTTAACTGTTTTTAAGGGTTTTCCTTGTTTTCGATGCCATCCCTTACTTTGGTTCTATCTTTAATTTCGAAATTTTCGAAATTCCAGTCCATGAATTGTGTAATGAAGATGATTAGTATTTGTGGAGTATAAAACACGCTCACCAAGAAAAGAGATAGAGAGACTGTCAATCCATGAGGAAAAGTGAGAATTGTGAAAATATTTGAAGAGAATAACGGTAAAAGTTTAACTAAAATAGAAAGTAGAAAATGGTTGTTCAAGCGATGCCAGTTGCTCTCTCCATCATTCTCTCACCGTGTCTCTGGTGCGTTGCATACCATACATAACACCCGTTTACCAGTGACCACACAAGTATATATAAATTTTGCAGTTGTAGTTGTTTAGCATAATTTCATTTCTATCTGAACAGAAATAGCATACACATGATGTACAGTATAGAAATGTGGGAGAGGACAACAAAAACATTACTGTCATATTACAAAGTGAAAGAGAAACTAGGTTACATCTCTAAAAACACACAGCTGTGCTTAATGCGTTCATTATGAATCGTGATAAAACCAAAGAGGAAATAGCAAAAAATTTAAAAAAAAAAAAAAAAAAAAAAAAAATGGAAAAAATGAAAGAAAAGGAAAGGAAAGGAATTAAAGAAACGGCAATAATAATAACAACAGCAGCAATGACAGTAACTGAAAGGATGGAATGAAAGAATACAATATGATTAAATATGTATATAAAGGAGAAAGAGAAAGAAAGTAAAAACTGGAAAAGTATGTTATGGGAGCACACAGTTGATATGCATACACATACACCCACACTACATAAACATACTTACACATGTTTGTATGAAAAATTTTAACCATGTAATTACAAATACATAGACAAGCAGGAATAAAAAAAAAAAAAAAATTATGCACACGCACCCGCATTTATGAACAATATTTGTTTTCTATTGTTAAGCTCTAGTGTCATTTACAATATTGAACTTAAATGTTGTCCAAGTAAATAGTACAACGTACCATTTTTCTAAACATATGAATAAAACGTTTGGCGTTTCTATACTTTCTTCTTGACCGACCGACTGCGACATTTTCGCACATTTTCTTTTTTTTTTTAATACATTCAGTATTTTTCAGAAAGTTTCGAAAAATGATATAATTTTTAGTAGCTTTTAATCCCTTCAGTGATGCAATTACTTTAGGCTGTTGACTTAGTAAACTACGTTTTCTATGGGACCCGAATGCAATACCAATTTAGGAGCAAACAACAGAAATTTTTTCTGCTGGAATTTGAACTCGCGGCCTAGTCACCCACCATATGTACCACAAATGTCTAGGTTGACAGTCTTCAAGTCGAGGTTTATGCTAAATAAGGTTTTTGTAAATTGTTGTCGTGTCTGTTTTCAGATAGCGCCCCCTTTTGGCATCTCCATGTATCAGACAGTTTGTGTACTAAATGTCAACTTCAAAGCTCAATAGATAGATCGATTTTTGGAAATTATGGGCGTGGCAGTTAACCAATTTTGCTTTATTTAGATAAACTAGCAGAAGCGAGCAGAAGCTAGAAACGTTTCAGCTTAATATTTCAAAAGTTTCCACCGTGAGAATGCCAACAGTAGGAAAAAACATGGACGTACGGACAAACATGTCTAGATCGTTTCCGATTTTCATACTGACGCCTCCTTCTGTACATTGCAGATATAATAGCAGACTTGGCATAACGTCCATCTTATGTGTAGGGTATAAAAATCAATATTGTGCCAGAAATTCTTCTTTCAAATAAAGTTTCGAAAAGCTGCTGTAAGTTGAGGCACATATTTAAGTACAACTTGAGTTAAGAAATTTCCGTACTAGGTAAACATTGTATGCACATACTTTCCGTTATGCTGTATACAAAATTAAGGGTGGTATTTGCCAAGTAAAAGTTTTTGTGGCCCAGTTTATTATCTGTTGTAATTATTCTCCTCAATTGTTTCCATTGCTGTCAAAGTAATCATTGTTTATATAATAACTTGGTTTCAACAACATTCCTTCTCTTGACAACTTTTCAACGTCAGCCTTATCTACTAATTATTGCGAATATCAAAAAAATGAAAAAATAATTAAAATTAAAATAAATAAATTTATTATTGCGTCACTCACCCGACAATCATCGCATTGATGTATTATGGAATAGACTTGACGACAATCGAAACGAAAGAGTATATCGGAGAGACTGCAAGTTATGCGCTCTGCTAGAGCATCTAAATCGATAACATTTTGAAGGGTGCGTATACATTGTGGTCCACCCTCCAGGGTAGCATTTAAAGCCATTGTATGTAGAGCACTGTAAACGTTACGTTCACAACAGTTTCGTAAACGTAAGAGACGTAATCGTAAAAGGCGTTCACCGCCCGATAACAGATCACACAAATGTTTCGGTGTAGTTGTTTCACTATCGCCCAAATATTCAAGGCACGGTTCTGTTTGTTCTTCGTCTTGCTGCTGTATTCGTTTCTTATCATTATCAGTCGACCACATGAATGGTTGATCCTTCAGTTCACGATATGAATCAATTGTTTGAACACGATTCTGATGATGTTTATAATTTTCATAATTATACGTTTGATCCAAATGTTTGTTGTTGCTGTTGCTGTTGCTGGCATCATTAATTTTAACTTTCCCAAGTGATAATGTTAATGATGCCTTAAGTGATGATTGTGCCCAGGGGACGCCATCTTCATCTAACAACTTTATTACCGATAATGCTGATGGAGTGGTTGTGGAAGTGACCGCATCCTTCTCTTTGAGATTATCTTGCTCAGTTAAATCGACTGAACTGAAATTATTATTATATTCTTGGTTTGTGGTTACAATGTTGCTGATAGCGGCGCTATTATTATTATTATTGATGGTGGTGGTTGTGGTGGTGTTGGTGTTGGTGTTGGTGTTTGTAGTGTTTGTGGTAGTTACAGTTGCATCGAAGGCAGTTGTGGAGGTATTCGCCAGTGATGAAGTCAATGTCGTTGTTGTTATTGTTTTTATATTGGATTTTGGTTTTGTTGTTGTTGCAACAGTAGTAATAGTTTTTGTTGACGTCGTCATATTTTGTTCCGTTTTTAGCGGTTGTATTGCCCACTGATCTGTAAACAATCTCTTGCGGTGGTTGCTAGTGTTGTTGTTGTTGCTGTTGTTATTATTATTATTATTTTTATTTTTATTACTATTGTAAATTTTATTGAATTTAAAACTCTTGAATGTTTTTTCTGTATTATTATTAATATTGTTGTTACTAACATTACTAAGTATGGCTGCTGCGGCCGCTAATGCTGCTGTTGGTGCAATTGCTGCTTCAGCGGTTACAATTTGAATTTTCTTACTATTCCTTAATTTACCACTAAAGTTGTTGTTGTTGTTGTTATGATTTATGTGTTTATTTTTAGTTTTATATATATTTATGTTATGAACAATATTTTTCTCATCATTTTGTGTACCGTTATTATTAATGCTGGTATCATTAGTATTGTTGTTGTTGTTGCTGTTGCTGTTGATAATATTTTCAGTGGTATAATTATTATTAGTTGGTGCTAATTCATGACACGATTTGGGACATGTTGGTGGGAGGGGACCCTCTTCAACCCATGCCACAGGCAGTGCACCAACTGAGCATTTACCCTGAAACATAAATTTATAAAACATAATTTATAAATACAGCATTATATAATAATTAAACTGTAAAATAATCGATAAATATCTTATCTTATTGTTGAATAATCGAAAAAAAATCGATTACACTTTCATATTATCGATAAATAGTAATTTCAATTTACAATAAATTTATTGTTATGGTGTAATTAATCGATAAATATCCTTTATAAATGTTCTATGTTATCGATAAATTTATAATTCATTTATTTTATTATATTTATGTCATAATAGGTGAGTCTATGTTGACCTAAAGATGGTGCGTATAAACCACAACAAATTTCAAAAGCTTTCAGCAATTTCCATGTTAGCTCATACCTAGCAGCCGAACCTGTCTAAACTGAGGTGTTTGAATATTTAACAAGTACATGCTGCAGGTCCTTTAATATTTAATACATATTGACATGTGTAAACGTAAACTGATTATAATGCCTTAGACCACTTGTACTAGAGAGTGTATATATTAAGTTTGTGTAGATGTTTGTAACTCTTAAACAGCAAATGTTATCGCCACCTTCAATTACAATCTCAATCGGCTAACTACAACAATCTGAATCGATTTTCTCATGCGTCCGTGCATCCGTCCGTATGTATAATTTTAGTCGTAAGTTCTTAAAATATTTCAATGCAATTTGGGTCAAAGGCGTACCTAAAGACATGCATTATTGAAAATGGTTTAAATTATACAATTCTTTAGAATCCCTTCCCATACGCCTTTAAATATGAAAAAAAGTCTTTAGGTGAGAAAAACTCATAATTCTTAATAGATTTTGATGAAACTTAGTGAAGAATAGTAATTATGGGTGAATAATTAGCTGTGGGCCTAATCACTCTATTTTTAGAACTCCTTTCTATACAGGATCCTTTGACAAAGGAAGTCTTTATATAGCAACATTTCACAATTCGTAGTATTTTTTGACAAAATGTGGACTGTGCTAAATTTGAACTCGATTGGACCATTTTTCGAATCTCTTTTCACATAACAATATTTCACGACATAACTTTTCTCGCATTTTCTCATAACAACTTAACTAACTATAGCATAACTAGTGGCGTAGGGTATTAAACGATTGAATATAACAAACTTAACATTTTCTCCTGTTTTTATTTGCGGATTAATTGAGGAAAATTGATTTGTGTCTCATGAATATGTTAACGTTGCAATGCCAGCAATTGCGCCCGACACATAAATATAAAATATATCATAAATACACATAACATAAAATACAAAATGTAGAATCCAAACCTATGTCCACACCTTTAAAAAATATTGCACAAAATGTGCGAGTATCAGCATCCACTTGCAATTGCTGCATTTTCGCATGAAAAGAAATGATGGGAGATGGGAAGAGAGAGCAAGAGTTCAGCGTTCCGTTACAATTGCACATTACGATTAAATGATGAGAAAGCGTAGGTATGTAGCTGTTTTTTATATACCTTGATAAATCCAAGTACTTGTATATTACTCATACGCCATTGTGTACACAACGACGAGACACATTTGTACAACACACAGCGAAAAAAAATCTTTATATAGCTTTTTATCTATCCACAGGCACTAAGTCGTGTGCTTTATGTTTGTATGCATATATAACTATTTTATAAATTTATAACATGTATACATACATCTGCAATACAATCTGTGTGTACATGTGAAATATTTCCCACGTTTGCTGCTTGGATTTGGCATAAACTATAGAGTGTAGTACGAGATAAAAAACAAATGATTTAAAGTCGCGCGTGTATCATACGTGTATAGCTATAGCTATAGAGTGTATCAACATACACAATAAAAATAATTTTTTATATATGTATACGGAGTGATATGTAAGTAGAAACAAATTCATGTTTTTCTACCCTCCACATAAATTGGGGGTAAACGAAGTTTGTCATTGCATTAGCAACACTCAGAAGGAGACTTCGGAGACCCTACAAAGTATATATATTCTTGTTTAGAATCTAAAATTGAGACGACCTAGACTTGTATGTCCGTCTGTTGTTGGCATTCTCACGGTCGTAAATTATCACAAGAGATTTTGTGCTGAAATTTCAACACTTTTAGTTTGTGCACATAGATCGCTATTTAAAAAGGGGAATATTGTGGGGAGCCACGCCCACAATCGTAAAAAATCCATACATCTGCCACAAAAATGTAGCTATGAAAATGAAATACTTATATCATCAATCCACGGATGTATCAAAAATGTGTCTGTTATCCGACCACGCCCACAATTAACAAAAATCTTTATATCTGCCACAAAAATTTATCTACGAAGTTTCTAGATAAAATTTGGCATGCATATCATTAATTATCTTATCCCTACATATTCAAAAAGTGGGCATGGCCGGAAAGAGACACACCCAATTTTTACAAAAAACCATACTCAACAAAAACTCGACTTGCAAGCTGATACGTAATCCACACACTATTAGAGATCATAATATATCCGCCACGCCCACCCTTTACATGTAGATGTGGAGGGTATTTAAGATTTGGCCTGAGTCAAATTTCGTATTTTTACTTTGTTCCTTCATAGTTTGGTGTGACATGGTTCTGTCTATAACTACTTCGACTACAGAACCAACAAAAAATCATTGTAATTGTTGCAATCCGCCAGAAGGAATATTTAAATACAACTCATTCAGTTACATGTGCATGGTACCATACACATGATATGTGATTGTGTCGCTGTAGACATATTTCATTATCATTGCTGTTATGGAATGTTGCTGTTGGCTGGTTCTCGGTTTTGTTCTTCTCTATGTTATGTAAAATTGTTCATTGTTGTTTTGTTGTGTGCGTTGACTCGTTTAGAGTTTGCCTACCATATAGCACATCTGCTCGGTCATAACATATATGCATACGTACGAAAGATTAACGGGTATATTGCAGCAATATTTAAAAGGTTGCTCTTTGTTCTCCTCTTGACATATCCAATTCAAAGAGAGTGCTATTGTGACTTGTTGTTGCCGTACAAGGGTACTTACACTTGTTATGTGGATGGTGCGGGTACCATTGTACAGTACAGAAGGGTCATTGTAATCTCTACTATTCTCCTTTAACACAAACGTATGTCTATTTATTTATATCAATTATTTTATATAAAAACATAGAATAATAATTAAATATAATCGGACCGTTTAGGTATTAAATCATCTTTTCATGCACCATATGTGCCAAAGGGGTAAATTAAGTTTGTGCGAAACCAAATAATGGTGGCCATCCTCTGATATATCGATCAGCACGAAAATCTCCCCATTTAAGGTCCTTTTTTAATGAAAGTCATAAAATTACAATTCATAATATTTTTGGGTTAAAATTAATGACTTAATAATAATCGTTTTTTGATAAATTGTTTAATAAATAGTTATGACAAATTTGGCCTCGGTCGGACCGTTTGTAGAACCCCTTTCTACCTGACGTTCTTTATTTAGCGAAAATTTGCAATTTCGAATATTTTTGGACAAAATTAAATAATAATTTAATGGTTTTGTAATTGACTGTATCAAATTTGTCACCAATCGAACTATTTTTAGAACCCCTTCCCATTATAATAAAAGTCTTGGTATGAAAAAATCGCAATTCTTAATATTTCTTTAAAAATATTTGCTGAAGAGAAGTTAATTACTTAAATAATTGATTCTAACAAATTTGAACCCGATCCAATCATTTTTAGAACCTGTTTCCATATAAAGTTTTATTATAAACAAATTCTATGGCAAAAAGTCGGAATTTTTAATATTTCTCGAAAATTTTTATACAGAATAGCTAAGTAGTCTAATAATTGGCTGTACCGACTTTCGATTTGATCCAACCTCCTTTCAAAAGGTCTCAATTAAAATAATTGTGGCATAATTTAAGGAACTAAGTAGCGTAGGGTATTATATGACCGGTTTTGATTCACTTGCTTTGTATTGTTACTTATTGTTATCGATAAACAACTAAAAGCATTTGCCAAACCTCTACATAAATCATATCATAAGTTTCGCTTAGAAATGATGCTGACCTACAGTCATTTTACATATACATCCAAAGTGTTATCAGTATATATTATCGTAGGAGGTATGCTTGTAAATACTGCAAGACATTGAGCAAACTCATTTCGTTAGCTGAAGACGAGTAATTTCCATAATCGTTTCCAACAATAATTCAAATACTGTGGGGACCACTCTGTTGTATATGTTTTCAAATCTTAAGTAAATTACCATAATAATAATATTGAGGAAACGATCTTATACACACGCACACACACACAATGAAAATATACAAATGGCTGTGTAGGTATTTGAAATGTACCTTTACAGGCTTTACATGCCCACAGTGTATAATGCTTGCGTAATCGATTTGCAAATATTAACGGAATGTATATTCTTTTTTCCCATTCTCCCTCATTCTCAATTCTCGATGTGTTCATATACACACACACACACACACACACACACATTACTTACTTAGTTACTCAATTACATACTGTTTACGTACTTTCTATATACAGAGTACTATATAGTATATATGTATTTAATAAAACATAATGTGTGTGTGTAGGTGATATTATGCTAGAGTATGGAAAGTGTACGTTGTGTGTGCAAATAGAATTTCAAGTGACAGTTGTTTGTTAAAGTTTCTGTTTCATTAAGTAAGTAAACGTAACGTTGTGTATATGTGTTTATGTCTCCGCATAACGTTCGTTGGCAAAGTTATGATTTGTATGTATATACAGGTATGTATGTATGTATGTAAACATACATGTATTAAATAGTTGTTGCCCTTTTTGTCACCTAAGGGTGAGTAAAGATATTGAAATGTAAATCCTGGAATCCTCTTGATTCAATTACTTATTACAGCAACAATTTATACTGAAACAATTATTCAAGTAAGAGGCATAGGTGTTTATTAAGACCTAAGAGTCACACATATTATTTAAGCATATACATATGAGTGTCAACGATGCTAATGGGATGACAGTGGGCATGGTTTTCAAGTAAATTTTTATGTAACCATCTTACTTTAATAACAACAACAATTACGTATTTTTTATTGTAATTTTATATTGAAGAGGGCGTGGTTGATTTCCCCCTCAGTTTGTTATTCCGCATGCAATTATTAGAGATACAAAATATTGATAAAAATCCTTGATCAAAATCATAATGTATCGCTATTTAGGTTACTCCGTGTCTTTAATTGAACTGAAATTTACTTTTTAGTCCAAAGAGCAGACAAAAAGCATCATCATTAAAGAGCTAAGAATCGACGGAATCGGATAACAGACTTGCTTATAATTAACAACATTTTTTGTTTAGTGAAAATTCTACCAGTGAGGTAAAATGCATTTGGATGGTCCTTTATTGATAAATGTGAATTCAGCCTAAGCTTTTTACAGCTTGTTTAGTCGATAAATCAACAGATGATCAAAGAGACAGACAGACAGACAATCATAATTAAACAATGACAAGAAATTTGTAGAGAATCTGCTGCAAACGTCTTGTCTTAAGTAAATATCTTCTCGACCTCAAACCTTTCCTTATACTACATGTTAGGTACTTAAATATACGTACATGTTCACATAGTGTATAAATTCTCTCTGGTAGGTGTAAACGGACTGACTGACAAAACATTACTTTTCACATACGTATGTCAGTTATTTCGGAGACATGTTACGTACTATATAATATTGTGATAATAAACGTACATATGTTTAGTTTTCTATTTAATACTTAAGCTTTACCCACACAAACACATGTGTATGAACATACAATATATTGTGTTTCTATGATCAATATGATTATGAACGACAATGCTTACAATACAAGCAATGTAAATGTATGTAATTCCAAATAAATAGTGTGTGTAGTTAGGATATTTCGGTACGTTTTTTCTTCTTTTTTCTAATAAGTTTTTGTACTCTCACTTAAGCACATTACAAATACATACAGTGCTCGTTAAAAAGAAGGACCGGTCTTTGCTGTTCACTATATACGTATGTGGAGTTGTCTTAATAAGCTTTTGCCAAACATAAGTTTCATGTTTATATTCATATATACATGCAGTGGTGGTCACTTGAATAGGTAATAACTTTTTTAGTGGGATTATATTTTTTGCTTTAATTTTTTTTTTCCTTCATTGAGATTAGAAACAATTTAATGATGCAGTTTGGTGAATGAATCTATTGTCTATAATAAAATATATGTTTTTAATAATTCATGCAATTTTTCTAATTCTGGCAAATTTTTTTATTCCAACACAATATAAAAACAATAAATTTTTGGATGGTGTTGGGTTTAAAAATTCGCCAAAAATTGAATAATAATACGAATTATAAAAAAACTATTTTGTATTTTGCAAAATAGATCCTTTTATCAAACTGCATCAACAAATTGTTGCTAAAGAAAGGAAAAAATATTTAAAAAAATAAAAAAAATTCTACTCACAAAGTTATAACCTATTCAAGTGACCACCACTGCATGTGCAAATACTGACTTAATAAATATCAACTTTCAAACATATCCTGTATATACGTTTGACACAAGTTAAGCGACGTGTACATGGAGTGGTTTAATTTGCGTTTTTAATGTAAATTTCATATTAATTGTAATTTTTCATTGCTTTGCTTGTTTAACTAAAATATTTATATTTACATAACCGACTGTGTGCTTAATTTCACCGTTTAATGAGCGCTTTACATATTTATTTATTTTCAGCATACATACTCCACAAACAGAATAACTAACTAACTTTCGGGAAATTATGAGAGATTTGTTATTCCGTAAATTGTGTGAAATGTACGCTTAAATGCTTCATTTAAACTAATTGATTGGCATGAGCATGCTTCTGCTTTATGCTCCAGTTGTTGGTGTGATTTTATAAAATATTTTGCAGAAAAATCCATCCGTGTAGTAAGTTGGATAAAAATCAAGTCATTTTTGTTAAATATTAATTAAAAAACATTTCATTGTCGGCTTTAGGAGGGTAGTCATTGGTATCATGGTGTGTTTCTCCATGAATTAATCAATTTTTTTACTCAAACTCAGCTTTTTGATGCTGCTTGAGAATATTTATATTTTGTTGGATCTCTGACGCCTCCTTTTGGGTGTTGCAAACGGAATGACAAAGGTAAAAGAATCATTATTAATGTTCCACACAAGTTCGTTCCACTTACGGTAAAATAGGTTTCATGAAAATTTGAAAATTGTAAACATTCTTTTCTATACATGTGCCGAAAGGATGCATTTGCAAGGTTATCGTGATTATTTTCATTAAGAAATTTGATCTAAGGAAAAAACACTTTCAACCCACTACAACATCAAGTGGTTCTTTGTGTTACATTTAAAATAAAATAAAATATAAGCAAAGATTTTACTTAATTAAACCAACAGTTCGTGAACAAAATTTTGTATACATGTGTAGATTATTTATATATAATTATGGTATTATACAAGTTTATTCCATCTTTTGTTTGGATTTTGATAAAAATTTTATAATTGAAACTAATAAAAGATGTATGTATGTATATAGAGATATATATACTAAGAGGGCTAATGTTTACTACAACACTTTTTTTTTTGGTATTTTCATATACTGAATAATTTTTTTATACCCTCCACATACGATAAGGGGGTATACTAAGTTTGTCATCTATTTACAACACTCACACGGACACGTCAGAGACCCTACAAAGTATTCTTGATCAGCATCAAAAACTGAATCGATTTAGACATATGTGTCCGTGTGTCCGTCTGTTCTTGGCACTCCCACGGGCGTATATTTTCAGTTATTGAGTTAAAATTTTGTACAGACACTTTTAGTTTTTGCACGCAGATCTTTATTTGAAATGGGCAAAATCGGTCAAAGGCCACGCCCACAATCGACAAAAATCTATTTTTCTGCCACAAAATTTGAACTATAAACTTGAGATTTGGTACATATTTATAATCATTCTATTCATCGATGCGCCAAAAATGGGCATGGTCGGATCTATATGTCTGCTAAAAAAGGTTGACCTATGAACTTTTAATTTGTTGCACATATTTATAGTTATCCCATCTATTGATGTGCTAAAAATGGGCGTGGTCGGATAAAATACACGCCCACAATTTACAAAAAAACATACTCAGCGTAAAACTGGACGTGTAAGCTGATACGTAATACACTTAGTATTAGAAAACGTAATCATATACTAGCCACGCCCACCATTAGGATGATGTGGATGATATTTAAGATTTGACCTAAGTCAAATTAAGTTTTCTTACTTGTTTAGAGTTGGCTTAAGCTCGGTTTTTAAGGTTGGGGAGAAAAGAAAGCTGAACTTGCTGGGAACACACTGACTATGAAGAAAAATACCATAAAAGTTAAGGTTGGTTCATCAGGCAGCTGGAAAGAGCTGCCAAACTTTAAATGTAGTTATATAATTTTTTTTTGAATACTTTACACATTTACACATACTTATACTTGGTTATGTACTCGTTACTTATTTTTAAGTATCCTCGCTTTTTTTTATTTACAATTCTCACGTTGTTTAGTTTTAGTTGACTTTCAGATCTTGACTCGGTTTTGCTTTGCTTGCTTAGCTTCTACTCACTTAATTATTTAAAATACCGCCTACTAAGCATTTAATATTTACTCACATGCTTTCGTCCTAGTCAGAGATAGAAACATAGCAAAAGGGGCAGAAAGATGAGATGCCACTGAACTGCAACACTTTTAAATCACTCATACGACCGTGTGTACCTACACTACTCATGTGTTTGTTTATATATTTATTAATGTAAAATATATGCACTTTTTGCCCGTACATGTGTTTGTTGCTGTGTTGGTTGGCACCTCCAGAGGCTTCACCTGTCACTCCCAGTGTGAGTGTTGTTCTCGTTTAACCTCATCACTCGCGCCAGTTTCTTTACTTTCACTTTCACATTTTGCTTTTATTTGACAAAAATTATGGCAACAAAAAGTAAAGTCTCATTGTCATGATACTACTGCCCCTAAAAAAAACATGATATGCAAATAATGATATGGGTGTTGCTGTTAATTTTCGTTATGCCAGCACCCCATAATATCCGCCAAGTGCAAGCATTTCGTAAAAAGAATACATTTTAAACAATGCACTGCACTTATACATATACACAAACGCAGCATGTGTTCTGTATGGTACTACACGAAACGTCGTTCCAACATGACATTTTATACTACCAAGCATTATACACCCAATACTCGATTTACACGACATATTTTTCATTGCATTATTATGAGTAATAAAGGTTGCTGCATAGGATAATTTTATATACTAGAAGTAAATGAGATTTCACTGTTCACAGCCATTATCGGATGCCCTGGTTAAGCACCAATAAACTTTACAACTTTTACAAATTTATATTAATTTTTTTTATAAATAATAATTAATTCAAATTTGAATTTTCTTATTTAATGGCCGTGATCCTTCTTTATTCATCAAAATTTCAATAAACAGTTAATTTCTGTGAAATCACCTCAAGCACTTGTATAAAGTAATTATAGCCAACTATGCATAGCATTCCATACAGCACAAACGCATAGAACGTATTATTATATAAACAATAGTAAAACAACAACAAGACCAACAATAATCACCAATAAGAGGACATAAGATGGGGCTATAATAAGTTTGTCATTTCATCTGTTCATATGTTCGCGGGTGTGAGCATAACTTTATGTCTGTTGCTATACACTTAGCAGCAACAGACGCAAATTTAGAAGAATTTAAGATATTAAGCTGAAGTTATTTCTCAGTAACAATTCAGCCACGCCCACAATACATGAAAATATCTCTTAGTCACAAAAAGTAAAACTAAAAAGTTTAAAATTAGTTTCTTCATCCAACGATAAGGTAAAAATGTGATAATTTATACAAAGCCTTCGCTCCTGCTGACAAATGGTGGATTGTTGAGGTACGTACTTTAGTGACAGCGTTTACTAATAGATTTGAAAGGGTGTCCCAGATGCAGCTTAAGCTAAATATAACTCTTTTACCAGTTCTTGTTCTTGCTTGTTTACTAACGAACAACATCTTTTTGCTTTAGAACAATAAACAATTATTGTTAGGTGACAACATAATTGCAATTGGTGTTTTTGTTATTGTTGTTGCTATTGTTCTTGTGACAGAAGCAAATTTGTTAATTGTTTATTTTTTTTTTTCTTTTTTTTTTTTTTAATTAAAACCGAACAAAACAGAACGGAAAATTATGAAAAAGAGCATTCTTCTGCTGAAACTTGAGTCAAATCTTTAATACCCTTCGTGTTTACAAATAAACACAGGGTGTGGCAGTTTACGCCCACAAATAGTGTATGGATTACATATCAATTTGCAAGTTGAGATGTACGCTGGGTATTATTTTTTGTAAATTGTAGGCGTGTCTGTTATCTGATCACGTCCATTTTGGGATGAGATACCTATAAATATATGCACCAAATTTCAACTTCATAGGTCAGTTTTTGTGGCAGATATATAGATGTTTACTGATTGTGGGCGTGTCTGTTATCCGAACATTTTTTGCTTACCGATGGATGGGATAATTATAAATATTTCTACTAAATTCTAACTACATAGTTGAATATTTTTTACATCTAAATATATTTTTATCGATTGTGGGCGTGGCTATTTATTGCTTTTGCTTAATTGAATTAAGGATGTGCGCGCAGAGCCTAGAACAAATTTGTATAAATTTTCACCTTAATATGTTGTAATTTAAAATCAAGAGTGCCAGCATTAGATGGACACGCGGACGTACATTTTGATGCTGGTCAAGAATTTGTATATATTGTAGGTGCGCTGATGTCTTTTTCTAGGAATATTAAACTTTAGAACCCACATCTGACGTGGAGGGTATAAAAAATCCACACGAATTTATAATAACGTTTTGACCTTTATAATAACAACGAGAACAACTATTAAACAAACATGACAATTTATATATGTTTATAAGTATATGTAGCCGTGTAGGGGTTCGTTAGATTTCTACAAGCATTCAACTTAGGAATATTTTTAAATTTACACACACGCGCAGACACAATTACACTTAAATGTATAAACTTTTTTTCAAGCCCGCAAAATTTCAATAAAACACAATCCATAGAAAGTTAATAAAACTATCTGGTAATTATGTGTATGCAGCAATGCAGTGCCAACTGACTACACAGTAGTCAGCAGTCATCACATACGTACAACAGTTGTAGGAATATCTATAAAATGTGGTTAAATATAAATGGGAATGGCAATGAATGAAAACTATTGCGAGAAAGTAAAGAAAGAACGAACAAACGAACGAACGAACGAAAAAAATAGACACAAGTAAGAAATGTTAATTGCGTTTGTTTTATTAAGAAATGTGTGTAACGTTTAGTTTTCAATTTTTTATTCAATTATCGGATATTTCCAATAAGTGAGAGATAGAGGGGGTGAGGAAGAGTGCATAAGCATTAAAAGAATATAAGAAAAATAAAGACAGTGACATACGAACAAGTAAAAAGTAATAATTTTTTAAGCAATTCTCCCACACATTCATATACGGGTGTAAACTTGTGTGTGTGTGTGTGTGTGTGTGTGTGTGTGTATGAGTGTAAATTTTCATTCAATTTCTTTCTTTTCATGAATGTTTGGTTTTTTTTTCCCCATTTTTTTTAAACCCTCCACATAAGATGGGCGGTGTACTAAGTTTTTCATTCTAGTTGCAACAGCCAAAAGAAGGAGTCAGAGACCCTACAAAGTATATAAACTTTTTCTTTATATTGATCAGCATCTAAAATTGAGTCGTCCGTATATCTGTCTGTTGTTGGCATTCTCACGGTCGAACATTTTGAGACGTTGAGCTGAAATTTTGTACAAACAGTGCACATACACATTTATAATTATTCCTTCCATCAATGTGTCCATCAAAATGGGCATGGTCGGATAATAGACACGCCCACAAACGACAAAAATTTATATATCTGCGATAAAAGTTGACATATGAACTTGAAATTTGGTGCATATATTTATAGGCATCTCATCCATTGATGCGCCAAAAATGGGCGTAATCGAATAACAGACACGCACACAATTTGCAATAAACCATACTCGGCGTAAAACTCGACTTGCAAGCTGAGATGTAATACACACGGTGTTAGAGGGCGTAATCATATACTAGCCACGCCCACCATTGTAAATGTGAAGGGTATTTAAGATTTGTCCTAAACCAAATTTAATTTTCTTACTAGTTTTTGTTGTTGTTGTTGTGTATAGTGACAGCGAATACTTTATAACAATCACTATGCAGTCATTTTGCTGTATTTTTCTATTTAATTGTTATTCTTATTTATTGTGTACAATAACAAAAACAATATAATTGATTTAATGAAAAATTTGTAAAAACGCTCAATGCTATAATTTAGTCTAACGTGTGCTACTTCTTACGCGCTTAAGGTTGGATTAGTGTTAGCAGTTGCCTTGTGTTCATTTTTGCACTTGATAACCATTTTCCACCAGTTGCAGGGTTTCAGGCAAAAGTTGGTCGTGGACGAATTACAGATACAAATTCAGAATCAAAATCTGAATCGATCTGAACCATGTCCGTCTGTCTGTGTGATGTTCGAAATTACGACCACAAGAATGAAGGTGAATTTGTTTGGCTTATAACTAGAAAACCATTACTCCGATTTTGATCAATTTTTTACAAACGTTTGGAAATTTCTCTAGCTTTACAGGGATCGATAAATTAATGGGCGTGGCAGTGCCCATTTTCTTAGAAAATGACTTTTTTTATCATATTTCTCGTTTATTAACTAAATGGGTGGTGCCACGCCCACATAATATACCTCGTTTGAAAGCTGAATTAATTCACAATATTTCAAAAAAAGTTTGAACAAAATCGGTGCAGCCGTTTTCAAGTTATAAGGTTTTAAAAAATATCTAGAATCAAAGTTTGCTTACTGAGCAAGTCTGAGCGCCTGGTATTTTGCTCACATTTTTATATTGGCATGAATTTCATTCACAATAACGACCACAAAAATGAAGGTGAATTTGTTTGGCTTATAACTATAAAACTACTGCTCCGATTTTGGTCAAATTTTTTGCAAACGTTTGGAAATTTCTCTAGCATTTCAGGAATGTCTAATGGATGGGCGTGGCACTGCCTATTTTCTTAGGAAAGGACTTTTTATAAACACATGTGGGTTTTTAACTAAATGGATGGTGCCACCGATCGATTCAGAATCAATATCTGAATCGATTTTAACATGTCCGTTTGCTCATCTAACTCTCAACAATAACTATGTCGCATTTTTTCAGATAATTCAAGATACAAGGACTTATATTGACCCAAAGAGGAACCTTATTGAAAATGGATCAGATCGGACCATTTTTAAGACCCCTTCCGATATAACCATATGGCAGATACAACTAAAGTAATTAAAGCATAATACCCCGATAATCTCCACCTAATTCGCAACATCCACAAAATATCTATATTCCTGAACATGATCAAAAAATGGCTCGATCTAGATATGTATGTCCGTGCGTCCGTCTTGACTTTTTTTGTCTCTTTCACGGTTGCAAATCTTGTCGAAATTTTGTACAGACATTTCTAGTTTCGCAGATTGTTACTTAAATTATGAAAAACCGATTAAGAGGTACGTCCCAAATCCAAAAATTTATTATCTGCTACAAAAACTTGAGCTATAAAACTGAAATTTAATAAACATATTTATAATTATTCCGAAGTGCCAAAAATTGGCATGGTCGGATAACAGATGTGCTCACAATTTACAAAAAAAACTCAGCGTAAAACTTGAGCTGCAAGGTGAGACGTAATACATACACTATTGGACGGCATAATCATGTTCATCAAGTGTTTTAATTTTCGGTTTTAATGGACTAGAAATGTTCGAGTGAGTGTATGCGTTTTATAATTGTTCATCGCAATGATGTAATCATCAAATAATTTCTTCATTCAGTTGCTTGGCACTGCGCAAGAGAAATTCTTTGAAAAAAAAAAAAAAAAAAAAAGACAAGACAAATTTTCCAAAAAAAGTAAAAAAAAAAAAAAAAACAATAAAATGTATACAAAAGAGCAGGTGGCTCCTATGCAGAAAAGTTTCAAACTAAGTATTTTGGACACACATATAGACAGCGGGTGGTGGCGGTGGTGGCGGTGGTAGTACATCGTGGCTAATGCCTCAGTATTATTTAACAATTTTATTACCGTCCCTACGTACTGTGGCTTGGCTGCTGTTGATTTTATTTCCTTTACTCTAATTTCACGCATACATGCTTTCATATATTTACTAGTTTGTACATAAACGGACTGCACTGCACTCTATGGTTGTGTAAACATATACATACGTGTGCGCGTGTGTGTGTGTGTGTTAACGTTAGGGGCACATCTAATTGATTTTATAATATCCTTGACACAAATAAACGTGTGTGTACTTCAAGTCTTAAATGATTTATTTATATGAACAAATGTGTTTGTGTTTATATGCTGCAATATTATGTCGTCTATAAAATATTATCCTAACGAGCACTAGAATGAGAATGATGTTGAAAAATAAAGTGTAAATACGTATTCTTATGTTTTACTTTAAATAAAAAAAAAAAACAAAAAAAATCCATGACATTTTTCCTTGTTGATATTCTAGTTTTATGACATCTAACAAATCAATTTCTCTATATAAACAGGAACATTTCTCAAAACAATTTTCTTGACAATATAAGAAGTGTATCAATGTTATGTGTGTGTATGAGTATGAGTGTATGAGTCTGTCAAAACATCGTTACAGCAGTATCTGTTTAAATGGGACAAAATCGATTAAGTGCCACGCCTACATGCGACAAAAATCTTTCACAGCCATATAAATAAAATTTGGTACTAAGAGGTATTTATTTTTAGAATATTCATGGATGTGTGAAAAAGGGGGCGTGGTCGATATCGATTTTACAATAAACGTGTTTTTGTGTAGAATTTGACCTAAAAATCTATACTTCATTGAAACAAATATAGAGGGCGTAATCAGGTACACGTCACGCCCACTAGGGTGTTTTAGATTTGATCGAAGCCAAATGAACATTTTTCATATATGTTCCTAATTATGAGCGTGTCTATTTTGTTTTTAAGATCGACACTCAGGAGATGTCTCCTTTAAATGCTTGCCCATCTCAACCCACCATTAACAAGCATTTTAAAAATACCCCATCACTCCGATCAGGGGTGTGGCTGTTGCACTCAGTGGACCCTCTGATTAGAGTTAAGTATTATTGTACCGATTTTGTCCATTTTAAATAAAATACCCTCCATATAAACGAATGATTACAACGAGTTTCAGTGAGCTGTTCAACAACGTAATACATTTTGTGTAGGGTATATGTTTCGCTTTTGTAATATTTTTTTTAAAATTTAATTTATTATTATCTTAATAATATAAAATTTCTCTTATTACCTGCACGCGGATAATACGCGTATAATCCAATCGTATTATACTTTAAAATGTATTAAATATTGGAAGAGATATATTCGTCTTCATATATAGATAATAATGCTTCACATAAGTTTAGATAAACGATTAATTTTTAAGTCTTTGTGTTGATACATTTTATATTTCCATTGTAAGCTATTTCGTTTAAATGCTTAAGAAGTTTATAGCAGTAGTTTATTACTCTTAGCCAATGTATCGTGTTTTATTGAAATGTCTTTATCTCTCTCTCTCTTCCACTCTTACAGTATTATTGCAATAACCGACTGCACATAAAATTTTTAGATTTTCATGCACTCTACATTGGATGGATGGTATACTAAGTTTGTCATTCCGTTTGCAACAACCAGAAGGAGGTGTCAGAGACTCTACAAAGTATGTATATTTTTGATCAACATTAAAAACTAAGTCCATCAAGACATGTATGTCCGTGTGTCTGTCTGTTGTTGGCATTCTTATACACTGTGAGAGGGCGTAAACATATACCCGCCACGCCTACTATTTGCATGTAGATGCGGAGGGTACTTAAAATTTGGTTTAAGTTTTTAAAAATTTAGTTTTCTTTCTTGTTTTACTTGTTGTTAATAAATGGTTCGGTGTTCTATAGAAATGTATCCGTGTAGGAATGTAAACGATAAAGAAATTTCTAGGAACCAACAGGTTCCTCCCTTAAGGCTAATGTGTTGAAATTTAAATTGCAAAAAAGTGCTCTCAACAACAACCTCTAAAAAGGCAACTGATTAAATCAATGATAGGAAGCTCTCCATTGTTTTATTTATCAATTGTTTGATAAGGTGGTCTTCTGGTGGCGAAATGTTTAGGAATGTTTCATAAAAACCTATTTGCTATATAAAAAATGTATACATATGTATACATACATATATTTCATATTCATACAGGGCATGTGTTTATAATGTACATTATGTAACAACAACGAAAAACAAGTGTTTTTATGTTCATTTAATCTATTGTTCTGCTCAGCAGTGAGGGAAGGGAACGAATTGCTTTTTTTTTTGTCAGCTACTTGTTCTCTTAACGCTATGCACAATTAATATATTGTACAAATGGTTATCAGCCTACCCTTGACCTTTATTCATGCAAATGCAAGTGTAGGTGCGAGTGCGATCTTAAAGTAGGTGAATATCTTATATTTTCATAGGGATGTATTGGGTAGGTACTCACATTTCTTAGAGTGACTTAATGAATATGAATTTACTGAATAACAAGAATAAAGAAAACAAAAACAAAAAAACAACATTTCATGGAATGACACCAAAATGCGCGGTTTGTTAATAAATAATGGACAAAACAACAATTAAATAAAGAGGTATACCATTCAGTGTACCCACAATAAAAATAATGTTTAATGATGGCTTTCAATGACGCTTGCTAGCAATTATGAATTACATGGAATCACAATTTACACGTACATGCCCAAATATTTAAAAGCAAGTAAGAAAATTAAATTTGGCTCAGGCCAAACCTTAAATACCCTTCACATCCACAACGGTGGGCATGGTAAATATATAAATACTGCGCCCTCTTATAGTGTATGTATCATGTATGAGCTTGCAGGTCTAGTTTAGCGTTGAATATGGTTTTTTGAAAATTGTGGGCGTGTTTGTTATCCTACCACACCCATTTCTGGTACGTCAGTCAATGGGATAACTATGTATACGCATACCAAATTGCAAGTTCATAGGTCAACTTTTGTGGCAAATATAAAGTTTTTTATTAATTGTGGGCGTGTCTGTAATCCGAATTCGCCCATTTTTGGCATACCGATGAAGCTAATATTCATAGATGTACATACCAAATTTCAAGTTTATAGCTCAATTTTTGTGGCAGATAAATAGATTTTTGTCGATTGTGGGCGTGGCTTTGGTCCGATTTTGCCCATTTGTAAATAGCGATCTGCGTGCAAAAACTAAAAGTGTCTGTACAAAATTTCATCGAAATATCTTAAAAAATGCGGCCAAAACCATGGACCAAAAATATAAGAGACAGACGTGCTGACGGACTTGATTAAAACGATTCATATTGAAATGCTGAGCGGAGCGTTATTATACAAGGTTGTTGCGGTATTTGCTGTATAGAGTTTAGTGTAGAATATAAAAAAAATTTGTAAATGAAAAAAAAAAAAAAAAAAAACTGTCCAAAAAAAAAAAAAAAACTGTTCCAAAAAAAAAAAAAAAAAATTCATTAAACATGTGCCATCTTAATCGAATAAATGAAAAGACGAGTTTTATTTCGTACGGAGCTTTTTTTTCGCACACGTATACCCCATGTACACACTCCACGATTTGCTTTGTTGTTGCTAATTTATATATCTCATGACATTGTTGTCGGCTTAGTGTATTATATGTGAATGCGAGTGAGTATATGTAAATTAGTCTTTCTATTTGTTGGTGCATGCATAATACATTTTCTTCTTCTTTTTCTCTCTTTTTCTATTTTTTTTTTCTTCCACATTTTACATTTTATCCGTACTCATGGCCACCGGAATCAGCAAAGACGCTGCTTTCGTGTGCATCAATTGTGTATTTAAGTCAAGTATAGATTGTGTGCCTTCATGTATACATGTCTCTTTCCTATCGGCTGCTCATGACTGACTGAGCTATTTGCTCTAATGTACGCGTCTGTATGATGCACAATGTAGGAGAGGTGTTATGTGTGTTGCATTGTAGTAAGATGATGCATATTAAATATTTTTAATATATTATGGTATAGTAAAATTTTTGAAATTCCTCTGCCTCACAATACACTCTTTCCCTCCCCTTCTATTGTACGATAAATCTTTCTGCATTTGGATGTACTACAATTTTTTTGATTAGGTTTCACTACATTACAGCATTAAAGATACGGTTCAAAGATTGAGTAATAAAGACATTTTATTTGTTGTCAATTGTTAAAAGCAAAAGAAGAAGAAAAAGACGAAGAAGAAGAAGAGGACACAAATGGTTTCGTGGAAGAAAAACAGTTTGTTGTTGTGACGGTTTATAAAATATGAGTAAAAATACTAAATTTGGCTTAAACCAAATTTTAAATACTGGATACATGTATAACAGTGGGCGTGGCAGGTATATGGTTATATCCTCTAATAATGTATGTATTGCGCATCAACTTGCAAGTCGTTGAATATGATTTATTTAAAATTGTGGGTGTGTCTGTTATCCTGTTACGCCCGTTTTGGCCCATTGATGGATAAGTTAGTTGTAAATGTGCATAAAAAGTTTCCACTTGATAGCTCTATTTTTGTGGCAGATATATATATTTTTTTCGATTGTGGGCGTGGCTCCTGACCGATTTTGCCCATTTTAAATAAAGAACAACAGATAGACACACGGACACATGGCCATTCATGTCTAGATCGACTCGGTTTTTGATGCCGATCAAGAATATGTATACGCTGTAGAGTCTTGCAAATGAAATGATAAACTTAGTATACTTAGTATATCTTACGTGGAGGGTATAAGAAAATAATAAACTGCTGGCATTTACTCTACTATTCAGCCCAACTCTCGTACTCTCCGATTGCTAGTTTGCATTTTTAAAAAATATCCATTAAATAATTTGCTCACCTGTAAATCTGGTGCCGTCGTAGGTCCAGGTTGTGCCAGATCACAGGCAGATATCCAAGGGTTAAGACGGATAAGCGGGTGGCTGCTCTCGTTGAAAGAGCGAT